>CM054379.1:33842854-35042854 GCA_028858755.1 Ara ararauna
TGCTGTCACATGCAATACTGACCCTTATCTGCACCACAACATAACCCATGTTGGCCCTGCAATGAGTTAATAACTGGTTTAGCTTTCATTATCACTGTTAAATCACATCTAATTAAAAATATCTTCCTGGAAAACAAGCAAAACTAATTGCACAGGGAATTGGCAATTAATTGATTTATAAGCATAATTATTACTTTACCATATGCTTGGGTTCCTGTATTGAGTATATATTATGTTCAGTATTATGCAGTGGTATCAATAATTTATTCTGTACATTACCCTTGCATGCCATTCTTCTTCATTGCATTTCTTAGAGTTCATCCTAAATGATGAAGACATAAGCAGCCACACAGATTCTAGACTATCTCTCTGCCTCTAGCAAAGGCTGGTCAACTGCTGGGGAAATAGGGAAGATACAGAGGGTCCAGGACAATTTGCACAACAGAATGCAAAATAGAAAAGCGGGTACAGCTGTGCAGTCAGCTAAGGGCATTACAGCAAGAAAGAGTAATATGTTTATGAACTTGTGTAAACACAGGGTGATTATATATATATAATCATAGAATGGTTAGGGCTGGAGATGACCTTAAAACCATCTAGTTCCTTTCCTCCTGAAATCATCTAGTTCCTTCCGCCCTGCCCAGGGACACCTCACACTAAACCATGTCACCCAAGGTTCTGTCCAACCCAGCCTTGAACACCGCCAGCGATGAAGCATTCACAACTTCCCTGGGCAACCCATTCCAGTGCCTCACCACCCTTACAGTAAAGAATTTCTTCCTCATATCCAATCTAAACTTCTCCTGTTTAAGTTTGAACCCATTACCCCATTTCCTCTCACTACAGTCCCTAATGAAGAGTCCCTCCCCAGCATCCCTATAGGCTTCCTTCAGATATTGGAAGGTTGCTATGAGGTCTCCACACAGCCTTCTCTTCTCCAGGCTGAACAGCCCCAACTTTCTCCGCCTATCTTCATACGGGAGGTGCTCCAGCCCCTTATCATCTTCGTGGCCTTCCTCTGGACTTGTTCCAACAGTTCCATGTTCTTTTTATGTTGAGGACCCCAGAACTGCACACAATACTCCAAGTGAGGTCTCACAAGAGCAGAGTAGAGGGGCAGGATCACCTCCCTCGACCTGCTGGTCACGCTTCTTTTGACACGGCCCAGGATACGGTTGGCCCTGAACCAGGTGTAGGACCTTGCACTTCACTTCATTGAACTTCATAAGGTGGGCATTGGCCCACCTCACTAGTGTGTCAAGGTCCCTCTGGATGGCATTCTTTCCCTCCAGCTTACCAACCGAACCACACAGCTTGGTGTCATCGGCAAACTTGCTGAGGGCGCACTCAATCCCACCGTCCATGTCACCGAAAAAAAATGTTGAAGACGACCAGTCCCAACACTGACCCTTGAGGGACACCCTTATTACCAGTCTCCAACTGGACATTGAGCAGTTGACCACAACTCTTTGCGTGCGGTCATCCAGCCAATTCTTCATCCATTGTGTGGTCCATCTATCAAATTGATGTCTCTCCAGTTTAGAGACAAGGATGTCATGCAGGACAGTATCAAATGCTTTGCACAAGTCCCAGTAGATAATGCCAGCTGCTCTGCCCCTATCTACTAGTTCTGTAGCCCCATCATAGAAGGCCACCAAATGGGTCAGCAATGATTTGCCCTTAGTGAAACCATGTTGGCTGTCACCAACTACCTCATTATTTTTAGATAAGGCAGGTAACATTTCAGAAAATCTCATCTCACTTTTGAGATCACATGTAAAATTTTGTGCTTTTGTTTTATTTTACCTATTTATTAGTAAAATTTTGGATTTTTCTTGCCTAAATATTTTCAGTCATAATTTATAGTTATTTCTGATATTAGTTCCCAGTACCAGAATTTTGCTGTGAATGCATGACTAAATGTTATTGTAGTATTAAAATATATTTGTATGCAGTCCAAAGCTACGGGACAAAATAATTAAATATGACAGTGTTCAATCCTGATAAGCAGGCAAATCACTGTATATCAGATATAAAGAATATATCTAGTTATAAATATAAGCCAATAATTTTGTCACCTCATGTCCAGTAAAATGGATCACTGTGACCAGGAAACAAGTGCATCCCACTAGACCTGGATAAGTACACCAGTAGGCTAGTACAATGCAGATTAAAAAAAAGCATCACATTCTCTAAATTAGTAGTGGGCTGATCAGCGGTAGCTGAAGCAGTTAATGCTCATTCCCGCTCCTGTTTTCTGCGCACATTAGTGTTTCTTCTGAAAAATCCTTTTGCCAAAGGATATGAACCAACCCCTCTGGCCTCATAAGACTATTTTTTCGTTGTTGTGATCAACTGACCCTTCTCCGAGTCAGTGGATTTAACCCTTCTTCAATTTCATTTGACTTAATCCTTCTTGAGCCTACTGTGCCCAGTATCTCAAGCAATGCCTTCACAAATAACATTATATCTCTCTGTTGCTATTGATTGAAATACTTTGCATGTCTTTTATTACATCCTCATATTACATTTTTCTTGCCCATTCACTGATGGCTCTTAGACTTGTGATCAACTGTTCCATTTTGATTAAGTTATTAAATGCAGAAAAAAACAAAATAAAAAAATCATCATTATTCTCTGACCTTGCCGTTCTATTTAGTCCATCACATCATCCAATCTTTTTATGTGCAATATATTAGCTGTATGTTGATCAATCTTCCGTTCTTTATCCATCTTCCTTCTTTATTTAAGATCAGTAATAAAATTATTTGCCTCAGTAGTAACAAAAAGAGAAAAATTATAGCAGAAAGTGTATTCACAAATAACTTTGAGCTATCTTGTCACTTCAATATACACAAAAGTTTTACTTCCATCATAAAGGAAGGGATAATGTGGAATGGGTCATGTGCAATCATTCATTTAACACTTTCTGTGGAGAAAACCAGATCTAAGTCTAGAGCAAAAATTTTCATTGCAGCAGTTTTTTTCAATGGGGGCAATGGTCGCTGAACAGAACATTTAGCCTTGGCAGCAGTAGATTGGTTTTCTTAACTATCTCTCATGAACTGTTAGGAATAATTTGTGGATTCTCCAGGGTTTACTGACTGTACATTGAAAATCACTCCACTTGCAAGTCACTTCCCGAGATCACAATCATCCAACTGTCTGTGGAAAGGATTGACACAGAAGAATAAAAAGCTGCAGAACAAGTACACTGGGTAAGTAAAAAGCAAAAGAAATAGGACAAAGTCAGGCCACCAAACATGTAGGCATATAAAATGGAGAAAGTAACAAAAAAGGTAGGAACACTTGTGCTGAGATAACACAACTATTGAAGAAGAAAAAGGATGCATGATAAAGCGGAGATGGAGGATGCAGGCATGAACAGTGGAAGTTGCTGAGAAGTCTTTTTTTTTTCTTGAGTTTTATGAATGAGCTCTTGCATTTATTCCTTGGTTTCTTGGTTTTGCATTAGGGTCTGGATGCTGCCCTATCTGAAAGTCTAGATCCTTTTGCTACATGATTTAGGATGTTAATAAGAGAAGATTCAATCTTAAATAAGCATCCAATGTGTCCTGCTGAAAATAAGATATTCTTAACATTGAAAAGTCAAACAATGTTTTACTGAAAACAAACCAAACCAAAATTCTGTCTCCTACTGCACAACAAACTTTAGGACCGTGCACTTTCCATTGAGCACGTCTAAGGAACAACCAACTCTACGGTTGGGGATTATTGATCAAGTTTCTTTCTCCAGCCCTGAAAAACTGTCTGGTTTGCATCACCTATATTTGTGGGAATCCATAATTTTGCTCAAGCACCCAATTTTCTTTTTGACACTTAAAGAAAAGATGAATACCCCCCTGAAGAACAGAGCTTTTGCACCAAGTTATCTTCTTCATCAGATCTTGTACCCTTACATGAGAATGCCCCTCACTCCTGACTCCTCTGGTGATGCTTGACCTGCTATATCTCACCAGTAGCTCTGGGGTTGCATGCACAGTGGTCCCAGAGCCAGTGATACCTGCCACAGCTTCAGAGAGACCAGCAGCTCCAGCAGAGAGGTCACTGGGGTGACCACAGCACAGAATGCTTCAAATTATGCTTTGCAGGACACTCTTAGTTTAAATCCTTTCTGTGGTTATTTGTCATGAAAATGTGGCATCAATTTATATGCTGTTGTTACTTATAATGGGAACAATACAAGTAGCTGCATGTTTTTTCCACTTTTGTGGTTATAATGAGCTGGCTGTGATTATTTTAAATGGCCTTGTTACTGGAATTAATATAAGTAAATGTGTTATATTCAATAGGATCTGAGCAGTGTGGCAGTGTGCTGTTAGTAAATAACATGGTTTATAAAGATCGAGCTATTCAATGACCCTCCTAACATATGAATTGCTTCTACTAATTTCTTCAATGACCATGGCTTTTATAAAGAGAGAACAGAAGTGCTCAAGTCATTACCAGTTTTATACAAAATGAAAACAGATTTTGAGATTTTCACATATTTAAACCTTTCTCTGTATGGGCCATGTTGTCCTTGTGTGAGACTTTGTTCCTAAAGAGATTTATTCTCCACATGCATGAAGCTTTAGATTTATCTTTTTCTTGTAACAGTAACAGAAAAGGCTAATATGTGCATGCCTTCATATAAACTTAATTTGTAAAGTATGCTGCCTCACAAAATCCCTGGCCATGCCTCAGAGCCCTCAGGCTCTGCCCAGATGGATGTCCAAGATGTGTGAGCACACTCATATTTAATCAGATCAACGTTAACACCTCCACCAACAGAAATATTTAAGCCTAGGTAGAAGTCAGGTCTCAACTCTAATACGTGTAATATCTAAACCTTGCTGCTAAAATAGACATTCCAGTTTTTCTGATTACACATGGCATGATACCTATTCACCTGTCATGTATATGTACCCAGAAACATTTTTAGAGTTAAAATTTAATCTAAAATTTTAGATTAAAAATTCTGATCCCCCAAAGAGCATGAGAGCCTTTCTGTGGTATGCCTCTTTGACCAAGAAAGAACTTTACCTTTTAGCTCACAGCTCACTAATACATTCCGCAAACTGCAAAAAGAAAAGGTCATAGTATTACTATCACAAAAGGTTACTACTTTTGGTACTCTACCCAGGAAACCAGCATGTCAGCATCAATAGCAGCAAATCTAACTACTTCAAGCCTATTGAGGAGAAATTTATTTGTTAGGTGTAAAATTTTCTTATTCTATTCTCACCTCCTTACTTATATCCTTCTTTCCTACTTTCTCTAAAAAAAAAAAAAAAAAAAAATAGTTTTTAATTTTTTGATGTCCATTTTAAGTTATCCCACTCTTTCCCCTTTGCATCATCTGTGGTTATCAGAATACATGTGAGAATAATTTCTGAAAATGACTTTAGCTGGATTTCTGTCCTAATAGGCAGGTCTGGAATACACTGTCTGGAAGAATAATTAATTCCAGAAGGAAGAAAGAAGTAATCTTTCTAATCAATTGAATTTACTGTTGGACAGCTGATGCATAATACTTAAAATAAGGAGCAAAATTGCAGTATGACTCAAAACAGATACTGCATCGTCAGCAGAACTGCTAAGGTTTTGTAGTCAACTTATGTGACTGTGTATGATTAGAAACTGGTTTGAACTGACTGGGATAAAAAGAGATTCTTTTTCAGACTAGCTGTTTAAATAAGCAAGAAGTGATAGAAGTATTCATGGCAAAGTTTACACCTCTAATTGGACATGCTGATTCTGGTGAGGCTGCTAGAATTGCACATGATGTGATCTTATCTATAGAGAGGGCCCATGCAAACCATCCCATAGTGCATCTTGTCTACACACGATCAGAAGCTGTCGGAACAAAGGTGCTCAACATGCTGGAAAACTATTGTTCTGACATGCAGCAGTTTGAAAATCCTGGTTAAAACTTGATTTTTCTAGATGTAATTCGAATCTATCCACTATTTTCTAAGGAATCTGATAGGCATTTTTAAATGCTGTTTACAAACTAATCCATAGATAAAAGGTAAAATATAAATGCCACCTATTATTGTTAATACTTGTCAATTAAATTATCTGTTTTAAATGTTTTGAGTGCACTTCCTCAAAATCTCACTGAAGTCAAGAGAAACTCTGACTTTAATGAGCAGGACTTCAAAATATGAGTAGGACAAGGCCCAGAGCTGTTTTTGAAGAGGATCTGCCTAGGTGTTCTAACAGTAAGCTCTCCAAAGAAGAGCAAAAGGGTTTTAAACACACAAAAAGGTTTTGAACAAAGATAGGAGTTTCATTTTTTAAACAAGGAATGCCCAGAGCAGCTAGAAGAGAAATAAAACAGATGTTCCCATGTACTCCTTTCACATATATCCTTACTCCCAAGCTAACCAATGACTTTCTGAGTCACTGACCCAGCCCTTACTCAGGCCACTTGATCCCAGGAGGCTTTTTGAACCTTCTCCAGAATGTGACTCCCAGCTGTATGCTACGACCCTCTTTAACATCAACTGCTTCAGGCCCCAGCTTTCGCATGAAGGAGCAAACCTTCTGCTTGTACCACTGGATTCCTCAGTATTTTTCAATATTTAAAATGTTTCTGAAGTTTTGGGGGATCAGAATTTTTATAACAATCAAATAAAACTAACACTGTGACTTAAAAATAGAAAACAGAATTAAGAATCATGGAAGCACCTTCTAACATTCTGCTTTTTAAATCTGAGACCTAAAAAGCTGGTGCCTTGGAGAAAAAAAGGCAGAGAAAACATTAAGGAGGATGAAAAAGAAAATCTGAAATGAAGAATGAACAGCTGTGTCATTTTAATTCTGGTGTCTCTACAAAAATTACAAACTAAAATTCTAAAAGTATGTTGTTCATAATGATCTTACAAATGATACTGGAATATATATATATATATTATTTTAGGGGCTAGTATTTTGTACTAAAATTCCAGTCAACTGTCAGTTTGCAATAGATTCCTGTTAAAGAGGACACGGTCTTGTCCATTTCTCCACAAAATTCTGGATTAGGCTTCAGTTAATTGAATTTCAATTCAATCATATGTAAAATAATAGAAAAAATGCTGTAAAAATTATGATATGCCATTTTGCTGCTGGTTCAATATATATTTGTAAGGTAAGTGACATTTGGTGCATATTTACAATAAAAATGTTTTCATTTTTTCAGTGGGGAGAGAAGACATGAATTAAAGATTCAGATTTAATTCTACCTTTACTGCAAACCATTCCGAATGAATGGAATATTTCATGTGAACTGGATTTTTAAAATATTTGCTTTTCAGGTAAAACAAACAAGTAATAAAATAAAAAAACCAAACTTCCTTCTTTACCCTCATTACATCCTGACAGCTTTTTTTAGCTGTTGTTATTCTGCTAGAAAAAAAGAGACAGCGAGAATACAGTGAGATCTGACAATGAAAGAACAAAAGAAAAACAGAAAATTCAACTGAAAAAAACCCCCTAAGATCTGCTATCTTTCCTAAAATTCTTCCAACTAATTAAAGTTTCGTATTATATGATAAGGAGAAATAGAACCAACTCATGTAACTCAGACGTATTTTAAAGACATCATTGCTTCCAGCCAGAACTGGATGGGAATAATTTTCCACAGGCTATGCAAAAATAAAGAAGATCAAAGCATCCAAATGTCCATTTTGTGGATAAGCCCAGGGCACCATGATTAGTGGAGGACAGTGGAGGATGTACAGCAAGGATTGTTGAGAATATAATTAGTCTTTGCAGCTGAAGAGAATTGTATGTTACATTGATAAGAATGCAAAAGGTACTGGTATTGCTACAAGTTTTAGTAGCGTTTTGGTTTGGGTTTTTTTTTTGTGGTGGGTTGTTTAGTTTGGGGTTGTTTTGGTTTTGTTTTTTCTCCATTTGTTTCTTAAGCAGGCTTTGTTTTGCTCACTCTTATTTAAACCTTGCATCTGTTAAGGCTGTTTTGCTCTCTGACAGGTCATTCTAAAATTCAAGGACCAACAGGAAGAGAGCATGAATGGTCATGATACCTGAGTTACAAATCAAGACCCTGATTTCACTGCTACTGTAAATCAAAGTTGGCCACCTGGAGCAAAGATTTTTGTTTTGTTCTCTTCTTCGTGGTTGTTTGTCTGTGTTCAACTGCAAAGGAATGTCTTACTGTCTAAAATTACTTAATCCTAACAGAGACCCTGTAACAAACAACAACAGAACATCAAAGGTAACTAAAGGAGGAAGATCAGAAAGGAATTAGGCAATCCAGGGAGCAATTAGAGGACATAAAAAATACCCTGAGGGAGAGAACAGGACTGAGCTAGCTCATCCTAGCTAAACAGTCCTACTGACTTTGAACAGCTAGGAAAACATGGATGGGTTGAGGGAAGTCTGTTGATAGCCCAAATATCAGACAACCTATCTGAACACACCCTCTTGCCTTTTTGTATACTGTGGTTTTTGACCTGAAAGTTTGAAAAACTGTATCTTTTTGTTTTACTGTTTTTAAACACAAAATTCTATGTGGAAAAATAAGTAATTTTTCTCCTTAATGTCCTGTTAAAGTATCACATTAGTTCTTTAAAAAAAAAAAAAAAAAAAAAAAACAAACTTTTTTTTTTTTTATACTCTAATCAAACTATGGTAAATTGATTTTGCTCCAGAAGAACAGCTGCATTTCACGGGAAGCCAAGGCCATAATGACTGGAGCAGACCACTCCTGTCCCAGATAGTGTCATATTGGCAAAGTTGCTAATGACTCACCTTTCAGGCTTGTGAGGCTTCTTGCCCAAGCTAGTTACCTAGACTCACCTTATTGTTAGCAGAGATGGGCATTTCTAAAGAGCAAGTCAGCGGATTTCAAAATCACAGAGATGTTCACTGCAGGGGATCCCTGAAGGTGTCTTGGCAAGCCTCCTGCTCAGGCAATGACTATTGCCACTACTATCTCCTATTAGCCATGGCTTTGTCTAAGCGAATCTTGAGAATCTCTCAAAAAGAGGATTCCCAGCATTTCTGTCAATTTCTGCCTATCCTCATATGCTCATAGGTCACGTATTCAAGGCCCTTGGGCATCTTGGCCCTCCTTCCAGTTTCTCATCATCCCCTTTGATCTGAAGAGCCCAGAGCAGGATGTGTCCTGCCAGGAGGGACCTCAACATGCACCAGCTGAGGGAGAAAGCAGCTTCCCTTGATCTGCTGACTATGAATCTCCTGATGATGCTCATTCTTTTAAAATTTAGAACAGAAAATATTTACACTGCTTTGTAGAGTTCAACAGGATTTATTCAACACTCCCTCCTGGATCTTTCCTAGGATTTGGTTTCCCCATGGCCAGGAGCAGCAGGGGTTCCCTGGGACAGCACGACTTGACAGTCAGGACCCCTCAGACAGGAGCAGGACAGCTGGGGAGCGCTGGGACAGCCCCAGCCCTGGTCATTACAAACCTCCCTGGGGACTGGGATGAGCCAAAGTTGGATCAGGATTTTGACCTGTGGGTTGGAGTTGGGATCAGGCCCACTGGGATGGCTGGTCATCACATACAGGGCCCAATACAGCACATGGGAATGAGCTGAAGTCAAGCTGGAAATTAAGTTAGGTTAAAAGTAGGGCTGCTTGCCCTCAGAGTGGGCTCTGGCTTTCCCCACAGCAGTTCCTCCTCCTCAGGGATGAGGTCTACCCTTCGCAGGCTGGCCCTGTCCCCCAGCGGCCAGGACCCTGGGACAAAGGTGCCCAGGATCCCAACAGTACCCATCTGGTGAATGGTCACAGTCTACTGTATTTGTCTGCCTTCAGAGAAGGCGCTGGTTTACATTTATGTCTATAAAGCATGTGTCTGGGTTGCTCTGATCCTGGCTAAGGCCTCCAGGCACAACTGTAGTACAAATAGGCTGGAATCTCTTGTGGTGAGGTATTTCCTCAGTGTAGGCAAGGGATTAAACTAATAATACCCAATTTCCCGTTATGCTGGTATTAAGGAAAATTACTCTGTGGGAAACCAGGAGCTCATTGGTTTGAGTACATTTTCCTTTGGGAAAGTCTCTTCAAGGATTTTTCTTATTTTCCTTTATCATTACAGGCTAACTCTTCCACTAGGCACATCAGCTGTCTATTGAGTAAGGGCCTATGTTTTCCTGCATTTTAAGCAGCTTGCCAAAGAAGGGCTTAATATTATTTTTCATTTTTATTTAATATTTCTTCTTTAGCATATAATTTAAAAAAAACAGAAAGATAAAAAGCAGGTTATACTATTGCACTGTTTACTTTTCAAGTCTGACTTGACGAGCCAATGCAGGTTGATAAGTGTTTTACCCCCACTTGTGTTACTTCTGAAAGTGGGATGTGGTCAAAAAACTCCTTAACAATTAGATCTAAGAGGTCCATATTGTACAGTTAGCCAAGCTTTCGGGCATTCTCCTAAAAATCAGATAATGGGTTAGCAAGGTCCGTTTCATATGGCTACACTTTAACTGCCTCTTTGAAAGAGAGGACACATTAAAGCACATTATCTGAGAGAACAGAAGTATTTGGCAAATATAAATTATACTGGCTGATTTAAGATACAGTAAGCATCTTTCCTTGGATACATACACTAGCACCATGTAGCCTGGCTTAAGTGGGCATTCAATGATAATTTAGAAGATAATGTTTTCTTTTTTTGACAGTATATAAAACCTGTCCCAGGAATTTCTTTGTATAAAGAAACTATGTACATGTAGGTAATCTAATCTGTAAAACATGAGGCAAGTACACATATTCTAGAGCATTCCACCGCTAGGCACGCTTTTGTTTGAACTTGGAAGGAAACTTTTTAGTAATGCAACCAGTGAATGAATAATTGTCCCAAGAAATTTGTGATATATTCAAGAAAGGAGAATGTCAGCTTTTAAAGTTATCAACAACATCATTTTCACAACTGACAAGAAGAAGGATATGAAGAAGGATATGTGAGCCTGGCTTCTGTGGGAACAACATCTTCATTCTTTGCTGGGCCAGCAGGTATATTAAACTCCTGAATGCACATGATCAGAGAAGTTATACTGCCTCTGACTGATCTGACTATGAAGAAGCATGAGGTTATTCCAAAAAGTACTCATGACTATAGAATAAACTTTCCTGGATAATTAGGAAAAGCTTATGAAGAAGCATTTATGAATTTAAATAACTGATTTATCCGGTACCCTGGGTTTAGCACACTTGCTGACATGCCATCCAGCTACCCCATGACATTCACTTTGCATATGTAACAGAAATAAAAGGCAAGATAATATGCTTTCAAAACCAGTCTAAGTTCTGCTTGTGCCTTATTAAACAAAAAAACCAAACAAAAAGATCAAATATGCTTAAGCTTTAGAGTCCTGTGCCAGTATATTATGGTAAAACCACTTTAAATATAAATTTCTGTGGTGCTTTTTCATCATTTATTTTAAGAATCTGTTCCTCTTAACTGTTACTGTTATTATTGACCAAAATGGCCCTAAATAATAAACTAAGTCATGATTCTTTTTCTGCCAAAGTCAATGCAAAACATAATTGAAATGTCTTAAATGCCTCATTTTGTATCTAGAGATGTAATGTTAAGACGGAGATATAAACTGAACTCAAGAGGATTTGAGCTTATATTTCTTGTATCTGAAGTTTTAGCAAAAAAATATAAAAGTATTAACTGTTGCATCTTTTAGAAAGTGGCTTTTTTAGTACTTCAGCAAAGCAAAATCTATAAAACAAAACTACTGGTATGGAATAAGACCAGCAAGTGGCAGTATTTGACAAAAATCTGAGAGGTAAGTAAGAAAGTTTTAGAAGCCGACAGAGATTTACGCTATATCTAACTATAAGGTAAGTATTTCTCCTAGCATTCAGAAAGAAAGATATCTTATTTCCAACATAAATAATTTTTTTTTTTTTTAGTTAGCTTCTCAGCTACAGAAATTAGAAACAGGAGACAGATTTCCCATGGATATTTATATGCAGGGTCAGCAAAAATGACCCTACACATTTCATGAAAATTGTTCTATGAAAACTGGCTAGGAATAGAAAGATATAGCAAAACCATTTGGAAGCCTTATTTATCAGAAACGTTCCCGGTCACAAATTTAGAATAGCATGCAATGAATATTAAATTCATAGCAGCACAGAATCGTAGCTTCATTTAGGTTGAAAAAGACCTTTAAGACCACTGAGTCCAACTATAAACCTTACACCTCATACTCCACCGGCTATGAAAAAAGTTTAACTTACTTGACTTATGAAGTATTAATAACATATTAACCAAGAGCCTAGATTTTACATATAAGAGAATGGCAAGAGTGCTATAGAGCATGTTAAGGGTAAATTGCCTAATTAGAATAAAATATCTATGCACTTTTAATCTCACTCTCAGAATCACGTATGTTTAGCATAGATACTTTCAATGCATAGTACAACAGTCTAGAAAGGTCTAGGAAGGCCCTAGATGTTAAACTCTTTTCAGAACAATTCTAATTTCCTATAGAAAACATGATCAATCTTGGCAATGTGTTTACTTTTGAAAGAGGTCATCATAAAGGACCAAAATGCCACAACATAATATTTTTTTCCTAATAATCATATTTTCCTAAATGCTACAAATATCCCAATTTAGTGCTATCTCTGTATTACTGTGTTTAATTATCTAACCTCAGATGTTCTGCTGCTTTTAGCATTGGCACGGCAGGATGACAGATTTAAAACCACCAAGATGTTCCAATGTGAGTGGCATTTCCAGCACAAAAACTTACTTGTGCTAACACCCGCATGCTGCAGGTCAAAAGTGCTCAAGGTTTTTTCCTGGACCAGGATACAAACTTGATTTTCAGATTAAGATATGCATATATCCCAAAACTAATTGCAAATGCAGAGGAGGTGATACCCATAGCAACTGCTTGCTGAATTGGCACTGAGGTGACGAACATTTTAACTTCCTTCTGTAAACTCTCTTCTACTTCAGACTGGTATCCTCCAGTGACAAGCACATGATGTTTATGTATATGATTTTGTGAGCAACTTACATGTGTTGAAATAGCACATTAAGTCCAGCTCAGCAACAGTATTTAGAAATGTACCTGATTTAGAGGTGTATCTAAATGGTAAGAATCTTACAAGAGTCTCTGCCTACCCTAGAAAATCAATAGTTATATTCGTGATGCACATCAGTAAACCTCCCTTATCTCCAGCCACAGATTGTGCCCATAGGCTCCCAGTTAGCCAGCCTCCAGCTCACTGTGAAGTTGAAGGATGTTTTAAAGGATTCAGGACTTCTCAGAACAAGAAAAACACTTCCATACTTTCACTAGCTAACTCCTTTTTAAGATACAAACAGTTGCGTCTCACTGTAGAGAAGAGAAACACAGTGACTCAAGGAAGAATGTAGTCAAGTAGTACTTTTTTCAGAAAGACAGTTACAGATAATGACTCATATAATCATATTTTTATTCTGGGCCCACCAGTGATCTCCAGCACTTGTAGCATACTTCCAGGCTTTGACTTCCTACATGAGTTGTTTTATTTGGCATTAAAAATAGAAGTAGTTCCCTGGCTCGTGCTAAAACCAAGTTTTCACAGGGAGAACTGGAATCAGAACTGTTACAGTTTTTTTTCAAGAACGGCTTCTACATTGTTCCTTGAAGAAAAAGGCATGCAGTCAACCCTGCAGTAGCACCATGGCTTATTTCTGGGGTGGAACTGGGGGTGATGACACCCATCATGTGTAAGAGAATGCGGTGTTGTTACACTTAATAGGCTAGTTGTGATCACTGTTATTGTCATTTCAAAACCGACATTCCAGTGTTTTCACCTGGGATAGTCAAAGCATAGAGAGGGTTGGAGATGAGGCATCTATCTACTTAGGACCTGACATCATATAAGAAAAACAGATGCAGAGCAATGTTAGAAATCTCGACAGCTATCTAAGTTTGTGTTATCATGCAATATTTGAGGAAGTGCTGAGATTATGGGAGCTAAGGCTGCAACCATTATTCTAAGTGAAGTGATATTCTGGTGGTCCTCTTCACGTCCTTGATGGTGTATACACTTATCCAAAACTATAAGCTAAGTGTAATTGAAGGCAAATCCGACAGATTTTCCTGGTTCAGCAGGGAAAGTTGCAGCACTAAGAGGGGTAGTCCGAGGGTTGTGCACGTATGTTTCAGACCAGGGCAGAAAAGACTTGATGTGTCGAACTTGCTTCTTTCCATAAGGGTTTCTCTTTCCCTTATTATTTTCATCTCTTCTAAGTTCTCCGCTTTTTGTTCTCCTTTTCCTCTCCTTTCCATCCTCCACTTCATTTTGCTTCCCCCCTCTCCCCTTTCGAGGCGCACGCACTAGACCACCTCAGCTGGTACCCTCACACCGCCCTTTCCTGGGGATGGAGGAGAGGGCCGGGCAGCAGCGAACGTCACCCCAGCCCCGCTGCGCTGCTCCGTGGTGCATGCTCGGGGCGGTGCGGAGCCTCCGCGGCGTGGCGGCCGCCCAGCCCGCCGCCGGCCTGGGCGGGCCCACCGCCGTCCCCTCCTCCAGCGTGCACGGAGGGACGGGATTGCCCTGCCGCCCACCAGAGCAGCAGCCGCGGCCGAGGAGCGGAGCGGGTGCGACGCCGAGCTGCCGGAGCTTCTCTCCTCCTCTTCCTCCTGCCTCGAGCCCCGCAGCATGGCCCGGCGCGAAGCGGCGGCAGCTCCCGGCCTCTGCCTCCTGCTCCTGGTGCTGCTCCGAAGCTGGGGGCTCGCTCCCCCCGCCGCCGCGCAGCCCCCTCCGCCGCCGCCGCAGCGCGGGAGCGTGTGGTGCCCCAGCCGCTGCCTCTGCTTCCGCACCACGGTGCGCTGTATGCATCTGATGCTGGAGAGCGTCCCCGCCGTGTCCCCCCAGACCACCATCCTGTGAGTAGCCGGGCGGGCAGGGACCGGGGTGGAGGGCGGGTAGTGGAGGAGGGGATACCTGGGGTGGGAGGCACTTTGGGGGTCGGTGGAGCCTCAGCCCTTTGTCTGCGGTCGGCGGAGGGTGCTTGAACCCGCCGCAGTGGCTCTGCCCGAGCGGCCCAGGCGCCCCCTCCTCTACCGGTGGGGCTCCTCGGTGAGGAGCGGCGAGGCGGCCCGGGGCTGGGCTGGACTCGCCGCCCCCCGCCCCGCTGCCTGCGCGGCCCCGCTGCCGGTCCCGGGGGTGGCGGTAACCTGACGTCCCCTGCCCGGTTTAGGCGGCGGGGAGCGGGGGTCTGGCCGGTGGCCCTGGTTTTCCAGGAGCGGTAGAGGTGGGCATTCTGGTTAACCTGTGGGCATTGTGTCTCCAGTTTAATCGTCCCGAGAAGGATTTTGCTGCTTCCTCAGTATCCTGCCTAAAAAAGCATGTTCAGCTGGCAGGAGGATCGACGGGGATAGATGTAGCACTTTCTGTTCAGTTCTGAGACGTGGTGGGGATGAATGAGCTAACGGGGACTCAAACCTTGGGCTTATTGGAAACTTACCTGGTTCAAGTTCCTGCGGAGACTTGTGATCATTACTTGATGTTCTTTTAATCCATGCACGAATGCGTCAGTGTAAGTTCCCAGTTGTTCTTCTGCAGGGTCTGGCCTGAGTGGGCAATAAAATTCGGTATTGACAATGATTGTCGTTTATTTAATTCAAGATGTTACTGAAGGTTGCTTTCCAGCTGTATTTGCTGGTAAGAAATGCAAAGTTCTAAACAAACACCACACGCTATTTTGTTTCAAGGCTTACTTGAGGAACAGATTTGTTCCACTAACCCGTTTATATGTTATTTGGGCTCAGGAAACTCTTGGCACCAGCCCTGTCCTACCCTTACACACATGCAGCCATGGAAGCTGAGCAGAACTTGGCCCTGGGAATTTTCTGCGGGGCCTCTTGTAATAAATTGACTTGTGACTTTGTCAGATATTTTCAAAAGGGATCTATAAAGCTTTGGTTTGTTTCAGCTTCCAAGTATTATTTAATGTGAAGAGTACAGCCATTTAACATCAACTGAGTCCCTCTTTGGCAAGAAGTGCAGCCTTTTGGCAGAATGGAATTAGTCCTGCAGTACTTGTAAACCTTTTAGGGAACAGTACAGGAAGTGGGTGGTTAATGTTTCTTACGTTTGAAACAAAGTACATTTACAGAACACCTTTTGCCTTGAGATTACAAGGAGCTGTGTAAAGCTAGTTTTGTGGATCATCTGAAATGTAATAAATAAATAAAATCTTTAGAGTATGGAGTTAAGTCTTAATGGCTTGGTTTCATGTTATGGGTAGAACGGCCTGTAACATCAGAAAGTGTTAGGTTAAACCCAGCTGGGGTGGAGCTCCCCTTATGGTGGGTATTTATAATCTTGCAGTGAGTCAGATGAGTGTGAACAATGCAAGCATTATACTCGTCTAACCCCACTAATATATCAAATTGTCTAGTATCCCAATTCTGAATTATCATTCCAGTATAATGCAAGCTGCAGTGCAGCAGTAGTAATGCTAAAGAAATTAAAAACATTTTTTCAGCTTGAACAGTTATTCTCAAAATATGCCTGTGGATGACCAGCATTCTTTTAAACAAAACTGTGGCCTTATTTGGCATCTAGTGATGGGTATTCTCCTTATTCACCAGTGTACTAGGGACTGTTATAAATAAAATAAGTAATCTATATCTAAATTACATCTATAAATGTACAATTACTCCTTTTGCTACAGTTCTGCTACAGTTCTCCTTCTGCTACAGACTGTGAGTGAGGAGGAGATGGGCCAGAAGACAGTCAATATAAATCTCTAGGACAAAGAGCAGTGGTACAGTTTATTTAATAATGAGTAGTTTGAAGGTACCAATTATACATAAATAGCTTACCTATTGTATATGAATTGCCTGCCTTTAGCTGTAGGATGTACTTTCAGAATAATTGTTACATGTCTGAGTACTCACTGAATTACCACGGATTTTTTTTCTTTTCTCCTTTTCTGTTATGTAAAAGTGCAGTTCTGCACAGCAGTGTTACGCTTCCTGGAGGTAGTCCGTCACTCACAGAGGGCTTTCTACACACAAGCAGAGGGTTTTTTTTCAGCATGAAAATAAAAAGCAGTTATTTCATCTCTTGTTTGACAGTTTGTCTGTCATGTGGAGCCTGTGTATTGGATGTCTTTAGCAGTGGTGTTGATATCTAAATAATTAGAAATAGTGAATCAATTTCAATTGAATGCCTTCCCCTTTAAAACATGGGCTCATGAAATCCTGCAAAATGTGTTGCTGATGGATTAAGCCTATTTTTACTGGCATTGGTGAATTTCACATTCTTGTTTGGTTTGTTTCATCCTTAGGGCATAGATTGACCCTGCAAAGTAGTTTTGGGAAAAAAAAAATCACCATAAATTTTTCCTCATTTTTAAGTATATAGTTGTATTGATTTTTGCTGAGCACTGGTTCTGAAAACTGTCCCATTTTGGAAGCTGAGTTGACTTTGCTCTACTTCACATATAATTTGTTACATGGATTAAAGCAGCATGGGGCCCAGATCAACAATGCGAGCCAAATGTTTTTCCCCGCATGTCAAAAATGTCTACTCCTAATCTCAGCCTCTCTTTTGAGAAAACTGTTCATAACATTACTAGTTTCTGACCTTGCCAGTGCTACTTCTGGCTGTACATTTTCTCACTCTCTCCTGCTTCCCCTACTTTCTGGCACTTTCTGCTTCCCTGCTGCAGGCAAGGATCCACAGCATACATTTATTCTGCAGGGTGGATTCTGCCAGCATTGAAAGTGCTCCTGGAGCCTTGTGCGGGCATGTGATTTCACCCAAGATGAGATGATTGCGTGGGCTCTTTGTAGGAGTAGGGCTGGCATCCCAGCCCACAGGTCCTTGCTGTCTTCCCTTAAGAACGGAGGCCCATCTCCAAAGCGGTTTGCAAAACCACTTCATGCCTTAAGTACCGTTGTGGAAGTTTCCTTTCATCTCTGACTACATACACAGTGCTCATGTATTCATGGAAATTGCTGAAACATATTTATATTAGACCATTTAAATGGCTGAGGAATGAAAAATTCTGGACACAGTACTATTGCTGTCCTCTCTTCGCTGAATTGTATTCCATCTTATATTTATTTGGGGGTGTTGTGGTTTAAGCCCAGCCATAACTCAGAACCATGCAGCCGCTCTCATCACTCCCGGAGGGATGGGGAGGAGAATTGAATGAATGTAACTCCCATGGGCTGACATAAGAACAGTCCAGTAACTAAGGTATAACACAAAACACTACTGCTACCACCAATAATAATAATGATAAGGGAATTAACAAAGGAAGAGAATACAACTGCTCACCACTCGCCGACCGATACCTAGCCTGACCGAGCAGTGATCTAACCCTTCCAGGTAACTGCCCCCAGTTTATATACTGGGCAAGATGTGCTGTGGTATGGAATGCCTCTTTGGCTAGTTTGGATCAGGTGTCCTGTCTCTGCTTCTTCCCGTCTTCCCCTCCTCCCTGGCAGAACATGAGACTCAGAAAGTCCTTGGTCAGACTAAACATTACTGAGCAGCAACTAAAAACATCGGTGTTATCAGCACTGTTCCCACGCTGCAAGTCAAAGATGCAGGACTGCACCAGCTACTAAGGGGAAAAAATGACTTCTAGTGCTGAGCCCAGGACAGGGGGATTTCTGGGTTTTTTTTTACAGCAATTTCTAGTTCATAGACTTTGTAATTCTGACTGAGGTCCTTTGAGCATTAATGCAATATGTTACGATTTTTATCTTGTTTAAGCATAATCAAAATCCAAACCTGTCTACAGGATTACATACACATACTCAGACCAATACTACGATCTGTTCACAGTTTTTCTTGGCAACATGTGGATGCTCTGGGTTTTTGCTATCTGTACAAGCATAATTGCACACACTGCAGTTGAATCTCACAGACTGAACAAGAATAGAAACTAATGTTCTGTTAAAAGCAGAAAAGGTAAAAATTGACAAAAAATGTCGTCAAAAGAAATATTGACAAATACTGACAAAAAAAAGTGGATTTTATTTGCACTAAGAATGGCATGCAAATCGCTGAGCAGAAAATTTTATTTTGAAATGAGTTACTCGTAATAGTATTTGCTATGAGTAATTATTACTTTATCTATCCTGCATGTCTGTTGTGAGTAAAGCAACTTTTAAATGAGGGTAATTTATTCCTAACAGCACTTTTGAAATTGCAGTCATTACAGGTGAGTAGTTTTTGAAAGTCACTGAAATTAAATTAAAGGCAACAGTCTCAGTGCTGCTTGTAACTGCTTTTGTTTACGTGATTGCAACAAAATCTAAAAATTTGATAGTTTACAGTGCATGCCTTTTTACTTATCTAATTTAATTTCTCGTTTGTAGTGTAAATGTCAAGGATCCATCCAAAGGGAAAGGGGAGAGCTTTAGTTGTTTAATTCTATAACAAGTTTCTGGATAGCTGCATTAGAAGTACTTAACATTTTTTTTCAGAGCTCCATGTGAATTTTTGTGGAATCTAATGTACACTCACACTGTGAGTGAAAAGCATCACTGATGCTTTTCAAGAACATCTATCTTAATACAATTAAAAAAACTCCAATAAAACAACTGAATTACACAAATCATGCATCTGTTTGGAGGATACATGAATTACTAAAGAGCTAGGGGTAATGGAAAAGTAATGACATTTTGCATTTCACTGTTGATTTTTTATAACATTATGCCTCTAAACAGGCATTTAGGGAAAAGAAATGGGTGATATGAATGAATTTAGTCAAAGGATGCATACTATTTGCAGATCTATGATTTGCAAATGATGCATTATCAATCAGCAAACCACCATCCCATTCTCATCTGAAAGTGCAGGATTGTTGCTCCCTTTCAGATCATTGAAACCCTTTTAGAAAAATTCCTGTAGATTAAGGAATTAGGACAGCAAATAAATATACCTCAAGAGTGTGAAAGACTAAGGATTGTGCTCTCAAATCTGGACTATGAATAAGCTTGATTGCTGCTGAGCATCAATTTACATTTAGGAAGTAGTCGAGAGATATGGCACGGGTGTAAGGTATTAGGTAAGACACAGATTAATACCTGCTTAGTGTTCAAGAAAGAAGGAAAAGATACTGAAGGTTTATTTGAAGTGTTTGAGAATAACTGAACACCAACCCAGAGCTTGAGAGGCTCTTGACTGGGCAGCAAACTGCATTAGGCACCAGTGATAATTTATTTGAATTACAAAAAACAGGGGGAAAACATAAGATTATTTCAATTAGAAATACTCTTCCTTCATGGTTTTCCTTCATGGAGATTTTGTGTTGAAGAATTCAATTTGAGATTAAAACACAAATTAAAGTGGCTACGATGTATCTCTCTATGTGTGATGATGTACGTCTGTACACTGGAGTCTACAGCCGTGTTTGGTGCCTGAGCTTAACTTCTTGTGAGTAGCAACATAGCCAATACAGTCCCTAGTCCTGAAGCAGGACTCTGCTCACTCAAGAGGGGACACCTTCATTTAGAATCAGTCATAGAATAGTTAGGGTTAAAAAGGATCACCCAATACTCTGTCCAACCTGGCCTTGAACACTGCCAGGGATGGAGCATTTACAACTTCTTTGGACAACCTGTTCCAGTATCTCACCACCCTTCCAGTAAAGAAATTCTTCCTTATATCTAGCCTGAACTTCCCCGGTGTCATGGGTTCAGCAGCAGCAGTCATTTTTCTCCTTCATAGTAGCTGGTGCAGTGCTGTTTTTTTGACTTTCAGCCTGGGAACAGCGCTGATAACACCGATGTTTATAGTTACGGCTTAGAATGTTTTGGTCTGACCAAGGACTTTCTGAGTCTCATGCTCTGCCAGGGAGGAGGGGAAGCTGGGAAGAAGCAGAAACAGGATAGCTGACCCAAACTAGCCAAAGAGGTATTCCATACCACAGTACGTCATGCCCAGGATGTAAAAACTGGGGGCAGGAACCCGGAAGAGTTTGTTCACGGCTCGGTCATCAGGTGGTGAGCAGCTGTATCTTCTTCCCGTGTATTTCCCTGGTCATTATTATTACTGGTGGTAGCAGTAGTGATTTATGTTATACCTTAGTTACTGGACTGTTCTTATCTCAACCTGTGGGAGTTTCATTCTTTTGATTCTTTTCCCCTTTCTCCCCCCCACCCCCCCGGAGCAAACTGCATTATTTACAGCTTAAACCACGACACACAGGTACAAAGCATCATTTTCCTGGGGAGAAGAAACATCTAAAGAAAGACTCTCTATACTAACACAGCAACATGAAACTGCTGTATCATCTGATAATACCTTGGGCTGCAAAGACTGTAAGAGTAATTGGGAGTCCTGTGAAGCAGGAAGTGGCAGAAAGAGACCCTGGAGACCTAAAACAGGGAGTACAAGATTTCAGTTCTACAGAAAGAAAGCAGAGTTCAGGCATCCAGCGCAAAGGAAGCCCTGTCCTGGCCCTAACATTGGACAAAGACAGCCACCATTACCAAACTTCACAAACCAGAGCTTCAGCCAGTCCACATGGAAGTCAGCAGGGAATTTCTTCCAACATGAAGAGCCTCCTGAAGAATTTGGCTGTCAAGTGTTCTTCTTCATATGCAAACGAGTGGGTCACCATCAGATAGACAAGTGGCAAAAAGCAATACCAGCCAAAGTTAATTTTACTTCCACTTTTCTCTGCAATCCAGCAGACTGGTAAGATACTACAGACATGTTACACTGAACCAATTTACTGCTCCCAGGACAGCACCTGAATTTCACTTTGTCTCCCTCAGACATACTGAACTGGGAAATAAGAGAGACTGGGAAGCCTCCCATCAGTGTCAGCATTCTTGAGGCACAGGAGCACACACATCCTTCTTCCAGCCCCAGAGAAAACTGTACCAGCATAACAGAAGACTCTTAAACCCTGTTTAAGTTTGAACCCATTACCCCTTGTCCTTTCACTACAGTCCCTAATGAAGAGTCCCTCCCCAGCATCCTTATAGGCCCCCTTCAGATAGTGGAAAGCTGCTATGAGGTCTCCACACAACCTTCTCTTCTCCAGGCTGAACAGTCTCAGCTTTCTCAGCCTGTCTTCAGATGGGAAGTACTTGAGCCCCCTGATCATCCATTATCATTTACTAACTATACTATCTAGCATTATTTGAATTTCCATGAGAAAATTATTTCTAGTCTCACTGCCTCTCCAAAAAGGACACAGGTATCCATTGGTCATATCTGCTTGCTCCTAACACATGTCCCAGCTTAGGACATCTAAACCAACAGCAGGCACCGCTGTTTGGACAACTGAATTAAGCTGCTACTGTCTGAGCAATTTATGAGTTTATCCATGCTTTTTCCAGCATGAATGCATTGACTAGTTTTCTGTTAACAATAGGAGTTTAAATATCTGTATGCAGATATTGATATTTTTTGTCAAACAAAAACTAAAAATATTTTTCAGAAGAGAATGTTTGCATAGTATATCATCAGAACAAAGCTGCTTGCAAAAATCATGAGTCATACATAATACAAAAAGTGACTTACTTTAAAGCATGTTAATTGTTTTTAAGAGGAGAGTATTCTTCTCCACTAACCATATTCTCTGAGTACCAACAAATCAAATAGATACCACAAAAGACACCAAACCTCCCCAGGAAAACAGCTTGAGAGGGTGTGTTGGATGGGAACCCTCTAAAGCCATTCCCAGAAAATCTGTACTGCTGACGTAATGAGCCAGGGCCAAGGCATGAGTGTGTTAAGGAGACATTTGCAGAGCTTGTAGGATGTGCTTGGTCATCAGCAGGGACAGAAGAGCATAGCATTTATAGAGTGGCATTTACTGTGAGACATTAGGCAAAGCTGCTGAGGGATACAGCAGAAGGCCCAAAACAGTCTTTATTTACAGATTTACAGAATATATCTGCATATCACTAGATCCATTAGTAGGAAGGTATTTTTGTTATCTCAACAGCAAGTTATCCCTCATCAGATTCTTTGTTAAAGAACGGGAGAACATGTGGAGCAAAATCATACCCATGGTTTCCTGCAAGTATCCTACTATATATTTAACGCACTGTCATCAGAGGAATATGTTGTATTAGGTTACAGTTAATAAATATAATTTCTGGTTTTCATCTGTTTTGACTAAAATATATTTTTGACCAGTAAATACTTAAAATTTGAGGGTCAAAATGCTAAATATGTATTTATTTACATTAAGATATCCATAATGAGTAAAACCAAAGATCCATTTGACTTAATATCTGTTCTTTGAGTGTGACTGAAAATGCAGCTTATAAACAAGTAGAGAGAATTGAGCAGCATATAGTGATTCATCCCTATAATTTGCAGTTTAGGGTTTTTCTGAGCTAAAGACCATTTCCGCATTATATGTAAATCTTGATGGATTTCTCCTCCACAAATCTTTTTTCAACTAATTTAGCTGTTACTTGCACTCATAACTTTCAGTGAGAAGGAGTACTATACAAACTACATAGTCTAAATTACTCTCATCTTTTGTTTGAAGCCTGCAAGTTGCCAGCTTCACTTGGTGTCCCCCATTTCTTCTATTGGAAGAGGCAGTGCATACTCAAACCCTCTCTGTCATTTCAATGCCAGCCATGATTTTAAGACCTTTGAATCTAAGCTTCTCCATTCTTTTTAAAGTTGAGAAGTCTTCTCACTGAAAGATTTGTGTTCTTAACATCTGAACTGCTCCTTCCCTCTCTGATGTGTTTTGAGGTGGGGAAATTATAACTTTCTCCAGTATTTGGAGGGACCAATCTTGTATATGGGCTAACTGGGGGTTTATAGAGTAACATTAGAGCAGCTTGTTCAGCCTTGAGAAGAGAAGGCTCAGGGGAGACCTTATAACAATCTTCAATACCTAAAGGGTGCCTACAAGATATCTGAAAAAGACAAGATATCTGACAGGACAAGGGAGAATGGCTTTAAGATGACAGAGGGTAGATATCAATTAGATATTAAGTAATTCTTTGCAACGAGGGTGGTGAGACAATAGAACGTATTGTCCAGAGAAGTTGTGGATACCATCCCTGGAAGTGTTCAAGGCCAGGTTGGTCGGGGCTTTGAGCAGCTCTGTCTAGTGGAAGGCATTCCTACCTGTGGCAGGGGAATTGGCACTAGGTGGTCTTTAAGGTCCCTTCCAAACTTAACCATTCTATGATTCGGATTGTCTCTGTTTTTATTTTCTGTTCCTTTCCTAATAATTCCCAACATATTTCTATCTCTTGAACTGTTTCCATGGAATTATCAAGGGTAGCTTAAGATCTTGTCTGTAAGTTGTAACAATCAGTTCTAGGCCCACTATTTTATTTGTAAGGTTTGGTTTTCTCTGTGTACATTACCTTGTACTAACATGCATTAGGTCTGCATTTCAATAGCCGTTCATGGAATGCTGATGTGCCCTTCTGCTGTTCTTCCTAGTCTGACTTTGTTAAAATAAAAGAATAATCAAAAGCAAAACTTTGTGCTCGCTGTTGTTCATTCCTTTTCCACTTATGAATAAATTGAACCCAGCAAAGCTCCCTGTGAAACTCTACAGGTGACCTTCCCACACAGAGAAAATTCGCCATTTACTACCAACATCTCTTCATATGCTCGTTTGGATTGTGTAGAATATTTGCTTTCTAGCCGTTTCAAGAGTACCTTCTAATTCCCAAAGCTCTGGGAGGTTGGACTGGGGCTAGCACAAGATTTTTTCATTTGGAAACATTTTGGAAAGCCATGAAGATTATGTAGATGAGTGGATTGTTTGGTATTGTTGTCTAGGTTCCCAGTTGAAAATCACAGTTTTAAATGTTTTCCTGTCTTTCTGATTCTGCTAACAGATAGCTTCAGTGTCTTTACTGTTGCTCAGTTTTCCCAAACAGCAGGAAAATTAAAAGTGATGAGTTACATCAATTTTCATCATTACTTTGGGGAATTTAGGGGCATGAGTGACATCAAATAGTAAGTTGGTGAGTAGCAGAGACAAACATAGGATTACTCACTGGAAAGAGTAAGAAATGGATGCTTGGACGTGGGTATATATACTCTTTCTTCTAATTCCCAAAGAAGGCTGGTGGAAAAATGACAGAGAGATGCCTATCCCTTGCATCATCCAGAAGGTCTGGATCTGAGATACAAGGGGAGGAGTGTCTCATCTAACATTGTGTAAACATATGCCTAAGAGAAAAATATTACTAATAAATATTCCTACCTCCTCTGTTTTTCTGAGTAGCTCTTACTGGCTTCTCCCCCAGCTGAGGTCAGTGCTCATTAAGAGATGAGGTGGGGATGTCATCAGCCAGCAGAAAACTTGGTGATGTAGATATTAAATAAATGTTAGGCTGTCCACACGTGCCTATGGATTGGCTTGTGAGTAACCTAAGTTTAAATTAAAAAATTAAAAGTCTAGCAGAGAAGTAGAAATTATAGCCAGTAAAGAAGAGAACAGAGCTCAGGGTAAGGATAGAAGGCAGCTGTAGAAAGAAGCCAACATAATAGAAAAAAATGCTATTATGACATGAAAAAGTATCAGACAATTATTCAGAACACAACAAAAAAAAGAAGATAAACAGTGCATGATGTGTAGAATTGCATAGTTTTTTAAATTACAAAGCGTCCTTTTACAGGAATATTTTACTGCGCATAATGGGTAGAATGAAAATGCTAGATTGTTTTCAGGCCTCAGTTCTTTTTTGATCAGTTAAAAAACAAACAGTAAATTTCACCTGTTTTGATTCATGTCTCAAGATAGTATTTTTTCAATTACTTCTTTTTGAAGTCAAGTTTCTGAGACTTTCAAAGATTTTTGTATTTGTTTACATTATTTTTTTCCACTTCATATATTATTCTGTGATCAAATATTTTATATTTTGTAATTTTGTACACTTTAGATCTCACAAATGTGAACTTCTGCTTACCTTTGTATACATGAATAATCCCCAGCCTTCTGATTCTTCCTGGGCTTGGACATTTGCTGACTCTCTTTCCAGAAAACCTTACAGGCTAGGACTTCACTTATAGAAAATCTCTATTTATGTGACATTTAAAATCTGTTATCACACAAGCTAAATATTTATAGCTGCTTGTATTTCTGGAGAAGTTTATATATAAGAATAAGTTAGTATTATAAGTACTTGTGTGTGTGCCTGTGTTTATATACACACATGCTATACATACTGTGCCTCTGCATGTGTGTATATCTATATACAGTAAAATAGAAACAATTAAGTCAAATCCTATAGTTGTTTCTATTTTTCAACAACAATTTTATAATTTCTTCCATTTGGATCTGATGAAAAACCCCAAAACATTACAAAAATAGTTTTACAGGCTTCATTATTACAAACATGATGAAGTTTCAAGACAATCTAAAGAGATGGTACAATGAGAGCTGGCTGAGCTGGAGCTGAATGACTCAAGTATTTCCTTTTCCTTCCTTGGCTTATCAGGCTGCCAAATTTGATTTCTTTTTGGTATGGAATTGTTATTGTTGCTAATGAGAATCAAGTGGCTCTGTTAAAAAGAAAACATATGTTTAATTTATTGGAAAAAAACAAAGATTCTCAAACTTCTGGAGAAACACATGAGAGATCGATGTGGACTGTCAGCTTCATCTGCTTTCTGCATTTTTGTTTGCAAAGATTAGCAAAGATTAGGACCTTGAAGAGTTTGTGCAGTTCCTGGCATGGCTTTCTGAACGTTTTGAAAGTTGGTAGAATGAAAACAGTGAAGTTTGGTGCAATGTAGTGTTCTCTCTTATTTGGTTTTTTTATTTTGTTTTGTTTTTCCTGAGTAGTTTTACTAAGCAAAACGAGCATACCTTTTTAAATCTAAAGGACTGTGGCATTGCTCCCTTTTTATGTTGTAATCTGTTGTTCAGATTTTCAGATCTTTTATTCTTTTTCCAATTGCCACTCCCGATTCTTTCAGAAATATCTTATTTCAGCATTCTTTCCTCCTAAATCACTTGTTACAACAGTCTGCTCCTTGCCTGGCTGGTCTAAAAAAGGAAAAGAATATTACTTTGTACACAGCATTACCTTACCTAATGACTGTTTTTGGTAAGCAGGATGATGACTGTTAAGTGTCAAGCTATTTGCGTTGAGTTAACCAGACTGACTGATTTATTGTCCGTTTATTGTCCATATGGCTGCTAGTTCCCTTCATAGGAGAAAAACTACAGAATTAGAGAGTCCATGCTTGCTTCGACTTACATCCAGGCAGTGTGAGCATCATAGCTGGTGCAATATGAAATTCAGTTCAGACTTCTCAAAACAGTTAAATTCAGAGGCTTATAGCCACTGTTCAGTGTTCACCATGCTCCAGAGAAGACAAATATTTTGGTTTTATATGGTTTTATTCAGCTACTTCAATATAAAATCTCGCTCTTTGATAAGTTGTGGTTATTTAATGCCTGATTTTCATGATAAGATGAATTTCATAATCAGATGCCATCTCTCACCAACATTCAGATCTTTAAAGTGTGTCTGAATCAATGTCTTATAATGTTTTGAATTTTAATTAATGTTTTAATTTTTCAAAAATATTTTGGAAAAAATGCAGCACAGTTTATGGTCTGGTGCACAGATAACCAGTGAGCCATTCAAAACTCAAAATAAACACAAATAAATGCCATATTACATTGTCTGCTAAGATAATGTAAAAAGCTGGAACAGCAGCGTGATGGTGTAGCATACTTATATAAAAAACCCACAGTAACTGACTTGCTGCTGCAAAGCTGCCTATCCAAGCAGGATGCCTTTTAAGGCTATTTGTTACTCTTTGGGGTAACTAATTTGGGTTCAAGAAAAAAGTTTTTTTTGATGTCGTTTTGATAATCTCCCTGAAAATTTGAGAGGTGGGAGTACTTTAAGGTAGTTTTTGTTTGTTTGTTTTTTGAAGACAAAAATTGAATCATAATGGTCACATCTTTGACTTAGATAATACTCTCAACATCTAATTACAAAGTGGTTTTAAGTGCCAAAAAAAGGGCAGACTTCCACTGAGCAAGAAGAGCTGCAGAGCTGTGATAGGACTGCAAGAATAGGTGGTTTGCTCTGGCTAGATTCAAGTCCTTAGCTTTCTGATTTAATTTTATTGGCCTGAGCAAAGCTTAAGTAAGTGTAACAGCACCCATGTAGGGGGTAGAATCAGCTAAAATAAATCAATTAAAATGATTTCTAGTTAGACTTTATGTATAGATAAGCAGGTTTTACACGAAGATTGAAGACATAGCTGTCAGGCGTGTAAATAATTGCTACTAGGCAATTATTAAAGGTTTCCAAAGAGCTTTCTCAGTGTGGAAACTTTTCCTATACTGTATTTAATGTAACTTTTAAAACTCAGGTTATAAGATGGACCTGTTGGAGGGAGTCCAGAGGAGGGCCATGAAGATGATCAGAGGGCTGGAGCACCTCTTCTATGAAGACAGGCTGAGAGAGTTGGGCTTGTTCAGCCTGAGGAAGAGAAGAATCTGGGTGACATTAGAGTAAGGACACACACACAAAAAGCTGGAAAGGGATATTTTACAAGTGCATGTAGTGATAGGGCAAGGGAGAATGGCTTTAAACTGACAGAGGGAACATTTAGAGTAGATGCTAGAAAGAAATTTTTCACTATGAGACTGGTGAGGCGCTGGAACAGGCTGCCCAAGGAATCTGTGGCTGCACCATCCCTGGAAGTGTTCAGGGCCAGGCTGGACGGGGCTTTGAGCAACCTGGTCTACTGGAAGGTGTCCCTGCTCATGGCAGGGGGGTTTGAAACTGGATTATCTTTAAGGTCTCTTCTAACCCATACTATTCTATGATCCTATGATTTCTGGATGCATCTTGCGTGTGAAGAATTGCATAAAAGAAGTGGAAATGTAAGAAATATTTTCTAAAATTAAAAAATAGTCTGAGACAGTATTTATTGGCGATTTCCAATTGAGCAGTTTGGCACATTAGTTAAGCGGGAAAAAGCAAAGTTTATAATAAAATAAGAACACCCTCTAATATTCATTGTTGATCTTTGTACCAGTCATATCTGTATGAAGATATCCATCAATCGATAGATGTAAAATGGAATTATCTTTTGAAGAATTTTGTAGGTATAGCAAACACATTTTTTATGTTCCATTTTTTATGAACTTGCAACATGAACAACACTTAGAGAACAGATATAAGAGGTAGGCACATAACTTCTGTACAGCTCACACACTCAGTTACTCAGGTATATTATGTAGGTCACTTTTTAACTCCATGGCATGTGCTCATAATGCCTTATTCATCAAAGGAAGAACTAGTTGTTGTTTGGCATTCATGATTCAACAATATCAAGTTCAATTCAAACTATTTTGCAGTATTGGTAAAATGTTTGTCAGATGTTGTTTGTGACAGAATTTGAATCCTGGTGAATTTTTGTTTGTTTGCTTATTTGTTTGTTGGGGTTTTTTTTTTTTCTTCCATAGCTACCTTTCCAAACTTTTTTGCTGAAAATCAGTTTAAAAAAAAGCCAACAACCCCCCCCAAAAAAGAAACCCTAATAGTTAGCCTATAATAATAAATACATCTTAGTCTGTTATCTGAAGTAGAATTTGCATTTATAGGGTCCTTAAATATTAAAATATCTTTTATTTACTTACTGGCTTTTTTAGGTTGACTTTACTTTGAAAATATCGTTATATATCTGAAGGGTTATTTCACTTTTTCAAGAGCCAGTCTTCTGCACAGTATAAACAAAAAAGTCCTTTTAAAACAAGAAAGTGATTAGGGTGGAATGAGTTGATTTTATTTTTTAACTTTGAACTTTGGAGATAATTGGATATGATGGTAGGTGCTCATTAAATAAATTCCTTTTAAGATCTGGACCCAGATGTAAGAAATTTCCGATAGTGTCAGGATTTGAAAAAAATTGCTGAATGCCTTTGTGGATTTAAAATTTGCTTTTTCTTTCTCGTGGTTGGTGTCCCCTTCATTCCGTAAATCTGTCGGTTTTAACTGCATAGTGACAAAGCTTCAAAGAGGGTGTGATGTAAAATGTCTGTTCAGGTCAGCCTTATCTTTATCCCTGTGGTTTAGACAAGGGAAGGATTTGCCCCTCCAGAGACCAGAACATGTACTTAATCTCAGGAGAGATTTCAGCCACTACTCTAGTAGCACATCTGATGCCTGAGGAAACTTCACCAGTAGAAATTCATTGGTTTAAGAGGTTAATTGCTGGGTCTGTAGCTCGCACTCTTCAGCCTCTTAAATTCTACTTAAGGTATCTTAAGTATTTGTGGAAATCCCAGCCATAAATTGGCATTTGTGTGCCTTTGGATCAGAGGGTATATTTGTATGACTAACCAGTCTTACAGCAACGATGGTTTAGCTGTGGGTTAAGAGGATTCTTCACGAGAATTTGGTGAATAATATCTGTGGGAAAGAATTTTTTCACTGGCTTTTAAACAGTCCTTTTAGTCAAGCAGAGAACTAGTAGTCTGTACATTTCCAAGATATGTAAATATGTGATTTTGGGTAGTAAGAACATTCTAAGAATATTATTCAAAGATGAAAAGTAATTAGTAAATATATCTGCTTATTGAAACTAAGATATTTTTTAATTTTTAACTGCAGATAGTACTCAAACATATTCTTTCAGAGGTGACTTAAAAGAAAAGGTGTATATTAAAAAGAAAAAGTGTATATTAAAAGAAGATAGTGAGTCTAATGTATTTAAGTAGCTGGTCTATTTAGTATTTCAATGCTAGTATGTACCTACTTGTTTTGTTAGAGTTTTCTGTTGCCAAATAAAGATTGTACCTATTGGCAGTTAAAAAAAAACAACCCAGAAACACCCTGTGAGTGGTACTTAAGGTTTGTTTTGGCTGCTGGGTGCCAGCAATAGTTGCTTATTCATCTTCGCAGTCAGTTCTCAGAGTTAGATGAATAATAAACACTGGGAAAACATTTGGTTTCACTCTGAATAATTTCCCTGATTTTGTGGCCTGTGATGTCTGTGGTCACTCATGTTAGCCCTGGTGAAAAGGTGGCCTGGCAGGCTGCAGGAGGGAGGAACTGTTTCCTGAGGAAACCTGTTAAAACTGCCCTGGGGCCTTACTGAACTAAGCTTGCTCTCAGAGAAAACCAGAAAAATAAGCCAAATTTGTGATACAACTTGAAGGGCCAGGTTCAATGCACACAAAGGACTGTAAATGCCCCTGCGCCATCCTTGCAGAAGTCTCCTGCTACTTTCCTTCCTTGCTGGGGAAGTGAGAGCCACCTATCCCTGCTCCATGCTTCCTTGAGCCTGCTGCTCCCACCTGGCAGCCAAAGCAGATGCCCTACTTTGGAAATGTTTACAGTTTTAACTTCCACAAATTAATTTTTAATTAGCCTCCCATCTGTTGAGTTGCCAGACTAGGTATTTATTATATGATATGAGATGATAATATGATTTTCCTAGAGGCATGCTTGTATATAATTTAATCTTTAAAAGATATTTCTAGTATTTTCTTTTCATTCTAATTTGGTAACACTAATCAAATGTTTTAAATTTCCCCCCCCTTTTTTTTTTTGCATATGCATGTGGCTGAAAGCATTTTTCATTCCTTCTGAACACTAGGAAATACCCCTTCAGAGTCCACTTTCGCTATAATATGTTGCTGGCAAGCATGTGAAGTTGCTCCCCATGTGGCCCAAATGGTATTTGTATGGCCTGAGTGATAGTTTGTAACTGATAGAGGGTGATGAAAACAAGGATGAATGTTGAAATGGGTTCAAAGTGGAAAAACTCAAATTGATTTGTGACTTCAAATATGGCATTAAACTGTGAAGGCTGAGGTAATACGGAATTGCCTTTGCTTATGCTCAGAAATGAACTTTTTGGCCTTAGGAATAACACATGTAAAAACTTTTCCATCTTAAAGTGTTTTATGCTTTTTTTTTCCTGCTATTTTTTAGTAGTTTGTTAACATGATGAAATAATTACAGACATACCAGAAAGTGCTTTCTAATGAATTATTGACTTACTACTGCCAATATGAGAACTGCTAGAAAGAGAGCGCCTGACTTAAAGTAAAATAGATATGATCTCTTGAGGCCACTGGCGTTTAAAATAAGTATCACAAACAAGACTGGTAACACGTGGAAATTTCAGACACATCTATAATTTGCAGCATTCCAATTTTCCAAGTTTTCTTAATCTGGTCAATCCAGATCTAATTTTGGTAGTGAAAAAAGAATAGAAATGTGCAGGGAAATAATAATTGAATTGAAGTTGTTGTCATATCATTCAGTTCAGCTCTACTTTTGCAATATGAGGTAAAGTGAGATGGGTGTTGATTGATTCCAGTTATGGAATATGATAAAAATGTATAAAGCATAATATTTATTATTAATCTTTTATTTACTCTCTTCATGCATTCAGTAAGGTAACCTGTTCCCCAGCGACTAGGAAGCAGGAGTTGGAAATGAGTAGTAGCTCTAAAATTGCTTTAATTGTTTTTTTGCTTGTAATTTTAATATTGATGTTAGGATGTACCATAGCAAGAAGGAGAAGGAAAGAACAATCTCTGTTCCCAGAGATTCCTTCCCTGAAAGTAATTTAGTTGGATACTTTTAAGGTTGAATGTCTTCCTCTAGTAGCTGCTTCCGTTGCTTTTCATAGTCAGAAGGCAGCTCCTCCCAAGAGACACGAATGCACAGATGCCTGTGGGAAGGCCATCTGCACTGTTGAGGAATGAGGAGATAAGTATCAGAGGAGTTCTAATGCAGCACTGTCACTCCCAGTTCTTCAGAGTTTGCTTTGCCAGGAGCAGGAGGAGCTGGAGGCAGAACAAGAAAACATCTAACTTAAATGCTCTGTCAGCCTGATATTAACCTCAGGAAGCAGAAAATACAATTCCCAGAGCTGCAGCGTTTTCAGTGAGGTGACCTGGGATTTTCCATAGAGTGAAAGGAAGAGCTGTCACTTTGGCTGAAACCAGGAAGCTGGCCTGCATCCAAGTGTCAGAGTACCTAGATTTTTGTTTTTACTCTTAAAAGGCAGCAGTGCTTTTCATATTGATAGGTGAATGTCCTTGGCATTCTATAAGAACAAGTATCAGGACAAATTCTAAACCCACCACTGAGTCTGAATTTAATGGCAATTGCTGTATTGGAAATAACTGGAAAGTAGGTAATGGTAGGAAATACATTCTGATAAAATCCGCCTAGTAGAAAGGGAAGACTGACGCATAGATTTACAATGAATAAAGGCTTTTGAGTCAAATTTAGATGTTATTTTTAGATGCAGTAATTCCTTCAAATTTCCACATCCTTTGGCTTGATGTTGATCTTGTATTGCAAAACTTCTTTTTGAATTGAAAGAGACAAAATGGGCATTCGTTATTAAGGTCATTGGAGCTGTGGATACTGGGTATTATTTATTAGTATAATAAATATGATGCAAATTAACATGCAGTGGATCAGTGAGGCTGCCTGCCCTGAGGAAGGAAAAGCCCCCAAAACTGCACTGATGGGGAAATCACACTTCCTTGCTAGGATAGTTTACCTGCACAGTTTGTTACTTCTTTCGCAGCCCTCACTCACATCCCTGTTTTCAGGTGCAGGATCTTCTGTAGAGCTCGTTGCTCTCAGCTCTCCACTGATACTTGTCCAGGGCTGGCAGGTACCCAGCTGGGTACTCCTGTAGGAGAGGGTCTGATGTGTTAGAGCTAGAAGGAAGCTTAAGAAGCGATCTAACCTCTGGTACTCACTCTGGTAAAACGCAAGTGACTCTTTTATATCAGCGTGGATTTTCTTTTATGAATATGCACACTCATTTACTTGCGTTGCACCTGCATCTGTTTTTCTGACAGTAAAGAATGGAAAAAATAATCTGCTGTAGAACAAAATGAGAAAAATTACAATGAATTGTGAGTATATTTTCCTGCCTGCCATCCTATTTAAAGTTTTAGTACTCATTTGTTAATTTTTAAATCTTTAAGAACTGCTGAAAAAAAAAAGTATAAATTTCATTACTTTACTCCTCTGGACCTGTTTTAAGAAAAATGGTCAATGCTGCACCTCACTTACAGCTGTTTACTTCCAGTCAGCAGAGACTGAAGATAAACACTCTGACCCTGGCAGCGCAGTGAGACTATCCAATTTTTAACAGCAAATATAGTTAACTACTAGAATGAATAGCAAGTCATTAGGCTGGGCTTGATTCATGGTCTTTTTGAATCACAGTTTTATATTTTTCTCAAAAGGATCATTCAGCTCTGACAGCAATAATTGCCTTGGGACAGGAACTTCTCTACTGTTGTGTGACTTGTCTTGTGTGGGAGGTCGGGGGATGATAATGTTTCTTTCTGGCTTTCAGTTCTTTCTTCTGAGAATACCAATGTTTCATGGATATAGAGCTTAGATTTAGGCATCCCTGTGAGAGCGAGAAGTGCAGAAACAGTATTTATTTTGCAGAATGGTAGATGGTGGAGGGGGAAAGACTAATTTGTTACTATAGCATAAAAGCAGTATTTCTGTGGAGCGATTCACAACAGTAATTCACACAACTATTAACTACAAAACCAAATTAAACTGTTACTGCATTTGTTTTAGTGGTTCATGGTATGCCATAAGCTACTCAGCTTCCCTGTTTGGTATCTTTAAAAAAAAAATTAATTGAAATGTACAGTTGAAATAATAAATACTGAAAAAGAAACAGGGAAGAGGTTGCATCTCCAACTGTTGCTAATCCTCTAAAAAATATTCTGATGTATCACTAGCTCTTGGCAATACAGACTGTGCCAACCATTAGTTCACTCTTTGGTGGATCCAAGACCTTAACTGTCACGTATCTGTGTTAGCACAGCACTCATGTGCAGCTATCATGCCTGCCCTATTTTATTGGGCATGGCACAAATGCAGGACAAGAAGGCAACCCATTCCGAACTATATTTCTGTCAAAAATAATCAGTAATTAATCATATGGCTGTATTGTCAACAATCTTTTCATTATTCGGCTTTAGAAATAGATCCCCCTGAGAGGAATGAAGACAGATTTTGACTTTCCTTGTTATTGCTTCAGACTGCAGAAATAGCATTACATCTCTTTGAACTCTACCCATACTGTTAAAAGGGAAGGTTTCTTGTTTTGTGTTTTGGTTTTGTCATTGACTTTTTGGGGGGTTTTTTGTTTTTTTTCTTGCTCTCTTTTTTTTTTTTTTTTTTTTAAGATAGTGTGAGAATTAGAAACAATTATAACATGAAATTTCTGACTGTAAAATACAGTATTTAGTGAATGGATTTTGGAAGGCTCTATGACAAAGAGCCATAATCATGCCAAAGTAAAATTTCTATGTATAAGTCTTGACAATTAAGCCTTCATGCCTAAAACTTTGAACCAGCAAATCCCACTTGAGTCCTATTAATGGTACTGCATAGCTGGTTGGAAAAATTGGCAACAAGGGCAGCAGAGGGATCTACAGACTTAGTAAGACAATACTGTATTGCTTTTCATTGAGTTCACATTTAAATGTTTTCCTTTCAACTCTAATGTCAAAATAATTGTTAGTTAAAACAAATCCTTAGCTCTTGGAGAAGGCTAAACTATAAGCTCCCCATTCATCAAAGCTGTACCTGATAAATATATTATTAAAGACTTCTAAACTAGCAGTCTCTTTCAGTAAATCTTATGTATTTGTGCAAATCAGGTATCATTTTTATTAGATAATTGATTGGTCATCCAGATTGAATTCTTCATATTTTTATAAGCATGGTTTTATGATCAAGGTGAGTACTGCCAGATGTCCTGCATCCTGTTCTGCAGATTTCAATATTTTTTCTGATCCTACAATTTACTTTTGTTACTAAAATTATGGTATACTAAATATTATTGGCTATGATACCCATTCACTATGCAAGAATTATGTTTTAGTTCCCCATCTAAAAATGCAGTTGCTTTATTTTATGTGCTGAGGCTAATGTATACATAATAAAATATTTCTCAATGTAAATTAGAGAAAATAACATATTGTATCTATTAATCTAGACTGGGGAAGAATTAATCCAAGACATGAATTGCCAAGAAACAGGAGAACAATATAATTTTGTTTATAAAAGAAACACTAGGGCTAAATCTTAAAACTGGGAGAAAAAAAAATATCCTGGTTCCTCTGGTATTCTAGAAAATGTTATTCTGCTAGCAGTGAGGACTACTGTAAGTGCAACAGCTGTAAGTGGGTTTTGGTTTTATTTTTTTAAAGTGAGGGCTTTCTCTTTGTTTGTTCAACAAAGTGACACATTTTTTTTACAGGGCAGTACTTAAAGCAGCATTAAAGTGCCATTGACATCATCCAGTTACTGCACTGACTTGATTATATAACCTCTTTTGTGCAATTTTCATGCTCTGCTCTGTTTGAATGTTTTTACTATGCTGATGGCTGTTTTTCATTTCCTGCTGGGATGACCTTGAATAAAAAAAGAGTAAGAGTAAAGTAGACATAAGCAGTGTAGTCTTGCTGGCATTTGCAGATCTTTTGTTCCGTGTTGAGAAACATAGTAGCTTGGCATTTATGGTACAGGTTATTTCTGCTGGGTGGTAATTAATCTTCAACAGAAAAAAATAATGTTTTTCTCTTATTTTGTCCTTTTGAATTTGCCAATGATGATTCTTACCTTATTAAAACATCTGAAGAGAGCTAAACAAATGATAAATGCAGTTGTCATTCTTTAACTTATGTTATTAAACTATTCATTCTAATAGATCTACATATCCAATGATTGTCTGTTAAATTGCTCCCTCTTTTTAAAGGAAAAGGAGATTAACTAGTTTGCTTTTTTTTTCCAGATTCAGTATATATCACAGCTGAAGGAATTGTTATTTTTTTGGTTGGTCACTTCTTGTTGACAATCAACATTTCATTATTAGCCTTACCAGTGAATAAGATGAATAAGAGTGCACTGTTTTTCACATGCGTATTTTCAAGACTTTTTATATCTCTCAGTATCAGAAAGTTATAAAAATGAGAAATCTATCCTTTGAAAATATTTTGCATTATTCCTGCTGATTCTTACCAAACCAAAACCACCTCCTTTAATGTCAAAGTAATAAAGGTCACATTATCATACAGTTTAAAATCATATACAGAGGAATAGTTAAGCTGAATAGTTTTCACTGAACCTTTTGAAAGTGTCTGTTGTTGAGGCAGGGGGTTTGGCACAGGGCTTGTTCTTTTATGATACACACTTCATATTTGAGAACCTTTAAGTTTTGAAGATACTTAAGACAATAGTATCCTTTCAGATATTTCCATTTTGCTGCTGTGATGATTTTGCTTATCTGAGGAAATATCTCTATTTAAGTTCATGTCCTAAATCAATGCTGAAGTACTGGTTAACCCTTGAAGCAAGTTAATGAGATACTTCACTGCTAATAAAAGTCAAGATTTCATCTCATTGATTAATGGTTCAGTACTTTTCTTTTTAATGAAGATTGATAATAGAAGCCAGTAATGTGTTGACATCATGTTTCAAACATCAGTGTATTATACAACTATGCTGATTTCTTCCACATTGCCTTTTTCTTGTCCAGAGCTAAAAGATGCACAAATATTTTTGATATAAAGTATAAAAGAAGATGCTTTCAATATGATAGGCTAATACAAATGAAGATCTTATAAACTTGAGTTTAAATGCATTGTTCTAGTTTGCCAATAGTAAATCTGATGCTTTGGCTTTACTCAGTCTTGATGGATACTGCTTTTGGAGAAACTTGGAAATCCTTTTTTTGGAATTAGTTTTGCTTGCTTCACTTAGTCTGATTTTCATGTAGTGTTCCTTTGCTTGTACATATGAATGTGTTTTATAATCTATTATATCTATTACTCTGGAAAATAGTCCTTCAGAGCAAATTTAATAAGTGTAACTTTGGTGTTAAATTGTTCTGTTGATTGCATCTAACACTATTAACAAAGCAATGGAATATTTTCATTTTTGGACAAGAAAAACTTTGGACAAATGCTGGGAGATTACCAAATGCTTAAAGGGGAAAGTTTGGAAATACAGGTGATGTGGAACAGCAGGTCTACACCAAAAGTGCTAAGAAAGACATAGTCTCACGTCACAGTATTATTTGGGGTCAGTAGAAGCAATGAATACTTGGTTAGACTAGCTAGTTGTCCTCCTCAGTCTCAACAGTGAAAACAGTAACAAATAAAGGAATTACATAAAATTTAAACTAAGAGGGAAACAGGAATGATAGCCTATTTTTGCACTGATCTTTATCAAACTCAGGTGAGCTATGAACAGAAAATGAAATTACACATCACACCTAAAATTTCCATTGGCACATAGAGATTTCTTCTCAAGCATTTTTTTAATGATATAACAAAAATTGTTCAAAGCAACTGCAGTTTTCTCCCTTATTTTAAGAATTTGTGCATATTATTTGGGAGGTATGCTTTGTATATGTATATTATGTCACAAGATAAATGTTTTAAATTAAATCATCACATTATACAGTGTTTCTATATCCATGTTAGGATTGGCTAATTTTATGTATATGTGTGGAGAAACATGGCTATGAATGAAGCAGTAGTATAATGTTATTTTTTTGTTTTCCTTTTTTTATTAGATTTTAATATAACATTGTTGTGTCATGATAATTTTTTCTGACATAAATTACAATTGAAAAAATAGAAAGCCATTTCCAATATACTCTTTCTAGAGAAATTAAGGGATCTCAGGGAAATCATCCAAGCTGTAGTAAGTGGCAGGGTACCTTGTCAGCAGGCAGAAATGAGAAGGACATGGCTGGGGTGGGACAAGCAGAGGAGAAACCCTGATGTCCTCCTTCCTGCTGCTGCTCCAGCAATTCCTTATAAAGAATTTGACCATTTGCCCTGCTTATGACAACACCTTTTGTCTTAGCTGCTGATTAGTGAATGATTATTACTTGGCATCAAATAGCTTTTCATCAGTGAGGTGATGATTTGGGTGACTTGTTTTGGTGTTGGGTATCCACAACTTGATCCATAGGCTGACACTTTGTGAGGTGCATGTCAGGAGCACACAAATAGGCAGCCTTACTCTAAATCAGTTTGATTTAGAATAGTTAATGATTTTTCTTATTTTGATGCAGCTACAGAATCTTTAAAAGTCAAACATATGCAAGAAGGAATCTAAATTAAGATTATTAAAGTACACCAAATCTAATCTTTTATAAAAGTAATGAAATATGAAACCTTAGCTTTCCTCCGTATGTTCTTTTGCAATTAGAAAACAAGGGAATAAAGAAAAATTGCACTTTATGTGTGGGTTTTTTTTTTTAATAAAAAACCTACAGTTTTAATTTCAGTGCATGGTTTGTTCTGAGTAAGTAAATTCTCTAAAAAGGGTTCCTGTATTTCAAATAGGGTTATAGCACTTTTTTAATTGACTTTTCTTGTAAGTAGCTTGATGTTTAAGGTTAGCGTATTTGAAAGCTGTATTGTTTGCTGTGTATTCGGTGTGATTTTTATATTCCAAATATTTATTAATGCATTTTAGCATGTGTTTATTTAATAAACTATTATTTTTGTAAACTTGCAGTGAACTTACACCCTAAATATTGCCATGCCCCATCAGGATGTGTTAGCAGAGAACCCACAATTTGCATTACTGCACAGTCAGTGCAAGCTTTAAACACAGGGCATTCTGGAGTGCCTGGAGCTGCCCTGGGAGCATTAGATTGTATGGGACAATAGAAGATGCATAAATGGTTTATATTATTTATGTATTTAGAAGTTTTCATTGTGCTTAGCTAGATAAAAGTATTGTTACAGGTTAATTTTCAGTGCTAAATTGAAAGCAGTTTACTGTTAAGAATAGGTACTCTAAGGGGGGGGAAACAAATGGACGCAGTTAGCTCAAATAACTAATTTATGAGGAACAGAATCCATTTTCATCCAGACAAAAAGTGTCTGCAGCACAGTTCTTGTTTGCTTTGTCTCAGAAAAGGAAACATACAAGTGTTGTTTTTATTTATATGCCATGCATCTAGATCGTAAAGATTTTCATAAAGTCTTGTTCACATAATGGTGCATAGAAAGCCTGCTAAGAGACTGTGTAGGTGCACCCCTATTGCTGTGTCCTGCTTGGCACAGTTCCTGACTCACAGCTGAACACAGTGCTGTGGGACCCCGATCGTTCCCAGGCACTGGAATGCAACTTTCAGGGGCATCCAATCGCTAAATTGTCAGCGTGCTCCCTGGCAGGTTCTTGGCCTACGCAGCCTTGTGCTCTGAGCGTTTCCTGGTCACACTCCATGAATTAGCATGAAGCAGATGACTGATGTGGGGCCAGGAAAGCAATCCTGACAGTATTCAGTTTACTTGGCATCCTTGACATGTTGCTCTGTGTTATTCATGGGAGAGGTAATGCTTCAAAGTGATGGGCTTAGCTTCTGTGGAAGTCTGGCTGAAGTATTTTTGCAATTTAAATTGTTAAGCTGTGGAGGGTGGTAAGGAGGAGGAAAGTGATAACCATTTAGAGTGCTTTTGTTTGTGAACTGACAGACAAGTTTTAGGGCTTTATGTAGAAGGGAACATTAATTTTTGTTGTTATGAGTCTTCATGCAGCTATGTTTGAGAACGGGAGCTGAGATAACAGTGTTGGAAAATGTTTTGGGCCATCAGGCAGATTTTCCCCAAAGAAAGATGCTTACAGGACCACAAGCTGAAAGAATTCAATACAAGAAAGAATTAGTAGCATACTCTTCCCTAAAAGTATTTTTATGTTGTCTAGGTATAATTTTAAGGAGTAAATATTTTCACTATGAAAAAAATAGTAAAGGAGACAATCTGAGTGTGGAATTATATGTACTAGTTTTTCGTTTGAAAAGCTGAATGCATAACATTTAGATTTGAATCATTGCACAAAAGTCATTAGAGTACCCTGAAATCCCATGCTATCATCATAGGTGTTTGCATAATTTTTATTGGTTGCTTCATTTATTGTTTAGAGATTAGGGAGGGTAAAAATGACAGTCAGCAACTGGGTGGACTCCCTTGGTCTGCTATTTTAACCTTTTGGTACCACTTGGCTGGTCAGTGGGAGTCAGGCTTGCTGAGCCCTGGAGCGTAGCTTACAGCTAGGGTGCAGTCAGTTTGTAAGAGCAGAATGGGGAACAAAAAAGTGAGAGAGAAATGACTGGACAGGGAACAGCTGGTTTTTTTTTTTTTTTTAAGTAAAAAGTCATGTGGTGGCATGGTTGAGCAAGAGCTAGTCTGGGAAAAAAGGGACAATAAACCTCAGGATGCTGATTAACCACACATTATTTCAGCAACACAAATGTCTTTGAAGATGTCGATCATAATAGCCTGCTTAAGCTACCTTTACTCATTTTTCAGTCTAACACATGCCTCATTCCTACCGTTCACTCTCCAAGGAGATGTTTCCCAGTGCTCCAGTTGCTGTTGCGCTTTTGCTCTGAGCTTTTCTCCTATCCCCTTGAAATGTAGTCAGCTCTTGTAAGCTGGACACATGGACTCTACCATGGGAGGATGACATTTGAAGCCTGAGAAATGGTGCTTTTGTTTAGTACGGAATATACTTCTTTATTTTTCCTCCCTACAATTGTATGACAGTGGTGACTGATGGTTTTAATTTTTTGTTTGGTTTTATTTTGGTCATCTACTGAAACCTGAATTGGCCTTGAAAGAACTGGTGTCTGTCTGATTATTCTCTGACTCCTTGCTGTTCAGTTTCCATTTCTCAGGGTTTTAGAAATTCAGGCTTGTCTCTGATCTCAAACAACTTCCAGAGTAGTTGCATCAACTCCAAAATTGCCAACACTTGCAAACTTCATCAGGCTATTTTTTCTACTATCAACTTTGTCTTAAAATATTTAATGACTTATGGCAGATTTTTGCCAAATTCTACTTGATACAACCTTTCAGTTCAGTAAGTAGTCTTCGCTTATCCTCTTTTCTCCTCTCATTTTGTTTACGGACTTGGTTTATGGAGATTTGCTATAAACAATCTTTCTCTAGTTTATGTAAATTACTTGTACCAAAACCCTTGAATTAATATATGCAGTATTGTATTTCTGTGGAGTACTATCCTGTTATAAAAGGAAAGTAAAACAGTTTGACAGAATTTCTTCTTGAGACAGTGGCTATGACCTAACACCTTTCATCTTCTGTGTACAAGAAATATCTAATGAAGTATAATTCTGTTAGTTTAGAGAACAAGAAAGTTGTTGTGTTCTTTATTTTGAGCAGCATTTGTGATCTGTTTCACTTTTCATTTGGGGGGATTTTGTCTTGAAAAATTACTGAAAAAACTTCAAGTTAACACTTAGACATTTTCCTTCCTTTGAGGAAAGAGCTCCCCTTTAAAGGAATGCACCAAAATCATATCCTACATTTTAGTAAGGTTAACATTGTTCTCTCTCCAAGTTTAATTTAATTGTAGTACTAGTTTTAACAAAACATAGACTTAATCTTCATAAAAAGATTATTGTTGACATCATAACTTTCTATGACACATTACTTGCAGATATGAAATGCTCTGGGCTCTAGAGAAAGTTTGGTTGCTCTTTTATTATGGCTGTTTTTTTAATACTTTTATGCAGAATGAAAACGAATGGAGAGTGTCAAACATGATCTATTATTTAGTCTTGACAACTTCATATGAGAAAGGCAATAGTGTAAAGAGTTGGTATAAACTATCACTATGCAGTGATAGTAAAATAAGTTATTTTGAATGGTGTTGCTAATCCCTAGTTATCCTAATAGGTTACTGCAGAATGGATTTGACACATCGAAAGGGTGCTCATTTTGATGCTGACTCAGAGGCCTGGCTCCTCCATTGCATTCAACCAAGTTATGTACTTATTGGTCAGCTTCGGTTTGCTGTAAAGAATTGGCGTGCTTTTCATATGGTCAAATGTATAGTCTTTTATATCTGGAAAGACATTCTGCATTCTGTCTATACCTACTTTGGGTAAAGATTTATTTGCAATTGTGAAACTTTAAAAACAAAAAACCAACAAACAAAAAACCAACAAAACAAAAAAATTTGAGTAGTCCCATGTTGTTTAGGAGCTAATTATTCCTAGTTGTAATGGTATTTTGAGGCTTTTAAAAAATACTCTCTTTTGCAGTTTTGGTTATTTTAATAAAAAATGGAATACTTCCTTGAAACGCAATAAGCTTCCAGATAATCTAGAAAAATCTCCCAATAAAATGGAATGTCATGTCCAGTGATGCTTACAGAGGGATTTGCTGTACAGATCTCTCTCAGTGCAGGCTGAGACATACAGTGCTTGTTTAGAAAATATTGACACCTGAGATTCAGTGTCTCATAGGCAGCATCTCTCTTTTATCAGGGACATGTGTGTTTCCTGTGTCATAAGTGTTTCTTGTGAGTGACGAGCAAAATGTAGCACTGTTTAGCTATAATTAAAGAAGGTGCTTTTGTAAATAACAAATTCAAGCTATGATAGTTTGTTGTTCTAAATCTGTAAATGCTCGGTTCAGATGGTAGTCGAGTTAGGTGGCTGTCCTGCATACCTACAGGCAGTTTAGCTACGCATTTAATAAGGGGTAACAGTTTTCTTCCTGTTACTGATCAAATATTTTGGTGGATTGTAACGCAAACACAACATGTCTAATCCTTTCCTTACAATGAACAGTAGACCAAATCCTAAACCACTTATGTAGAAGAGTCTTTCTCAAGCCATTATTCCAGAGCTGAATAAACCCTGGTGGGCTGATTCATGAGGAGTGATGCTTAAGTATGCTTTTCGAAAAACACTACTTGCAACTATACCCCCCATTATGTACAATCTCAGACAGTGGGGTTATATGGGATCAGTACGCCGTAGACTTTTTGTCTGCATTTCTGTATTTCCTTTGATTAAGTACCAAATTCCAGTGACTTGTTGCCTGTTAAAATGCAGTGCATATTTATGTTTTAATTAGGACAGGTTTTGGTGTAAAGATTGAAATTATGGCATGTTTATGTCCCAGTTTTTGAAAGCAGTTGGTAAGTGTGTGTTCTAGGAAGGACAGTGCACTGTGTGATCACAGTCTTTCAGGTTGTAGTTACTTTCTGTTTGCTTCCCTTTTGTTTGCTTTCCAGAGACTAAGGTCCCTGCTCTCAGTGCACCACCTTGCTTGATAAATCAGTTTCCTTTTTCTTGGAGAAGTTGTCATTAGGCTATAGATCTAACAGGAAACTGATGATGGTAAAACCATATAAAAATCCTAAGAGAAAGTAAAATTAAATAGGAAAATAAATAGCTGCGAGCAGCTGGATTTACGGGTTTTAAAAGTAGGACAACATAAAGCACTTAACATCAAACCAATAGAATGGAGTAACTTCAAAGTCTTGAAAGCTGTCCCTTTCTTTTTTTTTTTTTCCTGAGCTTTTTACTGATCCCAATTTTTTTATATCTCTTTATTCTAAAACATTTTTATTTACTGTATTATTTACAATCAGCTTTTAAAATGTGGAGAAAATTCAATTTAGTGAAATACAATTCAACATCCTATTGCAAGTTGTGTCACTATGGAAGAGAGCATCCTTCATGACCACAGGGTCAACTTAGATACAGCTTGAAGCATTGACTGCTGAGGATGGATTTGGTCAATCCTGTGCTTAAACTTTGTAAATGGTGTTTGAATTGGTTTTGCCTTTTCTTTTGATCAAAAGCTGTGGTTTAAGCATGGAATCTTATCACCATGGCCACAAAATACTTTTTCTTAGTTCAGTTTTTCATATGAAAAAGTACACAGATGTTTTAATAACATGATTCTTATTTCTTTATTCATTATTTTTACAGAGACCTAAGATTTAATAGGATTAAGGAAATCCAGCCTGGAGAGTTTAGACGGCTTAAAAACCTGAACACACTGTAAGTTCCTTTTCAACCCTAGGGCCCTTCTCCCCTTTTGGTTTAATATGATTATTTTGATAATGTGCCAAATTTACTCACTTATCACAGGGAAGTAGTTTTACAAATTTCAGCTGTAGTACTTACAGAGCTGACGGAAGTGGGGTTTTAGGGCCAAAGTATTTGAAAGCAAAACCAGGTATATGTATATTAAAATAAAAAAGGAAATTATTTACATCCTAATATTTTATTATCTGACTTTAATTGGAGGTATGAAAGATACAGACCTTCTGTTAGCTATCCAGCCTCAAGTTTTAACCATCCAAATCACCCAGATGAGACCCACAAGACCCAAATAAAGACAGGTTTCATTAAGTTTGGAATCCCTTTTCTTCATAAAACCGCTGCATGACAGATGAGTGCAAATCTGTGCATAGAGATAGTTGTGTTCCTGTGTGATGTGAAGGACCCAATACGCAGAATATTGCTAAGAAACATCTAGGAAAAGTTACTTTAATGCACCTGCTAATACAAATCTTTTCTAGTACCATTTTTATCAATTTCAAAACAATTTATAGACTTGAGACCAAGGGTTTTTTTTTTTTTTTTCATTTCATCTTCATTTCAGATACTTACAAAAAGCCACATTATTTCAGCTTTTAGATTTTTTTACTTTATTGCCTGATTTTTTCAAGCATTTCCTCCTTCAAGGTAGTGAGTGAGCAGCTGTGAAAACACGTCACTTTTTTCTTCTAACAGTTACTGTTAGGGAGGAAAGCATTTTGTTTTGGATACTTTTAAGTTTTCCTTTTACTGCTGCCATATTTTTATTACTCTTAATTTTATTACTATTAATACTATTACATTCTTTCCCCTACTGTTTCTGTATGTTAAAATAAATGTCTGTTTATTTCTTTTTATAGACTTCTAAACAACAATCAAATAAAAAGAATACCTAGCGGGGCATTTGAAGACCTTGAAAATCTGAAATATCTGTAAGTTAAATCATTGTCACTTTTTTGCATCAATATGGAAAGTGTTTTAATCTGAGAATGTGCTGTAATCTGACTCACTGTATCAGGAGATAAACCACTTTGAAAATTTGTGAAACTGATTTATGGGGTAGGGGCAACTGCGAATCTTTGTTCCTATAAGTGGATGCTTTCAGATTTTCTAATATAAGACTGTGATATCTGTAGGCAATAGGTTTACTAGTTGCTGCTTACTGTGTACAACTTAAAAGAGAATTCAAAAAGGAGGATGTTGAAGGTTTAGGAAGACACCTCTTTAAGGGTTCACTGAAAACTTCATACAGGTACTTTTTAAGTTTGTGTTTTCTGAAGTGGTTTAATAGCAGCTACTCCTAGATTTGTGTCTTCAGATACATGTAGATTATGTATTTAAATACTCATAAATTTTTTGCTGAATGCAGTGTAACTTTGCAAGATAAAAATTAATTCAAACACAGAATAGGAAATTACCTTCATAATTTGCCGTAAGTTCTATGTCTTCAGGTACCCTATTGTCCTGGGTTCAGCCTCTATATTTTAAGATTAACTCCTCCCATTTTTAGCAAATATATTGAGTGTATTAAGTAACTAAAAAAACAAAAAGCATTAAAAATTTGTCTGTATGAAAGACTAAAGCTGAATAGTAAGTTGATATAGAGTCTTAGCTGTAGTCTCTGGAGTGCACCTTATATAGTGTCATGTAGAAAAGTTTCACTCTATTCTTTAGGAGTATTGATCAGTGCTTGAATGCTGCACAGATAAAAAGGGTGACTTTGAGGTTTCATTGTTTTGGAAAGAATTCAGAAGCTGAATTTTCCACCTACTTTTCCAGAATGCATCCTGATTCACCGTAAGAAAGTGGGAGAAGGGAGGAAAATAAAGATCACATAAATCTGTGCAGACACATCACCTGTTTCCATGCTGTTCAATTACATTTCCTGGTCTCATTTTTTATGTGCATTATTTTTCAGTAATAACATTTTTTAATCTATATACAATAGAATGAAAAAGAATATTGATCAGACTGTCTTCAATGAATTATTAAAGTCCACAATGCTTGTATTTGTTACAAGATGTGTTTCTATGGTGGATCTGGTATCAGAGTACATGAGATCTACTAATTCAGGATGGCTAAGCTTATTTGCATAGTCAGCAACTATGCAAAAATACTAGTTTCTTGTTAGCTCTTTTGTTTTCATGTGCTTGCCTTTGCCTAGCTGTAGTAAATCTTGAGATAAAATTCAGCTATACACTCAATTAAAGAGTGAAAAGAGATAACTGAACTATGATTTATTTTCATGTACATGTAGTAATGTTTATATCTATATTGTGAAGAAGAAGATCGTTCCCTTTTCCTCTTGTTCCTTGAAAAATTTTCATATAAAGTTCAATGCGGTAGTTTATTTAACTGCAGAGAGCTCTTTAACGCCATCCCCTGTTTTGTTACAATAAGCTTTAAGATCTTGCTGTTTCAGGGGCTGTGAGATAAATGTTTAGCTTTAAACTGGACAGCTTAAAGTTATAAAAATGCTGGTACATGGCAGATAATCAATACAGAAGGCTTAAATGTACCAAATAAATTCAGTTCAGTTGTGAAGATTTCTGCTGAGCAAGTACATGCTAACTGTATTCTATGGAACAGAGGGAACAAAGCAGACCATTTTTTTTCCCGACAGGATCAATAGATGCAGAAGTTAGGGGGGAGGGATTGCACAAAACTTAGAAATATTGTTCAGAATTTAATATTATAAAGCCAGATTATCTGGAATAATTGAAGTTTTTTATAGCCTGATCCTGTATAGATATCTATGGATGCCTAATTTTTATTGTTGTGTTACATAAAATGAGATAATTGGTCCATAACTTTACTTGTGTTCTTACAAGAACTCAAGCACTAAATTGCAGATGTTTCTGAAAATGTATAATTCACTGAGTAATATTAGAAAACCTGGAATTTCTCAGTGGGTTTGATTTTGCAAAAGATAAGTATATATAAATATAAAATGTATAGCTATCAGTAAATAATAATACAAATGTATAAAATACCTGTAAAAATTATATATCAAATATGTTATGCATGATATAGAAAATATATATAACTATATGTTATATAATTTTGTATAAACTATGTAAGTATAAACCATAATGCAGTATATTTACTAGTGTCTGAGAGATGTCAAGGCCCCTTCCTGTATCTCTGTTGAATATCAGTCTTTGTGCTGTCAGACAAAACTTTTTCCCAGCAAGTGTCAAAGAAGCCCTAGAATTTTCAAATGCTTATTTGTACTATTTCTCTCTTGAAATTGAGCTGAGAATTTTGAGATATATGTTTCCAGAATTGTCTATCTGAAGAATGATATTTTCTCTTTTTTTTTTCCCTGTGCATTACAAATATTAAACATTGTGCAAGTTGGACATTACTTTATAAAAAATATGCATGTATGGTTTTTAAAGCTTATTTTTTAAGGAAAATTTGTTTCCATATTCTTTATGTAATTTGTCTTTGAATTCGTACACTAAAAGTTGTAAAAAAAGAAATGCAATTATTCTTCTTTTGCTATGAAATTAGAGAATACTTTTTTCTGCCTTTCTGCTTGTCTATTTCATATACCTTAATGTTGGCAATATGGTTCCTTAGTAAGGATCGAAAAGGAATTAGCAGCTTGGACCCCATCCATGATATAGTTTTCTTCTGAACTTCAGTGGTTCTGTATGATTTTTGGGGTCTTATGTTCCCCCTTCTGCAAAGTATACTATAAATACTCCTTCTAAATTAAACTTTAAAAGTTGTCTTCATATGAGCAAAATAATTGGTAACATGTTTGTAATTTGTTGCTCCTTATACAAGATGTGTATGTGTACATGATGTGTACGGTACACTGAAAATATTTAATTGACTTCCAGTGAGTTATTCATTTTACTGATTCAGAGGTGGTAGTACAGTGATAAGAAAGAAAAATATCTCAACCTTATAATACAGATTCAAGCAGATTTGTGAAAACTTGGTAGGATGATTGTTTCTGATTCTGAAAGTCAACAGTTTTTTCTCCAAAAGAGAAGACAATTGGGAATTATCATACTACTGTTTTAACATGTCGGATACTAGAAGATTTGGAATCAGCATTGAAAAAAAAGATTAAGTAAAAAAAAAAAAAAACAAAAAAGAATTCAGGGAGGAGATGCAAAAAAAAATACAAAACAAAGATTAGCAATTAAAAAAGGTTTTCCAGATAAATAGAAGGTACTTAGTATTTACAGAGCAGTAAACTAGAAGCAAGTGTGAAGACAGTGGAGGAAATAAAAACGGAGAATTAAAATAACTTTGGCAACAATATTGATACAAGTTCACTTAGTAAGAAATGGAGAGTTGAGGAATCAGACATGACAACATTGCGATAATCATATGATAAATAGAAATTAAGACCGTATGAAGTGTATCGGTTCTGGAAATACTAAAAGAACATGCAAGTTTTGTTTTGCCTCTGTTGAATGAAGTAACAGTGGTAGAAGACAGGTTATAAATTTGCAAAAGTACACAGCTGCTGATCTCAAAATGGGATTAGGTCGTATTTCCTTCTGTGCATTTTGCTGTTGTTGCTGTCATGGGCATCTTACTTTGTCCTTTGAACACCTCCAGTGATTCTGAATCTCATTTCTTTGCAATTCTTGTTGCTAATTCCACCATCTCTTTTATGTTTCTACATAAATCTTTCTTTCCTATATTTATTTAATTGTTAGGTTAAACTCTGCAATGCCTGATATTGCTATTACTTTTTTCCTTTTCTCCCCTCCAAACAATACCTGAATTTTACTTTTCTTAAATCAAATGATTTCTAAAATGGTCCATTAAAAAATATAAATATGTTTATTGTGGAACTAGCAAGCTCTTAAACTAAAACTACTATTTTCTAATTTTCTTATAACTGGTTACCTGTTTGTTCATTTTCCAACTATGCCCAGTACCTCTGGCCTCTATCAGTCTTGCTTGCGTTTCTGGAAAAATGTTGATTTTTTTAATGCTTCTGAATACAGTTGGTAGCAAATGCCAGAAACTAACTTCATGTTTTATCAGAATATATCCCGTGTAATCTTAATCCCCTGTTTATTCACTGTTTGTAAAATTCTAATGGTTCACTTCTTTGAGAGTTTGTAATTAAATTAATTGAAATATTTTTCTCTAATTATAATCTAAATCTGTTTTCTGCTAATGTAACTGGGACTAATTTTGAGAATGTTTTTGTTAAGCATATTTGCAGTATTTAAAAAGCTTTACTTGTTAGGCACAGTAGCATATTAGACATAAATAATTTGTGTGAGTGCTGCATATTTGTATTTTGTATTCTGACATCTCTCTTCGTTAGGCAGATATTTATGTTTCTTTCTAAATGAAAACCTGGTTAACACATCAGTCATAGCACACATTTTTTTGTAGCCTTTGGGTTGCTGGGGTTTCTCTGTGAAAAGGTGACATGATGGACTGAGGTCTTGACAGTTCTGCAGCTGAGCGTCTTCTGATAAGAACAGAAAATGTAGTTTAAAGCTGAATCCCAAATAAAGTCTCACTACAGTGGCTTGGTAAGAGCTCCATAAGGGAACAAAAAAGGCTGCTGCTCCCCTCCCTGCAGTATGGTGGTAAAAGTCCAACAAGCTTAGAAAGTTATTATCCCAGTCTTCCTCTAAGCCACCCTTGTTTTTCTCTCTGCCTTACTTTGTCTGCAGAAAGTAAATAAAAGTTACATGAGTGATTCTGGTAAAACATTTTTTTCAAAAAGTTGGACTAAATAATTTGGTTTTTGATAAAACTGTTCAAATGGCATTAAGAGATGCTTAACTGAAGTTGGTTATTAAAATCATCTTAGCCTACTCTGGTTCATTGTTCTGATCAGAAATTCAGTACTTGGAGAAATAAAAGGAATTTCCACAGTGCCGAGTGGAGTGTATTAATAAAGGTAAGCAACACTTTAGCTGTTCAGTCCTTAAAATTTTCTAAAGAGTGTGGAGAAATGGTACATTTTAAAATTCTCATAGGAAAAATTTTTATTCCTTGTTATTCTGTTATTGGGGGAACTCTGCTTTTTGTCCAGATGCATATCTATGTTAAGTATATTAATATGCTGGAATCTCAGCAAGCAGAGCATTGGATAACTAAATTTAGACTCAAGGGAAGGATACTACTCCATATAGTCCCCCAGAGTTGCCATGAGTTGAACACTGGATACCTACAACTTTTTTCCTTATTAGATCCTATTATGAAATGTTGCCTGTTGTCAAGTGAGTGTAAAAACTGCCACCAACTCCAGCAGAGACAGTATTTTATCTGTTGCATCGAAAGGAGTTTGCAATATTTCCAGTAAGTTACTGAAAACTGTAATAATAGAAAAGTCAAAACCACTACTAATAAAATGCCTGCTAATCAAGTTGTGGTTCAAAGTCTCTTCATACCTTTTCATAGAAATCCATGCCTTATTAACTGGTTTCAAATCATTTGTCAAGTAATTGTGACAAAGTTCTTAACTGCAAACCTGTTTCTTATCTAACACAAAAAAAAAAAGTAACTGACACTGAACCCCAAACTATTTTCATTTGCTGCCTCCATGAAAAAACTGCCATCATCAGCTAAACTATGGATTTTTTCTCCAATGCCCTCTCACTACACCTCGGTGTTGAAAGCATGATAAATGTGAGCACATACACTGATCCATCGGGATTTATTTTAATTCTGTAGAAAAGGTACAGAAACCTGTACATACCGCTACTCTGCATATGTTCATTCTGTTTACATTCTAGAGTATCAATGGTGACCTAATGTCCATCTTCTACGCAGTGATAAAACGAATATACAATGTCATTTTTAGGATGTGATATCAATGTTCAAACTTGGTTTGTTTTTATTTTTTGGGTATTTTTTTTTAAATATTCAAAATGTGACACATGCGGAGTTACAGAATTCTCACTGTTTATTCACCAAGTCCAGTAAAAAGACATTCCATCACAATTGAACTATTTGTACCAGTACTCAGCTGAGCTATTTAAAAGAAAACAAGAGACCAATGGCATTCCCAGTGTCTTCTGGTAAAAGCACTTCTGACGCAATTTTGTCCCATTGATCTGAATTTGTTTTGACTTTTGGCAAGCCCATCAAGAAATTGAAGGGCAAAGAAACAGTAAGTAGTAACAGTGAACACTGGGAAGCCCAAGACTATCTGGGTGATAGCCTCAGGGCCTACAAGACCCCAGTTTTTTGTCTTTCCTGACAAATTTGGGATGAAATCTCAAGGACAAAGTATTTTTATGTGTATGTGTCTAGTTTTTGTTCCGTATTTTTTTTCCTAATGTGTAGTTGAAAAACTGTCTTCATGTGTCAACTTAATTCGTCTTTTCCACCTTCATGTAGCTCTTGTTTGTGTACTAATATTACTGATTATTTCTTGTTTCAGCTATTTGTACAAGAATGAAATCCAGTCAATTGACAGGCAAGCATTTAAAGGACTTGCCTCTCTAGAACAACTGTAAGTGCCTTTTCTCTTCTGTGCTGTCATCTTCATGGTTCCCCTGCAGAGGAAAAGTGCACGCCTTGATCCATACATCCTGCCTGCATGCTCTGCATGTCTGCACTCCCTGGGTTGTTAGGCAGAGAGCCCCATAATCATTTGCATGTGAAAAAACACAATTGGTCTGTGTGTCAAATTCCTCATTTCTCTGTTTGTCTTTTATTCGTGATTTGAATTCCTGGTGTCCCTATACATTGATACATAGCTTTGATGAAGAAGTAGCTTTATTGTGGAAAATGTTGAAAACTAATGTATATTGCTTAGAAAGAGATTGCAGTCTGAGTGTAGCAGTTACTTTGGTTTATGCAGCATAACTGGATTGAATTAGTCTCTTGAAGTTTAAGCCAGATCTGTTGTATTTTAATACAAGAAGAAATTTTTTAAATTAAAAATATTATTGATGTGTTAATTATTGTCATGTGCAGATGTTTAGAAAGTAAGAAAGTTCATTGTTTGCCATATAGATGTTTCAGTAATGTCTTCTAGAAAAATTGATTGAAATCATACTCTTTTTCCTGTATAATGGTGAAGAATAGATTCTGTTGATAAAGAATGAAAGATGAAGCACTAATGACAAAACCTGATTGTATTGATTCCATTGAGTTTAACTGTATTTTGTTTTGTAACCAGAAAGCCTCACTATACATTCATTCTTGCAATGTTTAGAAAAACAGAAAGAGCTGTAAATGCATAACTATTTCACAGTTTAACTGCCAAATGACAGTACTAGACCAGTGAGTTTTGCTGCATATAAATTTGGGGCTGAATATCTTTCTTCTATGATGAACATAAATTTTGATACTCGTGACAATTAGCAGTGTATTATAAATTTTCTATGACACGTACCAGTTTCCTAGTTAATAGAAACCTGTAGTGGATATTAGTGGACACAGTGTGTATCTGAAATAAAATCGCACTTTGGATGGGTACAAAATCATACAAGCTCATTTTAAAGAGCAATAGATTTCTTTTGCAGGGAGAGCTTCTATATAAGTCAAAAGTGATAGCTATAAAACATATAAATATGTATTTTTTTCTTAATACCTTTCTCTTCCTCTTCCTCCTACTCTAGAAATGATTACTGCAGCATATTGACAGCAACTAGTAGGGCTTAATTACATGCTAATAGCAATTCTTACTTTCTGTGTAGAATTTTAAATATTGAGGCCCATTTATTGAATTACGAATGTTTCCAAAATAATGTTTTTACTCATGTCACAAGGCTCATATGCTGCAAGTGGCAATATTTGTCCTTTTTTCTTTCTATTTTGTGTTGATCTACGTTACAACTGAAAAAACATAAATAATTTTGGAATATTAATGCCTTCTGAATGTACTTTTCTGCTACGTTGCAGTTAAGTCTCTCTTCCTGCGGTGATACCACACTGTATCAGATTAAGCTCAGAGACATCAAAATTATTCTGTATGAAATCAAGTTTTAAAGAGAGTTTGAGTCTCAGCTTTGACTGTAAAGTAAGGAAACAGAGCCTGGCACAGTCACTGCTCAGTGTCTGACCTTGTGTCACGGCATCAGTTGCTGCAAGCAGTGGCTCTAGGCTGTATAGTTGCCAAGGATGTTACTGCCCTGCTGGGTGAACATGCGAAAGATCATTTCTTTTAGAGCCCTTGTCCTGGGCTCTTAAAAAGAAGGCTTGCCAGGTGGGAAAATGGGAGCACAGGTAGCCAGTGGCAAACCTGGAAGTAAATTTAGTGGAAGATATTAATTTAATTTTGAAGTTTATGAGAGATTTGTCGTTTATGCATCTATAACATAAAAATAGGTTCTGACTCTAGAGGGTCTGTTTTATCCTAATAACTTTGGAGAAAGACTCTGTTCACTGTGCAGAAGTTAGTCTTTGTGAACAAGTTAACCAAATCCTCTAACTTCAGTTTGGGACTGAATTAACTACTCCATTGATGTTTCTGCATTTGGGGCTTCTGGGGCTTCAAGTTGCCAAACACGTTTTGCTGGATGTGTTGATTTAGCCAAACGCTCTTCTCAGTGCTCAGCAGAGTTCTCACAAGTAGATGCTGTGGTCCACATCTCAGGGAAAGACTTGGTTCATAGTAATTTCTTATACTCCAGTGAAGCAGAATGAAAGCAGAATAGTTGCTTTTAAAAAAACCAAAACAACTGAACAGCAAAACAATCGCTTTCCTCTTTGCTTTGTTTTGTTTTGTTTTTCTTTTTTTGCGGTTTTATTTAGTTAGGGTTTTTGTTTGTTTGTTTGTTTGTTGTTTTTTATTTAAAAGAAACTGTAGATATAATTTGATTTAGGAGGCCTGTTGCATGTATAAGGGAAGAAAAGCCCCAGTATTTACTGTGGCTGGCAGGATCCTTCTTAAACCCCCACAGCAGAATTTTTAGCTGCTGATGTAGTAGAAATACCTTTTTATTCAGAAATTTCTGCCAAGGGATTAAGATCTTTGAATCAGGTCTTGAAACTTGCTTGTGCTAGAGTAAATTCTGAAAAACTTGACAGTTTTAGATGCTTGAACACATTTAGCCATACATATTTTGTCACCTAACTCTTCAGTCGTGGCAGGGCATGAAGGCAGAAAGTCAGCTGATGAAAAGTTGCCGCTTAGTACCAGTTTAGGCCCTGCTAAAATGTGCAAGACGTATGTTTGGGTCTGGCAAATGCAACATAAAGCTGCGGTACACTTGCATTTTTTCGGAGCAGCAGCTGGAAAGCAGCCAGGCTACTGAAAGGCAATGGAAGCTGCCTCTATATGCCTGTGCTTAGACAACTGAATCCCACCTAAGATGTCACAAGTACCTGGCTTGGGAGGTCATGAGTTTGCTGTATCTGGATCCCAAGGTCAAGCTCTAAGTGCAGTCTATTTCCAGATGTGTGTATGTTCTGTTTCTTCCAAATACCTACTACATTTTTTGAGATCTCAGCTTAAGAGCTGTATGTATCAGGGACAAAAAAGTGTTCTCTGCAGTCTTTAACTGTGGAATTCCCAATAATAATGGAATTACTTAAATGTTAACTAATACCTGAATGTTAACTAATTATTTAAATGTTAACTAATCATTGTAATTATGCATTTTCTTTTAACCTTCATGTTAACATGCTAATTTTGCTCTTCAAAACTGTTACTAGAGATATGCAGTTGTGTGCACGTGTACACAAACTAGTGTAGTTATGTACTACATAGCTAGAGTTGTGTACACATGTACATATTATGGGGGAAATTAGTAGATTAGGCTATTTTACATATAGTGATGAAGCTTGTTCTAGTCATTTCATTTCCCACAATCCGATTTTCAGTGGCTTTGAAATGTTGCTAAGAATTTTTTTAGGTATTATATTGCAAAGTGTTCTGGATTTTTGCATAACTCTATATAGCAGTTATGCACATTTAACACAGTAGAACCTCATGAGTTTCTCTAAAAACACCTATGGTAGGGAATGAAATAGAATTAATTAATAAATAAACAAACTCAAAATGTATGAAAGAGGCCTTGAGAAGTATGCCCTTATTCTAAAATAAGATCAGCTAGGGACAACAAATTTAGATGACTGGAATCAGATCTTTATCTAGACGTATTTTAAAAGTCTTTAAAGAGAGGCTTCCATAACCTCCTTAAGAATCTGGTTACAATATTTTATATTGCTACTGTAAAATCTTATTTAAATCTCTTTCCTTGTGGTTTAAGCCTGTTACTTCTTGTTGTACCCTTGGACAGGGAAAACTCTGTAATAAATGCGGGAAAAATATGTTTGTTATTCTCTTTCGAATAATCAAAATGTCAAACATGGTATTTAAATATTCAGAACACAGATGATACTCAACTCATGGATTTTAAGTACTTCCCCAAAGACGTGGAGGTACTATTGGAAATGTACAATTGGCATATATTATAAAAATAATCCTCTATGAAAATACTATGCTACGGAAAATCTAATCCGAAATGTAGTGCTATGAGTATGCCAGTGGGACTGAATTTTATTGTAAATGTTAATCTTCCAAGATTAATAACAACTAAGAGAAAATCTGCTTATTTGACCAATGCTTTATCTTCCTCTAGGTGTGTTTAGTTTGGTCTTTTTTTCCTTTAAGTATTACTTTTCCTTGTGTTTCATCCTTGATAGTAAATTCAGAATTAAAAAAAGGAAGACATGGGGGTATTTAAAATCACTCTTGCATGATTTTCTTTATGTTTCTATTATGAAAGTCTTTTTAATATCAAATTCAATATATCTTCCTGCTATTAAGAGCATTTTATACTCTGAACTTAAAAGATATTTATAAAGACGTGTCACTGTGATATTATTTCCCGAATCTGATTACTTTAAAGTGAATTTCCAGTCCAAGAAATTCTCTATTAATTAAAGTATTAAAAATCCTTTAAAAAATAATGTGAAACATACAAGAAAAGAATGTAAGTGATAAAGGTAAGCGATAAAAACTGATTAAAGTGTAGAACATGAAGCCAAGGATTTTTAATATTTTTTATTGTAGACTTACAATGCAATCTGGTTTCTGCATCTTTTTTTTTTTTTTTAATTGTACTTGTTGCTAGTTACTTTGTCCTCACATGTGTACCTTGTTCTGTTCACAAATTGCCTGACAAGCTGCTCAGGACTTTTTTCAGGTCATAAAGTAACGAAGACCTGCAAAACCCAACTATCTTGTCGTATGAAGCAGTTAAGAGTATTTTCCAGTAGGACTTTATGGTTTGATTTTTGAGCTATTTTAAGCAGCATGAAATCTGATGACGTAAAGCTGTTACAATATACTTCAGTGCCTGAATTACTGTAGTTGTATCTGTGATGATATGAAGTCACAAACAAGGCAAGGTTTTTGACAGAGGTATTGTTTTAATTGCACTGATTTATTTGCTTGGAAAAACAAGATGAGTTTTCAGGCAAAGATGTTCTTTAAATTCTGTAATTATAGTAACCTGGAATACTAAGCAGCAATGAGCTGTTGCTTTGAGTTTAACGATGTATACATCACTAAAACTATCCAAGAGAGGCGTTCTTTCTTCTTTCTTTGCTAATGTCACCTCTGATCCTTGCACTTGAAGAAAGGGATGTGTGCCTCAATGTTCCTGCTTTTACCAATGTTATTTAATGGAATCATAGAATGGTATTGGAAAGGACCTTAAAGATCATATAGTTCCAGGTCCCCTGCCATGGGCCAGGACATCTTCCACTAGACCAGGTTTCTCAAAGCCCCTTCCAGCCTGGCCTTGAATGCTGCCAGCAATGGGGCAGCCACAACTTCTTCAGGCAGCCTGTGCCAGTGTCTAATTTGTTGTTCCAGTAAGAGGTTTTATTTGTACCTACAAATCTTTCCTTGTCAATGACAAAGAAGTACAAGAGACTAATTTATTGGGAAGATAAAGAGATACTTTTGCAAGGTGCTCATGAATCATAAAAATGCAAGTAGAATTAACAAAGTTAAAAAGGAAAAAAATCCCTGTTGTCTGCACCAGAAGTAATGTATGTAATTTTCTCCAAAATCAAAGTAACAAACCCTGTAGTTGTGCTTTTTTTTTCCCCCTTCACCCTCTTTCATTTTACCTTGCCTTTCCCCCTCCCAAATGCTACTGATGGTGGGGAGGTGGGCGAGCAGATCCCTGGCTCCTGGCGAGCTGCACCCGCCTCATGGACAGTCCCTGCTCACAGGGCAGGTATCAGTCCTGTTGTGCTAGTCCTTCGTCAGAGCTGTACCTGACTGAAGTCTCTCGTCTCTCTGCTGGCGACTCAATTGAACCTTGCAGGAAGTATGAGAATTTGAGATGTCTTGTCTTTTTAATTTGGATGAAATTGGCCTGTATTTTCAAAAGGGAGATGAAGACTGGCAGACATAGCATGATTATGCACTTCTTGTTTCCTTGTGCAAACAGGATCATACTCTCTGCTCTCTACAGTATGTGGCCACGTGTTGCACTGGCAGTAAGCAGACTTGTCACTCTGATGTGCCTGATCACATATGTGCTGATATATTGGCTTTTCTGTGGTTCCCCATTCATTGCTCCCTGGCATCGTTTGCCGGCTCACGCTCGGGCGGTGCTGCTGCTGGCGGGGGATCTGGGAGACTGCCAGGCACGTGCCTGGCTTCCCCACTGCACGCTCCTTCCAGGGCTTGCTGTAACGACTCTCTGCTGTAATTGCTGCTTGTTCCCGCTTTCCTCTCTCTGCAGCGACCATTCAGCTCAGGTCAGGGAGCAGAGCACATGCTATGTTTCAGCACAAGCAAGTTCCCATGTGCTTTTACTTTTCATGCTGAAGGACTGATTTTTCAAGAGATTTGGGGGTCTGAGATTTTCTCTTTGATTTTAAATTGTGGGATTTTTTTTTCAGTTATTGCTATATGTGCACATTCTCCAGATGTTCCTGAGTTTGTCAGAGGTCACATAGCAAACTCTGGGAGGTTTGGATACATTTGGATATAATCAGGATCCAAAGTCTGTAAATCATTTTCACAGTTCCTTGTGCAAGTTGCATCAATTACTTCTTGTTTTCTCATCTGCAAGTTTATAGAGTACCTCCACAACATAAACTGGAAGACTGGAAAGATCCTGCCTCTGCAGTCCATTTTCACAGCAGTTACAAATTGATAATCTGATTAATTATCTTGTTATGCTAGACTGTTTTCTGTTGTACAGGATTAATAGATGTGTAATATTTGTTGCTGTGTAATATCAATAGCTTACATTAGCGTCAACAGAGTATCAAACAGTGCAGCTGTGGTGGTTAATTGTACACCAGTTGCTGGGAAGCGCTTTGTCTAAAAGCAACTCAATCAAACTTGGGCTTATATTATGAATTTGTTTGGCTTTTGAGAGCACTCATAGCTTTAAATAGCCATGTTCATGGACAGAGCAGGTTACTTCTCAGCATCTTTTGAAATTTTAACTCAATGTGATAGAAGTGAAAATAGTTGCCTACTGAAAATGTGATTCTGTTGGAAGCTAAATATTTTCTAAACAACCTGCAATATCTTCCTGTAAAATAGAATAATTATATTTTCTATATGTGTTCAAGTATGCATACTAAAAAAAGTTGATTTGGCAAAAACATTGGAAATTTTATCTCCAAAGTCATGTTTTTTAAAAAAAAAACTCTTTTGCACATACGTGTACAGACACACACACACTGTGTAGTAGTATACAAACCCTTCTTGTTTGTCATGTCTTGTATTTCTCAGATTCAAGTACAGGATTCAGACAATAGAAGAAAGTTAAGCTGCTACATGACTATTACCTTTTACATGTGTAAACAGTATGGAAACAAAAGTAAATGCTTTATAATATTTCAGCTTCATTAAGAAAACTGTTTCAGTAGTTTTTTTTTTTTTTTTTTTTTGTTTAACATATTTTCAGGTATCTGCACTTTAATCAAATAGAAATGTTGGAACCCGAATCCTTCACCCATCTTCCAAAACTTGAAAGGCTGTAAGTTTGTTTTTCTTGGAATATGATTCAGAAGTTAGCTTACTTCTTTGTTTGAATTAAATCAAATGTTTGAAACTGGAAATGATTTTTTTTTTCATTCCCATAGATTATTTTTAGTCTAAATTTTTATCGTTGCTACTACACAGTCTTTGCCAAGAACACTTCGGTCAGGCTGATCTTAAAGGCATTCAGAAGTGAATATTGTTTGTGGTGTATTTTCTATTGCAAAATGATTTCTCAAAGAACTGTGATTGATATTTCATCTAAAATAAATGTTAGTAATGAAGAAGTAGAAGATTTATAGTATGACTTTTCTTTCTTTTTTTTTTTCTTTGAGTTTCTCATTTGAATGCTTATGAACTCCCTTCCTTTTGGTTACTTTGTCTTTTTATGGCCTCTTTTTCCCCAAACAGACATACCAAATACACGTTGGAGGCCACTTAAAAAATAGCAGCCAATGAATTGCTGAAAAATTTTCAAAAAGATTGGTTTTTTCTTTTTATTTTGTAAAATTACTTTCTCTAGAACAACTTTCAGAAGAATGTAAATGAAGTGAGTGCATCTCAAAATCTGAATTATTACATGCATATTTTTGTGCTTTTTAACAGGTTTTTGCATAACAACAGAATAGCTCATTTGATTCCTGGAACATTTAGTCAATTAGTATCTATGAAGAGACTGTAAGTAAATTGAATTATTATTAACTAAAGAAAGATTAAATAATATAATTACACCATATCTCATCTTGCAATACTTATATTCCTTGCAAATGTCTTTTCATTGTGCAATTGTTTTAAATATTAAATAGTTTCACCAATGGTGTGCTCGAGTTTTACATAGGTGGATTAAGACCATTGGTTCATATCCTACTTTCTCTAGTAACTGATTAAATCTAAATCCTTTTGTTTCCTTTCTTGGAATAACTTGTACTGATACAGTCTTGTTTTGTAGATGAACTAATATATATAGATCCTTCTTTAGATTTTTTTGATTGGTTGAGGGTTTTTTTTGTTTTTGTTTTTTTTCTCCTCTTTTCTATTTCTCATTAGATGATCCTTCTATTATGTCTTTCAATATTTGATTATTTTTTTTATATATATTGCTATACTTGTCCATATCTGATGATAAAAAGCATAGTTATGAAACGGTGCTCGATGGCTGAAGAAGAATGTAAGTGTTATTTCCAAAACCAACTCCATAAGCCGTTTCTTCTTGAAATGTCATTAACTTGGAAAATTAGCAGCTTCTTAGTTCCCCAGTAACATTTGAAAACTTGAACTCAGTACAAGTAACATAGAAGGTGACCTTCAGAGGGTTTTCGATCCCACACTTTGGATCTCCACTGATCTAGGATGAACATTCCTTAAATTGTCCAAGACTGCTGTTTTGAGAAAGGCAGTCATGCATTCATACCCTGCTTTCTGGGAGGACTGCTGATGGCATGCTGTGCAGCAAGACGTAGCACTCTAGTAGGAAAAGAGATCGCAAGGGATGTAACCAAAAGGTGGTTCTGCTGGTGTAGGACATTTTTCTAATGCTCTGTGACCATACCTTTAACTGTGTCTAAAAGCAGAATAAAGTAAATTTTGTTGAGGTATGTGTCTTCCAGTTGTAGCTGCTTCACTCATACCTCTTTCAATTCTTGTGGGGTTCAAGTGAACAGAAAGGGATGCGTCTTCATATAATTTCTAGGTAAAAATGAATTTCAGTAGTGACTATTAGTGGAAGAGAACACTGGGCTAGACTGACCTCATATCCTCTGACCTAAGACCAGCTCACCCTTAAAGGTCACATCATGATTTTTGTGTTCTAGATTTAAATTCTACCAATAACATCTCACATAATGAGAGACATTTGTATGATAACTTTTTAAGATATTTCTGCTTGTTCTTACCTGTTTTTCTTAGAAGGACAGGGAAGAAATAATATCTGGGAATTTGTACAAGCGTTTAATAAAATATTAAAAGACAAAATGATAAAAAAGCTTACTACCCTGAAAGATACACCAAACTGAGGTTGCTTTGCTGTACAATATTATTTCCAATTTGTATATAGATACACTTCATGGTATAGATTTCTGTACTTAACGGTTTTAAACTCCCACATTTATACAGGGCCCCTTCAGCCAGAAAGTGCAGTTCTCCAAGTTGTAATGGGGCCCTTCACTACTGGAAAGTCAACAGAATTTATGGGTTCCTGTTATCTGCAATATGCAGGTGTTCTTATGAATTTACTGGCCCACTGAATTCAACATGAGCTTAATACTTACATAAAAGTGTGAGTCTTTGTCTCATCTGCCTGATGAGCAAAATGAGAAGTTGTAAAAATATCAGGTTAGCGGTAAAGCTAACACAGTAATAAGTGTTAAAGAGAAAGTAATGTGGGGAGATTGGTATAAGTTCCTTACTTAAGCAAAGTTTGTATAACATCTAAATAAACCCTGATTTATTCACTAAATGTTTGGGTTAAAAAAAAAAAAGTTGTCTAGATGCTTGCTAGGTTGAACACAGTCCTACTCATGCAGTAAAAACAACATGGATTTTTGCAATAAAGACTACCAGAAAGCGACTTACCTGTATTCTGTATTGTCCATTTTATCCACATATAAAGTCTGTTTAATCCTGATTAAACATATACAACATAAACACAGCGCTGCACCAGCTACCAAGAAGGAGAAAAATGACTGCTACTGCTGAACCCATGACAGTATTTTAAATTAAAACTGCATATAAAGGAACAGTTTTGATCCTAGCAGAATAGTCTAAAGGTTGCTAACAAGTGGTGTGGCTGCTGTGTGTTTTTTGCAGGCGTTTGGATTCAAATGCTCTTCACTGTGACTGTGAAATCCTGTGGCTGGCAGAGCTGTTGAAGACATACGCAGAGTCGGGTAATGCTCAAGCAGCAGCTACCTGTGAGTATCCACGAAGAATCCAGGGAAGATCAGTGGCCACAATTACACCTGAAGAACTTAACTGTGGTGGGTTTGCCACTTCCTAATGGCTTCTTTAATGTGCTAAATGTACCTAATCTGTATTTTTTTGTTTGCTTATGGTTCTATTCTCTTTGGTAACACTGATCAATATTGGTTATTTCCAGAAATCTCCCTTTGTTCTTTCTCTGTTTTTGTTTGCTTCTGACAGACTGATTGCTTCTATGCCTATCTTTAATGAAACAAATATAGCCATTTGTCCTTGAGGAACTGAGAGTGATTATCTGGGAAGACTTTATTTTTCCTTTTTATATTTCAGTTTTGATCATAAAAGGATCAACAACTAGCGTCTTTGGTGTTACATTAATGTTGTTTAGCATTCTTTCTTTCCTTCTGTATGCAGGAAAGAGAAGAAAGGAACTGTACAGAATTGCTTCTGATTTCACAGATCTTATTGTTAAAACTCTTGTTGATATCGGGATCAGGGCTGGGCCACTGGCTTTCTTTTTTACTCAACTATACTTATAAAGAATGCCTTGCACTGTCAGTGGATTAATGGATAAGCACTTTAATTTGCATCCTTTTGTTCATCTACATTCCTTCAGCTTGAGGGTGTAAAGGCGTGACCCCATGTGCACCCTGGGGCTCAGCCCCACACCTCTTCTGTTCTAAAATCAAAATGCAGATTTCTTACCGAGCTGTGGGCATTTGTCTGCCCAGCCACGTGATGAGGCCAAGATAGAAAATAAATAAATCGTCCTTTTGGTTATGTGTTGGATATAACTCTGATCATGAGAATTATGACCATAAGCGTCCACAAGGTTCTCGAAAAATATAGTAAAAAGTGGATTTAGTGCAAGAATAAGTCTCATGGCATCCTACTAGTTCTCTGCACATCTAAGGAGCCTGAATATGAAAACTGCAGGAAGCAAGCTGGACAAATTATTCTGTAGGAGGCAGGTTAGGCTCTGATACTTATCTAAAGGAAGCTATTTTAAATGGCACTTGCGCTTGTTGTTTTAAAGTTTTTCCTTCATAAGCAAATTGAGCCTCTGCTCAAATAAACAAAACAGCTACTTTAGAACCTGATACAAATTTGCACAGTGCATTTCCAGCCTGCTAAAAGGTCTTAAGGAACAATGGAGAGGGTCAGAAAGCCCACAGTCACTTTTGCATAGGGAAAAGTCCGTTCAATCCTGATTAAGAAATAATTTTTTTAAGTTAAAACATTTATGACATATATTTTTCTACAATGTGTGTGAGATTTTTTTTTTTATTCATCATTCCTTAGCAGTTTAAAACAAATGAGAATTCCTTACAAGTTTTATTGTTGATACAGAGAGGCCAAGAATTACGTCAGAGCCTCAGGATGCGGATGTTACCTCAGGGAATACAGTGTATTTCACTTGCAGAGCTGAAGGCAATCCTAAACCAGAAATTATTTGGCTTCGAAACAAGTAAGTTTAAAAGAGGAAGAGAGAAACCTGATTTAAGTGTTTGAGCGTTTGTACATTTCTGGGTGCATGTCCACACATATTATGTGCTCATATATGGAATAGTTACAGTGGAAACACACTATAATTTAAAGTAGTATATGGAGTAATAATGGCCCACGTCTGTTTTATTATATAATGCTAAACACTCAAGAGCTGGTAACTTTAGAAAATATTCATTTATGACTATAATACTATTGGTAAGATTTTCAGCTGTAGTTATATCTACAAAGTTGCTCACATACGTAAAACTAATGATTTATATGTAAGTACCAGACAATCCAATATGGATGTGTTGCACATGCAGTTTATAGGTTAGTTATTGTTTGCATACATTTTGAGGCAAAGCAAAAGCTGTTTTTAAAAGAACTCCAGCTGGATAAGTTAGGTTTCAGAGAAAGTCTTCCTTGAGCCCCAGCTCCTCAGAGGCAGCTTTCCTTTGAGGTGTAGCTCCATTCCAGGATAGCAGAGATAGATATATTAGTTCCCAGGCTTCCCAGACAGGTACATGGAGGGCAGACAAGTACTTATATCATAAGACTTTAGGTTAATTCAGGTTGGAGGGCATCTCAGGAGGTCTCTGCAGCCTTCTGCTTAAAGCAGGATCATACCAGGTTGCTTTGGCCAGTTGGAGCTTATAGGATGGAATTAGCACAAGTTCTCTGGGCAGCTTGCTCCATTGCTTCTCCTAACTACTTAGGGAATTGAGGGAAGAGCCTATGAAGGACCTGTGTCTTTCAGCAGTCCAAGGGCCAGCCTGCTGCAGAGCGGCTGCTCAAGGTCTGCCTCGCTCCCTTCAGCACTACTGGGCACTGCACGGCTGAACCAGCTACATACCAGCCCATCACCCCCCTTATACTGATGTGAATTTATGATAGACACATGAATTGTGAGTTTACCACAAACTTAATCAGACTGGCTTAATAATGTTCTTACACAAATGAAAAACTGGATCTGAAAAGCAAATTTCCTTATGTTTTATATTAGCAAATGAACCATTTTAGTTTGTTGGACGCTGATAAAATGGAACAACAGAGTCCTGGTTCTGTAGCTTTCTGCTGATGGGGGTAACAACCCCACGTGCAGCAAAGGTACAGTGTTTATGGAGTATGTCAAGAACAGAGCCTTGAACTTGTATGATATAATTATTACATTAAAATTTTCTTTGGCTCATGTACTTTTTATAATAAACAAAGAAAACATGCATTCAGAGTACACATATGAAAGAGTTTTAAGAAGAAATATGAGCTTGGGGTGTGGGATTATTGACTCTGGCTTGTTTCCTGGCTGCATGAATGAGAGCAAAGCTCTTTGCAAGGTAGTTGAACATGGCAAGATTTCAGTCAAAAGCCATTGACCTATTGAGCAGTATGGTGAATAGATCAGCAGACTGCGTTTTGTACACTGGGGATAAGATCTCCTCCCTCATCTGTGCTTTTTTTGTGATGTAGTGAGGGATGGAGTGAGAAACAGTTCCTTTAATAATAACACCTAACTGTTCTTAATTAATGTCACACAAATACATCCATAATATAGCCTGAAGACCTGATCTTAACTCATGTTTCAAGCCAGTACAAATTATAATCAGGTTCATTAGTGCTCCTAGAGCAATCCAGACAGAGGTTGGTACAAAGGTGGTTTTATTGCAAATAACCCCTTGCCTCGTAGAAAGTATCTTGAGTGTTGAACTTATACGATATACTTCAAGCTCAAACATTTTAAATTGGTTTGCCAGTTAGACCTTTTTTGCCTGTAAACTTTTATTCATGAAAGTATTTTGGTTTTTCAATTTGAAGATGTAATGCTTGCAGAGGCAAAATTGATTGATTTTTTTGTTTTTCGTCTTCTTCTCTTTAGGAGAAAGCTAAAAGTTCTGTGATTTTACTTAACGCAGTAAAACTCTTCTCCCCCTCACACCCCCCCCTTGAATTATTTTGGGCAATATATTTTCGGTTTCATTATTTGGCAGTTTTTTGTGCTTGTGATTTAAAGGTTTAACTCCAGCAGATTCTTTTTCTCACAGTAATGAGCTCAGTATGAAAGAAGATTCCCGTCTAAACTTGCTTGATGATGGCACGTTGATGATTCAGAATACTAAAGAAACAGATCAAGGCATTTACCAGTGTATGGCAAAAAATGTGGCTGGAGAAGTGAAAACTCAGGAAGTTACTCTTCGATACTTTGAGTCACCAGGTAAAAAGCACCAAATCTGAATTTTGCATTCAGATGGAGAATTGTTTTGATAATAAGATTGCTAAAAGTAAGATACTTTGACTTTTGAATGTTCTTGACATGTAAATTTTTGTGCTTGGGCATCTTGAGAACTAGATCATGAAGTTATATCCCCAGAACAAAAATCAGCCAGTTAATATGTTTATTGTAGTATGCAATTCTGATGGTAGTCTTGTAGGCTCTTTGTTTAAGGGTTAGGAAAAGAGACTATTGCATTACAACATTGCTCAGTACAATAGTGTTCTCTGTGGATACCTGAAAACCACAAGCTTCCAAACAGACTGCTGATGGAAGTTTTGACACATGCTGTGCAGCCATCCTTATTAAGGAGCTTCTTTGCCTGCAGCTCTGCGTTGCCAGGTGTTTGTGTTTGCAAGCACTAAATTCCTCTCCAGGATGTAATGTTTTTAAATCCCAGACTTTGCTGTGAGAAAATTTTGTTCTGACACTCAACATCAAGTAAACTTAAAATGTCACTGCAAAGCACACACATAGTTGGGAAAAGATACTAAAATGTAGCTTAATCAGGTTTGTGGTTTTATTCATTTATGACAAATTTTAGCCTGTTTTCTCGGTCTCATTGTTTGTGCCTCTGAGGAGATCTTTAAGAAGATCAGCAAATGAGAAGGAAATGTTTGAACATTGTTTTAATGGCAATCAAGGAAATAAACATCAGAGCTTATATTTCTTATCTACTGATATTTATAAATGTCTGCATCTAGATTAGGTTTAAAGTGAGTCAGACTTTGCACTAAGATTAGAAGTATGCTGGAACAGAACTATTAAAAAACTTTAGATTTCCCAAAGTATTGCAGTATCCAGATAAATTACCTATGTGAGCTGAAGGCCATATTTAAGCATTGCTTTTTTTCTCACAGCCAGGCCAAGTTTTGTGATTCACCCACAAAACACTGAAGTGCTGGTTGGAGAGAGTGTTACCTTGGAGTGCAGCGCAACCGGGCACCCTCAGCCACGAATTACCTGGACCAAAGCAGACAGAACCCCTTTACCAGCTGACCCTCGCATCACCATAACCCCATCAGGAGGACTTTACATACAAAATGTGAAGCAGGAGGACAGCGGCGAGTATACCTGTTTTGCAACGAACAGCATAGATAATATCCATGCAACTGCATACATCATAGTCCAAGGTGAGTAACTTTAAACTAGGAGTGACATGCTATAAAACGTATTAGGAACAGTATATTCCTTTGAATTGTGTGGCTTTGTCTGTTTTTCTGAATTGCCAGAGCTGAACTAAAACCATGACAGTTTTTTGTTTTACTTACAAGATTCTAGTGTAATCTGTAGGAAAATTTCTATACATTTCACTCAAAGTAATACTAATTCTCTGAAGGTTAAATTGCATTGATTATTCTCAGAAGTTAATCACTGCTGTTTTGAAATGTTTATTTCTTATTATATGTTGTTTGCTATTAGGAATAAACATGCAGTGTCAAATTTATGGGGGATTACATTTTTTCTGTAACTGGCAATGATCCTAGAGATTAGAATTTGTGCCTGGAGTACTAGAAATGGAGTTTTGAGTACTGTGCTGCCTTTCTTTTACAGACACTTCAGTGGGTGTGGAAACATTTTTTGCTGTGTTTCATGGAAATTATCACTGCCAACTGAGGTGTTAGCATAGCTTTTCTGCAAACCAAAAGTCAAAGTACTGTAACTTAATGTGATTGCAATCATTTTGGTATTGTATGTCAATAATATCATTATAAAATATTCAAGAGCAATCTATCAAAAGCCTCATATATATACGGAGAATATTTTTACTTCAAATGTTTTTATGCTGGAACTTACATTTGCAAAGTATTTTGAGGAAACTTTAAGTTTCTTTCTGTTCTCATGTTAAGATCTCTAGTTGGCAAACACTTCTGGTTGCAAATACTTTGTTAATGAGTTCAATTTTTTAAAGCTCTACAGAACAACTTGTCCTTGTGGTTTTTTTTTTTTCCATTATCCAATTGGATGATCGTGCTTTGAGAGCTGAACAAATTACATCTTACACTGATAATGCTGTGATGTTACCGCAGAAATGGGCACACACTTCTAGGCACTTCTTTTGTGCAAAGAAGAAAACAAGGAGCTCAGGATGGCTTTGACTGCATTGCATTTTCTTCACAATTTAGTCTGTGATTGTTTGAGAGGAGAATAAGGCTTTTTAATTCAATCTATGTTTGTCTCTACAAGTCTTACTATACCTCTTACTTTGGATCTATGGTAGTCGATAACAGAGGTCTTCCCTGGCACCAGGGCCAGGTTGTGCGATGTTTCTATTGCACTGGTGGCTACTTTATCTCTCTGCCCTATAGGGGTCACAATATAAAACAGTTCTGTTAGCATCTCTTTTCCTACTGATATGAGCTATTCAAGTCACACAGGAATAATTTCATCATTTCAGACTGTTATGCATTTTGTAGTTTGGGTTTGTTTTGTTTTAACCAGTTTATTTTCTCTTCTTCAGCTCTACCTAAGTTTACTGTCACTCCTCAAGACAAAACAGTGATTGAGGGACAGACTGTTGACTTCCCTTGTGAAGCACAAGGCTATCCCCAGCCTGTTATTGCCTGGACTAAGGGAGGTAAGCATGTTACATTTTCACTCTTAAACTAATAAAATGGTATTTGTTTAGATCCATGTATTTGGTTAGATGCTTCAGTCTCTGAAGGAAACATGGCTTATTTCTTTCTGCTTTAGCTAGAAAGGAAAACGTGTCCCACAGAAGCTAGCTGCCCAAGGATTTTTCATTATTAATTAAAGTTATTAAAATATGTCTCTATAATAGATTCCCAATAATGTCTAAGAAATATGAGACAAATTACATGTGGCAGTAACTATTGCAGCTGGTTTACTGCAGAAGAAATAGAGATGTCTGTCATTAACTGGAAATCTGAAATTAGGAACAGCCCAACCTGTAACTGGCATCAGTATAACTGCATTTCTGTCACTAAATGTGCATTGACAGGAGCACTGGTGTATACTCTGCTGATAGTTTTATCAGGTAGTGGCAGTAAGGGCATTAAGCAAGATCCAGTGGGAAGAAATAATGTAGTGGGTGTTTTACAAGTAAATAAATAACCCAATTGAATCAATGATTCTCTAGCAGGTGAAACTCTTAGGAAATTCTAAAATGTGGTAGATAAAGCAAATAGTTAACAAACATTTGATCATTTTGATGCTGATAGTGTCCCCATTTCACCCTCTTAAAAAGATTGTTCCAATCAAATGGAATGTCCAGAAAGGAAGAATAGAGTACAAATACTGATGTGCCTTTAGTTTGTGTTATATTCCATTTTTTCAGGGCTATATATGTATTTTTTTATGGATTCTCTTTATGTCTTATGCAGATATGGTGAACTGTGTCCGACACACATGAAATAAACAGTAATACCTACCGGTGTTCTTATAATGCCTTCTCTTTTGGATGCTTTATCATGCTCCTTAAATGAAAATATTTATTTCTACCACAAAGAGAAAAAAAAGATCAGGTTTATGGTTGCGTGCATGTGTATGTTTTGTTTGCTTTGTGTGTTTATCTTCTGAGAAGTAAAGGTTTCAAACTTTTTTAAAAGATATTCCATTTTTTTCAAATGCTTTATCAAATATGAAATCTTCTGGATTTCCCTTTTTCTGACACAAAGGTGCTTTGTTCTGCACTACTGCTACTTTGTGTTTCAGGAGGCCAGCTCTCTGTTGACAGAAGACACTTAGTCCTATCCTCTGGAACCTTAAGGATTTCCAGGGTTGCTCTGCATGACCAGGGACAGTATGAATGCCAAGCTGTCAACATTATTGGGTCTCAACGAATTGTCGTCTACCTGACTGTGCAGCCTAGAGGTATGCTGTCTGTGCACAGCTGCTGCTGGGGAAAATAAAAAAAGTAATGTACAGAGAAATAAATAAAAAAATAATCTGAAGTAGTTTATCTTTGCTTAGAATTAAAAAAGCTTTTGAAAAAGAGCTTGAATAGTGCTTGGGTTTTCCTTCAGGACTTTTATTGCACTTTCACAATTTATTCCAAGTTGCTGGTTTTGAATTTTAAGGTGTCTTATTAGTTTTTATAAATTGAGCATATGGGACAGTGTGCCCTGATAGACTTCATTCAAAGTCACTTGGAGATCCCATATGCTTACAACTAAACATGACTTTTTTTAATAAAAGCTTGTTAGAACAAGGCTATATCTTTTGTCCTTTAAAAACCTTGCTGTGCAAAGTACTGCTAACATTTCACATTTCTCATTGTTATTTCGGAGCATATCTATTTTTAGGTTCCAGGTATTTTTTAATAAATAATACGTATGGATACTTATCAGTGTTTGTACAGAATATCATTCCTTTAGAACAGTCTGTCTCCTATAAAAGGTTTAACTGATTTACTCCTCTTCGTAAAGAATGGATGTTTGCTTTGAGGATGACAGTATTCCTATGCTTGGGAAAATACTTTGTTTTGCAAAAAGACTAGTTTCTTACAAGACTCTGTGCTGTTGAATAAATAGTGTAAGTCTCATATTTTTTTGATGTCCAGAAGCAGAACACTTTAAACTTTTTTTACAATAGCAGAATGTCCTTCACAATCAAAAGTCATTCCCTATACTTAAAATCAGCAGACACAGGAAAAATAAACCAACCCACTCTATTTTTCTAGTGCTTTTCTATAACTAATAAGCTAATTCTAGGATTAATTAGAATCATATTAATATGTTTAATTTAGTTAAGTAATTTGGTGTTTAACTAAATTCAGGGGGATTAAACATTTTTTTCTGAACATTTCTTGTTGGTGACCTCATTTAAACATTATTTTAGTGAAAGGGGATCAAAGTTCTTCTTAAGCTTAGCAGTTGGTCAGAAATAAATTCCATTGATTTTTTCTTAAATAAGAATAGGAGGAGCCTAATTTATCAAAATTGGTGGGTATTATGGTTTTTTTTCACCTATATAAAGTTGTTGACTAAAATTCTATATAACAAAACTCAGTTTTATAAAGTTTTATAGTCTTGCAGCTGTGTTAAACTTCACTGATTTTGAGGAAACTATTTTTGTGTGACCCAGGTTGCAAAATGCAGCCACCAAATAATAGTAAACACAAGATTGAAGGCTGTAATGGAGCCTGAAATTAGAGCTCTCCATACATTCACTGCCATGCTATTTTCAATTGTGTAAGAAGAGAAAACTTTTTTTCTTTTGGGCTTCTAACAAAAGGACTGTTTATCTCAGGAACAGTCACTGATCACTGTGACTAAATTTGTGTTAATGCATATGGATTAATGGTCTAGTTCTGTTTGGTGGCATGACATTGCTCACATCTACAGAACCCAAACCTCCCAGTGCTGGACACCTGCCTCTGAATGTCTTATTTGAAATGATTTCTGGTTCTTGACAGCCATTTATGTACAAACAATATAACCCCAGGGCCACATTCAGTTGGTAGTATAAATGTACGCTGTGTGGCTAAATACAACTCTGTAAAAGCACAGCCCTCTCCCACTTCCCCCCAAAATGCCAATGCATTACAGAAGAAATACAATTTTTAATATCTTCATGAGAAGCACATACAAATTTGTGATGACATTTGAGTGCAGTGTGTTGATCTGGATTTGAAGGATTAAAAAATGCATTAATTTTCTTCACACTGGTAACTGTGTCTGTAAAGTCAGAGGTGATTTTTCTGATGTGTTAATGCCTAGGGCTTACTGTCAGGACGGTAAGAGCTCTGTGAAGTCTTAGCACATCAGCAAGTTGGGCTGGGAGAATCACAGCTGAATGACTTGTGGAAACTTTTGCTTGTATCATCTAAGAAATCTCTGTTGTTGCTGCTTAAAAAATGAAAACTTAAAAAAGTTACAGAAGTTGACGGGATATTAATTCTGGTGACTTTGTTCAGATTTACCTATTCACAGAAATTTTTTTAGAGCTCTTAAATTGTGGAACTTAAATGGTTTTGGCAAAAAGTGTTTTGGCTGGTTTTGTTTGAAGTTGGGTTGTTAAAAATCACCTTAAAGCAGACTTCAGGTCTAAAGAATTTTGTCTGTAAGGCAAACTTATAAGCAGCTACGAACCTGTAGACAGAATAGGATTGTAGGCTGAGGAATGTTGGGTAACCGAAAAAAAATGAACTGCGCTTACCTCTTTTTAAATCATCTTTTGTGCAAGTTGTATTTCATACTTTGTCAATGTATCTTTTTTTTAGTGACTCCTGTATTTGCCAGCATTCCCAGTGACATGACAGTGGAGGTTGGCACAAATGTGCAGATCCCATGCAGTGCTCAAGGAGAGCCAGAACCAGTAATTACATGGAATAAGGTACTAGGCATTTGTTCAGTTGTTGCAGAAAGGCAATAGCCTTTCTATCTTTTTATAAGGAGCTTTTTAAAGTGCACACTGTCAAATTATTGCTTCCTCTAGTGTCTGAAAGTGTTACCTGATGTTTGATCAGCAAATCTTCTTTTAACGCAGAGCATGTATGTATAAATACCAAATTTGAATTTTATATATATGTATGTGTGTATATATATGGTTATGCAAGTCATTAAATGGACAAGCTAAATTCATAATGTAAGCCTTAAAAGGCCTGTGTATTTTAGGAGCAGTTCTGTGTGAATATCTTATTAATACTTTTGCGCTTTCAACTATATCGTAGATATAATGCAATATAAGTACTGTATTGCTGAGCCCTTTTACACTATAAGGTTGACACTTTAACCAGGACATATTTTAGTAACTCTTTTAGGTAACCTGTCTATAGCTTTCGATTTTCATTGGTGCAATAATTGTTATATCAAACTATTAGAGTTATTAACAGAGTTAATGATGAATTAATGGGTTACTGATATTGATCTTCCTGATTATTTTATCTTCAATTAGTGAGCTTTAGAAAATGCACTCTAGTATACCTTAAATAGTTTCTAAATACATAGTACACGAAGAATTGATACGTATAAACGTTCTCAAGAGGTGCTATCTTATTTTTGGGTCTTAAATTTTGTGTCGTGAGGACCTATAACTACTAAAATACTTTGATTTACAATAATGAATGCTTTTAAAAGTGAATAACTACAGTGTATGATTTGGAAGTACAAACAACTCATGTCAAAAGTGTGTGAGTTTTTTATGTAAGTTTATCTAAATCTACTTGAAGATTATCTTGGCATACAAAATAGAAATATAAAAAAAAAAAACCTGGAAAAAAGAGAAAAAAGATTGCAAGCATTCAGATTTGAAAACAAAGAGTATTTAGAATAACTAGTCATTGTTCTCTGCTGCAGGATGGAGTGCAGGTAACTGAGAGTGGAAAATTTCATGTTAGTCCAGAGGGATTTCTTACCATTCGTGATGTTGGAACAGCTGATGAGGGTCGATATGAATGTGTTGCCAGGAATACCATAGGATACTCCTCTGTTAGTATGGTGCTTACTGTTAATGGTAAGGTGTATGAATCAGAGGTATGAGTTAGATTATTAGTTTCATTCTAATTGCTTAATATCTAAGATGCAAAAAAGTTAATAAAATATTGAGTCTTTCTTTTATGCATGTTTCAATTTTTCTCCCATACTCCCTTTTTTTTTTTTTTTTACTTTTTTCTCCATTTAATTCAGGCAACTATCTGCACAGATATAAGGTGGGAATAAGTCAGTCAAAATGTCTCTATGAGCAAAGCTTCAAAACAAACAATGCTTTGGGGTCCAGTTAGTTATACTACTTTCCTCTTGAAATATTATCTGGACCTATTAGAATTTGCTAGCCAAATACACAAACTAACCTTTAGGGATAACTTCACAAAAGGTCTCAAGACATCTTTAAAGGCGCACATACAGTACTTGGTTGAAAATTAGACTGCAACCATTGTGACAGAATTCAGGAAAGTCATAATGAATGTAAGAAGCTAAAGGAGAAAACAGAAAGAAAAGGAGAGTATTTGAGTTTAGTGAAATTATTTGAATGTAATAATTGAAAATAATAGTTACTAATCATTAATATCTAATAATTTGTAATAAAGCAGACTAAGATGCTAAGCATTGACCCTAATGCTTTTTACTGAGTAGATCTGTTGATTTTTCAGACTCATTTTCAATAGGAAACTGTAATTTTTGTTGTTGTTGACTTTCAGTAGAAAATATGACAGTCTGAAACTGTAAATGATGTTTCTCCTTAAAACTAGTGAGATACCAGAAACTGTTACCTATGGTTGCTGTTAAAATGAAGCTCTCAGAGGAGCAAGGACAGAGTATAAGTACTGACACTTGCTATCTTGATAGTATCAATAATGGCATTAGCCAGAAATGCCTAGAAACTTGTGTGTCAACATTTCTTTTAAACAAAGTTCATGTGTTATAAATGTTCCTAATGCATAGAAATCTTTTCCTAAATTGAGATGGAATAAAGGCAAGTGTATAGAAGCTGGGAGGGCACATGTTGCTGGCCACATTTGATAATATTTTAAAGATGCTTTTTTTATGTCATTTCCTTCTGTCCTTTTCTGTTGTTTGGTAAAATTGTCTGGACTGAGTGTAAGACAGATTATGTATAGATTCCATTTTCACTGCTTGCAAAAAATTGCCATTTTTCTCCCCTGCCCTGCCCCACAAAATCATGTGAAAGGTTTGCAGAGTTTTAACTTTTAATACTTATCTGTTTAAAAAGAGAACTTCTGGCAACAAATAGTCTAAACAAAAATCAAGTGCAGTACAGTTAACATCTGACCGCCTTTCTCTTCATCAGAGACTGAAGTGATAGGACAAAGGGTAATGAGTTCAAAGGAGAGATTTAGGTTGGATATAAGGAATAAATTTAGTGTGAGAGAGGTGAGGAATTGAGCAGGTTGCCCAAAGAAGTTGTGAATGCTCCTTTCTTGGAGCATTCTTGGTGTTCAAGGCCAGATTGGATGGGGCTTTGGGCAACTTGATCTAGTGTAAGGAGTCCCTGCAGGGGGGTGGAACTAGATGATCTTAAGGTCCTTTCCAACCCTTACAGTTCTGTGATTCTATGACTAAGGTTTATGATTTAGACCAGGTGTACCATTAATCAGAATGATAGCTCTGCAAAACATGTATCTAAAATGAGCACCAAGATTACATCTGTTGTAGACAGCAATAGGTAAGGTGACCAGCCCCCGATTTTACAGCCTGCAATGTTGCGGTGTTATGATGGTTCATGGCACATAAGCGTTGTCTGAAACAACTGAGTAGCCAGCCTCTAAATTGTATTTTTCCTTAAAATAAGTAGCTTACCTGATTGTTTCTGTAATGTTGCTATGAAACAGCAAGCAAGGAGGGCAGAGGGTAATTAGGACACATCAGGTGCTACCACTGTAGGCACTGTGGAAAGGGTCAGCTGTTTGTAGATGGTGGGAGCATGTTGTCAGCAGCCCAAGACAGCTGGCCTCAGGGGAGAGAAAGGGACTTCAGCTACAGCTATAGAATTCCAGGAGCTGTTTTATTTGACGGTATAAGTGGTTAAGTTTGATTACCCAGGTCTAGACTCTGAAACTCATACAGACACAGCCTAAGCTGGTCATTATGAAGGAATGATGAAATATTGCCTAAGAAAAAAATAAAAAAGGAAGTAATGAAAAGCTTGCAAACAACCTTTTTATGTCAGCTGATTTTGTACATCTGCTGATTTTATTCCAGTGTATTTGCTTTGGACTTCTTCTCTCCTTTACCCTTCTTCCTGTGTGGCTTCTCCAATCCAAACACACTCTGGAAATTGTTAGCTGTTGCCCCTGGATCTGGTAGTTCTTGGTTTAGACTAAAAAGAAGGTTATTAGCCCTAGATAGGTTGTACAAACATCCAGCAGCAACTAAGCTCTGCATAAAAAAGCAGATGAATGGGCCTATGCATTAGTGAATCTCCAGTGTTATGCAGTCATTAAATAGCTTTTAAGCATGTGATTATAAATGTAGTATTAAAAAGCTAGATAATTTTGAAATAGAAAACAAAGTAGTGATCAAAATAAATAAAATCTTTCTAGCCCTTTAAAATTAATGTGTGTTGCTTACTAGACTAAGCTCAGGAGAGGAACAATGTTAATTTACTGTAGCTGTTCAGGAATATATGAAATTCTGTGGGTTTTTTTTTTTAATTTAAGGGTTTTGGGGATTTTTTTTTTTACCTGTGAAAGGTCTTCGAATTTATGTGATGCATGTGTTCTAGAAGGCAAACTAAGTTTGCCAGTGTTTTCCACTTGTAACACATTTCTGTAAACCCTTTAAATTCTTACATCGAATTCAGTACTAATTGAAAGCAATGATTTCAACGGGAATACTTGCATTGATTTCAGTGGATATAGGTCAGGCTCTTGATATGAACGCCTGAAGGCAGGTAGCATACCACACCACACCAGAAAAAACCCTTAATATTTAATTTTTCTTCGGTAATTTCCACTTGAAATTCTTGGACTAATTAATGGACAGTTAAGCATTGTATGCACTTATCTTCATTTTGTTTTAGAATTATAAGCTTATATTAACCTCTGTTATAAATTTTATGTTATAAATGTTATAAATTTTTATGTACCTTGATATTCTTTAATAGAATTCCAAAACAGATGTGAATTTTATATTTGGAAGAGCTAATGCTTAAAGAACAAGAGTTTACTTTGTACAACTGAAATGATGTCGTGTCTAGACTCTGTTTTATAGAAGTATCTTTTTGTGTGTGTGGTCATTTTTGCAATAACATATGGATTCTTCTTTCTGTAGTTCCTAATGTCAGCCGAAATGGAGATCCTTTTGTACAAACATCGATTGTGGAAGCAATTGCAACTGTTGACAGAGCAATAAATTCAACACGTACACATCTGTTTGACAGGTAACCCTTTCTCTTTTTTTATATTGAGAAGTCAAAATAAATTTTGTATATACTAGACATAGTAGAAGATTTATTCAGCAAGAAGCCATTTTATTATTTTAATGACATTTTTAACATCTGGTTAGTTCTGGAAATACTAACAGTCTAACATGTAAGGATTCGGATTGTTTAAACACTCCTGTTGAGACTTCTATTCACTGCAGCAGTTTTTCTGCTGAGATAATCTTTATTAAAAGGCTACTAGATGTTTAATTGCTGCTAAGTATTTAATGTTTTATTATTTAATGAAATATATTTTTTTTGTTTGCATTCCATTTTGAGATGAGTAATCAAGGTATGTACTAATTCTGTTGCTGAACATTTACATGATTTATGTGGCATTGTTATTTTGTAACAACTCCTGTGTACACTTACTATTTTTTTCAAATTATCCATCAGTCGTCCTCGTTCTCCAAATGATTTGCTGGCCCTATTTCGATACCCAAGGGATCCATACACTGTTGAGCAAGCAAGAGCTGGGGAAATATTTGAAAGGACATTGCAGCTTATTCAAGATCATGTACAAGATGGTCTAATGGTTGACCTGAATGGAACAAGTCAGTACTCTCTTGTTATTTTTCTGTGTTGAAGTGTATTTGCCTTCTTAAGTCATTACACTCTTTTCCAAGTCTGGGTCCCAACTGCAGAACCATAACATTGAAATAAGTGGTGTATTTGAATTTGCAAAACTTTACCAAATATATGTGCGTGTTTGCCCAATTCAGTCCTTAGTTTGCACATTTCTGCATTGTGGTGTAACTAAGTTTGTTTGAGCGCTCTGAGTAGAGATTTTTTTTATCTCACACTGACATATTAGGGAAAAAATCATGTTCAGATTCTTTTACTGGTCAAATTTAGTATAATGTCTCCTGTTTGTTTATTCCCTGGCTGTTAATTCATTAGTACCATTTTTTCATAGCAGAACAGACTTTTCTGTGGTTAAATTAATCAGTGTTTTCTTCCTGTTTCTTTAAGTGAAACCATTTAGTGGCAGTGTGTCTTGAGAAGGAGGAAAGATGATGTAGCAAGAAGGATTTGTATGCTTTACCAACCAACATTTCTGCATCTACCACAATAATATTAAAAAAATTATTTGCTACTCGTTTTTTAAGTATGTGTCAAAATAAGCCAATTGTTTCCTTTATCAAGGAATTTTCTGACCTAATGAGAAATACAAGTTTTGCTGCTTTTTATATATAGCAAAAAAATGTAAGGTTTAATTATTTTACCTTTTAGTAGAAAAGTCCAAGTTCAAATTAATGGAAGTCCAGCTGGAGCATGTACAAATAATGTGTGTAGAGATGTGTGCACATAGGCTTGAGAGACAAGGCTGAAGCATTTGCAAATAATGATAGACTTTTAGGAGAGCTTTTGCGACTTGAGACATAGCCAAAAGCTACACTGAAAACCTAGAGGAAATATTTTTTTACTTATTGTATTCTTTTTGATGTTTATAATTGAGTATTTATTGTAACTTCCAAAAAACTTTTAACTCTCACTGCAACCTAGGGAATTATTTATAAGACCAAAAACTGCAAGCTTTGGGGAGTATTATATAACATTTGCTAGTAAAAGAAGCTTGTTACTCATTATTAGAGCTGAGTAAATAATTTGTGTTTAATAGTTTACCACAAAATCTTGTTCAAAATTACTTGAAGGCTTGTGTTTTATAAGGGCAACCTGATTTAATTTGGTTCACTAATTAGATGAATGTGCAAGTATATTGGATATAATACTAGGAATATATGAAATCTGGTGTGTGAGAATTGCTAGACTACTTTTCACTAGTATTTATAATAGTGAAATTCAATCACCTAAAGTTTACCAAGAATTGGCATTAAGGTGTAAAAATACAAATTGATGAACACAAAATCAGGCGACTTTCTGTGATACTGGAAATTCTATTCACGACCAGAGCTTGCTTCTCAGCCCTACAAAATTCATAGAAACCTGTGTTTTAAAGGAAACTTCAATAGTGAAATAAATCTGTTTTCATTTAAATAACCTTAACTCATATTTCAATATTTATATTTGTCCTTATTCAGTTTTATTTCTAATAATCAAATTTCAATTAAGGGTGTTAGTTAGCACTTCTGCACTGGGAAAAATTGAGAAACTTGACAATTTCCCATTCAGAGACTTTTTCAAATGTAAAATCTTGGAATACCCAAAAAAAAGACCTTGAAGCCAAATTCTCCTCTGCAGAGCCAGACTCCATAACAAGGAGAACGGCTGCAAATTGCTGCTTGGGAGGTTCAGATTGAATGTTAGGAAACAGTTTATCACCAGTAGGCCAATGCAGCACTGGAATAACTTGTTCAAAAAGGCTGAGGATTCTCAGTCTTTGAAGGTTTGAAAGCCTGCTGGACAGGGATACAGCTGAGCTGATCCAGTGCTGGAGACAGCCTTGCTTTAGGCTGGAGCTTGGTCTGGGTAAGAGGTCCCTTCTAATAAATATTTCTATGACTCTATGAAATAACTTCCTTGCAGTTTAAAAAAAAAGCAGCTAGTATTATGTGCATTGAGCTAGCGAGCTTCTAAGCACTGGAAATGCTCATCACCCAGCCTTTTGGAAAGTAGAGCCAGAGTTTGCCTGCAGCGTGAGGGGTAATTAAGGGTTTGAGACTGTCATTTATGGCAGCCTCCACTCTGCTCATGAAAGCCATCCAATCTAATCCATAAATTAGATATTGCACCTGAACTTCTAAACAGAGAAGCTGAATGTTTTGTTTTAAATTGGTAATGAATGATGGCCATTCGACCCAAAATGTTCATGGCTGAGTTTTGCTAAAAACGTGATTTCAGAAGTGTGGGTAGCAACCAGGACAACCACAAATATTTATGTAGAGACTGCATGAATAATGATCATAAGGAAAGAACACCATGGTGGCTGAAGATGATTTTAACAGGAGTGCTATTATAAAGAAAATATGTTTTCTGGGTGTAGTTTTAGAAATAAACTGCCCTAGTAGCCAGCATATTATAATATGTAATCGGTAACATCTTTAAAAAGTGTATTTTGCTTCATTACTCAGTGGCACTTACTGGATTTGCTCTGTGGTTTGTTTTTCTTTTTCCTGGTCTGTAGCATTCCATAAAATAATTTATGTACAAGAACAGGTTAATTTTGTCTAATGCAAGCAATAGGTTCTCTAATATCTTTGCTTTGACTTGTAGACCATGCAGACTACATGTAGCCTGAGGCTGAGAAAGCATAGATCCCCTGACTGAGCACAAGTCCTGTCCCAGCTAAGCAGCTCTGTGCAATCCAGTCCCTTTGCAGGGAAAAACAAAAAGGGGCTGTAAGTGGTTTGTTTGAAATTGCCCTGCATTGTAGAAACTGGCAGAGAGCCAATGCGTTTAGCACACATTTATATTGTTGACTGTAGATGAAGGTCAGAGGTCAGAGTCTTTGCAGGCACACTGGGACTGAGCTCTGGGCTAAAAGGAACATTTCCCAACTGTGTGCAATTAGCCTGCACCAACGTCTTGCAGAAATGACATTCAGTTTATATTCTTGAGTAAGCAGATCATAGTGGGAACACAGGACCACTGTACGCTCACACATTTCCTTTTTATCTTCTGCCTTTATGCTGCTTGTTCGATTCTATTCTTGACTGCAAGCCTTCCAGATCAAGACCCATTGTGTATGGTGACTCCTAGTTAGCTAAAAATACAACTGCATTGCCAAATATTCCGCTTCTGGGCTGTCTCCTGGATCCTGGAACCTCACTCATCCACACTGTATATCCATTAATCACTCAAGGTGTGTCTATGCCTTGGGTCAGCAGGGCCTATTTGAAGTGAATCTCCCACTTGTCCCAGCTTACTGTGCTTTGGTGTGAGTTTTGGTATGGTCTTGAACAGTGTAGGCTCTTTTCAAATTAAGCAAAAATGTGGTGCAGGGCAGCATTCAGTCCAGAAGTACAAACCAAAGCTTTCCTGAAAGAAGCCTGCTCCTATTGCACAAAGGATACAGTAGGGATGTCTTTCACAGCATCCAAAATTTAAATCTGCTGACACATTTCTGTTGGTCTGAACAAATTGATAATGTAGATATAGCTGAAATAAGTAACTTTTTTGTTTTTTCCTGAAATGAAGCCCAAATGCTTCTAAGAAAAAAATTAATTTAAGAGTGTCTCCTAATATTCAGCATGGACAGGGCGCAGCCTGGGTATTCTGCTATTGGCAGTCACCCAACATAGTACTAGAAGGCCTTATGGTCTTCAATCCTTCCACATGCTGTCATACCACAGCAGAGATCGTGCTACACATAGCCTTAGTTAGAAGTTATAAAAACGTAATTCTAATGAATTACAATATATATTTGGTATATATTATTTTTTTATGAACTGAGAAAAAATGCAGGAAAACAGTGAGTGTTGTAGTGCCAGAGATGAATGGTGGAGAATGCAGAGGAAACCTGTGCCAGGTGTTATGTGAGCACCAGTTCTCTTTAGAAATTAGTCCTGGATAATGTGAATATGAGTTACACCACACCACTTGTCCTGGAGATTGCCTAGTTACATTGCCTGTGGTTATTTTCTATTGTGGGTTCTTTTTTTTATTTTTTTTTTATTATTATTAATTTTTCCTTACAATTCTGCAACTTTCACTCTAACAAAACAAAACAATAATGTTCAGCGAATTATCAAGTCTCAAATGCTAAAGTCGAAATTCTTGTAAATGTTACTGTTTTTAAAATACTTTTCCTAACATGGGGAAAATTTCCTATTTGCCTTAATAAGAGGCTTTTATTTCCTAAAAGATCTCTGTTTCTTAAATGACAAAGTAGTAATGAGCTCTTTTTGTGAACATTTTGTAAAAATTGTACTTGAACTGAAATTTTACAAAGTTCTCTCCTGATCTAATAGTGGTTGTTGCTCAAATGACATAATGCTGTAGTACACATAAGGGGTCATTATTATTGTTCTTTTTAAACAATAGGAATATTAAATCTGGTAGGAAATGTAAAATAGTAAAATAACATTTCAAATAAATTAGCAATCTCTGGGACACTGGGTCTATAAAAAATCTTTGACTTTCTCTCTGTCTTCTGGTTTCAGGTTATCACTATAATGATCTTGTATCCCCACAGTACTTGAATCTGATAGCTAATCTCTCAGGATGTACAGCCCATCGACGAGTGAACAACTGCTCAGATATGTGCTTCCACCAGAAGTACAGGACACACGATGGAACATGCAACAACCTTCAGCATCCCATGTGGGGTGCTTCTCTGACAGCCTTTGAACGTCTGTTAAAGTCAGTCTATGAAAATGGATTTAATTTGCCTCGGGGAATTGAACCCAAGAGGCTCTCTAATGGCTACCCACTCCCAATGCCTCGCTTGGTTTCAACTACTCTGATCGGAACAGAAACAATAACTCCTGATGACCAGTACACTCACATGCTTATGCAGTGGGGTCAGTTTCTCGACCATGATCTTGACCTCACCGTGGCTGCCCTAAGTGAGGCCAGGTTTTCAGATGGTCAGCATTGCAGTTCAGTTTGTACAAATGATCCTCCATGCTTTTCAATCATGATACCACCAAATGATCCCAGAGTTCGAAACGGTGCACGCTGCATGTTTTTTGTACGCTCCAGTCCAGTTTGTGGAAGTGGCATGACATCTCTCCTGATGAATTCTGTGTACCCACGAGAGCAGATCAACCAGCTAACTTCGTACATTGATGCGTCCAATGTGTATGGCAGTTCGGACCATGAAGCACTAGAAATCAGAGATTTGGCGAGTCAAAGGGGTCTTCTGAGACAGGGCATTGTACAGAGATCTGGAAAGTCCCTTCTTCCATTTGCTACTGGCCCACCAACTGAATGTATGAGAGATGAAAATGAGAGCCCAATTCCCTGCTTTTTAGCTGGTGATCAGCGTTCGAACGAACAGCTGGGTCTTACCAGCATCCACACATTGTGGTTTCGAGAACACAACAGAATTGCCACAGAGCTACTGAAACTCAATCCACACTGGGATGGTGACACAATATATCACGAAACACGCAAAATTGTTGGTGCAGAAATGCAACACATAACATTTAGCCACTGGCTACCTAAGATCTTTGGAGAGGTAGGCATGAAGATGCTTGGCGAATATAAGGGTTATGATCCCAGTGTTAATTCTGGCATAACTAATGAGTTTGCAACTGCCGCTTTTAGGTTTGGTCACACACTCATTAATCCTTTTCTGTATCGACTGGATGAAAATTTTGAACCTATTCCACAAGGCCATCTACCTCTTCATAAGGCATTCTTCTCTCCATTTCGGATTGTAAATGAAGGAGGCATTGATCCACTTCTAAGGGGATTGTTTGGTGTTGCTGGTAAGATGCGTGTCCCATCACAATTACTCAATACAGAATTAACAGAAAGACTCTTCTCCATGGCACGTACTGTGGCTTTAGATCTGGCAGCTATGAATATTCAGAGAGGCAGAGATCATGGAATTCCTCCCTACCATGATTTTAGAGTTTACTGTAATCTTTCTTCAGCTCAGACTTTTGAAGATCTGAAAAATGAAATTAAGAATCCTGAAATCAGGGAGAAACTTAGCAGGTGAGCCTGAGGTGAAGAAAAACAATCAATTATCTATATGTGCATGCAAAAATAGTACCTAAATGTCTTATCTAAAAGAAAATATGTATTAAGAAAGGGATAAAGGAATTTTTTAAGAAACTTCTATCCATACCAGAAAATAGATGTGGAAAATTCCCACATGCAGACTATTTCTTCACTTCTACATCTCTATGAACAATGAGAAGTTAATATATACTGATGTGTTCAGGAAATCGTTAATTTAAAATGTCTGGTTTTATAGATGCTGTTAAATATGACTCTTACTTCAATGTTACATCATATTAATGCCAGTCTCATGCCAGTATTTGCATGTTTAGTTCCATCCATTCTGTACACTAAAGTAAATGGGCATTTTGTTCACTGTACTTTCATGTGGACCTCCTTCCCTACCAGTAATCTGTTCTTCATTAGTTTCAGTGTTTGAAGATAAGTCTTCAGTTACCTGCCATCCTTAGCTTATCTACACAAAATCAAAGACAGAGAATTAGTCATAGCTACAGTAAAATAAAAAGTCTACAGAGGGGCAGGAAAGAGAAGCTATTGAAAAAGAATCAGTTCCAAGAAATCAAAAGAAAGCTACTAGGAGAAAGAAAATTGTGGGGTGGACTTGCAGATACCTGTGATATTACTCATATCCAACTTACATTGCAGGATTTCTTGTGTATACACCTACAGGTTGTTCACAAAAGTTGTAACATTATTACTGTCATTTTTACTGTGCATTGTTCATGCCTCTTGCCATTAGTTTTACCATATAGTGGTTATTTTGTAAATGTAAAATATTTGATATTAAATATTTGTGATTTTATATTTATAGGTTGTATGGTTCCCCACTGAACATAGATCTATTTCCAGCTCTAATGGTAGAAGACTTAATTCCAGGGAGCCGACTAGGGCCAACTTTGATGTGTCTGTTAAGCACACAGTTTAGACGTATTCGAAATGGAGACAGGTAAATTGAAATACCATGGAAATCAACATTGATTTTAAATTGAGGGTGCTAAATAACAGTTGCAATGTCATGTTTCCAAACCAAACTGCATTTTATTTTCATTTATGTATATATAAATATCATTTTAATATATAATTGAAAAATGAAGAATACAAGTTTAAAACATGTTTAGATTTATTTATTTTAAAAATCTGTTACTTTTTATGGTGAATCTGTCATACTGATCTGCAAAAAGCACCACAGCCAACACATGCCAAGTTTCTTTTTGCCAAATATTCAAGTCACTTATCTTCCTGAAAAGTGGATTTTTCTTATATCCTTTCATCGTTGTTTATTGGCAAAGAAATTGTGTGGTTGAGAAGCTTTCACTATTTATGTTACTTAAGAAAAGTATCTATCACTTTGTATAACTGAAATATTTTGTTTCATATGTACAAAAAGAGCATCAGTATGTGCATCAAAGGAGGTTCAAAAGCAGGAGGTTATCCCAAAGAACATAATTTGATAGTTGTTCTTAAATTATTTTACATGCGCATTATGAGGAATTTCTTATTTATTGCTTCTACAGTACCTGAAATAAGAAAATAGTCATTGCTATTGTTACAAGAGCTGGATTTCCTTTACATATTTTCAGGACACTTGTCCAGAATCTGAAAATCAACATTTCCCTCATTTTAACATAATTTGTGACCTCAGATCTTGGATCGTGCATGGCATGTGGGTAGAATGAGTTACGCTGGTTAGTTCCATCCATAGTGAAAGGGAAACAGAGGAAGAATTAGGAAATTGGATTTGATTCACTTTATCTAATATTATTTGTTTTATGTAAGCTATAAAATTGCTACTTAAAGTAGTATAAAGACTTTTTTATTTCTCTAGTCAATAACATAAGCCTTTTTGTATGCTTTTTAAAAAAAATCAGCTTTCTTACATAAAATCTGTTTAAAAAATAAGCTGTGAAACATAAACTCTTATGCTTGAAGGCAGAGGGACTAAAAGGAGAAATATATGCAGTATGAGCTCCAGAAGCTGGAGACAGGTACCTCCTATTTGTGCCATAACAGGGTAATGATACTGGTTTGGGTTTTTTCATTTCCTTTTCCAAAACGATATTTACAAACTATAGGGAAACATTGAGTATTGAAGAAATGAGATTCTGCTGTCCAAAAAATACAAATGTTTTGGAGCAACATGCCAGCAAATAGTAAAATATTTTTTGACATAATGAAAGCAACTTGCACTTCTTTGAAAAGCCTTTATAGTAGGCAGAGAATCAAAGCTGCCAGCTTTGTTTGAAAAACAAATGTGCCTGTGGGAAGAAAAGGAGCGATGTTTGAAGGGAGCCTAACTTCATGTCAGGCTGGAAATTTCAGAATCTGTTTTCTGATCCTAGTACATGTAAATTCATTAGGCATTATCCAATGCCTTATGGAAATAATATAATAAGTAGGTAGAACTTATTGATCAAAGTTTAGTATAAATTTTTTATTACATCTTTATAAAGTTTAAAGAGCCTCCTACTTATTTTTGGTTGAAATAGGTTGGAAAAGTATCAATATGAAATTATAACTACAGTCTTGTGAGATGTAAACAGTACCACAGTGAGCAATTCTTATATGTTAACAAATATACAATGGATTTTTTTTTCAAATCCTGGACGGTAATTTAAAGCATTTTATTCTCCAAACGCTGGCTTCTTTTTCATAGGAATGTATTATTTATATTTTCTATCAGTAACAGGCTTTTAGCCCTTTATGTATGAAATATAAATTACTCAAAACCACAGTGTTTCCTTCCTGAACGTAATGAATTGACTGAGCATATGCTCAGTTATTTACAAGTCATAGAATCATAGAATAGTTAGGGTTGGAAAGGACCTTAAGATCATCTAGTTCCAACCCCCCTGCCATGGGCAGGGACACATCACACTAAACTATGCCACCCAAGGCTTTGTCCAACCCAGCCTTGAACACCGCCAGCGATGAAGCATTCACAGCTTCCCTGGACAACCCATTCCAGTGCCTCACCACCCTTACAGTAAAGAATTTCTTCCTCATATCCAATCTAAACTTCCCCTGTTTAAGTTTGAGCCTGTTAGCCCTTGTCCTCTCACTGCAGTCCCTAATGTGGAGTCCCTCCCCAGCATCCCTATAGGCTCCCTTGAGATATTGGAAGGCTGCTATGAGGTCTCCATGCAGCCTTCTCTTCTCCAGGCTGAACAGTCGCGACTTTCTCCGCCTATCTTCATACGGTAGGTGCTCCAGTCTCCTGATCACCCTCGTGGCCCTCCTTTGGAATTGTTCCAACAGTTCCCTGTCCTTTTTATGTTGAGGACACCAGAACTGGACACAATACTCCAAGTGAGGTCTCACAAGAGCAGAGTAGAGGGGCAGGATCACCTCCCTCGACCTGCTGGTCACACTCCTTTTGATGCAGGCCAGGATACGGTTGGCTTTCTGGGCTGTGTGTACACACTGCCAGCTCATATTCATTTTTCCATCAAGCAACACCCCCAAGTCTTTCTCCGCAGGGCTGCTCTGAATCTCTTCCTGCCCAACCTGTAGCTGTGCCTGGGATTGCTCCCACCTAGGTGTAGGACCTTACACTTGGCATGGTTAAGCTTCATCAGGTTGGCATCAGCTCACCTCACAAGCATGTCAAGGTCCCTCTTGGTGTCATTCCTTCCCTCCAACGTATCAACTGAACCACACAGCTTGGTGTTATCAGCCAACTTGCTGAGAGCGCACTCAATCCCATTGTCCATGTCACCGACAAAGATGTTGAACAAGACCCAGCACCGATCCCTGAGGGACACCACTCGTTACTGGTCTCCAGCTGGACCACATTGAGCCATTGAACACTATTTTTGCGTGTGGCCATCCAGCCAGTTCTTTATCCACCAAGTGGTCCACCTATCAAATTGATGTCTGTCCAACTCAGAGACAAGGATGTCATGTGAGACAGCATCAAATGCTTTGCACAGGTCCAGGTAGATGACATCAAGTGCTCTACCCCGTCCATCAGTTCCACAGCCCCATCATAGAAGACCATCAGATTGGTCAGGCAGGGTTTCCCCTTAGTGAAGCCATGCTGGCTGTCACCAACCACCTTGTGGTTTTTCACGTGCCTCGGCATGTCGTCCAGGGTTAGTATAGTTATTAAAACTCTTTTACAGAAAAAAAAAGTCCATAGTAAATTAACCAATCTTACTTATCATGATAACAATTTAAGTCTAGATTGACCATTCTTCTAACCTCATCAATTCTATCAAATATTTTTTCATATCTGTAGGAAAGTTACCTGAAGATAGAAATCTATGGTAATTTAAGGCTCTACCTAAAATAATCTTGCACTTGGTAGTCTAGCTCTATTCTAGATGTCCAAGGATACCCGAAACACTGAAATGGGACTAGAACAGAAATCAAAGGATTTACTGAGGACTTTGTCCCTTTCAGAGTGTCAGCATGACACTAACTAGGGCTGAAGTGACACCAAGCACTCACATTGTGGCATCTGGATCACTCCCTGAGATACGATGTAAAGATGAGAACAAGATTTATGGAATAATTAATATTCTAAATACAGTATTGCAATTTCTCTGGCAAACTGTGTGTTTTGTTTTTTCACTAGCAAACTTGTCTTTTCTGTGAGATTACAGGTTATGGTATGAGAACCCAGGTGTCTTTACACCTGCTCAGCTCACTCAGATCAAGCAGACATCTCTTGCCAGAGTTTTGTGTGACAATGGAGACAACATAACCAGGGTACAACATGATGTCTTTAAGGTGGCTGAATTCCCACATGGATATAGCAACTGTGAAGATATTCCTAAACTGGACCTCAGGATGTGGCAAGATTGCTGTGAAGGTCTGTATACAGGTGGATTTGCGTGTACCAATGTGAACGCTGTTTAACATCTGTTCATTTTGTTTTAAGAAGATATTTGACTTGTTCAGTTTTTGTTAAGATGTTACAAATTCAAATCTGGAGCCCAACCTTCGTTAAGAGAGCAGTCATTCCACGTATTAAATAGACACATTCTAAACACAGCAGAGATTTGAGCATTCCATGTGTTTTCTTCCTTCTTTGGGTAAGTATTCTTGTTCATTGGTATCTCCTTCAAAAGTTAGGACAGTGGGGTGATGTGCTTTTCTTCAGAAATAAACTTTTTACCTCTAGAAACAGGGCTTACTTAACTGCATGATGCACAGGACACCAAGAATTCCATGTTCCTTGGTAGTCTGTATGCTGGCTTTTATCTCACACAGTTTTTCTGCAGGGCCGCTCTTTAATCATGATCACATCAGACTTCACTGTATCTGTGACATAGTTAGAAGATCCCTTCTCTAGGAGAATCTTCTGGATCACACAGATTTGCAGAATGCTTTGCAGCAGCATAAACAACAAAATACTTCAGAAGACAATGACTTCTCTCTATTGAGATCTCTGTATAGTATTGTTATCATTTTCTTTTGACAAAACTCAAATGAAAAGGTATATTCAGAAATTTTGGGAACTTCTTTGTAGAAATCTGATCATCTAGAAATTGCTGTGAAATTACTAACTGGGGAAAACTTGTTTTTATTAGAGAAGGCAATGGTACTGTTGATTTGATGATTATTAGAGTCTTATAATTTACCTAGTAAAAAACCTAGCTTTCAATACCAGTATCTTGTACATTTGCTGTTTTGCTGAAGAAGAGAGTCCAGATCTGAGTTTTTAATCTTTTCTACTGCTGGTTCTCTTCAGTTTACTACTGATGAGTAGGCTATTCAATATTCTGTCAAAAGATATGCATGAATAAAGAACCAGTAGATTGTATTTTTAAGAGGTTACACTCTTCCAGTAGTGTTCTTTTAACTTTTGATAAGACATAATTGTGTCTGATGACAAAAATCTCCTTTAGTGATATAGCTCAGAACTGAAGGCAGTAGGTAAAAGGTAAACTGATCGAGGTTGTCCTTTCAACCTGGTACAGATAAAGTAAATACTGAGGAAGGACTCCAACTAGCATGACTTTACCATGAGAAGAAATTTAGGTATCATTAAGAAAGAAAAAAGTAGATAGAGATTTAATGTTCAAAGATACTGCACAATTTTAATTTTAAACTGACTGCTGCGTTGTCTTGTCCAGTAAACAATTCTTTAAATATTAAATCACTCTCTAAGAATATCCTTCCTTGGGATACTTGGTTCAAAACATCAGTTACCTGTGTGAGACTATGAGAAATAAATGAAATCTTGTACAATTTCCCTCTGATATAATTTTATTCAAGTCTCACTCCAATTTTGAATTTTTATTTTTCAGGTTGTTCAGATTTTTTTAAATAGTATTTACCACATTTGCCATTCCAAATGAATGAAAATAGCTTATAAAACTCTAGATATGGTTGATTCATTGCAATTTTAATGCAATGTCTTATAGAATCTCATCAAAATAACACTGACATATGCCAAAAGCATTATAATAAAATAAATTCTCTCTCTTCAAATGCTTTGCCATAAACCAATAAATCTTACTCTGTCAGTCAGGATAAGTTCACTTTAGCATGGTTCACGAAGCTTGACAGACAGTTTCGCACATACATTAATTATATCAATTTGAAAAATTGTAAATCTCTTCTGAGAAATTATATGTTGATTCTTTAAATCTTAGGTTATCACTAAGCCTTCTAGAGCAGATGTTACCTTTGGAAAGTCATGAGAATATTGAGCCATTCAACGACCTAGCTTGTATTTTCATTCAAGAATGTTATTACCAGAGAATACTACTGGACGCAGTACAGTTAGACAACTGAAAAGCAAAAGAAAGGGCAAATAACTAGTGTTCTTTAAAAAAAAAGCCCATCTGTATCCCCTTCTTCTGAAATCTGCTGTAGTCTGTGTGGAGGTTAATGAATTAAAAATGAATTATGCGTTCCTTGCATTGCTTTCTTGTGTGGCTGAAGGGGTGCGATGCTTTCTGTGGAAATCCAGGTTTAATCAATTAATTACAAAAAAATAATTCTGTGACACTAGGAACTTATGAATACCCTGAGGTGTAGTGGGCATACGCAGCATACAATCAGGAACAGCATTTACTTTAAGTTAAATATGTTCTGGGGTTTGCTTCTTTGAATTTATTATTGTTTATTATTTAAAAGAAGAAAAGTTAAACCATTCTCCACATTTAAAATGCTTCCTACTATAATTCTATTATAATTAAAATTATCATAAGTTAAAATTTAGAATACAGAATGCTGTTCATTGCACTTTGTGTATGTTTAGTAAGCGACCCGTATGTTCAGCTCTTTTAGCTTAGTTAAAAAACACATCTGTTTTTGTTATCCTTCCTGTTTTGTTCAAGTCAAAATACTTTTCCATATGCAGAACAGAAAAACTTCTTAGTTACAAAAATCTACTTAGATTTCTTGAGTAAAGGTAGTATTTATTTCTCATAAAGTATAACATAATTCCTTTTATAATAACAATACCAGATTACCTTTAGAATTCAGTTAAAAAATGATACAACAGTATTGCTAGTTTAAGGTGGGAAAAAGGTGGTCCGCTGAACTACACAATTTTTTCTTCTGGTTTCCTTCGCTTTTTATCTTTTTTTGTCTTGTCAGAGATGGTAGAGGAATTACTGCAGATTTACAGCGACTCTTTATTTGAAGAAAGAGCATCCAAGCTTCAGATTTGCCAAGCAGAGAAACTTCTGATAAATTTTTTAGGATTTTGTTTTTTTTTTTTTTTCCCCAGGCTTTCCAGCGGGTGGAAACCCACCTTTTTTGGTTTTTTGGGGGTTTATTTGTTAGGTTTTTTTAAAGTACTGAGTGTATGCTTCTGTGATTACTGTACTGACTCTATAGCTTAGTTCTGATTCCACAATACAGAAATGATAAATCTCTTTTCCCTCAAACATAAACATACTGTTATGGTTATACCAAATATTTTAGTGAGATTAATTATGTAAAAAAAGTCTAAAAATCAGGTGCAAGGACATTGGCTGAAATGTAAACACATTTTGACTCCAAATATGTAAATTTGAAATGTTTTCCATCGTGAGTTTTTTTTATTGAAATGAAAAATTTCTTTAGCTTTTTGTTTTATGTCAAACAATGAACTAAGAGGAAGCACTTCAGACAAGATGCAAGTCATCCTCACAAACATAAATATATTTAAGAAGATGATTTTTCTTAACTGGTTCTCAGTTAGCAACCAACTTATCTCTTAGAATCATAGAATAGTTTGGGTTGGAAAGGTCCTTAAGATCATCTAGTTCCACCCCCCCTGCCATGGGCAGGGACACCTCACACTAAATTATGTTACCCAAGGCTCTGTCCAACTTGGCCTTGAACACCGCCAGGGATGGAGCATTTACAACTTCCCTGGACAACCCATTCCAGTGCCTCTCCACCCTTATAGTAAAGGACTTTCTCCTTATATCCAATCTAAACTTCCCCTGTTTAAGTTTGAACCCGTTACCCCTCGTCCTATCACTCTTTTCTCAGATAGTCTTTATTTCATGTATAACTCAGGAAAATACCACTATACGAATTATGATTAAAAGTGTTTAAATTCTACTGAATTCCATTAGGAGAGTCAGAACGCATTCTCAAAGTGCATTTAGATCTGGTCTTCCAGTAGGATAGATCTATATTTACAAACTCTTGCATTTTAAGACCATGCCAACAATTATGTCATGTATTGCTCCTGTATTTGACCACATTAATCCATTTGATTTAAGCATTGCTTCTAGAAAACGATCAACTATTTGTTTGAGCAACTGTGGTTTATTCTAAGTTAGAAGTTGTCTGTCTTTTACTTCTAGTACTATATCTTGCTACGTGCTTCTTATTATGCCCTTTTATCTCTTATCTTCACTGAAAATACAAAACAACATTGAGCTGAGCACTAAATGCTGTGAGAGACTAACAATTTCAAATGTTAATGGCAGTCTCAGCGTAAGACTGCAAGATCTTTTGTGACAATGGAAATTTTTTACCGAAACTCTCCAAAATACCAAAATGATGCAATTTATGCCTGAACATGTTTTCTTTTTACACAGATCTTGTGGTTTGCTTCTGTCATATCATATTTATTTTTTGCTTTCTACATTCAAATGTGTATATTTACATTTAAATTTATATTTAAAGACAGTGTCTATTAGCTTAATAACAATTCAGATTATGCCTGACTGCTATAATAATGTTCCATGGTCTGTAATTTTGAGTATTACATCCTTTTTTTCTTAGAAGTACATTTAATACAGTCCAGCATTTCCGTATGATTAGAAATTTTATTGAGAGAAACAGTATTTTTATTTATATTTCTTCCAAACCAAGACCATTTTATCTTTTTCAGGTATCCATGATCATTAAAATGCAGTTCGAATGCATAAACTGAAAATAAGGAGACTTAATATACGGCATTACTTTGCCATTGCTACCAGAGGTCTCATGTTAGTTGCCATACCCAGTGAAAAGTGACAGGGAAGCAATAGGCTGTCATTCACCGTATTTAAACACAAACTCCTGAACGAGTCCCTAGAATCAAGATCCCATCCTGTCAAAGTCCCACTGCAGGACAATTCAGGCTGCGATCTCTTCTTGTGTGGTGTCTCATGACTGTAAACGAAACATGGATAGGGAAGGGTCCTAATGGAAGTTTCTCTGATTTCTGCAAAACTAAGTAGTTAGAATATTTCCTTCTTCCTTGTGGGCTGTTACTGCCTTTCTGAAGACACTGATACCTTCACAGTCCAGAGTCTAATTGGCAGGTCAGTTCCTAGTATCCTTAATTTACAAATTTCCAAATTTGCATGGATTTTCACTCTGAAATTTTTTTTTTTCTCACTGGTATTTGATATTTATATTCCAAAAGATGTGTGGTTTTGATCTGCATAATTTTCTAACTAGTCCTGTTTAACTTTACTGCTGGGGTGGTTGGATTTTCTTTGGTTTGATGTCAAGAACCTAATGGTTAATTATATTCCTGCAGGCCATCCAAAACCTATTTAGATAAGAAAGACCTGGTATGTTTTTAAATGCCTTTAGGCTATCATTAGCCATATAGTAACAATTTATATTGTTGTGTTACGTAAATTATCTCCATATTTGGTTTCCCAACCATGTCTGAGCCTTCTAGTTTTTGATAGCATTAGTCTGTGAGCTTCGAGGTCAACTACAGAGAACATCCTTGTTATTAGAACTCACCAGTACATCAGCTGGGGGATGACAGTCTGTGTTTTCACTTTTATCTTCTGCCTTTTATAGCATTTCTTTTGTCCAGATGTTTAAATAATGCTTATGCAAAATGCATCTGTTCCAATCTGAGCAGATTGCTGTTAGAATTTTAGACCAACTTACTACATTTATTGCTGCTATTTAATTTATCATTTGTTTAAAAGTCTTACTCAACAGGAAAAATTAAGAGGTGCACTGTAGTGTGTAAGGATGTGGCCTGTCCAACAATAACAAAAACAGCTATTTTGAGTTAGGGTGTCATTTGGGTGAAGAGTCTTTCCTATGTTGTGTAATTTTTAAATAGCTGCTTTGTGAAAACATCTACTCAAAAAATGTTCTGACATTTCAGATATTCAGTTTTTCTCCTCCCTTTTGCTGCTCCCACTGGAATGACTAGGAGTTCTCAGATACATGCAAATGCTTATGGTAACAACGACTTAATTCACTACAACAAATGTCAGAGAATAAATTGTTATCAAATAGAAGCAACGATTACATTACATGTGCTTTTCTTCACATTAACTTAGTCTGTAAAGTTGTTTTCATGTAATCTACTTTTGGATTCATTCTCCTTGACCTGAAATGTGAGAAGTGATTCAGAATTAAGAGTGATCAATGCTAATTGTCAGGAGGTTTTCTATCCAATTTTTATTATAGGTGAATTTTTAAAACATTTTGGAAAACAGGATTTTCTGAAGATGTGAATGTGGCTTCCATATACAAATGGATTATCTTGACATTTGCAGTGCAACAATACCTAGCTTTTGGAAGAAAACATTGTCCATAAAGGAAAAAGAATTCTCAGACTGCTTTTAAAAATTCAGCTTTTCTGCATAAAATGCATTATTGGACTGGGTTGAGCAAAGTCAGGGAAATTTTTAGTAGGCTGAAAAAACAGAATGTTAGTCTCATTTTGTCACCTCCTATTACTGCTACAAGGTACTCTTCATTTAAATATTAAGAAAGAGAGAAATTTCTTGGTTCAAGCAGTCTAACAGCTGGAACATTCTGCCCTGTACCTTTCAGTATGACAATCCTCTTCTTCACACATGAAACAGAAAGCAAAAACAAGAGTTGTTCATTTGACAAATTGACATATTTGAGTTTTGAAAACTATAGAAATGTCAGGTCTGTGTACTTGAAGCTGCCATTGAACATATGGTTCTCATATCTACCAGTGTAAGGTGATAAAACCTTCCCAGAATTTCAGACCTTTGTTTCTAAAAACTAACCTAGGAATGAAAAAGCAATGAAACATTGTGTTATTGTACAAAAGGAAAAATAATATTAAAAAATCTTTATTGTGCAAGACGGCTTTAGCACTCATTAAACAAGAGGATAGCAGAAACCTTTCACAAATTGCTTCCAAGTGAACAAAATTGCTGTGGCACTCAGGAAACACTTTAAGCAGCTGATTGCTTTAAGAAAAAAAAATTCCTCTGACTAAAACTAGTTCTTTCTCCAGTGGCCCTTCAGAGTTTGACCCCTTTTCTCACCATTCTAAATTTAGAAGTGTCTAAGGGTGATCAAAAAAGTCTTTGTGCCAAGCATCTTACAGACACAGCAGTCTGTTCCTGTCTGAAAGAGCTTAGTTTCTGAATGGGCAGCAAGAATATCGTGTGAGAAACAGCAGAACACACAAGAAGAATGAACAACATGTTGGCAGTAAATATCATCTAGTTCTTTGGTGGTGCTGTTATTATAGAAGGAAGGCAATAAATTTACTCAAGAATGGGACAAGCTCCAAGGAAAGAAAAGGGAAAGAGAATTTGGGATAAATTGTGTTCAACAATGATAAATTGTGTTCAACAGTTTATGCTCCATCCCTGGCAGTGTCCAAGGCCAGGTTGGACAAAGCCTTGGGTGACATAGTTTAGTGTGAGTTGTCCCTGCCAATGGCAAAGGGATTGGAACTAGGTGATCTTAAGGTCCTTTCTAACCCTACTTTATTCCTTGATTCTATGATTAACAATGATCTGTAGATATTGGTTTTGAACTGAAAATCAATCAGTACTTTTTGTCAGTCTTCCCTCCCCTATCTTTATTTATATTAAACTATGGACAAACTTAAGTTTTTCCTAACAGGGAAATTGTAATAACCTAATTTAAATATAAATCAAATACAACTAAAAAAAAATCCAGTGTGCTTATTTTGTGTGATCACATGGCAACTTTATATTTGCTTCTTGAATTGCCCAGTTCATCAGTGTTTTGAGGCTCTTATTGACTTGAAACTTGTGCAGTAATTTGTGTTAATACATTAGGTTTTCAATCTAGCTACTGCTAAATTCCAGAAAAATACTTTATAAAGTGTCACTGAATTTCTGAATAAATTTTTTCTAGTGCAAGTTAAGAGAAATGTTAGGGAAAATTTCTTTTTCCCCTGTTCAGTTACTTTCATGGCTCTTTCTGCTTCTACCAGACTTCACTGAGATATGTCTGTGGGATTCTGTATTTCAGCTTTCCCTTCTGTTTCCTTAGCAGACTTTTTGCTTCTGACAATTGAACATGCTGTTGGTGCCTGCTGCAGCTTGGCCCATTATAACTTTTTTTTAAAGCTTCTGTGAACAGAAATAAGAAAACTTCTGTTTTTTCATTGTCTCCTCTCCAAAGTGCTGTTCCAGTTTTTGTTTTGCTTTTCTTTTTTAAATGGGACTCCTTCCAAATACTCACTGTGTTTGGAAGGCTAAATAAAGTGAACTGCAGGAAAGACATGCCTCATCCCATGAAGGCGTCCTCTTAGGATCTTAGAAGATTTCTCAGGCTTGATGTTTTTATTCTACATTGGAAAATGTCTTAGGGTCTAAGTGATTGGTGATACCTACAAGTCCTCAAATTTGGAAATGGAGCTGGTCAACTGGTAAAGTGTGTCTGTAAATGTTCTCCAGTATTTAATTAAGAATTCTCTTTCAGATGCCAAAAATAACAAATAATAATGCATGGAATAAATGAGGAAGCAACAGGCTGGTATTTTTGTCATTGTTTTCCTCCATATGTAACTACCCATTCCAAAAGCAGAAAATTAAAAGACAAAAGAGTAGAAATTTCAGAAGTAAAAAGGATAGTTAAAGTAGCAGTGATAGACTTGTGAAAATAATCTTTATTTCTTTGTTTCCTACCAAATAGCTGGTCTGTGAATAATCAAATTCTCTGCATTCAGCTGGCTTAGAAGTCATATTGATGAGACATATTCAACTACCATCAAACTGATTCTAGAGGGATCAGACTGAATGTAGGAATTGCCTTAGCCAGTTCAGAAGACACTGTAAAACCATATTAATATAATAACTGCTGAATTATACTGTAGTTTAAAATGTGTCATTTCTTGTCTAATTTCAGACTGTAGAACTAGGGGACAGTTTAATGCATTTTCATATCACTTTCGGGGAAGACGTTCTCTTGATTACAGCTTTCGAGAGGACAAGCCCTTGAAGAAAATGAAAATGTCCAAAGCAGTAAGGTGAGATATTTTTTTTTTTTTTTAAGAAGAATGAAACATTTGTTTTCAATATGGAAGGAAACTGAGTGGTTTCTTTGTGAGTGCATATCATTTTTTTCCCAGTGTCTGCTTTCTCAAGTTCGATTGATGTATTTAATTTTTACATTTCTGCATATCTGCTAACAGCAAACCACTTTTCTTTTTTTCAAGCTCCAATATCTCTAAGATCCTTTGTGAGTAACATAGTATAGTGCTTTTGTTCTTCCTTTGCTTTTCATGAGAAAACTCAGTAATTAAGTATAATATGTGGGATTTGGAATGCCACATTCCTAATGTGCTGCAGTAACTAAACTAAATTATTCCCTTTATTTTTTGGAGCTGCTAGGTCCTCCTGTAGAAATAGGAGGAAATCAAATTTTGCTAATGCTAGCACAAAACTTTATAATGATATGAATTGCTTCTAGTACAAAAATACTCAAAGCTGAATGGAGAGCAGTAGGCCTACAGAAAATGTTGTTTATAACTCACTAATCCTCAAAATACTCTGTGTCAGTTACAAATTAACTACACAGGCTTCCTGGAATTTCCAGGGAATCAAAAACTTATGAATTAGTGAAATGAAATGAGTTCTGCAAACATTTCTTATGAAGATACTTCAAAATGAGCAAATTTGGGAGTATTTTGAATTATAGCCCTTTCCATATAGAATGTGTTCTTGTAGCAAATAAAATGATCTGCTTGACTTAAGATGGCCAGGCAGACTCTACCCCCTCTTGCAAGGAAAACAATTAGATGGATATGTAGACAAGTAAATTTATTTCAGCAGTTTCAAATGCTCATGCAGATTTTGTAGCACTGAAGAAATGCCATCATTATATTTCACTTAGTTGATAGGAAGCTGTCCTGAAGTAAAAGGGACAAGAGAAGACAGCAGCTAAGTATAACTTACTTATAGGCAATAAGAAAAGAAAGATTCCTTTGAAGTAACTCTTGAAGAAGGATGTTTTATCTGTGTTTGCAAGTGAACTCTTAGAAGTTTTTAAATTTACAAAATAGAAATGCACTTTTTAAAGATGCTAGTCCCCTCATTTTAAAACTGTAGGAGGGTTAAATTAAACAAAAATGAAAGTAAGGAAAAAATAAGTGCTTATATCTGAAAACCATCTTGTTTTCATTAACTTGTCATTTGGCTATGTTTCAGAAATGAAGCTCAAAAATTTATAAGAGTCCAAATACTAATTAAGACTACAAAATTGTAAATTTACAATAGTTTATAGCATAAATAAAGCTAACACAACCTCAGTCCTTTAACATTGTTATCACTTCTCATGCTCAGTGCTATACTTACATTGCATTCATGGTGTGAAGATTCCTTTCCCCCTCTCTCTCAGCTTGTAGTTTTCAGTAACATGAGCAGGTGGGGAAGATTAAACTTTTTGTTATACAACAGCAGCTGCTTTACTTGAATTTTGGTATGTTACGTTTTTTAGAGTTCTTTTTCTTAAATTTAAATAAAAAACTATAGGAAACTTGCTAGAACACCTGCCAAGTACTATTTTAATTTACCCAGACAGATTATAAATTGTGAGCCCTATTATATGATAGAAGATTTCTTTGCTAGCTCATTCTTTGCATATCCATTAGCTCTGGAGAAGACATGCTAACAAAGTAGGAATGCTTGTATTGACTGAAGGATCTTAACATAATAAGTGATTTAATAATTAGTATTAGACATGTTTTTGACTATGTGTTTTCTTAAGTGGTGCTAAGTGATATATTATTAGTTATGGGCAGTTCCTTTGCTAACTGTTTCCTATTAACAGATTTAATTAACACAATTTAGCATTGTACCTCTCTTACCAAATATCAGCTGGAAAGTGCTATAAACAAAAGACTGAATTTTGTGTATCATAACCAGTATTGGTTTCAAATGTCAGTTAAAATGGGACACAGGAATATGCACACATACACTTCTAATTTATTTATGAAAAATAACTTCTTTCCTTTGTCATATTTCTTTTAATACACATTTTTCTGATGAGCATAGAGAGGGCGAAACTATAAATCTGGATGCAAAATGGGAATTTCATATTTTGAAGTAACATTTTTTTTTTAAGTCTTTCTCTTCTGTCTGCTTTAATATTTGGAGACTCAAGAGGTTTCCCAGTGAATTTAAGGTGATGCTCTAGAGTGTCACTGATGACAACTTTGTGTCTCCCTCTGTATGAAATACATGTCTTCGAAGTAGAAGGAATTTCCTGTTTCGAATGATAGTAACTATAATCCACAGCTCACCTGACCTCAGTCTGTCTTCAGCCCAGTGGGTCTCGCGGTTCTTGTGGTTCATACAGTTCCGACATGTGTTAGTTGCTTTTCATTTACATTTTTGCTAAGTGTTCTAAAATATCTATCCAAATAAAAATGGGTTAAATGCATATCCTGACTTCACTTTCGTTTGTTGCAGTTCTGTGAAACAAAGTAAATATTTTCGTAATGCCACATCAGCTTCTAATGCAAACGCAAACATGCCCGCAGTGAATGACTTCAAAGAATTTGTTTTGGAAATGCAGAAAACTATTTCAAGCCTCAGAAACCAGGTAAGGTGCTATAATGAATATTTACTAATTGTAGATTTAATTTATAATGTTTTCCTAACACCACTCCTTTTATGTTTTCAATATTTAGACATCCACTGCAGCCAAAACCCACCACATAATATCACAAACAAAACACAACAGAGAATAGGGTGTGTTATTCTTCTTTATTTTTACGTTATTTTGAAATCAAATTGAAATATTCCACAACTATACCCTCTTGACTTCTGAACCTGAAGCCTTGTGTAATCATTGTATGCTAAACATGGAATAAGTCTTTTTCTAAAAATTCATCTCTAGAGTTAATACAAAATATCTTCTTCCTATCTGAAATGGAATCTGTGTAAAATTGCGATTAAAATGTAGACTTCATAAGAAGTCATTTGCTGGACTAAAGTTGTAAACATAGTTAAGGTCTAGATCACTTTACAATGTGGCACAAACAAGCTCTTTATTCAGAATAACTCAGCCATAGTGGAATTTAGTTTTAAAAATATGTACCATAAGTACAGGACAGACAAATCCGCAGTAGGCCACAATGTTTGCCTACCATAATTAAGTTCCTCCAGAGCAGCTTTTCCATGTCATTTATAGATATGAAGTGTATATTTATTTGCATAGTGATTTGATTGCATCTTTGATTATATTATTTAATCATTGTTGTTCTCTTCTTCAGTGCTCCCTTTTTGATAGTGGAAATGCTATGTTAAGACTCTACTACCACTCAGTCAGTTTTTCTGTCTTTTTGGGATGTGGATGAAACACAGGGATTGTTAAAAATTGTGTCTTCCTAATTACCGTTTCCAGGAAGCACAAAATCAGCAAAGTAAACTAATTGTATTACTCTTTTTTTTCATCATTAAGGAAAAAGTAGAGTGTCATGGGTTCAGCAGCAGCAGTCATTTTTTCTCCTTCGTAGTAGCTGGTGCAGTGCTGTGTTTTCAATTTTTGGTCTGGGAACAGTGCTGATAACACCGATGTTTATAGTTGTGGCTTAGAATGTTTTGGCCTGACCAAGGACTTTCTGAGTCTCATGTTCCGCCAGGGAGGGGGGGGAAGCCGGGAAGAGGCAGAGACAGGACACCTGACCCAAACTGACCAAAGAGGTATTCCATGCCACAGCACGTCATGCCCAGGATGTAAAACTGGGGGCAGGAATAGCTCTTTGGTAGGAAAGATGTATCTTCTGTTAGTTTTCTTTTGAAAGGCTATTTCCATACATATTATCTGATTCCAGTCTTTTAGCATTATGAAAACTAAGTATTGAGAAGAAAAACTCAGCAGCTATTTGTCATAGGTTATGTAGCATGAGAAAAAAGACAGAATGCCTTGCACAAATGAAAAGCTTTCTTTGATTCAGTTACTAATTTTTAAAAATATTTTCAGATAAAAAAACTTGAATCACACCTCAGTAAAACTGATTGCACTGATGAAAAGGGTAAATCATATTCCAGCAATGAAACCTGGAACAGGGACCCTTGCACTGTGTGTGAATGCAAAGTAAGTATGTGGGAACCCATTTCGAGGTAGAAATTGTAATAGTTTTTTTCTTCTAAAACAGCAGTTCCAGTTTTGTGCTTACTAATTGGAGTAATAGTTGCCAATTATTTTTTATGGATTTTCAGTTATTTGGTGCAAAAAAATTATATTGTTCAGATATCTCTGCCCTTGCCACTAGTTTGCAGTCCAGCCTTTATATGCTTTTATTATATTTTCATTTTCATTTACGTATAGTTGTACTGGCAAAATTAACTGCAAAGTGAGAGACTTCTTGAAAAAGTCTACAAAAATGCATAAAACCCAATAAAAGCTCCTCTAAATTAGTGCTAGATTTTAATTTTCTGTTATCATTGCAAAACTTTCCAAGAAAGGTAGTAACATAAATATGTCAGTACTCGGAATCCCGATTTTATGACTGAATGTTAGCTAAAATGGTGTAATGCTCCACGGAAGGTGGTATAATACAGAGAGCCTACTCACGGTAAGTTTATGCTGAAATAAACTATGCGGAGTTGATCATACTAGCCAAGATCTTAGAGAGGATGAATGAGAACATGTTCTCCAGTAATATGAAAAATGTATCTCTTGTTTGGAACATGTAGCTAAGTGTGATCTGGTTTTGTTACCTTTTCCTGACACAGGCTGGTCAGATAACCTGTTTTGTAGAATCATGCCCGCCAGCTGACTGCGAAGCTCCTGTGAAGGTTGAAGGAGATTGCTGTCCAGTCTGCTTAGAACAAACTATTAATAAAAAGAAGCCATAAGTCTGCTTGCTAAGAATTTAGGGTGCATACTTCTCAAATCACATCAATGCCTGCTGATGGCAAAAACAGGTAACTACAGTCTTAACAACAGCAAGAAATCAAGTTTTACAATATTCTAATGGTGCTGTAACAGTGTAACATAATGTATCATTTTCTTTTTTGCCCATGAAGGTAATCACAATGCAAAAATTAACAAAAGGGAAATAAGCAAACAGGTCAAAGTTGATTGTGTGTTAAACTTCTCAGGTCGGACAAACTGGTGCTACTTTAAAAGAACACTGTCGGGTAGTTTTACATACCCAACATGACTGGGTTTAAGACTTACTCTAAAATGAACACTTCATTTCCTATCTTTAATTAACAACATTAAAAGTTTACTGTCCCTTTTCAGTACCAGTCTGATGTTTAGCTCTTTGTTATTATTTAGTAAATGCAGGGAAAAGGAAAACATGAGGTCACTGTACCCAAAGTAATGCCATAGAGGGCTACTTTTTGCAAACACCGATATATGGAAATTGTTGAGTCACACTAACATTTCTGCATCCAGACCAGCAAAAAAATAAAAAATCCCCTACCTGACACCTTTAAACATCCTTTGATTAATGCGAGGAGCAAAATTAATCAACATTTTCAAACAAAAAAGCTAGAATTAGTAAGGAAATACAAATAAATGTAATTGGAAGGTACAGAAAGGAGCTGAATGTGTATTACAGGTGTAATGGACAGTGTTCCTCATTCTAGGAAAACATGCACAACAGAGTAGCATTTGATCTAAACGAACATAATCCTTTTAGCCAAAACATATGTAATTGCTTGGCAACTTTGTTGTTGTTTCATCTAATTTAAGTCATTGTAAATGACATCATGACCATTTAGTCCAGTTTTAAAGCATTCTTCTCATGATCTCAGATCAGCTCACTCATTTGTACGGCCTTGCTTTGAAAATGTGAAACGATGTCACACGCATGTTGTATACAAGGATTCCTACTGATTCGTTGTGCATACTGTCTATAGACATATGTTCCTGATTATATTGTGGCACTGTTTGTTGAAAAAAAGAGCAATCAAAATTAAGCATCATGATTAATTGTGGATTGACTACTTTTTCTGACAAGGTATTTGATTTTTTTCTTTTAGTTTTTTTTTTCAAGTTTTGTCTAATGCATATATATTTTACCTCAATATTTTTATCATTCATGTTAAAAAGGGTCTGCCAATGGACTTTATTTCCCATTAATAATAATGTTTAAAGTTATAGAGTATATGTCTATGCTAGCATTTCAAAGTTGTGACATTTAGAATACAACTTAGAATATGAAATACATATTTTTTACCATGAATTATATATTCTATTCAGTGAAGGACAACTATCATACCTCATTTTACAGCTTTTTTGTGTTTATTCAGAATTGATTCTATCCCTGAACACTTAATATGTTAGAATTTATTGCTCTGTCCTTAAGTCCTAAGTCAGGCCTGACTAAAACCAGAGTTCTTATTTAGTTATATAGTTCAATGACTTCTGATTTTTTTGTTCAGATTTGGGAGCAGAGATTTGGGTATCAAAGAAATCACAAAATTAAGCATTCTCATCTTAAACATTTGGATTATGTAAACAGACTGAATACTTAATTATCGTAGGGTAGATCAAATATCTGTCTAATTAACCTAGCACAGCAATATGAGTCCCATTATAATAATTTGACACATAATTTCTCTGATTACTAACATTAATAATTTCTAATTTGATAAACTGATACCATGACACACATTCAAACTTTGGTGTATCTTTAAAGCTCATTACAGAAACTTGTTTCATGCTATGGTAGCAGCAATATGTACATGTGAGTGGTGTGTTAAAGGTGTGTGGTACACATGGAGCTACAATTTATATTTTTAAGACTATTTTAATTGATTTTATATACGATGTTCTGACTTATGTAATTTTCTATGTTAATACTTTTAGGAATTGTGTGTGGCGAGCATGTTTGAGTATCATGTGTTTCTTAGAGGTTGTCATTCCTGTATTTCTTTGATACTCTGGTATTTTGTTGACTTTTGTTGAGAGTCCAAACCACATGTCTCGTCCTGTAATTCCAACTCAGATGGAACTCCCATTGATCTATAGCAGGAATTCCTCAAAGAGGAAGGATTGAGGACCTAAATCAAATATAATTTAACTGTCTAAACAGTTAAATAAGGCAGTAATACATTCAGCTGGTTACTACTTGCATTCTTTTATTCCAATTTTTTATTAAATAAACTTTCTCAAGATTTCCACTTATAGGAGAAGAGAGTTTCCATTTATACATTATAAAGTAGTACCTTATATCTGATTGTTCCTTTTCTCCAGCCTCCAGAGTAAAGTGGGAGGTTTTCTTTGTTGTACACGGTTTATTCCTATGGTATATAGAATGGGCTTAGGAGTCTGGATATGCTTAAACAACTGTAATATTGAGTTTTATTCTGCTATCCATCTGACTATAAACCATTCAGGAAAAACAAGCTTAAAATGTAATCGCTCATGGGTTGTACTAATTCAGTTTTTTTGCAGTGTCTGCAGAACCAGCATTGATTTTAACATTTCTGAAACAGTGGCCAATGGCTTGATGACCATTTCCTCAGTATCCACTGTGAGAATATTGCTGTAATATGTTGCAAATTTTACATATTTATTTTCTTTTTTTAATGTTACCTAAAACAAAGTCTTTGTTGTTTTTATTATTTTAATCAGTAAATTTACCAAAGAACTGTTTGCACTGTATAATGAACGCTTTTTCAGTTAAAATAAAATGGGCCACATTTCCAAGTAAATTCCAAGTGATTTCTTCTTGAAACATGTATTGTTTATGTAGATTATTTGCTGAATTGTGCAGTGTGTAGACTTTTATCAAAGATCCATATAACTTATCTTATGCAGGATTGTCATGATAAAGACTATTTCTGAGAACTAAGCAACGAGCTAATGAGTCATATAGATTCAGTAGTTCTGTAATATTATGACATGTAGAATTAAAGTGTCCATTCACTGTTCCATTCTAGGTGATGGGAGGAAAACTCAGAAAGGATATTTAAAAATACTTTTTTTCTTAGCACAAATATGTATTTGAAAACTCTTAGTGCTGAGTATTTTCCCCATTTTTATGGGGATGTCACAATATTTACAGCCTGTTCTTACACATTTTCTTCAGTTTTCTACATCTTCAAATAGGTCCAGTCATGAATTGCCTTCCAATGTACATGTTTCTACATTCATTCTTCATTCACATTGTTTCACAAATGGATACCCAGGTTCATGAAATCTCAGCTCAAAATGAGTCTTCTGTGCAGAAGAGATCTTCTTACTTACCCCATCTTGCTTCTCCATCACAGGATAGGAATTACTGCTGAACAAATGATGAATCACTCATCCTTTGGAGAGGTGTTAGGATCTCTAGGGCACTGGGTCAGTTCCTTTGTTAGAGCCACCTGAGATTTATCTTTCTTCACAACTTCATACAGCAGAGCATTTTGTGATACAATATCATTGCAATTGCTATAATTCTAAGTTGTCTTACAGTGAAATGGGAGAAGTTAATGATGGACTCCAAGACATAGAGTTAAGAATTTTTTTCAGGTTGCAGTTAACTGTTCTTCACTATAGTTTGAATTTGAATATCGCATAAGGCAAATCAAAAAAAGCAGAACTGCAATACATTCATTTATGTGTTTCCATCAGGCTGCTGAAATATCCAGTTGCTCTTCCAAAATGTTGATGAGTAGCATTCAGTCACTATCTTATAAAAATTTTAGGGCAATCAGATTATTTCTTTTGTCCCCAAATTCAGATAAAATTAATTTGACAAAGTACGGGCATACATTTTTCTAGTAACTTAGATAAGCATGCATGTTTCTTTTAACAGACATAGTTCATAAATTCCTAAGACTAATCAAATAATATTGAACTATTTACATTTCTATAACTTCTTTTTTATTTCAGTAAATAGGTTTGTGTTAGTCCAAACAAGACCAAAGCCAGGATTCAACATGGTTAATTGCCAAGAAGTTTTCTCACTGTTAAAACAACAAAAAAGAAACTACGAAGTTTAGACACTATTTTGCAATTATCCTGGCTGCTTAGTTTCATGCAGTAGTTCCTTCCCTTTTTTTCACACATAGCCTGCTGTGACATGGCAAGGAAACTTCTGCACCTCCAACATACTTTTCTACCTAACATATTTGCTTTCCACCTGGCAGTATTATGAATGGTCCTTTCACTGTGCTTTAGTGTTCCAGCCTGGTAATAGACAGAGCAGAGTACGGATCAGATATGTCTAAGTTACAGGAAGATCTGGCCAGCTGTGTTTAGCTGAAAAGCTATGAACTAATATCTCTGTTTAGATTCAGAAATAGAACAGAACAGCAATTCCTTCGATAAAGGAATACATGTAACTGTTGCATTCAGTGAAGATGTTTGTGTCTTTGATGCCTCCCTTAGTGGTACAACTTTACATTCCCAAAATTCACATACTTTAAAAATGTTGCTGTGTTGCCAAAATAAATCTCATAGCCTAGTTATATCTTTATTAGATGCTGTCTGTTGTTAACTTGGCTTGCAGCTATTCCAAGGATCAACGCAGTAAAAAAGTGTCCACACAGTAAAAAGTAATCGGGAATTTTCCTGAGAAAGGGAAAGAAACCATTACTTTGTTTTGGTGGGGAGAAAGAATGAAAGATTAAATAGAGTACTTCGAATTTTTTTCAGTCAGAATGCAACAGTTCATCCGGAAGGTAGTAACTGATTAAATATACAGAATCAACACGTATACTAGACTGCAATAGAGTCCCCAGGCACTGTAAACCAATTTCACTCTTTATTGGGCCAGCTACTAGAGAAAATAGTAAGACAGGCTTTTTGTCCCCTATCTCCACTGAGAAGCATTGCCCCTCTTGCAATGAAGATCACTTTTTCTTTTTCTGTCCTCCATGCTTTCACAGCTAAGAGACTTAAATATGATCTCAAGACTACAAACCAAAAAGTTTATTGGGGTAGACCATCAGCCTGACCCCTCAGAATGGCAGGACCTTGGCTGATGAACAAGGACTTAGTCAAAGGCCTGGATAGAATGCTTTAGACAGGGTTTCAGAGTCAGCCAGTTAGAAATGTTATCCAAAGGGCCATACTGGGTTTCCTGTCCTTTTCCTGTGCTTAGGTGACAGATTTGGCACTGTCATAAATTTCCGTAATACCAGTTTCACACTTCCAACGAACTCTGCTAGGAGGTACCAAGCTGAGGGCTCATTCTTTCTTAAGGTCACTCTTACTGTAGAAAGCCATCTTCTTGCTACGTGTGAGAGACAAGTGTGACAGCTTTCATGTATAGAGAACAATCCCAGTTGCTGAAGGAATACTCAAGCTGTTTTAAACATGGGTTTTCTCTCCCTCTGGATGAAATTAAGTTATTTTGCAACCTTCGATTTCATTTAAAACCTGAAATGCTGACACAGAAAAAGAAGACTTTTGTTTTAATTAGGCTTTGTAGATGGGACCTTCTTGAATGCACTGCAGCAGACTGGGGACACTGTAGGAGCAGAATAAATGTTTTCTTTTAGCTTAAGTGGCTTGTCGTGTTTGCATGAATAGCCTTACTTGTCGCCAGGCTATTCTCTTATATTGAGAGTATTTAGATTGCCATGGGATTATTTGGATTTTCTTTTATATCAACAGTCAATTCAACCAATACAAGCAATAGGTGCTTCCAGGACAGAAAGTAACAGCTTGTTTCTGGTGCAGGCAAATGTTACTGTGGATTTTAAAACTTTCATTTTTACCTTACTTTTTTAAGATCAGGGATTTTGCATATTGGGAATGAAGAATTCATTACTCATATTCAGACAGATCCTAAAGCTGCTTTTAGCTATTTTCTCGCCACCAGTTTTGTTACTGGGGAAGTTCTTTATTGCCCCATGCACGATTTTGCATTTAACTGCATTACACTAATCGGCTAAACTCAGACTAGAAAGCAATCCAGATTAATCTGTAATTATTTTAATTTTCATTAGAGAAAGTAATGTACTTAAGATTTCAAATCTGGCATAGACATCCTGATGCAGCTATAGGTTAATCCCTCTTTTACATTCCTTGTAGCAAAAATCAGCCAAGTATGACTGACCATACTGGAGAGAGCATGAAAGTAAAGGAAAAATAAAAGCTGAGCTACTGCTTCCTTTCTGTGGTGAGAAGTTGTTCACAAAAGGAAAAAGGCTGGCAGCAGTCACTGGTTTTTGCCATCTGCTGCTGTTTGCTTCACTCTTGATGCACTATTTAAATGTATGAAAGCTTTGAGAGAGAAGCTTTGATAGAAAAGACAGAATTTACACTGTAGTAACATCCTGTGCAGGTTGTATGTTCCTAGTGATAATCTAGTCTCTCCCTTTCAGGCCACAAGCTTGTCTGTATTGCAACCTGTAGTTCTGTCTTTAATTTAACTTAGATTAAAACAAGCATAGCCTACACTTATGAAAAAGCAGAAAAATATAGCTGGGGGGAATGTTTATATTAGAAGTTTAAAGCATTTGGGCTACATTTAGCTATAACTGTGGTCAGGAATTTTGCATGTTTTAGTGCTGGATTTGCACCACTGGAAAATAAAACGCCTTGTTGGCCTACTGAACAGCCATGGTTTGCAGATGTGGGAACTTCCCAGTGCCAGTGAACTCCACCACAGCTCTGGAAAATTATTCACAGATGAAGACCTGAGTCCATTCAAGCCTCGGTGTTTCTGTTGAGACTAACATTGCAAGTATTCTTGGTGGGTTTTGTGATAATTGTTTCTTTGCAAGAGGGTAGAAAGGAATATCTCTTTGTTCTGTGCAGAATTACAGATAATGGGTTTGCTTCTCTGTAAACCGTCTTAGCTGTCTTCTAGGTTAGCAGTATTTACTATTTAACTGGCCACCTTAAAATCTGTAGTATTTATTATTTGACATATTGTTATATTTATATATTTGACATATTGTTATATTTATATATTTATACACAGAAAAGTTGCCTGCAAGGTATTTTTTTTATTAATTACTACTTTAAATGGTAAAAAAAAAAGAATATTTTATATGGAAAAAGAAAATGCAAATACCACAGCAGTCACACATTCATTTTGTAAACCAAGATGGAGTGGTTACTTATTACTAGAATACAAACAAGAGTGTTCATCCCAGACTTTACAGAAAATGTTATAATTTCACAGATACTTGCACAGCAAACAAGATAGTAGTCCTAACTGGTCTGAAGAAATCTCACAACAATGACTGTGCTAGCTCATTTCAGTTGTTTTAAAATCATGTTCTTTAATTTCCTTATGAAATCATGGAAAATTCAGGTACTTAAGATTTAAGGTTTTAATAAGATATGATCTTGGAAAAGTGCTATAGAAACTCCTTCCAAAATGGATCAACATTTTCCTATTTCGCCTTCCTATCTTCAGCCAGCCAGGTGGGTTTCTTTTCATTCTGAAATCCCATAAAAATCTGTTAACAGGAGCTAAAAACAGGTCTGGAATCCTGTCTCTGGTAAGCCAATGTGGTAATGTCATCGACACTGCATTGTTGGACCTGCGAACAACCCTTGTTGGGCCAAGGATTCACTCCAAATAATGATATCCCTGTAGTTCTGGATTTTGTACTTTAAGGAGAAGGAATATGGCGTTTTAAGATACAAGATCAGGAGATCAGTTTCAATTTCAGTCTACTCAGGTCAGTATGACAGCACTGAGCAACATATTCTTATTAGGAAGAAATCCTATACTCTGTAGCATTCCAGGCCTGCCTTCTGACTCTACACATCCCCAGTACAACAGAGCTGGATAAACAGAAAATTTACAGTTGGAGTTCCTGAAAAGAGAGATATCCCAAGGAACATATATAAACAATTTACTTACAAATCTTTCCCAATTAGATTGCTAGGGATAGTATGTGTCTACAGTTTAAGGACTGAAGGAATTTCTTTTGCAGGTGACCATCAGGTTTGTTATTTTATACTAAAGTCTTGGTGATGTTATCCCAGAATTTTTTTTCCCTAGGTCATTTTTATTACACAAGGTCAGTTCCTGTAAGTGTCTAGATACAAATGAAATTGAAATCCATGTAAAAACTAACTTATGTGGTTTTGGCTAGATTTCAGGAAATCATTCACTCTTTAGAGACTATCCATAACTCTCCCAGCAGATATAGCAAGTTCTCCTAGGCAGCTTGCCAGACTGTCAGGATGACGACTGCTATCTCTGATCTCAGTTAACACATTTTGGTCTTCAGTGAAGATTCCCAAAGCTTGTTACATCAGTCTTGGCACAGCAAACTGAGGAGGCATGCGCAGGATTATGACTTACATGAATACATTTCTCTCAGACCCTGGGTAAAACATCTGGTAATCAGGCAGAAAAGCCATATTTCCCTTTTGTCTTGTAAACTTGAGAGCCTGTTAGTTAAAATATCTCCATGGAATATACAAATTTCTAGCTGTAAGCAGGAAGGAAATTTCCACTGAATATGGTATTCCTTTATTGCATGTATTTTCTTTTAATTATGAAATGCTTTATTATGAGTTAATCTTCTGTGACTGTAGTGATTACACATACTAATTTCTATGATGCATATGGTGTTTTTTATGCCTATCTAGTGACACCTATGGCTTGCATGTCTTTATCTTCCATGACACTGGTGACCCTGCACCTAGAAAAAGGATAGAAAATCGTGTCTGAAGTATTCTGACTAAGGGGGTGGTTCTAAGAGAAAAACAACATTTATGGTACCACAGGGACTGGTTTTATAAAGGAGGTTAAAAGAGCTTTTGTCAAATGACCATTATGAAGTAACAAAATAAGACAACAATTCACAATTATTTTGAAGGAAATATTTGGGAAAATGGTAGGAAGGGGTTGTTTGGGGTGGTTTAAATAGAATGCAGTTTTGGAAAAGAAAAAGGGTTACTGAGCAGTGAGCAACTCTATTCGATTCCTCAAAGTGTGGAATAATCCCTGAAGTCAGCCAAAGAGATTCATCTGTTCAGCTCATGGTAAAATTTCCACAAAATTAAGTGCAGGATGCACAAAAATAAATAAATAAATAAAAATACTATATTGCTTATTTGCAAGAATTGCAGCTTATCTGAGCACATTTTTATGCTGATTTATTCATCAGTATCTAGAAAGTTCCATTCTTTGTGAAAGAAATACCGTGGTGGAAGAACTATCTGCAGTTATGTGAAATGGGTTTTTTAGGTGATAAGTTGCTATTTCTGTGTTATTAAATTGTATGTATCTTTGCTAATGATACTAACATGACAGTATTATCCTGAATAGGAGCCTTCTTCCCAGTATCTGATATTAACTAAAATATTTTTTACATATCAATCCGTATTTTAGTTGCTTTTCAGTAGCAGCCTTTTGTATTCTCTATAATAATTCTGTTTCCCTGACCCAAAGGAAGCACAGACCTTTGTACTGAGAAATGGAGACAGGCTGTTTCAGAGTATTCTACAGTCTATATGCAATATCCTGTATTTTATATGTTTTAAACAAATGATATAACTAAAATTCAACTTTGTTTTTTAGTAGATGTCAGAGGTAGAATTAATTGTCCGAACTAGAATTAGAAAGAGATAAAATGGTTTTCAATTCTTCCAGTCAAGCCGTGAGTTATCCCAAGCAGTTAAATGGACTTTAGGAGGAGGCTTTGCTGTTAAACAGATCAAAACAGTTGTGTTTTGAATGAGTAAGGTAAACGGGTTTGGCTGTAACATGTTTGTATAGATTGTTTATCAGAAGTGCTCTAAAGAAACCATCTGGACTGCTGGATGCATAGAAAGGACATGTGGGTAACAGAGCTGCTGGCCCTCCTGTCTCCCGAGTTGCTGGATTCTACATTGATGCTAGTTGACATCTTGATCCTAAAAGATGTTCTGGACCAAGCCAGAAAGAGGGGAAAACATCTCTTAACCATTGTCTGGCTAAGTCTTGAACACTTAATTGAAGGTAGGATGGCCTTGATGATAAGAAACAGGATGGGTTTATTCTTGGATTAGCTTTTGGCATGCTTGGGAAATTAATTTATTCTCTCAATGTTTAAGTTTCCCATCTGTGAAAAACATAAAATAATTCAGGTCTCTTTAAAGTCTTCTAAAATTTTCTCAAGCTTCCTAGTGGTCCATTGTGTCTCAAAGAAAGCTGTTCCTTCTTCTGTGTTACTTCCTTTTTCTGTTTGTTTTTCATTTTTATTTTGTTTGCCTTTAATTTGAATAGGAATTTGATTGACCAAAGGAAGAGGAAACTACCATTTACAACACCTCCATGAACTTTAACCAGAACTGGAAGTTGAGTCTTAGATCTGATTATCATAGAAGTTTTCCAGGTCCGAGATTGGCTGATACTGGTGTTGTAGTGCCTGTCATTTCCTACCATCTGCTCTTCAGGGGAGATTAAAGGCTAGAAGTGACATTCTCTGTCCTCTCTTCCTTCCTTTCATGTACATGGAGTTAGGCATGTGAAGAATAAGTAAGAGCAAGACAGTATCTAATTTCTGTCAGATAGCCTATACCCTTAAAAATCAATCCTTAAATTACTTGAACCTCAGATTACCCACCCAAAATTAAACTGAAGGAAAAATATCAGTTAATATACCTGGAAAGCAATCATAGAACATCCCAGAATTTCACTGAACTCCAGTGAACTTAAAATCATTATGAGAGAAGACATACACAGTCATGTTGCCACTGCTAGCAGATAGAATTAACTTTTCATCAGTTTAAATTTCTGAGATGTCAGATGGGTCTTCAAGCCCATCTTTCATCAGAATTTCTACTTCTTCAAGCAATTTTAAGCCTGAACTCATCTGGAAAACACTGATTTTGAAATCTGTTGTCATCTTTGCTTTACCTAAGTTTTCAGAGACAGACTGGGATCAGACAAGACATGCTGCCAGTTTCTCTGCTGAGCTTCCACAGCCATGCAGCATCCAGTCTTTCTCAGTAGAGAGTTGATTTCTTCCAAGTTCTGTATCACAGGCATCTTGATAAAGTTGTAGAGATGCCCCTTTCACAAATGCACCTAACAAAGCATAACTAACTCATTCCACTGCTGAATTCAAATTCTTCTGACTGAAGATACCTATTTCTTTATAGGCATGAATTACGTTTTCATTCCCTTTGCCAAAAGGTTTTAACAGTTCAAATTCCATTTAAAAGATTTAATTCGAGGTATCCCTACAAAAAGTTAAGCAGAGGTAAAACAAAGCAAAGCATTTCATAGATGTGTTCTTGCTCTCTTTCAGTCTTAAGATTCTTTATCTCATTTGCCTAGGTGTTTTTAATAGAAGATTCATATGATAATCACCAGTGATCTTGTTACGCTGTGACAGAATGATCGTTAACTGCTTCATGTTATAACATCGAAAGAAAATTTATATTAGTATATATACCTAGCAGGAAGAACAACCTTCTAGTCATGCAGATGTTGTTCTCCTTGTTGAACTTCATGAGATTCCTAGTGGCCCATTTCTCCAGTCTGTTGAGGTCCCTTTGGCTAACAGTGTAACCCTCTGGTGCATCAGGCACTCCTCCCATAATTGCGTCATCCACAAACTTGCTGCAAGAACAGTCTGCTTCATCATCCAGACCATTAATCGGGATAAAGAGGAACCATTTATGGTCTGTCTGGATCCATCTATGGTCTGTCTGTGTTCGTGTATGCCCAGAGTAGTTTGTCGAAGAGTACTGTGACTTTTTGGCATGTGGGTAAATAAAAGGTGCACACCAGCTGGCTAATAGTCTGAAAATATTCAAAAGTAGCTGCCTTAAAATGGAAGAACTTCCTTAAATAGCTATTTTTCTTTAAGGTACTCAGGTCCTACAAAAGCAAAAATCTAAGTGTTGGGTATTAAGAGTAATATAATGAATAATGAGAGTTAAGAAACTGAAAATGGGATGTACGGTTTAGTGTGAGGTGTCCTTCCCCATGGCAGACAGGTTATAACTAGATGATCTTAAGGTCCTTTCCAACCCTAACTATTATATGATTCTACGAATATGATGAACAGTGAGCAACCTACATTAACCTGAAGGGACACCCTGAGAATATGTAGTAAATATCACCTGTGACTGGACTTTATATTCTATATGCCATGGAGTTCAAAGCACCATTACCTGTTCCAAGGAACAGCATTGAGCATACAGTTTAGGCATCTTTTTAAAACAATAATTTCAGTGAATTGTCATTTTTATTCATGTATAATGGGGAAAAGGCATGCTACTGCTAATTTTCAGCTACTTGCTAACACTTAATTTAAAACTCTGCTGAGGCTTTATGTTTTTTAGTGCTTTCACAGTAATTTGATTACTTGTAAAGTGACAGAGGAGTACTTGAGAGGCTGAGAACTAGGTGTTGTCTAATATTAAAAGTTCATGAAATGAAAACAGAAAATTCACAGCTGTAGTAGTGCTGTCACTGACTTGGGAACAACTTTTAAGTCAGGCTGCTTTAAGTGCAAGAACAGCTGATTGTAAGCATCATGGCAGTGATGCTTGACTCCAAGGGAGCAGGAATGATGAAGTTCTATATGACAGTAAATAAAACAATGCCAGGCTCCATACCTGCAAATTTAAGTGTTTAGTTAGAAAGAATCTGCATACTTTCAGTTCATCCCAACTAGCACTTTCCAAAAAGATAGCACAATCAGAGCAATAAGTTTTAAAGGGTGTCGACTTTTAGACATATAAACACCAATGGACTAGATGGTGCCTGAGATAGGTGGCAATTATGTGAGCTGCTTGAAGAATACAATTCTATGCAGCTCCCACATTAGCTGACAGTCGCTATTTGTATCTAGCCCTGCTCTCACTTCCGTGATGCACCGTTCAGCTTGCTTTCTCTACTGTGCTGCACTTGGGTTACTTGTTCTTTTTCCCCTTCTTGCATCCTTAACTTCTCATCTTAATCCTTCTCCTCCCATTAGCTTTTTATCAAAGTCTGTTCACTTCATTCCCTCTTTGGACTCAAACTGGGCTAAATTGGAAGAATCAAGCATGTCAACAAGCCCCAGAAGAGCACTTCTGAGTCTAACATACGCAGCCATTTCCTGTAAACCTGATACCTGGATTATTTCCATGATACAAGGCTGACAAATGGCTCACTAAATAATAGACTTCATAAATACACTATCATTTCAATGAAATGCTTGACAGAATTTCTGAAAAGGCAATAAGAAGTGAACTGTAGTGCAATTGTCTGCTCAGCTTCACAGCCAGATCTAGTTCTGTGTCCATGTAAGATGCTGAAAACCAAACTGGGACATGATATCACCACCAGATGTTGGATACATAACTTGATGTATTTCTTGTGGTTAGTGGGCTGAAAAGCTGTTCGAGCCATTTTTCCCCTTCGTTTAAGAGCAGTGATACATCTGTTAGAAATTGCACTAGGACCTTTGGGTTTTTCAGATGCAGCAATGCAGTTTTGCAGATGTAGCTAATTATACATTGCTAGATAATGAAGATTTAGACTTTTGGGGGTGAGAAGAGAGGAATGTATTCCATATTTTATATTCTTAGTATTATAATTAAATATCTATATTCTAGCTCAATTTGCAGAGGGCAGGCTTGAAAAAGAAACATTTTATTTTGTAACTTTTTTCTTAAGACATGCCAGCTACTCTTATATTAAATGCTTTACAAAGCACTTGCTGACAGAGGTGGTCTTGTGCAATGGCCAGCACATAAGAACAATGCAAGAATTTTGCTAGTGATGAGTAAAAATTTGTTATAAAATCATGTTAGTCATTGCCATTCAATATCTGAAATGCAGAGACCAAAAAGAACTTCAGCTAAACTTTATATTCTCTTGACAATGGATGCAGATTGTTTGCTTTGAAATGTCATAGTTGCAAAGAAATGCAAAAATAATTTCTGTGGAAGATATAGGGCACAAATATAGTTCTTTGAGAATCACAGTATGTTTTATAGCAGAGCTGAAGCATGTAAAGGAGAGGTAGGTTCAGAAGTTTTAAGCCTTCAAACACTACTGGTTAGAGAGTTGTCTCCTTTAGAGCATTATCTAGCCAAATATATCATTTCTTGACCAGCAACTTAAGATGTTTGGTGAGGCAACTGGTTTTTACATTTGCTGCTGTAATGTGTATATCTTGGATAAAATCTCTCATTTCTGAAAAGTGTATTTTTGCTGTAAATACTATCTCCTCCCTATTCCCAGCAGTAGTTAAGAAACACTTTACCTCATTTACCTAACAGTGATGATATTTCAGGTCAATTTGTGAAAACATTTCAAGCAGTGCCTTGTATATCTTAATAAGGGAAAGCTCTTGTCAGCCTGTGAAGACATCTTTAAACACTTCTTAAAAGTAAAAAGCTTCTCCTTGGCCACCTGATAAATCCAAGCCAGCTAGACAAAAAAATATTTGTGTTTCCAATTTTCATCAACAAAATAGAAGGCAAAGATCAGTCAATTGCTCAAAAGTTCTTCTCACCTGATTGTTAATCTGATATTCTGTTGATATGATGTAGTAACTTCATAGAATCACAGAATAGTTAGGGTTGGAAAGGACCTTAAGATCATCTAGTTCCAACCCCCCTGTCACAGGCAGGGACACCTCCCACTAAACCATGCCACCCAAGGCTCTGTCCAACCCAGGCTTGAACACCACCAGCGATGGAGCATTCACAGCTTCCCTGGGCAACCCATTCCACTGCCTCACCACCCTTACCGTCAAGAATTTCTTCCTCATTTCCAATCTAAACTTCCCCTGTTTAACTTTGAACCCGTTACCCCTTGTCCTATCACTACAGTCCCTCATGAAGAGTCCCTCCCCAGCATCCCTATAGGCCCCCTTCAGATACTGGAAGGCTGATATGAGGTCTCCATGCAGCCTTCTCTTCTCCAGGCTGAACAGCCCCAACTTTCTCAGCCTGTCTTCATAAGGGAGGTGCTCCACCCCCCTTATCATCTTCGTGGCCCTCCTCTGGACTTGCTCCAACAACTCCATGTCCTTCTCTCTGTATTAAAATCCATTTTCTGGGCTGCCATTTGAACTTTTTTTGCAGAGATCTTTTGCTCTGAACCTCAAGTGCATACTTGAAATGTTTCTTTTGCTCAGTAAAAGAACTTAAGAACTTAAAACAACCTCCTGAATTTCCTCCAACTCCTGCTAAAGCTGTCTAACTCTAGCTAGAACTGCAATTTACTCTGAATTGCAGGTAGGTTTGAGGTTTTGCTCTCTTCTGTTTCAGGTTTGCAGGACAGTTTTGAAAGGTACATTCCCAACTCCTTAATGTCCCCTCAAAGCCAGAACACTAGGCAAGCTACCGTGTGTTAATTTTAAGCCTTGCAAGTCTCCTGACATTTTTATTTCCCTGTAAGAAAGCAGAAATTTTATGTTTAGCTATTTGTTTTGCAGTAAAAGAAAAAAAAAGCCTTTCTCTCTTATTAACCAGACCACTTTGTGGACACCAGGGAGTCTTTACAAACCAGTTTTTCTCAATATTTTGCTTTCTTCCAGGTGGCTGAGGAAAATAATGCATCTGTTCCAAATCTCAACAGACCCACACATAACAGACGTCACCGGAGCCTTAAAAAAAACATGTTGTATAAAACTGGAAATGTTTCAAGAGTTCCCACAATTATGAATTCATCTGATATTCACTTGAGAAACGTAACAGCTTGGAACAAATTATCTTTTCTAAACTAGCTAGCTGTAGCTAGATTTTCTTCTCTCTGTGTGTGTGTGTGTGTGTGTGTGTGTGTGTGTGTTCAAAGGGGTAAGTAGGCAGCAAGGTAGATAGATGGGTTGAACAGTGCCCTGTGCTGAACCAAAAAGGGATAGAAGAGGTTCCTGGCAGCCCAAAATATATGACTGGGAATGATGTAATCAGTTACCAGTCCCAGGTTTTACTCTTCCCTGGTGGTTTGAGTTGTAGGACCCATTGATTTAAATTGTCAGTGAAAGATACATGAGGAGAGAGCAAGTTCTCAGTAAGTCAAAGCAGATCCCTTCTGCCAGAATTAACTCCCTTGCTTACTTTATTGAAGGCATTTATACATTATTTCATCAGGAATATCCCCCTTGTGACACACTTTACGTTTTCAAGAAGGTCCTGGGAAATCATCATGACCTCATGGTGGATATTTTAGCTTGGTTCTACCTGGGACATAGCCAACATTATTCATATTTTCAGTGACAGGGCATTTTATAAGGTCTTTTTTTGTAAAGAATTTTCAACAAATTTTTATCCTTATTCAAACAACAAAAGATGTTTCCTTTACAGAAACCAGGTGGTTTTGTTATGGTAACCTCATTTTCATATGTTAATTTTTCTTACTGTTCATCTTTATAGATGGCAATGTTTACTTATTTTTATCTCTTCGGAAGTGTCTATACTTTTAACTGCCTTCTTAGTATTTTGAGCTATAATATAGTAAAAATGATTGTGTCAAATAATTGTGTTGTATTAATTTAGTATTATTTAAAAATTTCACCCCTTGTCAAAGATCCAGAACAATACCATTGCTTATCAGAATATTGTAAAAACATTTTTTAACTAGTCTAAATAATACCTTTCGGAGCATGTTGAAAGTTATCTGTAAGGGATAGGACCTGGGGGGAATGACAAGATGCACAAGAAAATAGGGGAAAGAAAAAAAGAAACAGAGGTTTTACTGTATAGAAGGACTTAAGTTGTTGATACAGCCAAGGCATTTTTATGACTTCTTTTTAAAGGTGACTGTCTAAATTATTTTAAGTCCCATAGCTTGAACTGATGCCAGCCTGTCTCTATTTAGACTTTCTTGGTTTTAACTTATGCCTGTTTCCAATTTCCGCTTTATTGAAATCTCTTTTCAGCCTTTTGTATTTGTTTTCCCTTATTTATATTCTTCATTAGTTCCCCTTCTATTTTTGGCCAAGAACTGTGTGTCAGGGGAGAGCAATGATCTTCAATCTGTCTTTGTACAGCTTACTTAAGGCTCTCCCTCAGCACATGCAGGAGTGAAAAACAGTCCTTCAGTAGGATATCTGAATTGGGTGCTGTCGTGGTTTAAGCCCAGCAGTAACTCAGAAAACCACGCAGTCTCTCTCTCACTCCCCTTCCCCTTCCTCCCTCCTGCTCCTGGAGAGATGGGGAGGTGAATCAAAAGAATGTAACTCCCACAGGTTGAGATAAGAACAGTCCAGTAACTAAGGTATAACACAAACCACTGCTGCTACCACCAATAAAAATAATGATAAGGGAAATAACAATGGAAGAGAATACAACCGCTCACCACCTGCTGACCGATACCCAGCCCGACAGAGTAGTGATCTAACCTTTCCGGGTAACTGCCCTCAGTTTATATATTGGCCATTACGTGCTGTGTTATGGAATACCTCTTTTGTTAGTTTGGATCAGGTGTCCTGTCTCTGCTTCCTCCCGGCTTCCCCTCCTCCCTGGCAGAGCATGAGACTCAGAAAGTCCTTGGTTCGATCAAACATTACTGAGCAGCAACTGAAAACATTGGTGTTATCAGCACTGTTCCTAGGCCGAAAGTCAAAACCACAGCAATGCAGCAGTTACTAAGAAGGAGAAAAATGATTGTTACTGCTGAACCCAGGGCAGGTGCCCAGCCAGGGATGTTACCAAGGGGAAGTGGCTGCTGAGAATGATGAGGTGAAGAATTTCTAAAATTGTATTTACAGCAAGTGTTCCCTAGATCAGAGGTGTAACATGAAGGGTCCTTTTCAATGGCAGTCATTGCTCTGGTGAGCTGCTGGAGAGAGCTCTTTGTCCTTTAAAGCAATATGCAAGAACATACTGTATTTGGTGGAAAATACTATTTTGCTAGCTAAAGCATTGAGGAATTCTCAGTTTTTTAGACAACAATTAAGATCAAGTATAGCATTTATCTGGCTATGAACTGCTCATTAGTACAGTTATGAATATATTGTTATATGCTACTGACATTTTTATGTTTTGGAGTATAGATATATGCTTTAGAAACTATATTAAACATACAGTGTTTTAAATGTTTGGTACAGGTATGATGTTCAAATATAAAATCATGTTATGGACTTCAATTATTATGCCAGGTGTTCATGTTCCCCAGCTAGTTCCTCCAATTCTCTGCTAAAAATTCATGCTCCAGATCCTCTTCCTTTCCCCTGTGTTCCTTGAGAACATTTCCTTCCTGCTCTCTGAGATCTCTATAGCAGAAACAACACAATTCCCTAACTATAGTACATCAAACTGTTCTTTTATACATTCAATTATAAGCAATTAATATTTTTTACTTGAAAATTCACATAAGATAATGCTGTGACAAGACATTCAACTAAGTGAGCTCTGACAGGAGTGCTACACTGATGGCAATAGGTATTTCCACCCTAAAGTAAGGAAATCCCACTCATACCTGGCAGTAGCTTGGATGCATCTCTGAAGATGATTGATGTTAGATGCTAAGTAAAGGGATGATATGGTCATGGGAAAAGGTGTGAATTTAGGAAATGAAGGAACAGCAGCAGAGCCACCTATAGTGCTTAGGAAGTTTTTGGTGAAGTGCTACTATATGGTAATTTTATTGTGATCATTGTGTTACTTAGAGCCATGGGACTTTGTTCAAAGAAAATCCAATTAGGAACCTTGAAAGAGGAGAGATTAGTCTCTGAAAGCCTTGGCAATAGCAGGGAAATATTAATTACAGATTGAAAATTACCTCTGTACCTCAAGCCCCATCATAAAACCACAGAGCACTGGGCCAGCTCTTTATTTTTCATTCCCTTTGTGGCACTTGGATCTCTGTTTGCATACTTAAAGTTATAATCACAGTGTACATTATTGCTAGGAGGCTGCAGGGATCATGCCTTTTCCTTGCTGTAGTCAGGAAGGGTCTGTTTTTCTCATAACATTTTTTTCCTGTTGTCCTCAGAGCAACTTATTGCTCCAGTGGTTACCATAGGGACTAGGAAGACATTCAACATATTCTTCCACAGTGTTTTTGCAGGCTGCTGTACAAGCCTGCATAATTCCAGTAGCATGACACCGTGTTATCTTTATTTATTTAAGACTTTATCTCCTCTCTTAAGGAAAAATGCATTATGAATTCTGGACAAGTTCACAAGAAGAAACAAGTAGCACTAGCCATCTCATTAGCTCATATTTGTTTCCCATTTCTTCATTCTCTTTTAAAAGCAACTTAAAAAGAAGAAGAAAAAAAAAAAGTCCCTTTAGCCCTTTTCAAAATGCAGAGATTGTTTTTGGTTTACCCTCTTAGACCTACAAGACATATAGATGTAATCAAGATTAGAGAAAGTTAACACAAAGGCCATTTCATTTGTGTCCTGGGAGTACTAGAACAAGAATCCTTTCTTGTTATTAGTCATTAGATCAAAGCTGCATTAAGCAAGAATGTTGTATTTATGTTCTAAACTTGGATTGCACTCAGCAAATGGCTTTAGGCCCAAGCTTTGGTGATTAAACTAGGTACTTAAAGTCTGATTAAACACTTTAATGAAAACAAAATTAAAAAATACTTGGCCTATGGTTCACATTTATTTCTGCCTTATTTTACTGCAAAAAAATAGTTTTTTTCAAAAGTACGCTGGTTGAATATGTTCCTGTTTATTTTCCAGTCACCTAATCACTTACATGTCAAGTGATTTTGGTTGTTTCACTGCTAGGGCAAAGATGCAAGGCGTTTTAAACTGTCCTCTGCTTGGCCTACAAAATTTCAGGGATCTGAAGTCACTCAGCAGCTTAGAGACACTTTACCCTATCTTTAAACCACTGCCCTCTTTAAGTGGAAGCTTGCTGTAAAATTGTTCTGTGGCTCATTCAGTCAAACTTCTATCTATCTCTAGCACTGGGATAATTTCTTAAATGTTTTCCTTACATTTGCTAGGCTTTGGCATTGTAAAAATTGTATTCTTATCTTTTGAGAATTAAAGGGAAATTGAAAAAGCTCCAGAAAGGTGCCAGTCCAAACTTGCCCCTTTCACTGAAGTTCACCTTCTTGTGTGAATAACTGTATGTCTCAAACTAGACATTCGCTGAAGTTGACCTTCCCTGGGCATTCTTTGCAAAGCTGACCCTGTTTTTCTTATATCGTGAAGGCACTTTAAGGCTATAGGTCAGATGGTCTGGCCAAGAGAGAAGAAATAAGGCTTAATTTCTGGGCATGGGTCAGGAAACGACAGTTGCCCCAGCAGAAACCTGTTTGCATGAAATTTCCCCTAAGAATGGAACACCTTTTCAGATACACTTACAACAGACATGTGGCTATTTAAAGCGCACTGAACATCCAACTTTCCTCATGCAGTCTCTAGGCTAATGAATTTTAGCTCTTCACTGCAGAACAATGTCTTACCGCAGCTACCACAGCTTTTTCTGCTTCTTTCCTCCATTTGAGTCTTAAACCATATTTTGCCTCTGGATTGGAATACGCAGCATGTGTTTGGAGAACTTCGCATGTTCGGTATTTGCTGGACACTCAGCAGGAACCAAGTTGTGTGTTTAATCTGATAAACCCTCACATCCCTCACTCTGTGAGCTGTTCACACTATGAGGTTACGTGAGAATTCATGCATACTTGGATGTGATGGGCTTCTAAAAATACCATACTCCAATGTACATGCACACTGACAGCAGAAATGCCAGACATTCCTCACTGCTCAAGGCTTTTCTATTGAATGTGTGTGCAGATGAAAAAGAAACTAGTTCATGGAATAAAACCACCTCCTACTAAGGCAGTATTCTAAGAATTCATTTAGCAGTTTCTTTGCTGATTTTTCATAGATTCTTTGTTTCAAATAATTGGCAACTGTGGTCTAAAGTTCTATAGGTCTTCTCCTCCCTTTGGCTATTTAGCAAACTTGACTGTGAAAAAAAATCAAAGGGAGGGCTGCAGTCAAAGGTAATTTGTTATTGAAACAAAAGTGAATCTGCTTCCCTGCCATACTTTTCATGAACAAAAGGGTATTTTTTTTCCCTCTGGTACCCACGGTGGCATGGCTTTTGTTAGAAAGTTAGTATGCCAAGGTTACAGCTGTACAGGATTGCCTGCCAGCTTTTGCAGCCAAATGGTCTAAAGCAATCCATAAGAGCACAGCTGTCTCATAGTATAATGAGGTGAGGAACACATGATGAATAGCTGTCTGTTTGTGGGTGAAATGGGGAAGGAGAAGAGATCAATGAGGCTTTTGCAGAATGCAAGTCATACAAATCATTCTGAGAATTTTCTGTCAGTTAAATGAGCAATGCATCCGATAGTGCCTGAAATAACATGGATTAAAACTAGGATGCCACATCCAACTCATCTTATCTGTGGCCAAGAAAGGCAGGGAAACATTTTAATTGCCAGCTTCACCATTGTTCTTATGTTTATGGCATTCAGTAAGATCCTAAAGCTGTAAGAACCCATTTCCCATTGAGATGCAGCCATATTCTCAATAAGCAGCAATTCTCAGGAGAATTCATGAGATTTTTCCAAAACCACATAACTGATAAAAAATATTTTGGCATGGTCAGTTCTGCCACCAACCCAAACTATAATTCTGGTAAGAACCATTCAGACTTAAGCCAAGACTAAAAATCTTTCTTTCAGCCCATATTTACTAATAAATATATCTGATGCTTTGCTATCAGTAGAATTTGCTGTATTTGAATTCAATAGTAGTGAACGAATCATCTCATTTATTGAATTTCACCTATCATCTTCAAGACTTAAAAGTTACTATGTGGAATTTTTAAAAACAGGTAACCTTAAAATCAGTCAGATGTGTGTTAAATCAAGAGTGTGATATTTTTTCTTCCTTTGAAATTTTCCAAGGCCCTGAAAACACCAACAGACCTTACTGGCCCTGCACAGCCTCTGCTGGGCCTCCCCAGTTCCTGCCTGTAGAGTCAGGATCCAATTTCAGTTCAGCCTGGGGCTCTCTGTCCCTCCCTAAACTTTTGCGACTCTCTCTGGAGCCATTTCCCTGGCTTCATCTCTTGCTCCTGATGGGATCCCAGCTTTTGGATCTGGGGCTGTTGATGGACCCTGCTACTAGCCCTCAGCCTGTGGAACCGCACCGTGATGGTGAGGGTACAGCTTGCACTGGATCACCATCGACTCCCATGCCCTTAGGCTGTTGCTGGCCCTTGCTACTCCATGACATCAGATTTTGATCAATAGATTGGTTTTAATTTTTTGTTTTAAAGAGAAGTACATTTTGTGTACAACTCTGCGGCGCCATTTAAACTTCAGCTGACAGTTACATTCTGCCTTTAAAGAAAGAGGGAGGTGATCAAGTTTCCTCATGAAGTTATTTGTGTATTTTGCCTCTGTTTCAGACTCAGTCAGCTCCTTACAGGGTGTAAGCACTCTCTGTGCAAATGCAAGCTGATACATAGTGTAGAGGAAAAAAGGTTACAAGATTGGCTGTCCTCAGTATTTGGCAGGAGCTCCGCACTTCCAGAGAGCCTTCTCCTGCCAAAAGTCTAGCTCATGAGGGTGAGCTAAGCAGTGGTGATGGACGAACTGGCTGCATGGACCGTGCTATTGATGCACATGCATGGGAAAAATAAATCACAGTGGCCAAAAGTCTTTAGTAGGGATCAGCACCAGAAAAGGCCTTGTGTCTTTCTCTCATCCTCATTCTCTTTGTTATTCTTAAAGGCAGAAAAGAGTAAGTCTTGCCAAGTATTCTTCCCTCAGCCCTGTCTAGATTACTCAATCCTAACTCCTTCAACCTTTCTTTATTGGCCATGTTTTTAAGACCTTCAGTCATTCTTGTTGCTTGTCTGGGCTGACCCACATTCTTCTTGATATACACTGGCAAAAAACGGACATGATACTTCCCCTGAGGTCATGCTACTCACAAGTGGAAGGAAAGAGTTGCTTCATGTGTTTTGCAGACAAAGCTATTGTTTATCTATCCCAGTATGGTATGTTCTGGTTTTTGTAGCAGCCTAATATTGAATCATTTTCAGCTTGTGACTCACTATAGCTTAGAAACCGTTTTCTGTAGCACCAGAGATCATAATTATTCATCCAGTCATTATACCGCTGATTGCTCGTGCTTGTGTGCAGAACTTGACATTCATTCTTGCTGAATTGCAATGTAGCCTTCCTTAGACAAGTTCTCTAAAATTGCTCAGTGATTCTGCTGTAAGCCTATTTTTACAACCACTTTTGTTAGCGGAAGGTGGTTAAAGCCACTGTCACTGATGCCTCATTACCACAGGTAAGGTAGGCAGTGCCATTTCTGTCACTCTTCATTAAGGTGACCCAGACACTGACAGCACTAAAGACACCTCTGTTTAGATGCTTGGGAGTAGATATCAACTGGCATTTTAAGTGCTTAAACTTCCACTGCAGGCAGTGAAAATATGGTTGTGTGATTTCTGAGTGTTTGAGGGTTATTTACTTAACCAGCACATCAGCACAGTTGTTCCTGAGTGTCATCTGAGAAGCCCTAGGCTGACACAGACATCCATAGAATGAGAAAGAGCATAAAGGAACTTTGGGATGTCTGTGCCCTACCAAATGTAGAACAGATGATCCTAGGACTCTTCAAATGGCCTCTGATAAACTGAATCAATCCTTACAAGTTTAATAGAGGGAGAACTGAAATGCTCTCCAGGCTTCATTGACAGCACACTTTAAAACTCCATACACTGTAATTGTAACTTAGCCTATCATGCTGATAGATACTTACATGTTCTAACTGCAAATTGAAGACCTTAACATATTCTAGCAGGAAGAGGAACTCTGGGGTGGAATGGTTGTTCTCATTCTCACGTAAGTGCAATGTAAAGGATTTTCTCACAGTTCCTCCGTTCTCTGAAAAGAGAAAGTGGAATGCTGACATTATGATGGAAAAGGCAGGGATTTCACTAAAATACTAGGACATGCTGCATTAGGTGATGGACTTTCTCCGTGTTATGGAGAAAAATTACAATCCATAATGAATATAGACTTGAATTTCCTTGTGAGCAGCATTTAAAGCTGAAGGATAGTTGCACACATTTGGTGACGGATACACAATCTCAGCTTTGCTTGCCAAAGACTATGTAATGACTGGGAATTTTCCTTCAAGCGCAATCATCTTCTATAATCTATGCTTAATGAGGTCTTCACTTGGCAGAGAACTCCAGGAATGCCCAGTGTTCCCTACCATTAAACATTTTAACAAATTCTGTACTGAATTTGTTAAACTCTTTCAACATCTTTCATGCCTTTTTTTTTTTTCAGAGAAATGTTTTATGGTATACAAAGGAAATGAGAAAAAGTCAAATTTTCTTTCAGCATATGGGGCTAGGAATGATGTATTCTTAGGTTTTCACTGATATTTATTAGGACTGATGTATTCTTAGATTAGTCCATCAGGTTATTTTTCACTTTAAATGAGACAAACATTTGTAATCCATTTCTAGATCATTTATGTCTCAAAAAAAATCTTATAGTATTTCAGTTTCAAAGATGATAGCTATAAGCTCCATAGTTTTCTGGGTATTACTTTCAGGATGTCTCTTTCATGTAATTATTTGCTCACCCAGTTCTTCAGACTCATTATCATGCATCTTAATCCTTATCATTAACTGCAGAATGTCTCCAAAATAGACAGTGGTATCTGCACGTCTAGCATGTGCAAAGCTCATATAAAAAGAATTAAGCTTAGTTGATCACTCCATGTTTTCTTTTGTATCACTCTGTCCAAAAATGAATTAAACCTTTTTGTCGCACTCCTTAAAACTGAATAAAAAATAATATTTTTTTCCAAGACAAAGCATGGAGTTCATCGAAATCAAGTTTTGTTCCAGATCAGTGACAATTCATCTCTCATACGAAATGATCAGGTTATTTGAGAGAGGTGTTGTAGCTGGCCATGCTGAGAGTAGTCAGCAGGTCAAAACAAGTGAATATTCCCCTCTACCTTGCATTAATGAAATTACATGTGGAATATTGGTCCAGTTCGGGGCCTTTCAGTGCATAAAAAATTCTTAAAAACAGCAAATCCAGCAGACATACACTAAGACACAAGTGATTTGGTGCATAAAGGGTGAGAAGGATCAAAGAAAGATCAACTTACTGATCTCAGTAAAAAGAAGGAAAATGGGAGATATCTAATTGTTATCTTCAGCTGCCTAAGAGGGGGAAGATATATTTAAACTCTTCTCAGATACAGTCAGTGAAAGGAGGCAGCAGCCATGACTTGCAGCAAGGAAATTCCAGCTAGATAGATACAAGTATAAAATTTTCATTGTGACAGTGGTTAAGCACTGGAGGAGATTGCCTAGAAAGGCTGTGGGGTCTTTATCTTTGAGACTGTCAGAACTCCACCTGGCAAGGCCCTAAATATCCTCACCTGGCTTGGTAGCTAGCCCTAATTTTAGGAGGCAGTTGGACTAGATAGCCTCCAGAGATATCTAGCAATCAAATTTTTTTGATTCTAAACAACAGGCAAACCAAGTGATGCTGGATTTTTATTTCTTTAATACTGGTTTCGCATCACTTTTAATTAGAGGATAGGAAGACAGAAGGAAAAAAAGAAGGGTAGGAAGCACCAGTAACTGAAGCTATTACCTTTTTTTAATTGAATAAGAACAACCCAAAAATCCATGTCAACGACTGACATTTACTTAATTCAAACATTCTTAATTAAAAATAATAGCATTTTTATCAAGCCTCTTTATCAAAGTTTATAGTGCATTTATTTCTCATATAACACTCCATTACTGTCAACCATGACCTGAGAAACTTGACAGATGGAGAAAGAACAACAGTTCACTGGCAGAACTGGGAACCAAATGCGTTCCTCTCAAAGAAGTATTTAAAGCTTTAGACAATTTTGCCTGTTTCCTGTCGGGGGAACACTTTTTTTAACTGCTGTAACTTTTAATGGATTTTCAAAACTAGATGTATACTGTGCATGGATTGTGTATCCAATATCACAATTAGATAAAACATGGTCAGCTTGCTAGGTCGTGTTAGAAAGCACTTCACTGGTAAGCATCTTTACTGATGTAACTTCTAATTGATGTGTCTTAAATAACATTCACATCATCTGAGTCCCCATATTGCAATGAATTTCTGAACAAAGAAAAGGGAAGGCATACATGGGATCTGGTTTTTCTCTCAAGATCCCAGCATAAAATAGAACGGTGAAGAAATAGCCACCATAGAAAAAGGCTCTTCTGTTCCAGCTGTTCTATTATGACAGCTTGAGCTTTTGAACGTTCTGTCTCCTGTTGAGCTACTCCTTTTCCTGTCTTGTTTTCTCCAGCCTGACAGCTAATTCTGGCTCCCTATTCACTTCTGCCTTCCTTCAGACTTTTTTTCACAGCTATCCTTTCCGCTCTCGTTTTTGAATCATAGTGGTGTGGATACTCCTGGCATGTAACTGTAATTAATCATGTGCATGCGTCCAATCTGCTTTGCTGTAAGGCCTCTCTGAGGCAAACATACAGTGGGGTTCCAGTTTCCCTGGAATTTTTTACTGTTTGAGCTTCAGTGGATTCTTAGTAAGTTTCGACAGGACTGGATATTTTACTATTTGTCTCTACTTTTTCATTAGGCAGGCAACAGAGAAACTTAAAAGTTAGCCATTGTTGCTCAAGTTGCAAAGTTTGCATAACTTATATGGATTTGTTTTTTTCCCCTGGTGGCTGAATGCATTTCTTATAATTGACTTTCTGGATGGATGCACCAGCTTGTTTCCCACCTTTTTTCATATGCATTCATTTCTACAGACATGAGGAAAGATGGTAATAAACAAAGGATATGACTTTGGCAAATTCACAATGTTAAAACTGTAAATAATTGTGGGAAATGTTTGTGAAGAATCTTAATAATGGTGAAAGCAACAAAAGATATTATTGTCAGACAACTAAGCGTATTTCAGCCCAGCCTTGGCTGGAAGCACGTGTTTCAGCTTGGTGTAGTAGGCTGCTACGTAAGCTACTACCCTATGGGGAAGTTTCTTTTCCTTCCGTAGTAGAAAGCTGGTTCATACTTTTAAACCTGAGAGCTTCTGTATCAAAGAAAAGTTCTCTGAATCTTTTCTATCCTCTGGATAATTTTACTATTCATACAAAGGTCAAATACTTCTTGGAATACAGCTAAGCTATCTGGCTTCAGTAATGTCATGTCTGAATCTTGTCAAAATGTATTCACTCTTCACAGCCCATAAAACATATGGGAATATCTCGTAGCACAGAGTACATTCAGGTTAACAAAATTCATCCACTAGAAACAGAATAAAATGCAGTGTTTAGAGCAGGAGGAAATTCTGCTGAAACTGTGAGCTGGAACGGAAGGAAGATATGGATTTTTCAGTACAGCGCACAGTAAGTGAACAGCATTGGAGCAAATGTGATGACTCAGTGTTGTTAAACAGAAGTATTAACATCAATCCCCAAAAGAAATAGCTTGGGTTTAATCACTATATCCAACTCCCACTTAAAGCAGTAACAGCTGCAAATGAAGATCTAGGGTAAAAGAAAGTTGTGTGTTAAGATGTCTGCTTCTTGGAAATTTAGAAAAAAACATGCACAAAGGATAATGTAAATCTTTGTTCTAACAATGTCAACCATACAACCTTAGAACCAGTTATGGAGCATGGGCTCCACTAATCAAAATGTAAAATACAGTACTTTGCTGAAGAATGAAAAAATCACAGGTGTTTCAGACTGATTTTAGCTTGCAGTGAGAAAATATCATAAGCAATCCACTTTGGAGGTCCTCTATATACCAGAAGAGGAGTGATATCTGCCAGAAAACACTGCTGAAGGAGTTTCATTCAGATATATAGAAAATCAGTACAACCAGCAAAAAGAATCTATAGACTAATTGTGAGATATATTCATAATCAAACCTGGAGAAATTAAGCTTATAGATTTGTTCTGTTTGTATATAAAACTGGCTTCTCCCTGGAAGGTCTCAGGGTGAATCTCTAATTCATTCTGTAATGGCTGCTGAATTGGTAACTCCCATTCACTTATTAATTCTTTGCAAATGTTTTGTGGTGCAAAAATTCAAGATGTTCAGTCCTGAAAAAGGCTCAGGCTTCAAAGCACAGTTTGTCTTTTCCTCTCACATATGTTCCAACATGATTTTTTTTCTTTTTTTCTTACTAAACAATGGGAAATACCTTTCTCACTGTGAGATTTACTGCTTCTTACAAGTATCTGACAGTTAACCTTGGCAGTCATTTTATTACAGGAGGATGCAAGAAAAATCTGTGAAAGTTCTGGGACTCTGCTCATCTGGCAGTTCAAGGATTCCAGCAAAGCCTTGCTTGGCCTCAGGCTGAGAGGATGGAAGTTTTAATTGCCCATGTGAATACCCTAAATCCAAGAGGAGCCTGCATATTGAGGGGCATTTGCCAATGTAACTGCCTGAGAATATATATGAGAGTTCAGCTGTTCTTGGGTTTCATGTTTTTTAAATGTCAAAAATATACTGTACTCATTTGGATGCACGGAATAATTACACTGTATGGTTATTAACACAGATCAGGCAGTCTTCCCCATTCAGTATTTTTCCCTGAATTCTAAGACATGTGATGTAATAGTATGATAACCTGTTGATTCCTGATATAATTTCTAATGATTTACAACAAATTTCCAGACTTGCACACACTGATATTGCTAGGAGTACTCCAATTCACCATTTTTTTTCATCAGGCACTTGTTTGCCATCATTTGCTCAGGAACTTTGTACAGACAAACTTACTATGGTGCTATCATAATGTTATTCAGCCATGAATGCGCTTTTATCTACAAACATTTGTGGCCTAGAAAACATTTCTTCAGAAGATACTCTATCTCAAGTGAAAAAGAGGTTTCTGCATCTTCCATGGATAAAATGCTATTCTATGAAGAATATCAGTGCATGCATATTAGCAACAGAAATAGGAATAATACTTGGAGGATTGGTAGGTAAACTCCATGATTCAGTCTAATTTGAACCTTAGCATACCCTTATTAAGCACCATGTGTTTTTTCTTGTGCAAACAGCTGCATTCGGGAATGTCCCAGTTGTGTGTGGAGTTATGGTTTTCCCAAATCTGTGACACATCCAGTGAGAGGAGTGTAAACTGAAAAGTCGAGTTCTGTGTTCTTAGACTCAAGAACTGTAGAACCAAAGAACATTGCAAATGGGTTCTAATGCCAGTATTTTCAGTGTGGTAGAGTTTGTACCACCTGGAGATTCAGACCATATATTTTAAATATTGTGTTTCTGCTACTTTTTTGTGACTTAAGACTTTAGAACACATTCTCTATATGCAGGGCTAGCAGAACATGACCTTAAGGAAAGCTAAAGGGTAAGGGGCTATATTAATTGTAAGAATTACTTCCCATGGCAGACTTAAAATCTTTGCAGAGAAACACAGGTTTGGTTTAGGAGTAAAACAGAAATCAGCCTGACAGTGGGCCAATACTAACTGGCCAATTTCAATTTCTCCCACCCTCAGGATTTTTGCATAGCTGCACTACTGCTACATTAGCTGTAAATCAACATGTGAACACTAAACTAGTGTTCATCTCCTTCGACCTGCTGGTCATGCTCCTTTTGATGCAGCCCAGGATGCAGTTGGTTTTCTGGGCTGCGAGCACACACTGCCAGCTCATGTTCAGTTTCTCATCAGCCAACACCCCCAAGTCCTTCTCTGCAGGACTGTCCTGAATCACTTCACTGCCCAACGTGAAGCTGTGCCTGGGATTGTCTGACCCAGGTGTAAAGACCTTGCACTTGGCTTGGCTGAACTTCATGAGGTTGGCATTGGCTCACCTCTCAATCCTGTCCAGATCCCTCTGGATGGCATCCCTTTTCTACAGTGTGTTGACTGCACCACACAGCTTGGTGTCATTGGCAAATTCAATCCCACTGTTCATGTTGCCAAAAGAGATGTTGAACAGGATCAGTCCCAACATCAGCGCCCGAGGGACACCACTCATTGCCGGGCTCCATGAGAGCAGTGAGCCATTAACCATGAAACAGATGCAATCAGCAGCAACCCCTTGAATTTATGGTAATGCTAGTCTGAAAGTTACTTTCTTTGTATGTCTAATTGCTAAAATAGAGTTTACAGCTAATGAAAAGTTCATGCATTTCTGCTGGTCTAGAGAGTAAAATTTTTTGTGCACGTTTTTTTTGCCACAGCAGCTCTTTTTCTTCAGTAAAAGATTGCCATGGATAATACCTTTCAAATCTATGCCAAATATGTGCTGTCAAAATGGCTTGACTCCAAAAGTTTTGCAAGTAGATGTCTTTGAATGTTTCCAGAATTAATTTTGAAGTCTTTTGTTACTAATGTAGATTCAGTGCAGAGAAAGCCATCAAAAGTTTTAGCACATTGCCTCCTGTATACCTCACTTTTTTAGGGGACTATGTATTGCTAGATCTTCTGTCAGCATAAATCAATGTGGTACAACCATGAGGATTTTTGCCAGCTCTGATCTAGTGTCTAGTCAATCCTTGGCCTGTCCACTGAAACAACAGATAAATTTGCCAAGTTGGACAAACTAGCTGTATCTGAATGCTTCTGCTTTGCTATGAGAAATGTGGGCCTATAGTGCCAATAAAAAAAAATATTTTTTGGTGCCCCAGATAAGGAATCTTCCTTACCCTTAAATTAATTTGATTGTCCGCTTCTCTTACACTTATAGTTGGGGTTTTTTTCACCTGCATCATACAACTCAGAATAGCAATCATCTGTCCCTGTTTGTTCTGGATCTTAACCCAGCTTCTGTAGAAGTCAAGGGCAAACTCCCACTGGCTGATGAGACAGAAGATCAGTCATCAAAAGCAAAAATATCCCTGGAGTACTAGCTCTGCACAGGGACATGCAGGAGAAGATGACCCCACAGCAACAGTGCTTATTATGGAGAAGGGAATTTTTCTGGGGAAGAAGCAGTCAGGATGTTTATCAGAGCTTTTTCATATTGTATTCTGGTGTTAGCATGCTTTTTCATTGCAAAAGTTCTTCTATTAGTTGGATCCTTGCCAGGTAGGCTTTTTGTTTTGATTCTACCTTGCAACTTTCCCTGGAAAGTTCCCAAAATATGCCTGAATATTTATCTATTTTTCCAGTCCAAGTTAAATATTTTTTTCTATTTACTACATGTAAAAAGCTCAGATAAAGGAAATAAAACAGAAAACAGTAAGGAATTTGGGTGTGATTTTTTGAAGATTTTTTTCCCACTAACTTTGATGGCATACCTCAGGACAATTAAGTCTACTTAATTAAGTTTATAACAACGCTGGCCTCCTCAGATGAAACAAAGTTTGGGTCCTGAAAGAAACAATTTTTTGATAAGCCCCAAAATGCAGATCTCAAAAGCTGTGTGACATACTACTTGTGTCTTAAAATATAAAACTATTCTGGCACTATCAAGTGTTTGCTTGTTGGATAGAGACTTGTTCAAGAAATGGAGGGATTCACAGAAGAGTGACCCATACACCTTTTCGAAGGCTGAAGACTGGGAGGGGGAAAAGTGGAAGACAACAGGTGTTTCTACACTTCCTATTTAAGCAGATGTACTCAGTTCCTTTCTCACCTTTCCCTACCTGTCTTCCATGATCTCATATTCAAGGTTCTTCACATACTGCATCTTTTATTTCTTCTCTGAGACTGATGTGGACAGTATCACAGTTCTTGACAGTGTGTTGGCACAGAATAATATTTGTATTATCAGTGTTGCTGAAGGATTTGGAAAGATTTGTCCTATAATACCAGTACTGGGTACTCAGTTATCCAGACAGTGTAAACAGTCCCACCAGTGTAAAGCCTTAGCACTTAACACATGGTAACTGGTGAGTGAGTGTTGTCTGCCTTTCCTACTGTTGGGAGCTGTGGCATATAAGATGCTGTACTTTTATTTTAGGGTACACAAGACATTAAATTTGACTAAGACACTATGAAACAGAAATATACCAGAATTTCTATGGTTAAGAATCCACTCAAGATGGTTATTTTTGCATGTTTATTATCTTAACTGGCAACATTTTCGTTTCTGATCTTTTCTTTCTTACTTGCATAAGTTCTTCAGCTTTGTGGAAAGCATGTTTGTTATCCTATTGCATGCATTTCTAGTTAGAGGTGAGACATCACAGGTTTATCGCATAATGATTATTTCCTATCCTTTATAGGCAGATGTCTGCTTTTAGAGCAGAATTTGCCATCTCCTGTAGTAATGTTTTTTTTAGCATTTTCTTGCATTTTGTGCTGTGGAAGTGCTCCTTATTAGAGGGCACATCCCTAAAAATTGGGGTTTTTTCTTCATTCTCTTGCATCCTTTCTCTCAATAATTGATGTGCCTTCATTTACTTCAATAGGTTCAGCTGGATAAAAGGTGTTGTAGTAAGATTTTTCTTGAAACTGTATCTGGTCTTTCCACAGCCAGTCAGAAACCAGTAACAGGTATACTACAAATCTTCATTTGGATATTGCTGGTTTAAGATTATGCAATTCTTTAATATTTATTTTGCTTTTTTTCCAGCTTAATCTCATCAGTTTTTATTTTCCAATTTAGCCCCCTTTTTCTTTTGCCCTCCACGAAGACACACATATATATACAGGCATGAACATATATACAAATCCTTATTTCTTTAGCATAGTCTGTGGTAATACATTCAGAATTTTGCAATCTTTATTTTCGTCAGAGAAGAGGAAACTTTTATGAATTGATAGAATTTGAAGTGGAAATGAACCTGGTAGGCAATGCTTCTGGGAAGTGAGTTTGAACTGATACCACTCATGGCTAAATGATATAACATATGTCTCCTCCAATTCTGTCTATAAATGAGCAGATTCTTAAATTAATATTTTTGATTGTCATATTAACATTTCTTCATATGATGAGAGATGCTGTAATGTTTTAATTAATAGATAAGAATGTTATTATTTAGTCCTGCTATTGCTGTTTTCATTTGCACATTTATCCTTGTGGTAAATTTGAGTCAAAACAGTTTCATTTTTTTTAAATGGGAAGATGATATGACATAGCATCCTGTAGGAAAAACTTAATATCTGTCTGAGACATAGAGGATTTGCTTGTAATAACTTTGCAGTCATTCTGGACTATAAGCTTAAAGATGTAACCAATCCATTATTTCTATTAGGAGTAATGCAGAAAAATAGGATATGAAGCTGTTTAGGTGTCTTTTTTTTTTCTGAAAACAGTAGTTCTCATGGACGTGTGAGACAGCCTGTGGCTTGATTCATGTATATTTTGTCTGAAACAGTCTCATGGTTTGAGGGATAATCTCATTTCGCATGGTGAGGGGGGGAGGGCAACTTTTAAGTGCAGTCAGTAAAATGACATTAACTACAGTGAATACGCATATGCAAACAAACACAAAGTCCTGTGTGAACTGGTCCTCAGCTTCCTGTGGGAATGACATCTTCAGTGGATTATATTTGAGCCCGCTGAGAATCAGTTGGGACGACAGCTGAGCTGGAAGCTATGCAAGAATACTGGCTGTTGTCTGGTTTTATATGCTAGTGATACCTATACTTAGCCTACTGTCCAAAGTAGTAACAGCAAAATTGGTACAAATGATGGCTGTAAAAGGAGCCTGAGTGTGATTCTTCCAGGCAGTTGTAGTACTATTGTCAGGATTCTACCTGAAATGTGTTTTCTATTTATGTCTTTTTTATGGACCAAGGACAATCAGTTGTTAGCAATGGTCATTTTCATGCCTTATCCTTGGTACATTTTTTGATAGCAAGGTAACTTCTTAAAAGTAAAAACTCTTACAGTGTAAGAATTATATGCACAGAGTTGAATTAGCAAGTTATGTATATGGGCAATGTTGTATAAAGCCCAGAACAGAGATCTGTCTCTAACTAGCTGCCCTTCCTATCTGTGAATATATATTTAGAATTGCATTACCTTGCTTCGTCAGGTATATGTAGGGGTCGTATGTGAACAGTTTAAAACACTCATGGCCTTTGACCAAAAGCATGAGAGGGATGTGTAAATCAGGTTCCCTTAGTTCCTTCAAAAGTCCTGCCACTAAATAATGCTATTAGGATCATTTAGAAGTGGTTTATTGATGTGAAAATCATAGCAGTGATATAACTTATATTTCAAGAAGCAAGAAAAGTTTCAAATAGGAATATGATAAGGTTCTTTTGAGCCTTCTCTTCTTCAGGCTAAACAGTCCCATCACCCTCAGCCTTTTCTCATATGGCAGATGAGAAAATTTTTTCATCTTCATGGATCTTCACTGGATTCATTCCATTATGTTCATGTCTCTCTTGTCCTGAGGGACTCAGAACTGTACACAACACTCCAGACTGGGTCTCACCATTGCTGAGCAGAGGGCAAGGATCACCTTCTTCGTCCTGTTAGCAGCACTCTGCCTAATATAGCCCAGGAAGCTGTTGGCCTATACTGTGACGACCCTTTGACAGCTCATGGCCAACTTCATATCATCAGGACACCCTGGGCCTTCTCTGCTTTCAAGCTGATTGCCCCCAGTTTGTGCTGTTCAGCCAGAGAGAGCAGGAAGTAGTCTTGGTCTCAGCCTCCTTCAAAGGAGCTTGTTTCACAAACAGCTCAGGGTATAATGGCTTTTCAACTTTATTCAGCCAAGCTGAGTGTATAAAATTGACTGCTGTGAATATCTTTCCCTTCAGCCTGTGGAGTATTTTTAACAGTCTTGTCATTCCCTTATAAAATGAGTAAGAAATTAGGAGCAGCAGCTTCTGTCTGAATACTTACCAAATTAATCTGGAAATTAATCTAAAGAGCAGAAATGTCATAGAAGTGCTGAAGTGGAACAGCTTTATAAGAGATCTAATGTGCATCCTCACTCCCTTTCACTGAAATTACATAGTTTTGGTATTGCTATTCTTGCTTTTAACTTACCAAAGCAACATTTAATATGTAATTAAAATTAAATCACTTAATAAATGCTTGTTTTCAGAGCTAATTCCTAGGAATCATCTGCTTTCAACTTTATTCTAGCTGAGGTTTAATGGTGGGAAAGACCTCTGCAAACTCAAGCTATTTTCTATCCTTGCTTGAATGCAGATATTCTCTTTCCAGATTACAAGTCTGCCAATGCTAAACAATTCCTTCAGTCCTGATCTGGAAAGAGTATTTTTCTTGTCTTTGTGCAACTGTCACAGCATCTTATTTTACATTATCTAAAGTAATTCCAGGTTTTCTCTGCAGTCCTAAGGTTCTTGGCCCCTAGCATATGATTTTTAGATGTAGTGAAGAATATGTTCAGTGTCTCCTGCCATTAATTTATGCTAAGATCTTGTGGATGTAAAAGAAAATGGAGTAGCTTGGCAGTATAAAATGTTGTATGTGAGGTAGGAGGATTTAATTTAGTTTGAGGTGTCCGTGCCCGTGGCAGGGGGGGTTGAAACTTGATGATCTTAAGGTCCTTTCCAACCCTAACTACTCTATGATTCTATTGCAAACTAACGTTACTTTTGGCTTTTTGTGTTTTATACATTGTAACAGTGGCACTTCATTTGATATGTATTTTCCTTGAATAACCTAAGAAAGTGAGGGTCAAATGGAGAATGTTTAAAGGTCTTGTTGATTTAGTTTAGGAATAAGTTCTGTGTTATGCTTCATATGCTACTCAAAATCAAGTTGTTTGTCATAATTTAGCAATATTTTACAATGTGCTTTTCATTCAAAGCCCTTCTCATCTTGACTGAGCCTGCATTTTATATGTAGTACACATACATAGAGTATACAAGCTCTGCACATATTATACAATCTCAAGTACCTCAAATGTAACAAAAAAAAAAAAATCTAATCCTTCTTTTCATTAAATACATGCTATTGGTCTTTTTGAATTCCTGATGATATGAGACCAGACCTGTATCTACCTCTAAAATACAAAAAAACGTAAACACTCTGCTGTAAAAAGGGCTCTGCTCAATGCAGCAACATAATCTGTCTTCAGTTGGAACAATAACTTGGATTAGACTCAAGAGCAGCCCCTTTTCTTACCCTGAAAGGAAGAAGCTTTGAGACGAGCAGGACTGTAAAATTTCTATGTGACATATTTGAAAAAAATTAGTAAGAACGTTATGTAAACAGTGTGTCCTAGTGCTCTGCAGAGGAAGGAGCTCTCTGCTTCCATCTTTTGGTGATCACCAGGAAATCTGCTGGTTTTATCTGCACAGTATGTTTTAGTGTCCAGGGTTCAGCTGTAATAGCTATTTTTCTCCTCCTTAGTAGCTGGTGCAGTGCTGTCTTTTGGCTATAGTCTGGGAACAATGCTGATAACATATCAATGTTCTAGTTGTTGCTAAGCAATGCTTACTCTGATCAAGGACTTTTCAGTCTCATGCACTGCCAGTGAGGAGGGGCATAGGAAGCCAAGAGAAAGCAGTGACAGGACATCTGAACCAAACTAGCCAAAGGTGTATTCCATACCGCCGCACGTCATGCACAGTATATAAATTGAGGGGGAGTCAACTGTAAGGCCCAGGTCGCTGCTCCAGTCAGTCTGGGTATCTGTCAGTGGATGGTGAGGAATTGTATTGTGCATCACTGTCATGGGTTCAGCAGCAGCAGTTATTTTTCTCCTTCTTGGTAGCTAGTGCAGCACTGTGTTTTTGATTTTGGGCCTGGGAACAGCACTGATAACACCAGTGTTTTCAGTTACTGCTTGGTAATGTTTTGATCTGACCAAGGACTTTCTGAGTCTCATGCTGTGCCAGGGAGGAGGGGAAGCCGGGAGGAAGCAGAGACGGGACACCTGACCCAAACTGACCAAAGAGGTATTCCATGCCACAGCACATCATGCCCAGGATGGAAAGACAGAGAGCAGAGACCTGGAAGGGTGGGGGGTGCACTGCTTGGTCTGGCTGGGTATTAGGTGGTGAGCGATTGTATTCTTTCCTTGTATTTGCCTTGTCATTATTATTATTGGTGGTAGCAGTAGTGGTTTGTGTTATACTTTAGTTACTAAACTGTTCTTATCTCAACCTGTGGGAGTTGCATTCTTTCGATTCTCTTTCCCATCCCCCCAGGAGCAGGGGGAAGGAAGAGGGGGGAGTGAGTGAGCGAAACTACGTGAGTTATAGAGGCTTAAACCACGACACTACCTTACCTACTAAATGCTGCCCAATGTCTACCCCATGAAAGCAATCATTACATGTGCAAGGATGGCAGCCTGTGAAGCAGCAGTTGATGATCCTCCACAGGTCTTCCTGAGTTCCTGTCATTTTGTCTACCCATTGGCACAGACAGAACTGAGAGAAACAAAAATCCAGTTAAACTTCATCTGGGCTCTGCATTTCCTTGTCGATTACAGCCAAATTTCTAAAAACCTGGCAAGCTTAGACTTTTTCTTTCAGTCAAATGAGCAATGAGATTTTTGAGGATTTTTTATCATTATCCTGTCAAGATATCATAAATTCTGAATGTATTTAAAGGAAAAAGCTAAAATTTTCTCATTGCATTTGTTCTCACTCTAGATAACTTAGTTGAAATTACTGAAGATGTCTCTCTTTTTCTTATTCTCACTTCTACTATGAAACAGCTACAGTGGTTCCAGACTGCCTACCAGCTTGTTCACCTAAATGAGGCAGAAACTTCTAAGTAGGTGCCATGGTTTAAGCCCAGCCAGTAACTCAGAACCTGTGCTGACTCACTGCAGCTCCTCGCTCACTCCTTCCCTTCTTCCCTCCCTTTCTTACCCACCGCTCCTGGAGGGATGGGGAGCAGAATCAAAAGAATGTAACTCCCATGGGTTGAGATAAGAACAGTCCAGTAACTAAGGTATAACACAAAACCATTGCTGCTACCACAAGTAATAATAATGATAAGGGAAATAGCAAGGGGAGAGAGTATAAAACTGAAAGGGGAAAGTGAAAAAAAAAAAAAGCAAAGCAGTAAATACAAGTGGTGCGTAATACAATTGCTCACCACCTGCCGACTGGTACCTAGCCTGATCTGAGCAGCGACCTGGGCCTTATGGGTGACTCCCCCTCACTTTATATGCTGTGCATGATGTGCTGTGGTATGGAATAACCCTTTGGCTAATTTGGTTCAGGTGTCCTGTTGCTGCTTCCTCCCAGCTTCCTGTGCCCCTCCTCACTGGCAGAGCATGAGACTGAAAAGTCTTTGATCCGAGTAAGCATTACTTAGCAACAGCTACAACATTGGTGTACTATCAGCATTGTTCCCAGATACTTATTGCCCATTGTTACTAAAACACAGCACTGCACCATCTACTAAGAAGGAGAAAAATAACTGCTGAACCTAGGATACTAGGTTCATAAATGGAAAATGGAATGTTAAATCACAATAATTCTTGTAACACAGTAATAGCCAATAGTACTGCCACATTTTTAAAGTTTATCTCATCTTTTTCACAGCAGGTAATTCAGGTTATTTGGGCCAAATCTCATATACATGAAGTGAATTAATTTTTTTTACATTACATGTGTGCAGGTTGTGATTCATTACTTATGCTACAGCTGTAGACCTAAGTGTTGAATGCAATAGATTTAAGTGTGTTTCAAACACTAACCCATCCTGTTTTTTAAAGATTATTTAGGACATAATTCACTCAAAATAGAAAGGAAAATACTTACAAATGCTCCAGGATACCATAAGTACAGTGATATTTTTTAATTGAAATTATTGTAATTCGCTGTACTCTTTCTTGCAACACCTACCAGTGCAATATCTGAGTAGTATATCTGGAGATGAGTTCTCCCAAATCAGTAAACACTATTTTCCACATGATGTCTCATCTACAGCCACTGCACAACTAGAAGAAACCTCTGTATACAGATGCTTTGGTCTTCAGACAAGGACTGGACAAAATATTTCTCCACAGTTTAGCAACTTGACATGTATAAATAAATTCTTCCTTCTACTTCTTCTCTCAGAGCATCATTCCCGAACTCTATGTTGCTCTTCCAAATTCTATCTTCCTGTCACTGAATATAACGTTGCTAAATACCTGAAGTAAAGAAACAAAACAATCTTTAACCCCAATGGACTGCAGTGAAGCTGGGGCAAAGGAAAGCAAAATCAGGCCCAGAGTATTTAAAGTGCAGCTGTGGCGGAAATGAGGAAGGAAGGAGAAATGTGGGAGGATGAGTAACAAAACCAGAGAAGTGTATGGAAACTCCTGAATTTTCTCAGGGGCATTCTCCACCCCACAGCACATGTTTCTTAACTTCTTAATTCTCCAATGTAATTACACAAAATTTTTGTCTCTCCCATTGTATCCAGTTTGGGCTTTACTTAAGTGCCACTGACTTCTTTGCAAGAATCATTTGAGATAACAAATGTAGATATCTGCAATTTATAGTAAAATGACTTTAACCCACTGCTAAGATGTCTGGCAGGAGATTTGATTCTTCTAGATAATTAAGCCTGGGGAAAGCTGCTGTGTTTTCCTGGCCTAAACTTTTTTCAGGAAAAGAGAATTTGCAATTGGCCTAAACCTTTGAGCTCTCAAGCAGGGAACTTGCTGTTGCTTTGTTCTCACCGGATGTTTCTCAGCAAGCAAGTGTATTTATAGTAAATACGGGAAGAAATAAAATTAGATTTAATTTGCCTTCGTGATATATGGGACAAAATATATAAGCATGAAAATGAATGTTTTCAAAAGCTGCCTAACTGAAATAAGTTTGACATTTTAAAGAGATAACCCAGCCTCCACCTTCTGAAAAGCAGAATGTAAGCTAGTATTTAGGTCTGAAATAAAGTTGTAAGAATTTAAAAGGAGTTAGCTGCAGCATACAACAAAGTCACAAACAAAACTCCTCAATTTTAGCCATCTTCAAATTGCTTTCCTCTTTGTAGTCACATCTCAAAGGAATATTAATGGAAATTCTAGTTTAGGACATGTAGTGACTGGTAAATATGAAAGGACAGTGTAAGTGAAATAGACAAACCCAGAAGTTTCCCTGGAAACCAATCAGTTTTGTGAAGAAATTAATTTCAGCTCATGTTTAGTCACAAAACTTTTTTTCACAGGCTAGCAGCCTGAGAGCAAGTGTAGGCTGTGGGTCTAGTAACTTTGGGCAATATTGTGTCCAGATGTGCTTTCTGCACATAAATGGAGTCCAGAAATTGAGATTTTGAATTAAGAACCCATTTAAGATGAGATATAAAGGCTCAAGGCTTGAACGCCAGCTCCTCAAAAGGCAAAATGCTAAATGAAAATTTGCTGGAGGCTGATATTCATGCTTCAGATTCAAACTGTCGCAGTGCTGGTGTGAAATAGAAGACATGGTAGAAGAACCATGTCAACGTAAATGAGCAGCATGCAGAGAGTAATGCATCGTAGAAATGTTAATAAGAGTGTGGCTGTGTGGTAATCAAACTCCTTACTGCAAAGATGAGGACAAAGAGAAGAGCTGGCAGCAGCAGTAAATATTAACACTCAGAGTCTGGAGCCTACATAGGAGGTGATTGTAGTCACTTGTAAGGCTTTCTTTTATATCTTGGCTTAACTGGGAATGAAACCTCACAGCCCACTGATTGTCCACAGCTACAGAGACGTTTATTTTGTAAATGGATGTGAACTGCATTTGAAGACACAGTGATTAGCACAGCCTGTTCTTACATTTTCCCCTCAGCTATTTGAAAGTAAACTTGTGAACCTCTCCTATTTTACCCCTTGGAACAGGAATTGAAAAATAAAATATGCTTATGTTTATAAAAACAAACATAGTGCTTAGACTTTCAAAATGATAAAATGAACATGTCAGGCAGAAATATGTTCTCCAGTGAAACTCAACACCAGCAAATTCTATATTCTGATTTTTCACTAAAAATTCTATTTTTTAAAAAGAAAGGGCTGGCTTATTTACTTACCTGTGCTGGCTTTCCTTTAATATCCCCATTTGAAGACATGAGATCCTTATAAAGGCTGCAATAATCTTTGTGTAAGTAGAGTGATAATGTAGGCAATTATTTATCAAATCCAATAACAAACAGCTTCTCTCCCACTTTATCTCCTTACACTGCTGCAGGAAAAGCACAGAGCAATAACTAATCACCCTGAGTAGAAGTTACTGCATTGCAGTCTTTTAGAGCTGTGCAATCTCTGAGGAGTGAGCTCTGAATTACTAGAAGGTGCTCCTGTACAGCATAACACAATAGCCAGTTTCTGTCTCAGAATGACTTGATTTTTTCCGAATAAAAAAACACTAAGAAATGTGGAATAATTTGGCTGGTGAATGGTACGTTTCTCTTGTGCTACATATTTATAAATCTGGCTGGTTATAACAGATACAACACCTTTACAAACCTGGCATTGACACATCCTTTATTAAGGTAGGTAAGTAACGGATATATCTGAATTTACTCAGACATTGTATCTTGTTTTATGACAGAAATCTGTGATTTAGACTGAGTAATTGTGCCAGCACAGGAATACATCACACTTTAGTCAATTTCAATGTTTAACTTCAATTCACTTAACATGATAGACATGGAAAATATGAAGTACTCTTGATGTTGCTACATATAAGTGCTATTTTGGAAAGTTGCCATACCTAAAAGAAATTAATACACAGGAAAAATAAAGCAGTTCAAAATTTCAGTTATGGCAGAAATAAAGGTCCAAAGAACAAAGGCCCACTGGGCACAGTTACATAATGAAATGTTGTAGGTTATGTTAAAATGGTTGCTAGTTCATCAGTGTTCTGAAAGGCTCCCAGAAAGTTTTGTCTTTATTAATAGGATACACCCTAAGGAATAGAGTAGAAATTACAGTCAGCACACTAGGCATTGCTAGAACACTACTGAGACACCTCTTAGTCCAAATTGTGGAAACAGGTTTCAATCCTTGGAGCAATGCAGACACACCACTGCCTATAGAAAGAAGAGGAACTTTGTTAATCTTCTCTGAGGAAGTGTTCTTTATTAGAGTCCTTATGAGAAATGCACAGATATATGTTCCTGGACAATGAGAAGTTTGAGAAAGAAATAACGAAGTCCAGACTATCTGGAAAAAGAATGGTGAGAATATCATAAGTCTTTGATACTGTGAATAAGAAAATTGATGAAAATTGACTTTTAAGACAAAAAAAAAAAAAAAAAAAAAAGATGACTGAAAAAGAATTGTGACTTTCACATACATTTTGGATTATGAAATCTTTGTTGCTCCTGACTGAAAATAAACATTGAAATTTTACTACTGAGCTTTTCTGGTTGTATAGGAACAATACTTGGAAAGGAAATACTGATATTTTTATTTTATTTTACATGAATTTTCCATCTAGCTGATGTGAAAAATCAATGAGACAGAGAAGGAAATCTATAAAGAGCTAGCCTGCAATATAGGTGCATCTCTCTCAGACAGGCATCCCCTGGAAAATTTAAAATCCTATAGAGTACTGAGAAAAACCAAGAACACAAATTACACTATATTTTGTGAGGTGGGGTTTTGCACCGGTCCCTGCAGAGTACTCATTGCCAGCAATCAAAGGGCAGAAAGGAGACAGCATTCTATTCTGCTATAGTAACAGAGAGGATGATGAATGTAGGGCAGCGCAATGTGGCAAAAGCATCAGGATGTTATTTGTATATGTGTTAGAGGTCAGTCAGTGGTGCAGCATGTAATCTAGTCTGAAATTTACATAGTTTGTGACTTCTACCCCTTTCATCATACTTTTTCTTTCCTCTTGTCCTTTAAGGATACTCCATCTTACTGTATATTTCTGGGAAGACTGATGACTTTCTGAAAAGCTGTGCTATGGTCTGAACTTCAATACTAAAATCATTGCAAACCAAAATGCAAGTGATAGCCATTTCAGATCTTCAAAGAACAGCCAGGACCTGCCTGGATTCCTTCTACTTTAGACAGCTATAATGTGAGCATCTGTGATCAGGCTAGTCAGGCTTATTTCACCACCACCACTGAAGAAAAATCAACACTTTCACAGTTTGATAGGATTAATCTTATGAATGCATATGCTGAGGTGTATCCTGTCCTAGACTTGACTCATTCTCTTTATTGCCTACAGAAGGGTGATGAGCTTGGATATAAACATATACCTTGCAGGTATCCGAAGTTAAATGGAAGGACTCTCACTGAAGTTGTCCTCTGTGAAAAGACAACAAACACATGTTTTGTGCCATTTTGTTTTGCAGTGTCCCAGTGAAGGCTTAGCAGTTAAGGAGTGTTTCAGAATGTCTGCTTCAAAATACTTTCCATAGTAGTGAAGAAGGGTTTGTGAGAACGGCTATAGTATCTACAGTGAGTGCCAACTCTTCTTTTCCCATGAATGGTTAGTTAAGTGAGCACAACATTTCTTCAAACTAACAAGAACCTTATGAATATCCCTACAAATAACAAGCTCACTTTTTAGAAAAAATGGCATTGTTAACTGGGTGCAGATGGTTTAGGTCGCTGGGCAGCTAAATAACTAGGTAAGTAAGAGTGGCCTGATGCAAAGGAAATTACAACATCAGAATAGAGAAAATTGTTGTTGTTCAAATGTAAATGAATCAACTGTAATTCACTCTGGTAGGTATGTGTGTCACAGCTGGTTAAAGGATATAGTCATTCAAGACCATTCATCTCAGGTACTATTCCTAACTGTTCATCTGTCAATACTAGACCTGGAAAATGGGAAAACACAGTTTGTTTGTTTGTATGTTTGTTTGTTTGGTTTTATGTTTGTTTGTTTCATTCTTTCTTTTTTCTTTCTTTGGAATGTCATTTGCAGGCCACTTTACCTACCATTTCACTAATTTATTGAATACACCTTTAAAATATAGTTTAAATGTTCATAATTAATATAAATTATTATAAATACTAAAGAGTAAGCAGATATTAGTATGGTCCCCCAGCTGCAAGACAAAGAAACTCAGAGGGAAAGTTTAGTAGTACATTGGTGGTACAAGTCAACAAGTCAAGTTACAAGTTCCACAAGATAATTAAAATGTTTCACTCGTGCCAAGTCCCTATGCCCAACTGCTAAACTGAATTATTTTATTATAGATAAAATCTAAAAGGCTCAAAAGAGTAAAACCCAGATGTGATTTGAATGATTCCAACTTCATTTTCCCTGAATGAACTAAGGTGTCCTGGAATCATCTTACTGATTACAAAACAAAAGCTAAGCTTAGAGGCAGTCTGGCCAACTCTCATGGATTCCTCTGAGCTCACATGCCAGCTAGCAGACTCCTCCACTGAAAAGGGATTAATTTTCTCCAATCTGGGACAATGCTTGAGGCCCTTTTTAGGGTCCCTAGCTAGCCTTCTATACGAGTATGACAAAAACTGAGAGGAAATAATTTCTCGTCTCATTTTACCCTTTAGTTTTCTTTTGACTTTTGTTCACTGTGCCACATCAAGCAAAATAATGATAAGGCTTATTCCTTGACATCTGGTTGCATACATAGCCTGTATGCAAATGCCTGCTGCTTAGGTTGTCTGATTCTCTGAAGGTGGGCCTAAGATGAACAGTGAAACCCAGATTCCCTTCTCTCAGTTCCACTTTGCTTCTGACAAAAGCAAACTCAGAGCGTTGGATTCATTGGCCATAATAAGGATGTCTACAAGGTTAATGTTTATGCTAGTCATTGAGCTGCCTTTCATCCTTGGGTGTAATTCATCTCATCCTGGAAGAGATGCCTATAGCAGGTCAGAAATGTGCCCTTACATACTTCTTTCTCTCTATTGAACAATTTGTTCAGCCCTGAGGGAGAGGCTGGGAGGGAGGGATATATTTAAAGACTGATGACATGAGCATGTTGTTTTAATGAAATTCATATCATCCCTGGCCAGAATCAAGAAGAATGTTTGTCCATTAGAAAGCTCTGGGGGTCTATTGTACTATGAAAGTTTTAAATTTAGTATTTCTACTACTAAGGGATAGAACTTTGCCAAAAAATCCTTAACTGCTTTAAAATGTTCTCTCCTGTAGCAAGGAACAACATATTCAGGAGTAATTTCTTGTGAGGAATGACTGACATAAGGCAAAAAAAAAAAAAAAAAGAATTTAATAAAAAAATGAATGTTAGGCACTGCCTAATAACATAAATGCATGGGTTGTTATTTATTTTCCTGCTTCATGCACAGTAAAATTTCCATGTCTTCCTAGTACATGAAGGGTATGTTCCAAGATTTTTATCTAGTTTTTATCTGGAAGGCAGTTGAAATTGCCTCTCCAGATGTTATTAAGTAACCGAAGCATGCTGCAATCAAGCAGCCTAATTCCTTGGAAAGGAAAATAATTTCCTGTACCTTATTTACATATCTCTGATTTCTTATAAAGCTTGCAGAAGAGACTTATGACAATGGTAGTTGATGCTGTTTTCCCATCTAACAACAAATAGTTCAGATTCTCTGCTGGCATTAACCCCATTCACTTCCATCAACTAGCCTCCAGGGAATCCTATTAGAACAAATTTGAATGCAAGTGAGTTTGTCACTTTATAATATAAGGATTTAGCTATCCCACCGGAAAAGTATAAAAGGCTTGGTGGAAAATTGACATAACCCTTGCTTCTGCGAGCCTGAGAGCCCAGGGAGAAATAAATGCATCTCTTCTAGGAAAACTAGTTGTGTGTTTGCTCCCTTAAATGCTAGCAGAATACACATGCCTTTAATTGGATAATATAAACCTTGCACGTTAGACATTACCATTTTAAGGACAGTTTCCACTATATACTCTGAAGCTGTAACTTGTAGCAATAAAAAGCAATTTAACACTTAAAACTAGTGGTCTCTAACATTTGCAGACTTAGACACTTCTGAACCAGGTAGCTCAAAATTAAATGAAGTTTCAAAGGGCTAAATTTTAAAAAAGGTATTTGGGTTCTGTAGTCCTTTTCTGCCCTATGTGCAATCTTTGTCCCCATCAGAGAACAGTACAAAGCTAAGTAGAAAGTAATCCATACCATAAAATGAAAGCACATGTGAATCACTATCTAGCTGACAAAACAGCTTAGCTTAAAACCTGTCCTTTGTAGCTGGATACTAACAGGCAAAATGTAGTTTAGAACACAGTAGGGGCAGTGACATTAGAAAACTTTTATGCTTTATGGCTGTGAATGTACACATCCAGCTTCAAGCTTTCTTTCACTGCTCTGTGTGTGAACATGCAATCTCAAAACTTGACCTCTAAAATAACACAGAAGAAAACAGAGGAAAACTGCCAAACAAAAAGAAATCCTGCAAAAAATTCTTCTTCTTTATTTCTCAAGGGGACACAAGGCAGTTCCTGTAGCCTAACACTGGAACATGGAATGTAAGAAGTTCCTCTCCTCTTTTTCCCTATGCATCATTAAAGGGTAAATTTAGTTAACATTTCTCAAAATTTGTTCCCTTGAGCCTCTCATAAGTTTGTTCTGTGATATCCTATTTCAAGAATTTCCCATTTGTTAAAATGAAGCCTCATTAACCTTAGATGAAGTCCTGCAATAGCTTCATAACTCAGTAGACATGTTCTGAGACTTAGTTTACCCTGTTTTGTTGCTGCAAAATAACATGCAGATGTTTTATTATGCACAATCACTTCCAGTTCACTTCCCTGACCTATGTCCTATGACATTAACATTAGACATTATAAACCTCAAGTGCATTAACATTTGAGAGTTTTCATCTTAGCAGTCATATAGTCTCAGTGAAAGACATTCATTAAAACCATTTCACACTCACAATGGGTAAACTTTCTCATTAATGTTCCTTAAAGGTCAGGGAGATGATGAAGGAAAAATTCTGTAGTAATAATTAATGGTAATATTTTACATTTATAATGAGTTTTTATCCCTAGTATTCCAGAGTATATTAAGAACATGGTGAATAAAAGTGTTTGTATCTGGTGTGACTTGTTGCAGAAAAACATAAATATCACTGAAACTGAATTTTGAATAATTTGCCAGACTATACAGGGTATCATCATTTTTACTACTATTTTTAAGGTTTCCACTAAAATAGTATTATGAATGGTTCTTCTAAAAATGACAAAAAAAATCCCATGCACTAAGTCAGGCTTAAGTTAGTATGATACTCCTCAAAATGGGGACTCAGAAATGTAAAAATGTTGGGAGTGAAGGTGATAAAATTTGTATGAAAAACAGTTTGGGAATGAACTCTGAGGCCTTGGTGCTTGACAAGCCCAGGGGCAATGAGTGGGGCCTTGAAGGACAGGGAAGGTCAAAGAGCCAGCCTTGGGGGGATGGGCCAGGATGTAGTTGTGGAGGGAGTCTCAGCTGATGATGTGGGGGTTGTGAGAGGGTCTGCAGCATTGTGATTGGACTATCTACCTGGAGGTTTTTACAGGGGCCAATGACATTTGACGTGGCATGCTTGTGCAGGTTGGAAAAGTACCGAACAGGGGGACAAAAGGGGTTTGGTTGTAATAAAGTTGGATTTGAGTCTCCTCATTAACTTAAGTCTCTCGTGACACGCCACATAAAAATAGTAATTTTTTTGACATAGGCATGGTGCAAGTTGTTATGAAGCCATTTTCTTTTTCTTGTGGTTCCAAGTTTTCGTCACTGTAAATGTTCCATTTTGCCCTGAAGAATAAATGAGTCTTCTCATTCACCTCTTAACCTTGACAGCTAATAAGCAGGTTTTCGCTATGAAAAGCTGCCTTATACAATTTGCCATGTTCTTATGACGCAACTAGATCTTCACAAAGACAACCTTCCACAAGAAAGAAAGCATACACTTTTCATTCCTCTGCAAAGGCCAGTAGCATAAATGCTGCACCAGCAACAACCTTTGATGAGTAACATCCAATAACACAAGCAGTCAGATAGTGTGCAACCTACTTAAGAACTAAAGTATGCACAAACTAATCACCTCAAGTCTACCCAGAAAAACTGTTATCCTGGGAATCCATTTCTTGCTGAACAGACCTACACTTTAGCCCTACCCCACAACTGGAAAATTTGTATTGAATTCAGCAGACTCTTAAAAGGTTGTAATTCATATTTAGGCCTTTACGCAAGTGACAACACTGAATTCTTGGTGTTTGTTGCTCATTTAGTGCTGCAGAGCCAACAAAGTGGTCTGTGAGAGGGAGATAGATATGAGGCAGGCTTGTGCTTCCTCAGCAGATCAGTCTCCTCCACTCTGACTGCAGTTTCCTTATGGCTACTGATGATTATGAGCCAGGAAAAAATCACAGCTGTTGTTTCAAAAAGCCCTTTTAAAACAGGGCAAATCTGATCCTGCATCACTGGCAAGTCAATTAAGATAAAATGATCTGATGCTGATTTTGCAGGCTTATTTTTTAGCAGCTATCAAACATGAAGTTCAAGAATGAGGATCTACATTATAGGCATTCCATTTACATCCTCTGTTTCAGGAGCAAAAAGAAAAGACTCCAGTTGTCCTTAAACTTGTTTTAATTTGTTCAGGAACACACATTTTTAGAAATACTGATAAGGACCAGAATACTTCCTGACTGAAAGCTTAGTAACCAATGGATTGTTTTAACACTGACATTGACAGAAGAGTCCCCAAATCTGAAAATTCTTTTTTCATTATTTGTCTTCATATAAAATTATTTATATCAAATATAATATATTCTTATCCAATATACAATTAGAATTTAGGGACATAAAAATGACAGAGTTTTGAGTGATTGAGTGGAAAAGCTTGACTGACTTGAAAGGCAACAAAGATAAGAAAGCAAAGGCTATTGCAATGCTGCCACTTACTGCCTGAATAGAAAAGAGTTGCTCTGAGCAATCATGCACTTTCTGCTTTCCAGTGTATGATAATTACTCAGAGCAGAAATATCAAGTTGTATTAAGAACTTGGGGGTTTTGGTTGATGAAAAAATGAACATGAGCTGGCACTGTGCGCTTGCAGCCCAGAAAGCCAACCGTATCCTGGGCTGCATCAAAAGGAGCATGACCAGCAGGTTGAGGGAGGTGATCCTGCCCCTCTACTCTGCTCTTGTGAGACCTCACTTGGAGTTCTGGTGCCCTCAACATAAAAAGGCCATGGAACTGTTGGAACAAGTCCAGGGGAGGGCCATGAGGATGATCAGGGGACTGGAGCACCTCCCATATGAAGAAAGGCTGAGAAAGTTGGGGCTGCTCAGCCTGGAGAAGAGAAGGCTGCATGGAGACCTCCTATCAGCCTTCCAGTATCTGAAGGGGGGCTATAGGGATGCTGGGGAGGGACTCTTCATGAGGAACTGTAGTGATAGGACAAGGGGTAACAGGTTCAAACTTAAACAGGGGAAGTTTAGATTGGATATGAGGAAGAAATTCTCTCCTGTAAGGGTGGTGAGGCACTGGAATGGGTTGCCCAGAGAAGCTGTGAATGCTCCACCGCTGGTGGTGTTCAAGCCTGGGTTGGACAGAGCCTTGGGTGGCACGGTTTAGTGTGAGGTGTCCCTGCCTGTGACAGGGGGGTTGGAACTAGATGATTTTAAGGTCCTTTCCAACCCTATCTATTCTATGATTCTATGATTTTATGATTACAGCTAGGAGATCTATAATGTCAGGAAAACAGTATTTTTTAATCTCTCATACCTATTGAGAGGCCAAGGTCTTCTGAGCAAGGATTGGCTACTGCTGTGATGTTTTGTATAACATGACTGAGACTTCTGAATACCATCCTAATCTTAATATTGTAATCCTAATAATAAAGTAGTTAAAGACTGTGAAAAACAGAGAGTGACAATCATAGAGTGACTCTTGGCTTAATGACTTAGCAGCCTTAAGTCATTTATTGTAACTGGTGTTTCACTTATGGACAGTACAAAAAAGAAGTGAAATAACAGAGAAGTGAAATAACAGAGAAGTGAAAACAGAAGAGTGAAATGCAATTTCTGAGGGAAGGTAACACACCCTCTAGAATGACACTAAGATCCAAATTCCAATGTTTACTGCTTCATTAAGGTCTTGAGATAATCTTAGAGCTCTTCTGCAAATAAAATTATGACAACTTGAAATAGCTGTAGAACATTAACTACTTACATATATGTCTGCCTGTGCTCTGCAGACTCCTGTTGTTTTTTACCTTTTCTGTGAAAATTTATTGTTGAAAATGGCATTTTCAACAATGTTTGTCAATTTTCATTTTACAGGTCAGAAACTGTAAAACAAGGAAGCCAACTTCTACATAGACAAAGCACCTAGCTTTCATTGAAATTGATTTAACTGATTTCAGTGTCTAAGTAGTTTTAAAAATATATAATGTAAACACATCTGATCAGATTTCAAAGGAACTGTATTACGGGAAAATAATCTGCACATTAGCTTATAGTGTTCAAGGCTGTCATCAAAATTATCTGGTGGTTGAATCAAAAATATTTCTTTAAGTGTTGGTGGTCACTTTCTATTAGCTGTGAATTGAATTCAGCTATTTATTCTTGAACATGGCCTATTAAATTCTACTATCTGGGGAGCTTTTTAAAGAGTTATATTTAATTAAATAAATACATCTATCACATAAGCCACAAAGACCAGACTTTATTAACAGTTGAAGTCTTAAAATAGTAGATAGACCCAATGACATAGAAGCGTAGAATCATAGAATAGTTTGGGTTGGAATGGACCTTAAGATCATCTAGTTCCAACCCCCCCTGCCATGGGCAGGGACACCTCCCACTAAACCGTGCCACCCAAGGCTCTGTCCAACCCAGGCTTGAACACCACCAGCGATTGAGCATTCAGAACTTCCCTGGGCAACCCATTCTAGTGCCTCACCACCCTTACAGTAAAGAATTTCTTCCTCATATCCAATCTAAACTTCCCCTGTTTAAGTTTGAACCTGTTACCTGTTGTCCTGTCACTATAGTCCCTAATGAAGATTCCCTCCCCAGCATCCCCATAGGCCCTCTTCAGATACTGGAAGGCTGCTATGAGGTCTCCACGCACATAATAGACCTTAAGGTCTATGTTGCCATCGGTATGTATGTGGAAGCTTAATTGGTATTTATGGTAGTTGTACAGGCACAAAAAAGCAGGAGAAAACTTTCATTTTAACTTTATCAGTAACAAGTCTTTAAAGATTTTTCACAATGAGTATTAGTGTAGCAGAGAAAAACTTCCCATATAAGCAACCTGTTAAATAGGCTAAAGTAATGATACATATCTGACCCCTGGCTAATATGTGAAAAATCTACATTTGTACTTAATTTATTCTGGAACCAAAGACCTAATTTCATGTCTTTTCAGTTGCCATTTCTTTTGTGACTAGTTCTTTCAATTTATTGTTTACAAATCATAATCAGGTGAGGAACATCTTGTCTGACAGGGCAGTTTCCTGCTTTACATATTTCATGTAAACAATGGATTTTTTCTGAACATGTGGGTTTAATGATGTTTTTGAAAGATTTCTTATGTTTACCTCCAACTTCTCCACACTGTGGCTCTAAAGATATTGGGATAAGTGAGAAAATGGGGAAGATGAAGCTCCTTCAGATAGCTCCTCTTGATACCTGTTAAAATTTGTCTCACTCTCTGCTCAGACTTTTGCTTGTTTTGACTGGATCCAGTCAAAGGGTTTCATGCCCTTTTAAGCTCCATTAGTCTCTGGGTGATGACTGATTGCTATTCTGAGCTTCAGGAATGCTCAACTATTAATCCCATGTCTGCCAGTCTTTGCAGTAGGATCCCACAGTCAGTGTGGGATCTTCCCAGGCCTTGAACAAGTCACTTGGACATGTCCCCAGTCAGGTATGACCTGGGTTTGAAGTCTGGGCTTCTAATTGCACTCCAAGGACTGAACACACAGCATTTACTGTGTTTTGAGGCAATGAGCTAGTCATCTGGACTCAAAATGCATGACTTCAGCATAAAAAAGTAGCTGGAAACTGTGGCTTCATCTATGTTAGCAACATGACATACTCTGCGACATATTAGGAACAGCTTTGAAGGGAGGGAGTCAGTGCTAAGTGCTTAGTGCTCGCATCTCACATAATTTGGGCAGATTTTAGACTACCCACCATCTGGTCCCATATGCTGAATATCTCCTAGTGGTTGGAGCACGCTTTCTTGTTTGGTTTTGTTCAAACCTCATCCAGTTTGGGTGGTCTGAGACCAAATTGTGATAAATAGGGGTAACTTGGGAGATCCTTTTCAAAATCATGGTTCTCATTTGAAGTGAAATTCTAATGTGATTCTTGCCTACAATCCTTACTTGTAAATCTGGTGTGCATCAAGGACCTTAAATGTAATCCCAAATTAGTCTCCAGGTAAAGTACCTTTGTTGAAAACCACTCCCATGATATTTTGTCCAGATCTAGTGCTCCTTGCGCACCCCAGACCACTTGCTGGTGGAGTGGGTGAGAAACAGAAAACATTTCGAGACTGCCCAAGAGCTGCTCAGCAATAATTAAAATATCCCTCAACACTGTTTTCAACACAAATCCAAAGCATAGCACCCAACAAGATACTAGGAAGTAGCTTGTATGGCGCTAGCAGTAAACTCAGCCCTAACCAAAAGCAGTACAAAAAAGTTTTAATACTTTTTTTTTTCCACATTTTAACATTACCCCAAACCTTCTTTCATGTGTGTTTTCAGACTATCAATTTATGCTTCTTTTATGCATGTAACCGAAGCCTCCAGAATCATTGTCTGAATATAATATGAATGTATTTAACTGCACATTTTGAAATCATGGAAAGCTGCATTGAAATACTTCCTGTTTAGCTACTGCACAAGAATTACACGGCAACAAAGACCTAGAGCATGCTTTGCCAATAGCCCAATTCCTTTTACTTCAAAGCTCTACCTTCCATGCAGGATTTGAGCTTTGTTTTTTGCAGCTTTTCCTCTTGGTCCCGCTCTCACACCCTGCTGGCAGTGTGCTGGCTGCCAGAGGCAGCAGAAGGAGGGAGCAGCGCCAGAATCTCTCCCAGGGTGAGGATGGTAAGCTGAAGGGCAGTGAAGTTTTAGTTAATGCACTGACAATAGCTGGCCTCTCAAGTTCTCCATTTTTATGTACAGCTTTCTACCTTCCTTTCTCCACATGACTTCTTCCAGTAACCTCATTACCTTCACTGTTTTTCTTACCCCTCCACATCTGGTTGGCCACCACTCTTGTTACTTTACAGGCTCTGATAGTTTTGTGACTCCCTATATTTCCTTTCCTTTTTTAGAGTAAAAAAATAAATGATTGTTTCCTTACTGGTGAAAAATGTCATATAGATAGCTATGCTTTATGTACAAGAGAAGATATGGTGGAAGCCATGAGCATTTGGAAGAAAGTATTGTCCCAAAAGCAGAGATATATGGAGCCGTGAGCAGTAGCCTGGACAGTGAATGACTCCTGTGGCTTCCCTTTTGCAATTTAGTGTCTCACAAAAAAAAGTGCACCTATGGAAAAAGATGAAAGGCTGAGAACTTTTGCTGAAAGAGTATGTGTGTATATATATGTATTTAAATTTGTAATGAGATTGCTTGTAGAGGCAACTAAGGTGAGGGAATGGATGAAGACAACTAGAAAGCAACATTACTCATTAAAAGCATTAGAAGTGAACTTTGAAGTATTAGAGGAAATGGTGTTGGACTGGGATCTATGGTTTTGAAGTATGAAGGAAACTATTTTTAAAACGTGTGTCTGTGGGCAATATTCAATTGCGTTTGTGCATAGGAGTCCAATTACACATATCACGCAGGTACCATGAAAGATGACACATGGCGCAGGGAATGGGGGTAGTGTATAGTGAAATACACACTGAAACACATGGAAAATGTCACTGAGCAAATGCATAATGCTTTTTTTTGTGGCTCTTTTGTAGGGAAAATGCTATGTGAACTACAGAATACAACCACAGGGGGTATATTATAAACCTGAATTTACATTGAAATCTCAGCCTGTATTGAAGATCATCCGGTTTCCAACTACAGACAACAGACTGCATTAATATGTTTCTGTAATTTTGTTCCATTGAAAACAGCAAAAAACCCCCGTCTTGCAGACCTCATGCAAATAGGGAGCAAAAACACACTTTAGAAATTATCAGCTGCTCCAATAGGATATGTACCCTGGGCTAACTGAACAATTTTCAGAAGATATTGGTATGATTAGGGTGAACTACAGGTAGTAGCATCTTCTCTTTCTAGTAAAATAGTAAATTATTTTTTTGAAATAAAAGTATCTCAGTAGATTTAGCCAAGTACAAAAAAAAAACAGCAAACCTGTAAAATACTTAGTGCTAATAGTAAATCACAATGAACAACTGAATTGAGTGAAACTTTATGGCCTTTTCTGGAGAAAATTGAAAGCAGTATAACTAGGACATACAAGGTCCAGAGTCTGAGTTTTGGATCTCATGTCATTTTAAAAATACAGTGACAAAAGAAAATTTCTAAATGCGGACATGTTTAAATCCTTTAAAAGCATGTTTTAACATGGTTTAGAGATGTTTCAACATGTTTTTAGTCTCTTTGGGTTTTTTTTTTTGGGTTTTGGTTTGGTTGTTTTGTTTTTGTTTATGTTTTTGATTTTTGTAGTGGAAAATAAACTGATTAATTCTTTTATCTGCTAAAACTTTTTCTGAGATTTTACTACAATGGGTATTTTCAATTTATCACTGAAACTGGTTTTTTGGAAATAATTGTTCCTAGAGGCAAGTGAAAGATGACCAAGGAAAATTTCAGCCCTTTCATGCACATGCTGAAAAGATGTGGCATACATTCTTATGCATTTTGTCTTTTTTCACGTTATTTGCTATCATGTAACCTTACATGATCAGTAATTGCATTTGTGCAATATACTGAGTGAGCAGTTGTACTTAATAACCAAAATCAGTATTTGTGATTGATGTTTGTGATTTGGTTTAGATGGACTGAGAGGCTGTATATAGCAAAAGGTTTGTAAAAATTAAAGGGGTAACTTAAAAACATAATCAGTAAAGCATATGCATTTTTTACGTGGTACATGTCAAATTTAAGATATGCTTTATACTAGAGATCGACTTTTTAATAAGTTGTGCTCTTTAGAGATGTTAATTACAATTTCCTCCCACTTGTCTTGGCTTGACAAGCTTCAAAATATCCACGTATCATGCAACAAAGCTCCTGCTCTGCTATTAACATCATGGGAAATGTGTTTATAGGCACTTTGTCAGGCCCTGCAGTTAGAAGAGTCAGCAAAACCTACTCATTCATGTTTCTCATGAGCCTTTCCCCTCTCTTTCCCCCTCCTCTCCAACTGTCTCAAACAAAAAGCCGTCTCTTTTTTTGCAGTGTGCTGTGAACTGTTTCATTGCTGGTGATTAAAAACAAAGCAAGTCAAACCTTTGTGGGAATTTATAGAGTGGCAATAAATCCAATGCATGCCATCCACATGCTTTTCAAACCTCTTCATATAACCTCTGTTTTTTTTGTTCTGGGATACAGAGCCTGGACTCTGATAATTGCAACAACTTGAAGGAAGTAAAATCCCTATGTCATATACTGTGCCCCCTTCTCCAATCCAAAGTTTATAACAGGAGGTTAGGCAGTGGGAGGGTAGCTCATGAAAGCAACCTAAATTCTATGGAAGCTGGAGACTACAGATGACACAAAGCTATCTTTACTATTGTCAGACATAAAAATAAGCTAAGGAAAGGCTCAATTGAAAGGAACTAATACAGAGTGTAGTTACACAGAAAGGTACAGAAAAGGTGGGAATTTAGTCTGTTAACTACAGAGTCATAGTATTTACACATTGAAGCAAACTAAAACTGCATGAAGTCTACATCACTGTAACTGACAGCAATATTTGTCACAAAGCATGGCTTAATCAGAGCAGGAAGCAAAAGAATGATGTTTGCAGTCGGCATCGTGCTAGTGAATATGTGGGAGAAAGTGTAAAACTCCATTCATGCTTCAGGACTCTCCTTTGGCATTGTTGGGAGAACTAAAATTAAATTTGTCTCACCAGCTGAGGGCTTCCCTGTTAAAAGAGAGTTATAACTTGCACGCTTGGAGAACAACTCAGACTTGGCAGGGAGGAGTGGGAGGGAGTGGGCCCAGCCTGTGCTGTGTTTCAGCAGCCATCATCTGGCATTTCTTCAGGGACCTCCTGAAAGCTCACATAGGCCGGGCAGAGGGGACTGAGGGATCATACATGCTCTGAAGACTAAAAAGAAAAAAGAAACTCTGGCTTACTAGCTATTGATTATGTATAGTACTTGGTAAAGCATTTAGTAAACTACCTTGAGTGTTTATCATACATATTGTATGCACAATTCTGTAGCAGAACTAGTGTTCTGTTACAAGGAGCAGAGAGTGCTAGCTAAATGTATCATCCCTTCCAATTTGAAAAAATTGATAGAGGGCTTAAGTACTGAAGCTGAACACTTTTCATCAGAGAATATAGCTGAAGTGAGAAGGCAAACAGCAAATAGCCCTCCAATAGTTTCAGTCCTCCAAACCAGGTACCAGGGAATGGAAAAATATGGACTTTGAGCCCTGGCTGACAGGCTTGATTGCTCAGCACTGCAAAGCAAAGCAACTTGATGACTACCCATAGGGTAGAACTGCATTTTTCTAGGAATTGTCCTTTCCCTTTCTCCCTGTCTCATTCATTGTATGTCTTCTCTGTTCTGAAAGACATAAAGCAGAAGTCTCACTGATATTAAAACTATGACATATTCTTAATGAATTTTCTATTAAATTTTGAAATGGTTTTGGCTTGGTTTGGATTTTTGTTTTCTTGTATTTTTTTTGTTTGTAGGGTTTTGGTTTAGGGTTTTTTCTTTGGTTGGGTTTTGGTTTTGGTGTTTGTTTGTTTTTCTTTCCCCCACTATGGCACAAAGAAAAAAAAAGTTAATCTTTCCAAACAGCCCTTCTGGTTTGTGCACATTAATTCATCAGTTCCGCATCATGGCTTTCACTCTGCTCTCATTTCCTCTTCAAGACCCACTTGAACTCAGTGATTAATTGACAGCAGTAATAAGTTGCTATCATCTCTGCAATAGCCATGAGAGGGAATTGAGATTGCTTTAGCAGTGCTATTCTGGGAGGAGTGATGTAAAGTGCCAGAATGCTAATACTGAACAGCACATATAGCTGATGGCAGAACCATTCTAATACATGCTAATTTTGACCATTCCATCATAAAATTATCTCTGGCATTCATGGTTATGTGCTGCCACCAGAAATATTGAAGCTCACAAACGAGGATCTGGGTTTCACTTTTAAGGGAGTTTTAAAATTTCAGTTTTAAAAAAGTTTCGGTTTTAAAAAAGTTTCAGTTTTAAAGTTTCAGTTTTAATATGTAGCTTGGATACCGATTTACTGGAGACTGACATATCAGGCCATCTCTCTTCCTGAGAAGCCTTTTTGCTGGTGTCCCCACCACTGTGCTTGTGTCAAGCATTGCTACTCTCCCAGCATCTCAGTCAGGTATTCTCCTCACACATCCTGCTTCCATATTTTTGTTCAGTCAATCCATGTTTTTCTCTCTGAGCCTTTTATCCAATGCAATTTCTTCCCACAACAGCTCTCAGCTCCAATCTCCCCAGCCCCAGTGCCTCCTGTTGACTCCCACCACATTCTCCTGGTCCAGTCAACTTTCCTTGACTAGTTGTCCTACAAGACCGCCTCTGCCACACTGTCCCACTCAGTTTCCTTTCCAGACACAGAACTGCTTTGCAAATACCTCTTCACTCATGAACCTTATCCCATTATGCTTTCTTTTGGCTTTTTCTTTTCTGTTCTTCCCCTCAATCTTTTTAAAAAATCTGTATGCTTTTGGAGCTGCCTCTTCCCCCTTTCTCTGAAACCAGCTCAGATGATTTCTAACTTTCCCATATGCTTTTTTTTTTGACTTGTTTCTCCAGCACCAGCTTCTCCTCCTATATCATTTCCTCTGCTTGGCTTCTCACCATTAAGCCCTACAACACTACTGATCCAGGAACTAGAGTAACCCATGACTAAGCCCACTTTCTGTAGCTCACGCAAAGTACTGTTTAGAAAACTTCCTCATCTGTATTCCCATTTTTGTTGCCAGTGCGAGCAGCGTCTGGAAGCCGTAGCTGGAGTAGAAACAGAGGGGTGGTACCAGGGAGCTTAGGAGATTTGGACTGGCTTCAAACTTCCTTCAATGAGGCATAGGGAGGCAGTTAATGGGGAAGCGTGGCACAGTGCCCATCTGCAGAGTCTGCCTGTGCTACACATCTGGCCTTACTCATTTGAACATTTTCTTTGGTTCAATTCACCACATGGCTTTACTTCACTAGGATCAGCTCTTCAGCTGTTGTAAACTTGCTCAGCCTTGCTGAAAGTAATGTAGAGATGCTGGCTTACAGCAAATAAGGATACAGTCCCTTTTTTGGGGGGGAGGGACTTCGAATGGAACTAAAACCAAACAGAATTTCACTTGGTGTCATGTCAAAACCCCAAGTTAGACATAATTTCAATGTAAAACCTCAAAGTGGTCTGGATGAATATGAAAAGGCTCATGAAGTTTAGGGAATCTTTAAATAGGCTTGATTTCAGCTCTGTATGTGCAATTAGCTCATGTGGTTCCCAGTGTCAGGTTTTACTGCAAAAATTTTGCATTAATTTAATTAATCTCCAGCTGGAAGAAAAGGCACAAAAATGGCACAATGTATCAGACTTAAACATTTGTTCCACCTTATTCTGAATCCTACATTTTCAGCAAACAGTCTGAAATGTTCAGTTTCATGGACTTGCTAGACATTAAAGGATAGATCTTCAATGTGAAGTTAGATTACAGCCAAAAGAGGATTTAAGGATCTTGAGAACAGGCAGTATAGCAATTATATTTTAAGCACTTTTCATTGGAATGTAATCTAGAGTTGAGACTTTCAGTCCTCAGGGCATGGGAAGGGTTGTACAATTTAAAATGGTAGTTCCAAACCTCAGTGCTCTGAGAGGAGAAGGCTAACCAACAGAAATTACCAGAGACGGATTATGACAGAAATTTTTCTGCTCCATTAAGTTTAAGAGTCAAGGCTCCAGGCAGCCATATTGACAAATTAAAATATGTTTTAGATTTACCTTGATTGTCTAAGAATACTTAAGACCTCTTTCTAGGTCATGTTATGAACTGTATTTCCATGGCGCTCAAGCACTGATGTCAAAAATTGTAGCTGGTTCTGTGCAACCTCCAGGCATTAGTATGTTTAGAAATTTGTTCCAGATCTCAGTGATTATCTGATCTATGTTGTTGTTCAATTGGCAACAGAAGTATAATGCTTTTAAAGGAAATCTATGGAAATGGATTCTATAGGTAGAGTAAAATAGAGTAAAAAATCTTTTGCATAACTATCTAGTTCATTAAAACACTTACCTGAGGGAAGATCTATTAGGGTCACTTAGGTTTATTTACTGCCTCAGCTAAAGGAGGTATACAAGCCTCAAATTCTTGCTTCGTCAAAGAACAGCTCGTCCGTAAGACAGAAGCAGCATGGGAAGTATTGCCATTGCTGCAGTCGAGGTTGCCAGATAAAGGAAACAATGCAAGAAGTAGACAGAGTAGGACAGCCTGGCTTGGTGGCTAAGTTGTTAGAAACTCCTGTAGAATGAGAAGAGTCCTGAGCTCCTGTGGGCAGATTCTTGCACCTTTATATTCAACATTGCATGCATGGAAAAAAAGATAAATTGTAGCGAGTAGTTCTTGGTGCACAAGTCTTTACTTATGGCAAGAAAGGTATCAGAGGAAATTCTCAGACTGATGACAGAAACCATGATGCTGAGATTTGCGTGTTGTCACCATCTTAATGTGAAAGCACAGTTGGCTTGAGCACATGGCAGGCTATGTGAGTAACCCACTTTCAAATAATAATTTAAAATGAAAAGCTCATACATTGATTGTAGAAGAATGGAACAATTTTCAACAGTTTCTCATGAATCACTTTTTATTCAGCAAGAAATTTTATTCCTCTACTAAAGCACTCTTTTCCTTGCATTTTACAAAATAAAATCTCTTAACCAGACTGTTTATTCAAAAATAAAATAAAACCAAACCTGCAGAGAAAATGCTTTAAAAAGCAATACTGTAGTGATCACAAGAGCTTCAGAAGAACATAACTATGAAGATGTCAATTATTTTCTTGTCTAACCTTGCCTTAATGTGGTTCAAGGGAACTTGATGTTCTAAGGTTGCTGACAATTTTAATATAAAGCATCCTGTTTACAAATAATGTCTCAATTTTTCTCTGAGATTAAGAAAGAATTCTCAGTTTTGTTTTGATAGGAGCCTCCTCTTAGCTGCCTGCAGTCAAATTATTGCCACATTTTTTGTTGATTTTCTGTGTCTTTAAGGTGTTAGCTGAAGCAATGCTACTCAGAGTAGGTCACTCCCTATACTAGATAATTTCATGCTAGAAATGACTGATATGATCAGTCCATTTCCTAGCTTGGAGTAAAAAAAATTCATCTGAGCTGAGTTTAAATGTATTTCTCTCACATGATTGTAGACTGATCAGTAATGTTCCCAGACCACCGAGTTTCCTGAAGAAAGCGCTGAGTGCCGAAGTCTGCTTCTATTTACATGAATGTTAAATTCTGCTATTGTATGTGCTTGCAGCCAAGGGACCAGGTCGTAAAAGAGTAATTAAGAACATCATTTCTTCATGTGAATTATGTGTATGTTTTTCAAGGAAGATTTTAGGTGTTTAATCATTGGCTTTCAAAAGTTTATTCCCATGCAGTTTCACTCGTTTACTGTATATTAGGCCTATCTTGGTCTACATCAAAGACTTTGAAAGGAATTTCACTATACATAGTCTGATACTGTTCCAGTATTTTCACAGAAGTGAAAATCTTAAAACTTGGTATATTTGCTCACTTTAGGTCTTGCTCTGATTAAAGAAGAAATGTGGTGCTTCGGAGCAATCAAATATTTTAGTGAATTTTTAGCAAGTTTAATGCTCTTAGGTAGCAAGAAAAAGAGGAGGGATCTAAAGCTGTCAGTCTTTGAACCTATAAAGGAACACCTTCTACTAGACCAGGTTGCTCAAAGATCCATTCAACCTGGCCTTAACTTACTAATATTAGTAACAATGCTTTGAGTGCTGGAACAACCTCTCCAGGGTTATTACATTTCTTAGTGTGGTTTGCCAGCTTCTGTCCTTGCACTTCAAATACACTACAACAGTTAGTTTTTCAGTAAGAACACATAGCTAGGAGATACCAGTTTGAAATTTATATAACTGTTAATTTATACAGACATTTATCAATTTTGAATCTTTAGTGATGAACATGGGTTTTTAATCAATTACATAAAAGAGAGAGGTTTGGCATTCCACAACCCAGTTTAACCAACCCTCCTCACCAGAAGTTTTGGCACACTATTCGCCAGTTCTCCAAAGCACCAGTGGCAGCTGCTGCATACATTCAGAAATGGCTGTCATCTATCTAACTAAAAAGATCCTACACCTCTAACCACACAGGGAGGCTGATTCTTCTGCATTTCAGTTATTGGGTTCTTAAGATAAAGCTGCTGTCCAGGTAATTCTGGACAAAGATACCTACAAATAGACATTTTAATCTTAAAAGTTGAAGAGGTTGGAGTCATTTAACCTTTTAACTAAATAAATGTGAGCTTAAATTGTACTGTTCATTGCATCAAATGGCATGACATTTTCTTCCCTTTGAAAGCAAAACTACTTCAGCTCATTCTGAAGAGAAAATACTATATGAAATAGCAATATCACCACCTTGTGGGGAAAAAATTTTTCCTAGCATGTGCAAGCATTGTTACATCTGTAAATATTCCCAGAACACCTATGTACACAATAGAGAGAGCCAAAACCAATACATAGTTAATGTTGCTGAAATTAGGAATGAAATAATTATGCTAACAGGAAGCAATTTGTATTAAAAATAACAAGGCATTGCAACGGATTTATCTTCTGATTTGGGCTTGACATGTCAACTTTGTAAAGTTTTCACAACTTGTACAGCTTGTTACAAACATTAAGATTTGAGCCCTCAATTTATAAAGATATTTAAAAAATACCTTTTTTAATGTGCTTATGTGTTATAAAATAATATACCTAAATATATCATTTTATATTTATCCATTACATTAAAAAATATGGATAAATATATGTAAGTGCCACTTTGTACAAGATTTCCAGCAATTCTGCTTTCTCCAACTCTCATTTTCATAGAAAATATTGAAATTAGGCTTTTCTGAGAGGCTGGACATATTGCAGAGGCTGAAATACACACAGCCTGTACTCAACCAACTGATGAACAAGACCATCCTTTCTCCTGCTAAAGTCCCCATTTTTTTTGTTTCCTATATAACTTCGAAACTCTATTAAACATAAGGCAGGTTTTGTACAGACAATGGTTTCATTCACTACAGGGCTAACAGTCTATCCTGTGCACTGAATGACGTAATATCCTGTGGAAAAAATAGTATATGCTTATGTTATTAAAGGCTGTAGCAAAAAAATGATACTTAAGATTTAGCACAAGAATTGGAAACTTAACTTCAGAATTTCCTAATACTTTTAAATAGTTTCCAATACAAATATAAAGGTTTTCGTGTTTATTTCCACAGATACCATATTACAGAGATAGATAAGTGAAAACATATTCTCTTATCTGTTACTATTACACCACAGAAGTACTTTAGGTCTTAAAAAGATAAAATAAATTTTTCTTCATTTAAAATATTTTTATTTTTTTCTTTATTCTGAAGTAAATGCCAGTGAAGGGTTTGTACTGCTGAACAAAGCGATTCTGTTTTATTACTTGAAGGGATTTTTTTTCCCCCTGTCCAGGTATCCATGTAGCAATAAAGGAGTCCATATATAGCAGAATATTACCAGGATGGAATACATGCAAAACACACTCTAACAGAACTGAGTTTGAGCTTTTAAAGAAGACATTCTGGCTTTAGCTTTATGTAGGTGAACCAAACTATTTTTTCTTTTCCTGCACAGGAAACAAACATTGAAGAAGTCCTGCATTTGTTTTGTGTTTAAGAGTATTTAAAAGAATGGATTTGCCCAGCCTCTGCTAATTCAGTGCTTGTGCACCAAGTATTTTACTATTTTAGGATAAGTGTTCTTCATGAATGCTTCAATTGCTAGACTAGATCACAGTAATCAGGCATTTCTCCAGAGTCCCTTCCAAAACTAACCCTTCCAATAATTCTATGATTTACCCTTAGGAGGGCACTAAGTATGTGAAAGGTAAAAGTGCTGAATCACAGAAACATTTGTTAGAATAGATTACAAAATATCATATAACCCAACATCCTTCTCCAGGCAGCATTTCTTTCCAGTTTTAGTTCTGGTAACTCATAGCTTTGTCCAGTCAATTTCTAATGATGGACATACCACAAGACCTCTGGAGACCTGTACTTAACCACTTTTATGGGGAGTTTCTATATGTGAATAAAAACTTGAAGTTTCCCTTGCTGCAACTTATAACTGCTGCTTCTTGACCCTTTGTTAAGCACCTCTGAGAAAAGTCTGACCCTGTTTTGCCTGTAAGCTTATATTAGGCAGCAATCAGATGTACCTTTATCTCTCTCCCTTTCTGGGATGTCTTTGAAAATGGGTTTTATTAAGGTATCTCATTTCAGGAATATAAAAACTAGGTACCTTGTTTCAAATCCCTTTTCAAACTTTTGATTATCACTTGCAGCTAATCTACTAAATTTCTTAAATGGTCCAAACAGATGACATCATTGGTTGCAGTTGAGGAATAATAAAAATACCCCCAAACATCCAAAAGCCAACAAACCCAAGTGCTTGAAAAGTGGATGTATGAATAGACTACTCCAAACTACTGTGAGTGTACTTGCTGGCAGACTGGTGTTGCTGCACAGGAAAATGACCACCACCCAGGTAAACAGTAACCAGGCATTTGCCTGGGGACTTTTCATTCGCAACAAGCATCAAAATAAGTGTAAAAGACTCCTTGAATATTTTTACCTGGGTGACAGAGGTATAAGAAAAGCACATGAAACAAAGCCTGGTGCACACTGCTAGGAGCCGCCCTGCAACATTGCAGCCTTCTTGTGGGCCACCATGACTTACCTGTGCCCAGCCTAAAGACATATGCCTTGGTGTGTCTATGAGAACTTGAGGAGCATTTTGCACAAGCTCCAGCCTGCTGTGAGGAGCTGCAGGGGCACACACAGGGCTGTAGAACCCAGATCTCCAGTGAGAGATGAGATTGTGTACTGTGTAAATGGGGGAACCCCCAGTCCCAGGATTGAAGGCGCACATATGACCCCATATGGCCGCAGAGAGGGCACGCGTGTGCATCTAATTCTCTGTGTGTGTATTGGGGTGGGATTAGAACTTTATGGATTTTTTTATAAAAGCTTGTTCAGAAATTTATAGGCGTCAATTGACACTTTGTATGTGGCTAGTCTTGTAGTTTATCTGTTGCACTGCTAATAATGATCCCAAATTACTGATTGCCAATAAATCTTGTGTCATTAACAAATCAATAAGTTGCTTTGATCCTGATATGATCCAAACCATAGGAAGTGAGCAGTTTTCCTTGCACTACTCTATTGTTTTAACCTTCTGTGTCCAGCAAACCAGTGAGTGTCTCAGCTGCTGTTTCAGGATCAAGCTTCATAGCACAGAGGTCCTGTTCTGGACATCAGATTCTGCACAAGAAGAGCATATTCCTAAAGCTGGACATTCCTTTACAGAGTTTCAATTTGAGTGAATCACAATTTTTCTAATCACAATTTTTCTAATTAAAAAAGTATCAGCCAAAGGACTCATCATCTTCTCGACATTTTGTTTAGATCAGTGAGACACCACTTATAAAGTCACTGCTATTAAAAAGTAACTGGATACTGTCTTTAGCAAACCAGTATTATGAAATGTTGTAGGCTGTAGGCCTTTTGTATGTATCACAGAAACATGGTGGGATGGTTCCTATGACTGGAGTGCTGGAATGGAAGGTTACAGGCTCTTTAGAAAAGGCAGGCTAGGCAGATGGGGAGGGGGAGTTGCTATCTATGTTAGGGATAGGCTGAGGAGTACGGAACTCTGAGAGTAGTCAACAGAGAGTTTGTGGGTCAGGGTTAAAGGGAGAACAGCGATGGGGGACTTTATTGTGGGGATCTGCTACAGACCGCCAGATATAGAGGACTCTGTGGATGAAGCACTCTACAGACAGATAGGAACAGCCTCACACTTGCAGCCCTGGTTCTCATGGGAGACTTCAACCACCCTGATATCTGTTGGAGGGACGGTATGGCCTGGCACAAGCAATCCAGGAAGTTCCTCAATTGTGTGGAAGACAACTTCCTTCTGCAAGTAATAGAAGAGCCGACAAGGAGAGGTGCCATGCTTGACCTTGTGCTCACCAACAGGGAGGGGCTGGTTGGAAAGATGAGGCTCCAGGGCAGCCTTGGTTGTAGCAATGATGGGATGGTCGAATTCGATATCCTCAGAACAGTGAGAAGAGTGTGCAGCAACCTCACTGCCCTGGACTTCTAGAGAGCAGACTTTGGCCTCTTCAGGAACTTGCTTAGGAAGGTTCCATGGGATAAAGCCCTAGAGGGCAGGGGGGCCCAAGACTCTTAGTTGATATTCAAGGATCACCTGCTACAAGCTCAGGAGTGTTGCGTCCCAACTAGAAGGAAGTACTGCAGGAGGGCCAGGAGACCTCCTTGGATGGATAACGAGCTGCTGAGGAAACTTAGAGGGAAAAAAGAGGCTCATAAAAGGTGGAAGCAAGGACAGGTGGCCTGGGAAGAATACAGGGATGTTGTCCGGGAAGCTAGGGACCAGGCTAGGAAAGATGAGGCCCACTTAGAATTAAACTTGGTTAGTGATGTGAAAGATAGCAGGAAGGGATTCTATAGGTACATAGCAAATAAAAGACAGACTAGGGACAATGTGGGCCCCCTCCGGAAGCTATCAGGAGAACTGGCTACCTTGGATTTGGAGAAGGCTGAGGTTCTTAACGACTTCTTTGCCTCAGTCTTCACTGGAAAATGCTCTGACCAAACCACTCAGATCTTGGAAGGCAGACTCAGGGACTGTGAGAATGAAGACCTTAGGCCCACTGTAAGAAAGGATCCGGTTTGAGAGCATCTTAAGAACCTGAACATGCACAAATCCATGGGACCTGATGAAATCCATCCGTGGGTCCTGAAGGAGCTGGCAAATGAGGTTGCAAAGTCACTGTCCATCATATTTGAAAAATCATGGCAGTCAGGTGAAGTTCCCAATGACTGGAAAAAGTGAAACATAACCCCCATTTTCAAGAAGGGGAAAATGGATGAGCCAGGGAATTACAGACTAGTCAGTCTCACCTCTGTGCCTGGCAAAATCTTGAAGCAGATTCTCCTGGAAGGCATGCTGACTCACATGAAAGTATATTGGTGACAGCCAGCATGGCTTCACTAAGGGGAAATCCTGCCTGACCAATATGGTGGCCTTCTATGATGGGGCTATGGAACTGATGGACAGGGGTAGAGCAGTTGACGTCATCTACCTGGACTTGTGCAAAGCATTTGACACTGTCCCACATGGCATCCTTGTCTCTAAGTTGGACAGACATCAATTTGATGGGTGGACCACTCGGTGCATAAAGAACTGGCTGGAGGGCTGCACACAGAGTTGTGGTTAATGTCTCAATGTCCAGCTAGAGACCAGTAACGAGTGGTGTCCCTCAGGGATCGGTGTTGGGACCGGTCTTGTTCAGCATCTTTGTCTGTGACATGGACAGTGGGATTGAGAGTGGTCTTAGCAAGTTTGCTGACATTTTAGTGGGGGCTGTTCAGCCTGGAGAAGAGAAGGCTGTGTGGAGACCTCATAGCAGCCTTCCAGTATCTGAGTGGGGCCTATAGAGATCCTGGGAGGGACTCTTCATGAGGGACTGTAGTGATAGGACAAGGGGTAAAGGCTTAAAACTTACGCAGGGGAAGTTTAGGTAGGATATAAGGAAGAAATTAATTACTGTAAGGATGGTGAGGCACTGGAATGGATTGCCCAGAGAAGTTGTGAATGCTCCATCCTTGGTGGTTTTCAAGGCCAGGTTGGACAGAGCCTTGGGTGACGTGGTTTGGCGGGAGGTGTCCCTGCCCATGGTAGGGGGGGTTGGAACTGCATGATCTTAAGGTCCTTTCCAGCCCTAACTGTTCTATGATTCTATGATTCTATGATACCAAGCTGTGTGGTTCGGTTGATACACTGGAGGGAAGGGATGCCATCCAGAGGGACATTGACATGCTTGTGAGGTGGGCTGATGCCAACCTGATGAAGTTTAACTATGCCAAGTGCAAGGTCCTACACCTGGGTCGGAGCAATCCCAGGCACAGCTACAGGTTGCGCAGAGAAGAGATTCAGAGCAGCCCTGTGGAGAAGGACTTGGGGGTGTTGGTTGATGAGAAACTTAATATGAGCTGGCAGTGTGCACTTGCAGCCCAGAAAGCCAACCATATCCTGGCCTGCATCAAAAGGAGCGTGACCAGCAGGTCAAGGGAAGTGATCCTGCCCCTCTATTCTGCTCTTGTGAGACCTCACTTGGAGTATTGTGTACAGTTCTGGTGCCCTCAACATCAAAAGGACATGGAACTGTTGGAACAAGTGCAGAGGAGGACTATGAGGATGATCAGGGGACTGGAGCACCTCCCGTATGAAGATAGGATGAGAAAGTTGTGTCTGTTCAGCCTGGAGAAGAGAAGGCTGTGTGGAGACCTCATAGGAACCTTCCAGTATCTGAAGGGGATCTATAGAGATGCTGGGGAGGGACTCTTCATTAGGGACTGTAGTGACAGGACAAAGGGTAATGGGTTAAAACTTACACAGGGGAAGTTTAGATTGGATATGAGGAAGAAATTCTTTATCGTAAGGGTGGCTAGGCACTGGAATGGGTTGCCCAAGGAAGTTCTGAATGCTCCATTGCTGGTGATGTTCAAGGCTGGGTTGGACAGAGCCTTGGGTGGCACGGTTTAGTGTGAGGTGTCCCTGTCCCTGGCAGGGGGGTTGGAACTAGATGATCTTAAGGTCCTTTCCAACCCTAACTATTCTATGATTCTATGATTCCATGTCAGTAGAATAATCCAGGCAATGACATGGATCTACACAGTGGTGATTATAAGCTTGTTGTCTTAACGTATTTTTTCCAGACTATGTTTTCATATATGCTCTGTGTGGCATCACTGAAGGCTCCCTAGGGATTTTTTCTCATTACAGACCTCATGCTTATGTCACAAGCTTGTTTTCCTCATTCTTTGTCACAGAAATAGAAACAGAAGTGCAAAATGTGGGGATTAGGCGATGCTAAAGAAGTAGAGCAGAAGAGAGTGTCTGTGACTCTTTGCACTTATCCAGAATTGTGCTGCATTTTCACCTGTGCTAAGAGGGAGTACAAAGCCTTGTGTTACGACAACAAGCAATAAAATGTCACCTCCTTGAAACATCATGTTATTAGTGGTAATTAAATACTAAATTTGCTTGAGTTTTCATATACATTCTTTATAGACCTTCTTCATATAATTTAGTTTCAGGACTAGTTCTCAGAAAATTTTGCCAACAGCATTACAAATTAATTGAAAGATCTCTCACTTTTTCAATAAAATCATCCAGATTTCTAATAGATGTTGAATAAAATTAATGGAGTAACTTTGACAGTGCATCTGAAAGGTGCCTTTCAAACACTGCAGTACTGCCTTGCTGTGCTATATGCTTCTATCATCTGAGGAGACAAATCTTTTATACAGTGTGGTCCAATGTAAGCATTTTCTGTTTCTTATTCAATATCAGTAATTGAAAAGATTTATTTTCTCACTCACAAGCACCTTTTCTTTTTTTTTTCCCATTCCATCCAAGTCTTCCTCCTGCAGGTGAGTCAGAATCCCTCTTACGTGCTCTCCATGTCTCGCCATTTTTCAGTCCTGCAATTTTAGCTCCACAACTATATAAAGAGTGAAAACAACCCCAAAATCTAGCAGTTAGAGCATTTCTTTGGAGAAGTGGGCTAAGACCATGAAAGAGAAGAGTTCCACACCTAGGTGTCCTGTGCTGACCACTTTGCTATATCCTTTGAAGGAGACCGCCAGTTTAGGTTGCTAGTGGATGTAGACATTTCCAATTAAGTCAATAAGTGAGGTAAGCACCTTAGTGTAATTTTACTTTACAGTTCTACAGAAGCCTTCAAAACTATAGCTCTTTCTTGGCTGACTGCAGAAAGAATTTAATCATGTCCCTTCAAAAGAGCAGACTGTGTTTCCTGACTGGCGGTGTGTGCCCAATATCCAAATCCATTTGCACCAAAAATAGGTGCCTCAGTCACATAGACTCTGTCGTATGCTTTCTACTTTCTATCATGAGTATATTTCATTAACATCTCTCATGTGAAAATGAAAATGTGACCTTTCTGTCACTGAGGATGGGGATTCTGGTAATTTGCTGATGTAAATTAAAGCTTCAGGGCTGCTCTCTTGAATTGACAGGTCACAGCTTCCAAGATCTGTTCTTTTGTTCAGGATCATTGCCCCCGGGGAATTTGCAAGTAAAATCTTCTGGTTATGTTTTTATACAGTTCCTGCTCACAAAGGAATATTAAGACCACACAGCTGAAAGAAAGAAGCCCAAAGTTCTGCTAAAATTCCTGACCAGAAGTGTGTGAGTGTGCCATGTATAGCACATCATAGAGTCTAACATGTCCGGGAAGCATGAGGCATGCTTTACATGTACTTTACTATTTTTTAAAATCTGCAGTAACGCCAGAATGTCCAAACATTCTGATGTGAAACATGTTCAGAAGATCAGGATAAGATCTATAAGACTAAACATTTTGATCCTTTGATGATGGTCATGGTGGGTGCATCTGATCTACAAACAGGTCTGAGCTCCTCCTGTGCTGAGAGATGTCTAGAAATCCCAGAAAAATACTGAGCAAATATTTTACTCTAATAAGAGTTCCAGGAATGAAGAAGGATTCTTCTTGAAAAACTCAAATTCATGTTGTCTTGGTCAGACTGGATAACCTACTCTCTACACTTCCAGTCACCTGAAGTTTCTCTAAACCATAGTCCTCCGAATCACACTTTCCTGTTTACACTGCCTTTTAATGAAATTAAAGCAGGTATAAAAATAATCATTAAAACAGTTAACATATCTTGACATGACCTCCACTTCTGATGTTTTCTATCTGTATTTATGTAGTTCTCATGAAATTGTTGATACACGATGCTTCAGGAAAGATTAAAGGATTGTAACTTAATACTACTCAACATTTTTTATAGCTTTAAAATCAACACAGCTAAAACAAATTTTCATTGTATTATTATAGATTTGACTTATGAAGGGTTTGATGGAATATGTTTAGACTGCTAGAAGTCAATTGAAGTAGAAAATCTGAGGCTATATTCAAGAAACTAAGGATATTATTCATACATCATCAAGGAATATGTTCTGGACATGACTGGCTCAGAAAGGCAATTAGCCTGATCATGGTGAATAACAAACTGGACGTGATCTTACAATGTACTGTGTTGTTAACACAGCTGGTATTAATCTCTAATCTAAGTCTAGGTAGTAATAGAATCAGTCTATAAGTACCTACACAGGAAAGTGATTCCTGAGAGTATATGGCTCTTAATCTTGCAAACAGAGGCATAAAAATGTCCAGTGACTGTCAGCTAAAACTAAAAAGTTTCAGGATGAAATAAGGTATAAACACTGTTGTGGGAATGCAATCTATTTTCACATTTTGCAAGGTAAATTGAGCTCTTATCTGACTGAAGTTCGGATGTCACACCGAGCTTGGCGGTCTATTCAATGATGTTGCTCAGCAGAAGTTAGGGCTCATCCAGAAAATACTGAGTTGTTTTTGTGCAAATCCAGATTAATGAAAGAAAATATTATGATGAAAATATTATGATGAAAATATTATGACAAAGATATGATGATATATTTTCAAACATACCAAAATAATACTTTATTATACAGATGAGTTATTATGAGTTAGGATGAGACAGTTATTAATCATAACTGTCTTGTCTTGATAGACAGTTATGCCTTAAAAGACAATGATGATTTACTCTTTGTTCAATTGAATTATGTAGCTATACCTGAAAATGCTGAAAGAGCTTACCTTAATTTCATCATGGACCGATCTGACTAGCAGCTTGTGCCACCATCTGGCCATAAACCCCACTCCCAGCAACAGAGATTGGGGAAAGCATTTTAGTAGATTTTGAAGCCATTGTGGAAGCTGACCCAAAGTGGGACTGCTGTATTGAAGCTGCACTGTGGTCCAGAGCCCAGTGCTGACTCTCCTGGGGTGAATGGCACATTTACCTAGCACTGCTTGTGCTGACTCACTTGACTGGTGACTCCATATGTTTCTGTGTGTGTGTTTGTATTCAGGCAAAGCTTTTTCTGACAGAGCTCATCCCTTGTTTGGGCCACTTAATAAATTGAGATTAACATGGTGTTAGACTGGTATTCCCTCCTGTGATGATAACGGGTAAGAAAGCTCAGTTCCAAGCACAAAAAGTCATCTATAGGGAAATATATGCATTGCATCATATCATACATATCAGAATCAATGTCACAATATTCATTAGCTGGGGGCACGAAACACACCTCTCTGAGTTTTTTCTTCCACATGGTATGAAACCCAAGGCACTGGTCATAGGATGGAGCAGCAGAAACAGGCAGGTAACAGAGCAGAGCCGGGGCAGTCTCCCAGGACAGACAAGCCTGCTCATCAGGGAACAGCTGCTAGTGAACACATTCTGCTGGGACAGGCTGGGAAGGAGTGATGAAATCAGTGATGTCAACTAAATACAATACTTCACAACTGTGAGAAGTATTTTGAATGGTGCTATAACAGGTATGTTAGAATAATGTTGAAACAAAATATATGCATAGACTCTGTGCATTTACAAAATCCAAACAAGAATACAGCTTTGCCATGTGTTAAGAGGTTATGGTAGAAGTCTGGAAACAATTGGCTGTTGGAATTACCAGAATATGTTAAAAGGGCGCATATTTATGGCTGGTAATGTTTAGCCATTACAACAACGAATAGTGAAGAAAAAGAGTTTCAAGCACTTGCATAATATGGAAAATACAATTTATTTTTCTGCAAATTAGAAGTCATGATTCAAGACCCTTAGAAGTCAATGCACAGATTCCAACTCACCATCAAAATGAACTGGGTTGATTTTGTAGTACAAGTAGGTAGTATGTGCAGTATGAGCACCACAAGCCCATAGAGCCATTACTAAAATTAGTACTCGGATAGATTTTCAGTGGCATGAACACATATGGACCAGGGCCAGGATCCAGATAGTATTGAGAGAAATCCTATGGCTGTGACTTTCAGCAATCAGCTTCCTTCAAGTTCCACATGCAGTATGGGCCACAAGTCTCATGCCTCTCTAGAGGTATTATAAGCCCAGATTTCTTATAGCTGGGGGAGCAGAAAGAACTGTGTATTAAAATTAAACTCTGTATGATGATTTTTTCATTAAAAATGATGACATGATTTCAAAGGTAAAAAACCTCAATATGCAGTATGTTCCTAATGAAGAAAAGGTTTTGTTCTGGAAAACAGCATCTCCAAAAGTCTTGAGGAAAAATAATTCAGCACAAGCTTTAAAGTTACTTCTGTTTCAAAAATAGCTAATGTGATCCTGGGTTAAAATTTAATAGGAGAACAGTAAGTAGCAGGAGTTAAATTACTTGCTATCTATACTCAGCAGACCCAGTGTGTAAAAAAACCTTGAAAAAGCAGGAAAGGTGCAAAAAGAGTCATATAAGTCATTTGAGGACTAAAGAAAATACTTTGTATAAAAAAATCCAGTTTATTTATTTAAAAAAAAAATCTGAAACATGACATTTTTTACAGAACCTTAATAACCCTGTGAGGAGAGAACATGCAGCATAGAAAAGCAAGTAACGAGAGAAACGTGAAGCCAGAGAACTTGCATTCAAAACAAGGCACAGTACCATTACCAGCTGGAGCTGACTACCCATGAGGTGTTGGATACTTCCTCTCCACTGTTTCCATGTCCTGACTTATTCCCAGCAGGGAGACACAGTCATGTTACAAAGGAGGTACTAAATGGAATTAATGATAAAGTGACATCTCACCCTCATTTAGAGACAGGGGAAGAACCAGGGGCATATATGTCAGAATGCGGCATCAACCACAGAGTGTAGAAACAGAAAGGGCAGCACCATCCAAAGATCAGTATGGACAAGCAGCTTAATCTAGTTACACATAGGGTCCTCACTATTTTCTCATTTGATGTTCAGCTACGGAAAGATCAAAAAACCTTGCTCAAACTTTGTTTTTGCATAAATTATGGGATTTATCATAAATCATAGGATCTATCACAAGGGTAACTGTACAAACATGAATGGTGTGCCAGATACGGGAAAGCAGACCAGACTGTCTAATCATAGAATCATAGAATAGTTAGGGTTGGAAAGGACCTTAAGATCATCTAGTTCCAACCCCCTGTCACAGGCAGGGACGCCTCCCACTAAACCATGCCACCCAAGGCTCTGTCCAACCCAGCCTTGAGCATCACCAGCAATGGAGCATTCAGAACTTCCCTGGGCAGCCCATTCCAGTGCCTCACCACCCTTACAGTAAAGAATTTCTTCCTCAGATCCAATCTAAACTTCCCCTGTTTAAGTTTGACCCCATTACCTGTTGTCCTGTCACTACAGTCCCTCATGAAGAGTCCCTCCCAGCATCCCTATAGCCCCCCTTCAGATACTGGAAGGCTGCTATGAGGTCTCCATGCAGCCTTCTCTTCTCCAGGTTGAACAGCCCCAACTTTCTCATGCTTATTAATTTTCTCAAACCTTATGTATTTAAGTGATTAGGCTGTGTATAATAAACTCCTCTCACTCAGAGTACAAAAGACTACTGTTTCTTTAGATGTGGAAGAGACGTCAAGATGAAATAGAACTCTTAGGAAGACTTTATGTTTGAGAAAAGCATTAAAACTGACTCAGCACTTGCTAAAAAAAAAAAAAAAAAAAAACCAGAAAAAGTGAAATAAATGCCACATCCACTTAAAATTATAAATTTTAGACGATTTGGGAATTTTTAGCTGTCTCTGTTGCCCTGCCCAGTTTACAGGAAATGTTAGCTGGCTTCTCATTTCATGAACCCTCAAGCTTTCTGCTAAGGTTATTGCAAAATAGGAGCAAACTGGAACAGCTGTTTTATCGTTTCAGATGATGTTGCATTACGCACACCTTCAGGAATTATTCCACTTATGAATCTGCATTAGGCCACCAGTACAGCTCTTATAGGTTCTTGTTAGCTCTGCCAATACTTTTCTGACACTCCGGAGGTGAAGTTATTAACTGTGAAGTTTGCTTGTGAGGAGCCGTTATTCCAACTTACAACAGAGTCTTTCCATACATAGAACTCCCCTCTTTAATTAAATAAGATTGTAATTGTAATTCCACCTGTTTGTTAGGTCAAACTCTTGTGCTGCCACAGGAGAAAGTATGAGGCGAATTACCTAAAGCTATGCTAAATTGTCAGAAGGAAACCAAATTGCTGAAACTATTCAGAAGAATTTGGTGCAAGTGATTCACTGTGGAACACTAGGATTTCTCATAACTCCTGTCCCTCCTTGTCCTATGCTTTTTTTCACCTGCATTAATTTTGTTTTTGCAGAATAGTAATTAAGGGGTAATAATAGTAAAAAAAGGAAAAAACATCTTTTAGTCGCCTAATACAGTTTTAAATTCTGGAGTATTTGAAAGGGAAAAGTAGATTCCCTGGATCTCACAGTGCAAATTTGTATAGGTCAGTAATAAAAAAAATCTAACATTTAGGGAAGATATTCATTACACTTTAGGTAATATTTATAGTAAAAAAAAAATAAAGGAAAATATAACACGCAAAGGAGAATTAAAAATGTCCTTTTAAACTGCAGACGCTTCCAGCAGACTTTGCACATTCAGCAGAAATTCGAAATTTAAATGTATACAATGTGGCATACAACAATGTACGGGATTTGAGAGGAGGGATGCACGCAGTCAACCAGACTGAAAGTTATTTTGCACTATACTGCCCTCTAGAGATATTTCCAGAAATATGGATGATATGGAAGAAAACCATTATTTTTTTCTCTTCTTCTTCTCCTGAGAACAATGGACAAACAAAATCACATGAAGATTGTGCTCATATGAGGCTGATCAGTTCCGTCAAGTGAGAACTTGGGAGTGAGAGTATGCAACCGGTGGACCAGGATCCACAGCTAAATTGTCTGGCCTACCTACCTGTTGAGACAAAGGGAGGAAAAGAGGAGAGCTGGCCTTAAAACATAACATGTGATGTAACTCAGGATTACGGTTGCAGATCTCTCTTTTATTCAGAACATCTGATATAATCCAATTACTTCTTATGTTTTATATATAATAAATTTTATATACTTAGAATGAGTTATTACAGACTACAGAATTACAAAATTTAAAAGTTTGCCTATAAAATATAAACAAGTTAAGCAGAATTAGAACAAGAAAACAAAGGTTGTCATCTATTTATCAGAAAATAAGCAGTTTCAGTACATCAAATTGGGAATAATGTAACAAATGTAAATTTAAGCCTACTGTGAGATTTAATATATGATAAAACACAAGCTTTATACCACAAGATATTTCAGTCCTTACTGTAGATGGTGCTGTAGCATAAAATATGCATTGTGCCCTGACTGCTGATTTTAAATGGTCTGGCCATGACTGACATACAAGTTACTCTGTGCACAGGATTAATCCACAAATTATTGTGAGGGGTCATCTAAACATGTTGCAATTTATGAGTGGTTTATATCTGAGCCTAGGATTGTTAAAAAATAAGGAGTAATGAAAAACATGTTGAATCATTTTCTATAATACTAATATGCTGGTGTATTGTAGCACATGCTAGGCCATAGCCAGGTTTAGAAAGGTCTCTGGAATATATTTACTGAGAAAGATAAATCTCTTTTTTGTTTGTTTGTTTGGTTGCTGTGCCTGGGGCATACCAAGGTGAGAAGATTTTAGCCTTGTATTTTTTTCTGAGAGAAAATCCCAGATATTTTTAGTCTTCTTTGTTTTCTGCTGACTCCTGCCTTCATTAAGAATCAATATGAATTAATTTCCTCTACACAGGGTAAATACAGAGCATTGGTAAAAATCAAGTTCAGTGCAAACGGCACAAGCAATTCTTATTCCATTGAAGTCTCAAAGGACATCCATTTATGATGTCCTGCTTCAAGCTGAAAGATAAGCATCATTTGCAGAAGAGAAATGAGTGTCTTGCTGAGACAGCAGCATGATGCAAACTGGAGCCAACCTTGGGGACAGGAGGGACCCCAGGAGAATGGTCAGTGTGTGGCTGGACAGAATGCTGTCCTCACCCCCTCCCCCCCCCCCCCCCCCCCCCCCCCCCCACAGCACCAGCCTGCTTGGCTCACAAGCACTTAGGAGTTCATGTTTTTATTGCATATTGTCTGAGCTACCTGTTTTGGAGTTAAAACCTTTTGCTGGTCTTTTCCACTGGCAAATACAGATGCTTATGGTACATCTTATGGAAAAAAAACCCAGCCTCCACTTTTCTCCTCCTTTCCTTTGTCTCAGTAGTAACTGAAGGAGTCAGATAAGCACCACCCTGGAAAGCTGTTTGTTAGCTAAATGCCATTCCCATTCCCGAGGGCAGCAGAAGCCACTCTATTTATCTGTAAAATGTGAAGGAAGCTCCCCACATGATCAATAACAGCAGTCTGAATGACGCCCACAAGTGTCCTGAGCCACTTGCCCTTCTATGAAGCTCAGTGCTAGTTCTCCAGCTGCTGCAGGTCACCCAGTATTCCTGCAGAAGCTGCTTGTCTTTGGCAGCAAGCTCTTCCAGTTCCCAGAGTTGATGCATCACCTTGCGCAAATGCAGAATGAACGGAATGAGATTTCTGCACCAACCCACTGCTTAGCATTTCTACTGAGAGTGCTAAGAAAGCCCCGCATTTCTGCCCTGTACACAAATATTTATCACATGGACATGAAAAACTACTTCTCTTTCAAATCGGTGAAGCTGCCTCAACACACACGAATGTAGGATCAAGTCCACCGAACACAATAATTGTAAGGTAAAGGCAGCAATGAAAATTAAACTAAGAAATGAATTCATTTGCCTTGGCAAAAACAGTTGATATTGCTCAGTGCAGCAGAAATGAAGTCAGAATAACTGAACATGGAATAGCCAAATAGCACTCTGGATTTTTACTCTGGATTTTGTTCAACATCAGAACACACTGACACAAGCAGATGATAATGTGGGTTTTATGTGAGTCTTGTGTGCTCCTTTGATAAAAAATATAACATATTTACTTCAGTGGAATGCTGGGACTGAGGATAATTTAGAAAGTTCCAGACACACATGCCTGAATCCAAACATCTTTTCCCCATGTCACTATGTAACACAATAGCTTTTCTTTCTTACAAGCTAATTGGTATTACAGCAGTGGAGGAAGCTTCAGCTCCCTGTTGTGCACTGAAGCTATGGGTGGCCTGATGTCAAATGGAGCTTACTGCTCCACTTTCCAGCACTTGTGTTTGGCAGCTGTCTGTTGCATGAAAGAGAAGTTCTTAAGAAGGTACTGCAGAATGCTTGGGGCAAGGAGCCACCTAGTCTGGCCAGCAACAAGTGTGAAGAGGGTGGGTCTTCACAACACAAAAGCCGTTCTGATTTTTCATTTCATGCAAAATTTCAAATGCATGTTATCTCCAGTGTAGCAATGCCATGGTTTAAGCCTCTCTAACTCACGCAGTTTTGCTCACTCACTCTTCCTTCTTTCTTCCCTCAGCTCCTGGAGGGATGGGAAGGAGAATCGAAAGAATGAAACTCCCACAGGTTGAGATAACAGCAGTTTAGTAACTGAAATATAACACAAACCACTGCTGCTACCACCAATAATAATAATGACAAGGCAAATACAAGGGAAAAGAATACAATTGCTCACCACCTATACCCAGCCTGACCATGCAGTGCACCCCCACCTTTCCGGGTCTCTGCTCTCTGTTTTACATCCTGGGCGTGATGTGCTGTGGCATGGAATACCTCTTTGGTCAGTTTGAGTCAGGTGTCCTGTCTCTGCTTCCTCCTGGCTTCCCCTCCTCCCCGGCGCAGCATGAGACTCAGAAAGTCCTTGGTCAGACCAAAACATTACCAAGCAGTAACTGAAAACATCGGTGTTATCAGTGTTGTTCCCAGGCCGAAAGTCAAAAACACAGTGCTGCACCAGCTACCAAGAAGGAGAAAAATGACTGCTGCTGCTGAACCCAGGACAAGCAAGATTTCTGAAATTATCAGGCCGAGAACTTCTCTAAGTAATTTTCTTGTACATCTTTGAATGATCCTTTTGTTTTTAGAAAGGAGACCCACTCTTGTTTAACGTCTCTTAGTGTCAGGCTTCTTAGAAAAAGCAAAAAGCCTTTGCTACACTATTGCTTACAGTGCAATATCTGCTAATCATTTTGCTCGAAGCAGCAGCTATTGCTTGGGCCTCCTAGACTAGCCTGCAGACCCATGTTAGCAAGTAGTTCCACATTACTGTATGCTCTAGTCCACCACTTCTGGCCATGGAGGCACCACCAGTCCTGCTGTTCAACACAGCCTTCTTCCTAAGTCAAGGAAGCAATATGCCAAAAGAGGAGATGACGGAAGAGATGCAGAAAAAGAGAAAACACTGCCTGTATAAGCAGCTCCACATTACAATGACTACTCTGGTAGAATAGTATTTGAGTAGTTTACCATCAGCATATACCTGTTATCCAGGCATTTCCCCCTTCCCACCCCCCCACCCCCCCCCCCCCCTTATTAAAATTGTGACTTAAATTATTTGCTCAGAGAAAAGCCCTATGTTTAATCTTCTGGCTGATCCTCGGAGAAGCAGAAGCAAAGTCGAACTGTACTTTTGTTCACTGCTTTGAGAAAGATGCTCATGCATGTGCCTCCTCTAGATCTGGTGTTTCATATGTGGACAGAAAAGATTAAAAGCAGTGACATGAGAGCCTGAAAACCAAGACTCTAAATAGGAATCTGTTAGTATGAATGGTAAGCAGAGAGAGACTAACTCTGCTACAATGATGCCCTGAGTAAAAGTATCAAATGACAGCACTACTGTCAAGCTGAGTTGCATGGTTGGGTAATACAAGGGAGTCTGGTCCACCGAAAGTGCAGGACTGAAATAAGAGATTAAAGTAGTGAGCTCTGGTCAGCCTGAGAGCATTTACACTGAAGAGGGAAGGATTCCGCCTTGTCTTTGATGGCTGGCCAGCTAGCTGTTCCTGGAGCACCCTATCTGCCTGGGGACAGGCAGGCTGGGTGCCAGGAGGAGGGGAAAACCCTGGAGGCACCTGGCAGGTAATTTTACCAAGCCTCCAATTTAAAAGCGGTGTGTGTGTGTGTCAGCTGTGTTTTCTGCCCTTAGCTTTTTTCTTGTCTGAGCAGAGCTGCTGTCTCCTGCAGCCCCCTCCTTCCCTGCAGTATTTTACAGGACAGAGCAGAGAACATAAAATACACACTTCCAGTCAGACACTGGAATAGCAGTGGGCTGCATCATCAGAAAGTCCATTAAGATGTAAATTTGTTAGCAGATATTGCCAATTATGGTATCTCCTTTATGTTATTTGTCAAAGCTGTTTATCACTGAGGAAGTGTTTCTGACAATAAAAAAGAAGTAATGGTAAACATGAGCTAGTCATAAGCTATTTCTAAGAAATAATTGATTTATCATTTCTGCTTCTGAATTTAGTCACATTTGTGTTAGTTGTCTTAGATCTATGAACAATAGCTAACACATGCTTTTAAAATCCAATTGAGTACATATCTGCATTATTAAGTTTCAAATGTTTGTACACATCTGGCTCATTGTTGAAATTTTTTATTTTCCTCCCCCTTTCTAACCAGCCATTACTATTTTAAATGTTTTTTGATTTTAAAATTAATTTGAGTTCCACTCATAACCTTATAATTTTATAAATGGAGATCCCTGGGGTATTCTATCTGTCTTGAACCGTGTGCTAGATCCATAGTTACAGAAGGTCCACCCAGCTGCTCTGTCTTCAATGCCAAAGTACTGCATTTGGGAATCTGACCTTTTAATGGCCACCTATTTACAGCAGCTAATAAATCAAGTATAATGTAATTTCCAGCACAACAAATACAATCCTGAGAAATGCAGCTATGTCATTTCTCCCATATGTTCAGATAAAGTGACACTGTTTTCATTTGTATGCTTTCCTACAACTGCTAGAAAAAGCAAAGAATATCTTCTACTACAGAAGGACACTTGAATACAAATAAGCATCATTATAATTAAAGAACTATGTAGTATTTTTAGCAGATTATTAATTAAGACAAAATTAATAGCACAGGTAAAGGCTAGTTAATTTAAATAGTTCCTACGCCTGTTAGGATACTTTATCTTCTTCATAGTATAACATTGATCTGTTCCCTATATTTTTAGCCATAACAGAAGTATTAGTGTTGTAATTAAACCGGATGATATGCAGTTAGCCTAAATATAACTCTCCAGATAACACTACTTTAGAATATTGATGAAAAAATGAAATTCTTATGAATATTCCCAGTTTGAATTTTTATTCATTAATTTCGCTGTTATTTATATCTCATTGTGGGTTTCCTCTTCTTAATGTGTATGTAATTTTACAGTGTGCATTTTCATCTGGATTATATTTAAAACAGTAGCACTTGGTTTAATAGCACTCTTAGACTCATACCTTATAATACGAAACAAAATACATGTCTTTCCAAAAGTGTAACTAATGTGGTTGGATACAAGTGAAACTCAGCACTAAATATGAAAATCCCATCTTCTTAAGGACGAAGATTCACCAACTCATGCATCATTTTTATTTTTAATGGATTAGAAGGAATAGGTAAAAGTCCTCAACAGTTATTTCGGCAATATTGAAGAGCTGCGACAGACTAAATGAATCAGCCAGCATTGCAGAGGTTTTCAAATGAAATGCAAATGCAGAGTATTCAGAGACTTATATTTTTAGAGTAAAAATTATCTGAACCAATTCGCACTTATATCCTTTAACTCACTAACATGATTTTAAATTTAATTTTTAAATCTTTTTTTTTCACAGACACTTAAAATTTTCCCAAGTTTTTCATCAAAATGAACCATTGAACTTCCTACATACCAAAGTCATGCAGGAGCCATGTTGGAATAATTATCTTTCAAAAACACGTTTATAGTTTATATAAAACATGCCGTAGCTAAGATGCGATCCTAAAAGTTATTTGAAATAACCCTAAATACACTAACTCAAAATGGTATTATGAATTCTTACAACTTGACAAAGCTCTGAGATGCTCTACTTACTTTCTGAAGTACTTTACATCCTTGGACTTAGTGACTTTTATACTGGGTGATTCAGTATGGTAAATACCGAGAGGGGACACCTGCAGCTCCAGATCGGGGGGAGAACTGCACACAATACTCCAAGTGAGGTCTCACAAGAGCAGAATAGAGGGGCAGGATCACTTCCCTCAACCTGTTGGTCTCGTTCCTTTTGATGCAGGTCAGGATACGGTTGGCTTTCTGGGGTGCAAGCGTACACTGAAGCCAGCTCATATTAAGTTTCTCATCAACCAGCACCCCCCAAGTCCTTCTCCACAGGACTGCTCTGAATCTCTTCTCTGCCCAACCTGTAGCTGTGCCTGGGATTGCTCCGACCCAGGTGTAGGACCTTGCACTTGGCATGGTTAAACTTCATCAGGTTGGCATCAGCCCACCTCACAAGCGTTTCAAGGTCCCTCCAGCGAATCAACCGAACCACACAGCTTGGTGTCATTGGCAAACTTGCTGAGGGCGCACTCAATCCCACTGTCCATGTCACAGACAAAGATGCTGAACAAGACTGGTCCCAACACCGATCCCTGAGGGACACCACTCGTTACTGGTCTCTAGCTGGACATTGAGACGTTGACCAGAAGTCTTTGTGTGCCGTCATCCAGCCAGTTCTTTATGCACCGAGTGGTCCACCCATCAAATTGATGTCTGTCCAACTTAGAGACAAGGATGTCATGTAAGACAGTGTCAAACGCTTTGCACAAGTCCAGGTAGATGACGTCAACTGCTCTACCCCTGTCCATCAGTTCCATAGCCCCATCATAGAAGGCCACCATATTGGTCAGGCAGGATTTCCCCTTAGTGAAGCCATGCTGGCTGTCACCAATATACTTTCATGTGACTTAGCATGCCTTGCAAGAGAATCTGCTTCAAGATTTTGCCAGGCACAGAGGTGAGACTGACTAGTCTGTAATTCCCTGGCTCATCCATTTTCCCCTTCTTGAAAATGGGGGTTATGTTTCACTTTTTCCAGTCGTCGGGAACAATGATGACTGAGTATATAAGGTTGAGTATATAAGACCAGATACTTGCCCTCCCCTTCCCCCCCTTCATTTAGAGTGATTTTTCAGCTGTAAAGGGAAAGGTTTGAAGGAAGAAAGTGTCTGCACTGGCTTCAGGGACTTTATCTCAGCTCCACTTGACAGATGCAGTCGTATTTTTGGGCAGAGCTCAGCAACAGAGCATCTCAATTGCATGCAGTAACATTTCCCCTAACAGCCTATTCAGTTTGAGTGGCTCCCATGATGTGCAATGCCATCCATGTACATTTACCTACTTTTTAAATGTTACAGAACTTTCAATAACATTTGCATCATTTGTATTTCGGTGTTGACATGAAAAATACTGGAACTAGTTATAAAAGAACAGATATATTTGACCGTTTACCATTTTATGACTAAGAAGCCCCATGGAGAGACTGCAGCGATTGACAGATTCTGCTACTTAAAAAGATTAAGATGCTTTGATTTAGGCCAATTTATGGCCTCCTGCAGACAATCAAAACTCCATGAAATCATTAGGACCACTGAAGAGGTTTACCACATTCGCCTCAGAACCTACAACTCCCATTTGTGTCTTTACACCTACCACAACCTATTCTCAGCAAGAGGAGCGCTGCTCATTGCTCATCAGATGTTCTCTGGCAGGTGCATTAAACGTTGGCTCTCATATCTGTAACTCAAGCACTAAAACACATCACTGTTTAGCTTGGGAGACCACCAGCTGGGTGACAATCTGGCTGAGTTGGCAGGCTCATGCAGTAGTGTTGTGCTCTACCTGAATACCTGAAGCAGGTGAAGCACCCCAGGACATTATCCTGGGACATGCTCTGAATAATGTCTTTATTAGTGAACAGGAGAAGGAGACAGAATAAACCCTCACGTAGTCTGTGGCAGTAAGCTGAGCTTCAGGCAGTGGTGAGACCTGACACCAGCAACAGTTGACAGCATCCTGGGCTGTGTTAATGGGGAAGGGATTGTTCTCCTTTACTCAGCACTTGTTAGGTGGCTTCTGATATAATCTGTCCAGGAGGGAATCCAGGATAAACTGGAGTGAGTCCAATGGAAGAAATCTCTATTATAACGTCCTCCTTCCCCTCATTCTCTCCCAGGTACTCTCCCTTCTTCTCCCATTTCTGTTTTCTCTTCAGCATTTTCAACTGCTGTGATATGATTAAGATCATCATAAAAACGTCTGGCCTCTAAAGTACTGTCTATCTCTCATTGTTCAGCGCAGTCTTCCTGTGGCATGTGCTAGAAATCACTGGGGGTAGTTGAAAGCCTCCTCTTTGTACTTTTTAGCATGTCTTTAAAGCTTTCATGTGTCCTTACAGACCTTTTCACAACAGCCCTCCTAGCTATCAGCTTTGTTTCTGTCTTAAGTACCTCTATGTCCTTCTTACACTCAGTATTTCTTCTTTGATGAAGGAAGAGTTGTATCTGTGCCATGCTATGCAGAATAGTATAAAATAATGATAGTGATTACTTTTCCTGACTACTGTTCATTAAGCAAATATAATCATTTACATAAATATTTACAAATGTCTTCAATACAGACAACCCAGGATGTTGTCCAAGTCAATGGCAATTGCATACAACAAAGTATTAATAAAGTAATCTTATTAAGAGATTTCTTATACATTTTGCAAATCTTCACACTGACACCAAAGATTTATTACACAAAGAAAACAATTCACTTAACTTAGACAAACAGTTTAAGTACTCATATGTACTGCTGCCTGGAAATTTTGATAGAGACGGCTGATCACAGATGTATTACCCCTAGAGCCTTTCTCTATTCTTGCTCCCTATTACCATCACCTGAAACCATGAAGAGCAACCATCACTGCAAATCTCTGCAGGAAATAACAAGCACATCTACACAGCTCGAGTGCAGTACAGGGGTTCCCAAGCTGTTGGAATAGGAATTCACACAACATACACAGGATCAATATTGACAAATTATTATGGAGCTACATATACACCATTTAGTCTGCCAGGAGTCACAAACTAATGATTTCTCATTCAAGCTGACTTTGGTCAGAAAGTTTGGTTTCCAGCACCGGGCCCCACTCCAAAGTGGCTATAAGCCAGGCCAGACTATATGTGTGCATCTCTGTTGATTAAAAATGTGCAGAGAGGGCCAAGGGCTGTTCATGACAGAAACCAGTTTTACGTTTCTCATGGCAATCTAGACTTAATTTCTGCCAAGGAAATGCTTTGTAAATACTGATGATAAACTACGTTGGCTTAATAAAGAAGTATTAAAAGTACCTTTACACAGTCAATGTAAGACTTTCTGTTTGCAATGTCCATGTAATGCAGTGAACTGGAAATTCTGCAATCACTAAAAATATCTTTTAGAAAACTATGATGAATTAATTCTGAAAAATATTATTGAAATCAACAGGCCAATCTGTCTTATATATTCAGGATGTCAATTCGGTCTTTTTGAGAACAAGAATAGAATTTCCATTGGTTGAAAAGGTTTTTAAACATTATGCTACATTCACATTTTTGCTTGCCAATATACCAGAGATCTGTGTACTGCGGTGTTGATATTGTCAAGGCTATCGAGGCTGTCAAGGAGGTAAGGACAGAAGATAGTTGGGCACTTGATATGGATTTCAGCATCAGCAACATATGACATCCTGATTCGTATACAAATGTGGAAGGAAGGACTTGCACTGCTCATGCAAGAAATACAAAAAAATAAGTGGAACCAACTCAGTCCAGGATAGGACTGCAATGTGAAAGTGTGCTCTGACTCTTCTTCTTTCAGTCTTTTAGAAAACTTCATAGTACTGTATAAAGTCTAACCCTTGGAAGATAATTTCCTGCTTCTGGGAGATTTTCTGTTGTCAGTTTTACATCTTCTCATTCCAAAACTCTGAAACAAGTAGGTGGAAGGAAACCAGGTCAAAATAAGAGAAAGGAATAGTTTTGCCATGTAAAAAAAACTTAATTAAGACTGCAAATTCAAACACGAATGCCAGTTACAAGATTGTCTGTGATACTTTAATGTTTTGTATTTATGCTTCACTTCCTTAACTATATGCTCATAGATTAGCTTTTTTTCCACATGAACCAGCACAGTTCATTTGAGAACAGCATAGTTATGCTCTCCAGCATTTTTTTGTCTTGTTTAGTATGGTGGCCCATGCCATATTTACTGAATACCATTTAAATTCAAGTCTCAATCAGAATGATTCACTTCTCTGTGGATTTCGTGCTAAGATCTTCATCTCAGGAGTCAGGTTTGGAGCAATCTATCTCACACTGGATGTTGGAAATGGTGCTTAGAGCATTATATAGAAGTATGTTAATTGATACGGGTCAAAACCCCACATGGATGATTGTGAAAGAAGCATCAACCTTAAGCCCAGGCTTTATTTGCTAATATAGACATAGCCTGTATACAAAGCTAAAATAGCTCTTTACCCAACCACTCTTGTCCACAGCAGTCCTAGAGCTGCAGCTACTTGTTAGCTTTCTACAGAATCTGAGATGGTACTTGCTCTGTTGCAGGTAATACCACATCAATTTTTAGCTTCCTAAGTCTCTTTTAATAGAATCATAGAACAATTTGGGTTAGAAGGGGCCTTAAAGATCACCTGGTTTCAACTGCCCTGCTACAGACAGGGCCCCTTCCATTGGATCAGGTTACTCAAAGCCCTGTCCAACCTGGCTTTGAACACTTCCAGAGATGGGGCACCCACAGCTTGTCTGGGCAACCTGTGTTTTTTTCCTTATATCTAATCTGAGTCTACCCTTAGTCTGGCTAAATTTGGATATATATATATAAAAAATCCTCTTAAAATGTGCATCCTGCTATCATTTTCGTATCAGTGCCCCAAAACATGTATAGTTTCAAAAAACTCTTGTCAGCATTTCTTAATTACCTTGGGAAAAGGAACAGCTTTCACCTCGGTTTTCCCTTTGAAAAAGACTACTTTTTTAGGTGAAAAATTTGTAACAACAATTCAGACCCAAGACAAAGACTACAGCGACAATGCTTAGTTCATAATAGAGCAAAATAATAGGGAAGAAAGAACCATAGTAACGTCGGGGAATTTCAGTAATGTGTGGTGGTACCAGACCTGCTTTGAATTTAAATTAAGTAGCTCCATAATCATATTAACACAGGACTGTAGAATAACAGATAAATTAATAGGAACACAGGTCTGGTGGCCATCAAGGCAAGTTTCCTGCTCAAAGCAAAACTGTTGTTGACAGAAAAAGAATAGGTCTGTAAGAGCTTTCTAAATGAGTCTTGAAGACCTCCAAAGATGGAGATCCATGATCTGCCTGGGTCACATGTTCAAATGGTGAACTCTTCCCCAAGGGAAGAGTTCCCTAAGTCCAATAAAACATTCCAAGATGCAGCTTGTACCCATCATTCCTTTTTGTCTGGCAGGACAATTTTTCTCTCTTCTCTTTGTAATTCCCCTTCAAAGAGTTGTGGCTTTTTAAGAGATTATGTATTTACCCTGCCTTGGTTAAACTAAAGTTCAGTTCTCCTAATCTCTTCCTGTAGGTCAAAGGCCCCTGTCCTCTTGGGAGACTTTGCATGGATCTTCTCTAGCTTCTCCACACCCTTCTTGACATGGAGGCCCAAAACAAGACATAGTACTCCAAGTGCAGCTTCATCAGTATCAAGTAAAGAGGGATAATAATTTTTTTTGTTTTTCCAATAAAGCTCACCATGTTGCTTGCAATAATGATTGCGGTGAGTGTGCAGTGTTTCTTCATCTCTTACTAGGCAACCACTATACTCCCCAATCTGGTGGTCCTTCAGCAGGGCTGCTGCTCATCCTGTTTCCCCACAGCTTGTGTCCACACAGAGGGCTATTGCACCCTTGGGCACAGGATATCACACTCGATAGTGTCAGGAACTTTCAATTGGTTTAGTCCTCAAATTTCTCAAGATCATTCTGGTCTAAACTCTGCCTTTTCTTGTGTCATTCCTAATTTGTTATCATCTACACATTTGCTTTGTGTGATCTATGTTGCTGATAATGAACAATGTCAGCCCTGATACTGACTTTTGGCTTTTTTGGGGTGATGTGAAGTAGCCATCAATTTAGCAGTCAAAAATAGTAATTCTTGTAGCAAACTCAACAAACATGTAGAAGCTTACTGGTATACCTGTAACATACTATACAGCATTTGGCAGAAAAAAATCCCAGTGCTGGTTCCTATGGGATACATCCAGAAGTGCTAGCTATTGTCTCTACGTGGTGCTGTGTAGAATTACCAACTAATTTGGGGTTAAACTATTTCTTTGTGGTTCTGCATTTAAACTGTAGACTCTAGAACATGTAACTGATTATTCTCACTGCTAGAGGCAAGAGTTCAAGACCAATTGAGTTTTCTTCTTTTATAAAAAAAAACTATAGCAAGAGTTTAATATTTTCTCTCACTGTGGTGTAGGTGAATTTTTCACTTCAAAGTGATAAATGGAGCTCATTAGAAGTTCCCTGTTATAATGTGTTACAGTAAATGCGTATTGTAGCATAGTACATTGCTGTTCTGCTTTACAATGCAGAAACAGTGCATTGTTCAATCACCCCTTTGAAAATGAAGTGTGAATTAAGCAAGGATAACTCTGAAGGCACAGTTGGGAAAATGTGAGTGCTAACACTTTAAACAGGTTTTTGACAGCCATTGGCAGTGACAACAAGTCAAATAGTTTGTCAGTCTTTGTGACTAAATACTTGCTGAATCTGTGGTTTAGGTAGAATTGCAGGCATTTTTTTCCTGCTTTGTGCATATTTTCATGTTTGCAACCACTCATAAGCCTTAGGAAGAATCTTTTTCCGTTCACAAGTGTCATGGGTTCAGCAGCAGCAGTCATTTTTCTCCTTCTTGGTAGCTGGTGCAGCACTGTGTTTTTGACTTTCGGCCTGGGAACAGCACTGATAACACCAGTGTTTCAGTCACTGCTTAGTGGTGTTTTGGTCTGACCAAGGACTTTCTGAGTTTCATGCTCTGCCAGGGAGGAGGGGAAGCCGGGCGGAAGCAGAGAACAGGCACCTGACCCAAACTGACCAAAGAGGTTATTCCATGCCACAGCATGTCATGCCCAGGATGGAAAGACAGAGAGCAGAGACCCAGAAGGGTGGGGGTTGCACTGCTTGGTCGGGCTGGGTATAGCGGTGAGCGTTTGTATTCTTTCCTTGTATTTGCCTTGTCATTATTATTACTGGTGGTAGCAGTAGTGGTCTTGTGTTATACTTTAGTTACTAAACTGCTGTTATCTCAACCTGTGGGAGTTGCATTCTTTTCAATTCTCCTTCCCATCCCTCTGGGAGCAGGGGGAAGAAAGAGGGGGAAGTGAGTGAGAGAGAGAGAAACTGCGTGAGTTAGAGAGGCTTAAACCATGACAACAAGGCAGATTTTTACATGTGTATTTACACATTTTTTTACTGCCTTCTACATGTATTAAATACAGGACAAGCAGCAAAAGAAGACAAAGTTTTATAAGACTGCAGAAGGACCATGTTTAAAATTAGCTCACCCAAGAGCAAAAAAAAATAGTCTCTCTTTTCTGAAAATGCAGTCAAATTTACCATAAATGTAAAAAAATCATAGACATTTTTATAGGTGTCGTGGTTTAAGTCCAGTCAGCCATGCAGCTTCACTCTCTCACTCACTTCATCCTCTTTCTTCCCCCCGATCCTGGGTGGATGGGAAGGAGAATCAAAAGAATGCAACTCCCACAGGTTGAGATAAGAACAGTTTAGTAACTAAAGTGTAACACAAGACCACTACTGCTACCACCAATGATAATAATGACAAGGCAAATACAAGGAAAGAATACAATTCTCACCACCTAATACCAAGCCCGACCAAGCAGTGCAACCCCCACCCTTCCGGGTCTCTGCTCTCTGTCTTTCCATCCTGGGCATGACGTGCTGTGGTATTGAATAACCTCTTTGGTCAGTTTGGGTCAGGTGTCCTGTCTCTGCTTCCTCCCGGCTTCCCCTCCTCCCTGGCAGAGCATGAAACTCAGAAAGTCCTTGGCCAGACCGAAACATCACTAAGCTGTAACTGAAACATTGGTGTTATCAGTGCTGTTCCCAGGCCGAAAGTCAAAAACACAGTGCTGCACCAGCTACCAAGAAGGAGAAAAATGACTGCTGCTGCTGAACCCATGACAGTATGTAACTGTGCACATGAGAAATCTAAAAAGTCACCTTCAAACCTGCATAAAAAGAGAGCTAGTATCAAGACACAATGTGTTAACTGTGTTATGGGCAGTGACCATTGTGGATATAAATATCAGAAAAAATGACAATTTGAAATATTGCTATACACTGGTGTAAATGTAATTTTGTTTTAATCTGCATTTCTTAGCATATGCATCTATCTTGCTTATATGTTCCTAATTTAGTTTTTGGACAAAAATTGCAAACCCCAAGCATCTCTAAAGATTCTAAATGGCTAGCATGTAAAAGTGGTAATGCAGATGAATAGGGAGAAAGAAAGCTATATTTCAAGTGGACATGTTAGTAGCTGAGAATTAAGCATTTATGTGAACAAAATACAAATAAATTAAATCGAGGGTGTATGTCAGTTTGTGGGTTTGAGTTTTTTACTTTTTTGTTGTTTAAATTTTCTTTTTACTGAAAATTACTCTGGAGCTACATAAAGAATAGAACTGTCTACCTTTGTTTACAAAGAAACTAAGGGGACATCTTGGATTTTCAAGAGTAAATATTGTACTGCTCTTTAGTTACTTCAAAACACTTGTAGACCACATAGATTAAAAAGTAGCATAGTTTGAATGGTGATATTAATGGTGATACAACATACTACAAGTTTGAAGTAAGATGATTTAACTATAGAATCTCTAAAAAAGTTCAGAAGTGTCTGGATAATGAATGCTCTCAAAATAATGCTCTTTTATTCTTTATTTTCAATTGTCTTCCAAGATGTTCTAAGACTTCTACAGCTGAGTAAATTATGATCATCCTAAAGGCAAGGAAAAGAATAAATAAATTTTGCATCTAAAGCACTGCCTGAATTCCATGCACATGTAGAAAATGTTCTGCTGATTTGGATTCCAAGTACCTAATTTTAGAGAGCTGAGGCTGATGAAAGGCTGCACCAACAAAATTGTTTTATGACTCACAGCTCGGAAAAGGATTTTCATACTTTAAAGTCTCATCAGACAATAGTGATGCTCAGTGCTAATTTGCTGTATGCATGCTTTTGCAGAATGCTTTGGATGCCTTAACCTTTGTTCTGCTGAAAGCCTCTTGTTTGCAGGTGTGCAGCCTGCCTTGCCCCAAGAGTGGGGGTGCCTGTCACCCAGCCACTTGGGCAGGGTATCTCAGGGCCCTGATGCAGGAGTTTGCCCTTGGTGATCTCACACAGTTGTTCTAAAGCTGTTCTCTTGGTCTTACTCCAGCAAATCCAGTAACGTGGCTGTTGTGGATCCTCAAATGAAGCAACTGTGGCAGGTGGGAGAAACACTCAATCTTTGCCCCTTTTCCCCATACTTGGGGCTTTGGGGGACATTAGAGAATCAATAATACATTTTCATTGAGTATAGCAGACAGTGAGGGTGCACCACCAGCCTCAGGCAGCGTGCAACAGTCAGAGATAAGAGCATTGTAAGCAGGAGCCATCATCCGGAGTTTGAGCAAGTCCTGATGAAACGTGTGTCCTTTCTCCAGAGGAGTGTAACTGGGGACCCCTGCTGCACTGGAGGGGAGCCCTGGAGTGGCTGCTTACCTGGGGACCCTTATCACTTCTCTTCCCACTGGCGACTGAGGAAAGTTTTCTCCTTCCTTTTCTCTCTGTCTCTCTCCTTTTGTTATTTTTTTGCATCAAAGTAACTTTCACTGTTAGTGTCGATATATGCCATGGATTATGAGCTCTGCCTGTAATTTCTGTGCATTTATCTCAGCATCTACTGTGCAACAATGGCTATTTCTGCAACTTGCTAATATATTCCTGCACCCACTCATCTTTTCTTGCCTTGACTTTCAAAAATTATTTTCTGCATCCCAAAGTTCGTGTTTCTTAATTTATGCAGAGTATAGTTGCCGTCTGCCCTTTCATACGTATGCTAAATCCCACAATGCCATCAGCTACATCCTATCTAGTAGTTTCTGCAGCTCCCTGAGTATTTTGAGATTAAGAACTGTTCACAGGCAGACTTGTGCCCATCCTTTCTAGTCTGGCACACAGTTACAAGTGTAAATTTTTGGGATAGCAATAAACATCCAAGGTTGCAGGGTCAAACAAAACAGTAAAAGTGGTAGTTATACTATATGTCTTTTTAATTTTCAGTAAATTTAAAAGTGCTATGAAATGCCTAGTTTGAAATAAAATGTTACTAGACAGGACTCCCAGTTTAAGCCTTTTCTAAAGAAGAAGAATTTTGTCAAAACCTGGACATATATATATACAAATGTACACCTGCACTCATGAATACCTATCCCAGGTCTCTACAGATTTTTCTCCAGCTGCAATCTACTGTAACATAGCCACGGAAAATACAACAGAAATTGGAACCTGCAGACTTTGCAATGTAATCTGTAGGCTTAATTTGCCTCATTTATACATATTTATTTAAGTTTTTCCAAGCCAGCAATTTGAATGTGCTCAAAGATTTCTCTGCGCTTTGGTGAAACTTCTGAGAGCTGAATGGTGGTGCTGATGAATGTCTGTATAGTTCAACTTTCTGCTTTAGCTCTTTAAAACCACTTATGACTCATTTTTATCAGTTAAGTAGGGCAAAGGAGATGCTTTTAAAATACTCTTCTTAGAGTTCTAATCCTGTGAATTTTTCTGGTTTTCATCTCCCTCCAGCTAAGTTACTATTATTTTGCCAAAGAGCACATATATACACAGGCAAACACACACACATACACAGACAAAGACACACAGACCCGCTGTAACACTTCAACACAGTCACTTTCAAAGTAAAGGAATTTACCATAAAACAAACAAAAATGTAGAACTAGTAAACAAAGCTTCCCTTATTACTGACATACAAGTAGTTCAAAATATCTCCTCAGTAGCTACTTGGGGAGAGGAGAGGTGGGGAAGAGGAAAGAAAAACGGAGAGTTTAAATCCTGTTCACATGTCTGTACCTACAGTGGCAGAATAGTTATTAAATATAAAAAAGAGGGTGGCAGTGGTATTTATCACACATAGTGTGAATTTAGGGCAGGGATTTAACACAATATTATTAAAGAATGCTGACAGGGCATTGTTAATTCATCATCTGTGCAATTCTCCTGCAGCAGGTTGGCTATTAAACACGCAGCTCATAGAAGTGGGTCAAACATGCAAATTAGCTCAGTACAGGTGTTACATTGTTCCTGTCCTCTGACTCACCTAATGGAGATCTATTCTGTACTACATACAGGGCCATCTAAAGATTAAATTCTGAAAAGAGGGAGGATTGTACAACAAAACCCTGTCAGGCATAGCATGCTTCTGGGAAAATGATACAAAGACACTTTTAAAATAGGTGCCATATAAGCAATTAATCGCATATATTAACCAGAATAGAATTAAAATCATACGCATCATCAAGGCCTCCTTATACTGCTAACTCAGCTTCACTCAATATCAGTGCATCATGGCACAACTGTAACACCATCAAGCATGGTTTCCAGATTAATGAAATCTCATGGGATGTGCTGGGTGCAGCTGTGAATCCCTTCAAAACTTTATTTTCTCCAACCTGTAAGCTACTATGAGCTAAAGGTGCATTTGCAAAGGAAAAGGCAGGTCCCACCCCTTTGTTCAAGAAACTCTCATCAAGGAGAAATCTAAGTTTTGGATCTTGGGTGCAAAAATGCGTTCAACTTCAGCCAGGGACTGGGGTTTCAGCCTAAACATGCTTCATGCTCAGTATTTCCAAACCATCTAATTTTAGACAGTTCTTTGTGTGCCTGTGTCTATTCAGTGAGGGAAGCAGAATGTTATACCGATGCACCTCATTCACTGTAAAGAAAGCCTAGCTGCTCATTTGCAGTACTTGATCTAGCCCCTGTGCTCCTATATAGTTTTATAAACATTGTCTGAAGAAAAGAAACCAAGTGCTCTTGTAAAAATGGTCAATAGTAAATATAGCTTCACTGTGGAACAAACACAGGAAATTCCAAAAAGTTGCATAAATTTCTGCTTTGTATGGAAAACAGATTAGAAGATGAAACTTTATTTAACAAATTACTTAACCATGAATGGCCTAGAGCTTTGCAAGAAATCAATTTTAAAACAAAGGGGTTTGGCCCTTTTGGGCAGTACTTGAAGGAATGCTGCAGATAATATACTCAGGAGAATGAGGGCAGAGATGTGGAAAAAAAAGCATTTGATTCAGGACAGGAGAGAAAAAGTAAATCCAGGCTGTAGCTAGCATTAACTTACTGTTTCAGTACTGTTCCTACTGTGCCTTATTAATACTGCTAAATTTTTAGGTATCATTTAGAAAACTAGAGTTACTGCAGAAATCAGAAAGTTATTCAAATATACATATGCCTAGCTTTTTATTATTATTATTTCTTATTTTGTTCATTTCCTCATGGGTTTAGGCAATTTTGCAAATAAGAATTGAGATGTGCACAAGAATGCAAGAAAACAGTTCAGTCTGTGAAGGCGATGAAGAATAACATGTAGATCTGATATTTCTGGAGGCAGAAGAGTAGTTTGGGTGTTAAAAGCAGAAAAGCAGAGCTAGATTTCCACATGTTCAACAGTCTCATGTACATAGGTGAACTGGATGGCATCAAAGGTTTATATTTCATATGTTTAATAAATTTTCAGCTTCCTTGTCACAAATTCTTACTTACACTGTAAGTACGTCTCGGGAATGCTCTTCAAAGCATTAAGCCCATTGCTGTTTCTACATTTCCAGTTTATTGAAAAACTAATTCTTCCCTGCTGTTAAAACTGAAGAATTTTTTTAATATTTTTTTTCTTTTCTATAAAAACAAAAAAAAATTGTATCTGTAGCTTTATTAGAGAAGAAAGACTGCTGTAATTACTTATAAACATAGTGAGGTAAGAGTCCTACTGCTAGTTCAGACTGGGCTAGCAGTCTCCAGTGTGTTTCCAGAGCCTGCAGGAGAAGAAATAATTTGCAGACATATAATTAATCATAAATAATTTTGTTAAATAAATTTCAGTCTTGGCTATTAGTTTTTTGTAGTGACAGGCTAACTAAATAACAAATTCTCTTAAACAAAAATTTCTACCTATTTAAGATGCATCAAAAATTAACTTCAGCTGTGAAGAGTTTTCACAGGCGGTGTCTCAGCTGTTAAATGTCATGCAATCTTTATTTTAAAACAAGAAACCTCAGGTTGAAAAGATAAAGGAGATTTCATAAAGTTGCCACAAATGCCACATTTTTTCCGGGAAAATAAAATATTAACAGGGCTCTAACACTTGCATGCATTTTGAAACTACTTTTTATGAGTTCTGCTTTTGAGCTGGGCTCCCCTGCTTGTCCTGCTGCTGAGCAATACTGTGGGTGCTGTGCAGCAATGCCATCAACAGACCATGTCCTCTTTTGATGTGTAAAATGAACACCACTCATTGGTCCATTTCCCAGCCCAGCCTTGTCCCATTCCCAGTCCCTGAGGAAGTGTCTGATGCCTGGCACTGGGTCTGGGCCTAACTCCAGTGCTCCTGGCTGCCCTGATCCTGGCTTGGGTGATGGGACATTCCTGGCTGCCAGGCCCTGTCCTGCTGCTCAGAGGAGCTTCCACTGCCCCCTGCAACCAGCCTCAAGGAGCCTCCAGAACCCACCATATCATGGTATAATTCATTAAGTTGAATACCAATACCTGTGTTTGTATGTCTACATTTTTGATGCCCTGAGCTTGTGGAATGTTAGCTTCACCCTCATGTAGACAGCTAAATTAAGTCAGAAGTGTATCAGAAAAGCTGTAGTCAAAAGAGGTAATTTTCCCAGAACCCCATAAAGGGTGCCTAACTTCAGCTACAGTCAGAAATCTAACATCAATGTAAATCTCATTCTCCACATTTATCTGGTATGTGGAATAGCAACATGTAGTAAAGTGTGTCATAGCTTGCAAGATTATGTTGCCAGAATGCAACAGCTGTGAATTAAGCAAACTGACAGCTCAGATTCATAGAAAGGGAACTGTCTAACTTAAATAATGAAATATCAAAGGTTACATAGGGATATATATGGCTTTAAGCTGACAGAGGGAAGACTTAGGTTAGACATTAAGAAGAAATTCTTCACTATGAGGGTAGTGAGACAATGGTTCAGACTTCGATTAGACATTAGGAAGAAATTCTTCACTATGAGGGTGGTGAGACACTGGCTCAGGTTCCCCAAAAAAGATGTGGATGCCCCATCCCTGGCAGGGCTCAAGGCCAGGTTGGATGGGGCTTTGACCAACCCGCTCAAAGGGTGACCCTGCCCATGTCAGGGGGGGTGGAACTAGATGATGTTGAAGATACCTTCCAACCCAAACCATTCCATGATTCTATGATTCTATGATTTTATGGTATGTAAGTTTTGGTTCTAGGATTGAAATACAAATTTGGAAGAAAAGTAGAGGTCATGCCATTTGCGAAAAACATTGTAGCATTTTTCATAAGCATGAGTGATGAAAACCTCAACTACATGTGTTCTCATTTTTCTCATTTATTTTAAGCCAAATTTCTTATGATTTCGGTTTTACATGGTGTGCCTTCAACTGCAAGAATTCAAGGGCAATATCTGCTGCAGGAAGATTTCTGAAGTGTCATAGAATCATAGAATCATAGAATAGTTAGGGTTGGAAAGGACCTTAAGATCATCTAGTTCCAACCCCCCTGCCACAGGCAGGGACACCTCCCACTAAACCATGCCACTCAGGGCTGTGTCCAATCCAGCCTTGACCAATGCCAGTGATGGAGCATTCACAAAATCCCTGGGCAACCCATTACAGTGCCTCACCACCCTTACAGTAATGAATTTCTTCCTCATATGCAATCTAAACCTCCCCTGTTTAAATTTGAACCCGTTACCTGTTGTCCTCTCACTACAGTTCCTCATGAAGGGTCCCTCCCCAGCATCCCTTATAGGCCCCCTTCAGATACTGGAAGGATACTATGAGGTCTGAACGCAGCATTCTCTTCTCCAGGCTGAACAGCCCCAACTTGCTCAGCCTATATTCATATGGACATATCATACCTGACACCAGGCTTCTTTCACTGAAGACATATATAATAATTTGGGTTTATTTTTAACATGAAGAGAATTGACACTGGAATTTGCAATAGTCCAAGAATAAGTATAAAAATGCTACAAGAGTAAAAACACAAGGAGATCACTCTGCATAATACGCTTTCTTGAATAATCCCCTGGTACTTACCTCAAGTAAAGAGATTCTCTTTATTTTAGAAGTGTAACACATACCAGAGAAAAGCTAGATATCACCAGCTCAGAAACAGGTCAAAGAGAACAGCACTATTTTACATGGTAACAGCCCAAAGGCAGAATTTCTGTTCCGTGGAAGAAAATGGCAGAATTTTACAGTGTGAGGATTTGTTCTCATTCCATGAGAAATAAATTCACTTAATGAATTTATTTGAATAATATGTCAGAGGGATATAATGGAAAAATTCACTCAGAAGCAGTAAAAAATATGTCACACCTGATTATGAATACATTCTAAAATTTAACAATTATTTAAATTGCTTCTGGTTGAATCTTATGTAACTGTCATTGTCACTTTTTTTGTTGAAATGGAGATTCACATTTGAATTTATAGAATAGAAGTAGCATCAGCAATTATTCAGTGATATAGTCCACAGGCTCTTTGTAGCCAGCAATAGCTTGGCTACCTTACCACCAGCTATGCCTCCAAGCGCACAGATTTTTGGAAGGGTCAACATTCTACCCACTTGGTATACAGAGACAATTGGTAACAGATCAGAATCCCTGATGAAAAGTTTTGACATAGTAGAGTTAAAAACTAATGATATTGCTAGAGCTATTCTAGTTGACAGATGACTTAAAGCCACTGAAAGTTTTGTCTCTTTCCTAAAATTAATAATGGAAGGCAGAAAAATCCTGCAAATTTGCTCACAGAATGGAAAATAGTAAAAGAAAAAAAAAAGGTTATGAATACCGATATTTTGTTTTTGTCAAAGAAGACATTGTTTATTAAACACTTTCCAGCTGACATCTTGGTTCCTTGCCATCTTAGTGAAAAATGTCAGAAATTCCCTGAAGCACTGTGGAATGCAGAAACTTTGAACCATAGCTCTGAATCTATCTATTCACAAAAAGGACCATGTGATTTTAGTGACCCAAGTGGGTCAGTACCTTTCATTTACAGCTCACTTAGTCGGGCACTAATCTCAGCCTGTACTTCTTTACCTTTACTGTTATTTGGCTATACAGAGTGGTAGTGTCCGTTATTCTTCATTTTAGGAGCTCAAAAAGGAAAAGAAATACCAGACTCATATTTCAGTTGCATCAGCAATTACTGAAGATGCAAAATCAAGCACTTGTATAGTGCTCAACCAAGCTGAATGACAGATAACTGCTGAGAAGAAATAACTGGGAAAACTGCAGTTCATTTTGAGGATTAGATGAAGTCTTTCTTGCCACCTTCATGAAACTGATCCAGTATTGATATTTCTTGGGTTCTTCAAAAGATAATGTTAATCTTTTCTCTTGTGGACAAAGCTCATTCAGCAATCAAAGAAGCAAAGTGATAATTAATTGCAGTTAATATAGTAAGCCCAAGAAACCATGAGTGGAAATAAAAGATAAGCACTCTACAGTTTTATGATAAAAAGGCAGAGAAAGGCATGCAGGCCATGTATATGATAAGAAAGCAGGTGCATGAAACACCCAAAAGGAGAATGGGAAGAGCATGTTAAACCTTACATAGTACTGACTTCCTACCCCTTTTTAAGCACTGCACAGGCAGCTTGACAACATTGCCCTGAAAAGACACAGCGTCTAAATCATAGCTCTAATCATGCATCAGGTAAACATCACACTGAATAAATGGTCAGCACACACCTCTGGCTTTTCTTTGGCATTAATTCAGCCCTGTGGTTTCGAACTGTTTCCCTTGAAGTGCTTTCCTCTGGATTACTCGTGGTTAACAATGTCTGTTTGGAGGTTGGCTGTCTAGACTGCATGCAGAGACTTGAGATCCACATTTACATAGGCTCTAGCGCATGGGCTGGCAGGTATTCCAGAAGCCCATCACAACAAATCTATTCTACTGTGTCAAGTGCCAAAGTGTGTTTTACCTTTTCCACTCTATCATGCTGTATTTCTGTTGCAAACAGAGGTATGATCAAATACAAATTGGCACATGGTGATAAAGGAGCAAAGCTTTCCTAGAGGGTGGAATTTGTGCCCCTGCAGTGATGGATAGGCAGTGCATCTTCAACTTCCATTTGTATCCTAGCAAAACTGGTTTGCTGTCTTGGGAGTGGGCAGACATCCATCAGCTCGGTGGGTGTGTATGCTTCCGCTGCCATGTACCACCACGTAAAACGAAGGTGACCCTCCCACCTGGGAAGTCTGATTGTCAGTTCATCTTGAATTTCAGTATTCAAAGGATGTAATCATGTGATTGACAGACTTCAGAAGAGAAGTTCACCAAATTCATTTGCAGCTTTGTGAGACCTCATTAGCTTTCTGCCAAAAACCCTACGGAAGATTTAAAAAATTGATGATACTTGTAACTTAGCTTTGTCATTGTCAATGCTCTTAGCTTTCTATAAACATACAAAACTTTTCTTATGTATGCTGAAGTGCCAAAAGCAATTGACATGAACAGTCAGAAATCATAATACAGTTTTAATATTTTTCATTGAAACAATCTAAGAGGAAGGGACATGTTAGAAAAGAATATAATAACTGCTAAACATTGTAAAAGCCATCTCCTATTCTGCTTTTACTCAAGCAATTATTTTTGCTGTTACACATCTCTGTCATTAGTGGAATAAAATTGTGGTTTGAGTTTAGTACACAGTTAATTTGAAGTGCTGCACACTTTTTCTTCAATCTACTCTCTTTACCTTCCCCTAAATGCAGCCTAGTATTTATCTTAGTTTCCCAGTTAAATATACAAGGACATGAATTCATCTACAAAAAAAAAAAAAAAAAAAAACCAAAAAACCCAAAACCAGAATATCAAAAGATTATTTTAAAATATCTGAAGAGCATGGAATCTAGAGCTCTCATAGCAAAATCTCAAATAAAGGCAGCATTTTTCTTAGTTTTGACAAAAGTGTAAAAAGTAAAGTTTTTTGTCACCTCAAACAAGCTGGTTTGCCCACTCCTGCAAGGTGTGGTGCTGGGAGTACTGACTGACTTTGCAGACTAAAGCACCCACTCTAATGAGTCACTACTTACATTCTGCATTTTGCAGCACAGCAAAGAAAGCTGGTCCAATACTATAATTTCAGCAAAGTTGAAAGAAACTTCATTTTCAGGATTTACGTTTCTTTGACATGCACTGAAAGCATGCAAAAAGTTAAGAACATTTATCTGAAGGTTACAATCTGTCACTGTCATAAAATTCAGACCAAAAAATTAAAGCCAATTAAAATTAGGAGGTCAATGACAGTATTTTGAGCTGAGTGACTGTAAGGAGTCCTGAGACAAAATTCTTTTGTGCTGGGGTAAAATGCACCTTAAAAGATAGGTCATTCTAATAATATTTAAAGAGAACGGCATAAAGAAAAGATGAATTCATACAGGTTAAGCTACAAACTCAGTTGAACTGTATTAAATACTAACATTTTCACCAAAATTAAATTCTGACATACTTTCATTTTCATAGAATCATCGAATCAACTACGTTGGAAAAGGTGACTATATAAAGATATTCTACACAGAGGAAATGTTTGCATAATAAGATAAATAAAATAAAAAGTTGGTTAAGCTTACAATTGGTGTAGTACTCTTCAACTCAGTATTGTAAAAAAAAAAATGACCACGAGGACCCCTAAAATGATGAAAACTAAGGAGTGTTTAGGAAGTGTTCCAGCATCTGCAAAAATAAAAAGCCATATATGTAGCCACATATACAGCAACACACAGTAACTATAGTGCCTAGACAATAATTTCAAATTTGAAAATAAAGGTGTATAGTGTTTTCTGAGAAAGATCAAAGATCTGGAATACTACAGAAGTAAATCATAATTGTCTCACCATTATTTTGTGATTTTTCTCATCCTATTTCTTATATCCATATCTTTTATCTTCTGTCTAAAGTGTAGGGTCTCTAAAGAATTAAACAAATGAGGAACTGGTGCATATTTATAAAAGAACTGAGGCAATAGGTTCTGCCACAGACTCATACAAGTACCCCGGTAGAAGAACAAAAAAAAAACCTCAAAGCCCAAATAGACACTGATGCTCAGTAGTTTCCTTAGATTGGGCTAGTGACAAAGTTGCTACCTCTGTACCTTACTTTCTTGGCAAAAACAGCTAATGGAATCTGCGTCTTCTGTTAGGTTAGATGGTCTTTGGGATTAACAGTTACAGAAAATTCCTCAGTGGGAGCTGTTCTCTTATCAAGCCAATGGGAGCTAAATTATTTGGAGTTTTTTCGTTTACACCATACAGACTGGTTAAATGGGCTATGGCAAAGATTTGTGACTAGTTCTCAAGTTATTATATTAAAACACCATCAATCAAATTTAAACATCTAAAGAGAAAACCAAATAGATACAGTATAATCTCAGAGCCAAAGGCACAAGAGGAAATGCACTGAAACAACAGTAAATGCAATATCATCAGTGAACCAGTTATTAACAACAGCTGAATAGAACAGTTTCTTCCTGAGTGGGAAGAAACCCAGGTATTTCCAGAGCAAGTTTTCTATAATACTGAGAATAACAAGCTTCAGAAAAAAAAAAGGATTTATAAGTAAAGTAACTTCACTTCTTACTGAGTTGGACTTTATATACTAAAAATGTAAGAAAGGGATTTGGTATATATGAATATTTATGTTAGAGCAGACAGGAAATCAGCATGGGAAAGAGCATGATAAAATGAATGAGTTTCTTCCCAGTTTGAACTTACATTTGCTGAAGTAAGCCGTGTTGAAGGTAATGTTAACCTGTTCACCAAAACTACAGAAATTCTGAGATTTCTTCGCGCTTACTTATACCGATCTTTAATTTAAAACCTATTCACTTCTTTGTGTCAATTCCTTTGGACGATACTGTGACACCTCTAATGATAGAATTAAACCTTTGCTCCATTTACTAGATAAAAGCCCAATATTGTTCATTTTATGCCCACAACAGGAACAGGAGGAAGACTGAGGGCACTCACACAAGAGGTTCATATCCCTTTAATGCATAATGTATTCTTATTTTACTGCCTCATTAAAGTTCCAGGAATGTAACCCATAGGATAGATTTTTCATGGAATTTTCATGTAAATTAAAAAGTAAACTTGAAACTGGATTCCTCATTAAAGTAGTCAGAAGTTTCCCATGAGCACTTTAGATAATCCTCATCCATCAATCATGTAAACAATGTTAGGTTACCCATTGAAATTATTTTTAATATGGATTTTTCAAGTTTTTTATGTGTTCTATACTTGCCATATTTTTAAAAGCTACCTTCACTGTGGGTCAACATGACAGTCATCTTCTCTTGGTTACAGTATGCATAGATGTAAAGATGGGACTTTTTTGGTTTTTTACTTCTAACAATTACACAACAATTACACATGGGCCGAAGATCTGAGCAACTTATATTTGAGGCAACAAAATTAATTTGCTTTCTGAGCAAAGTTACCCTATACAAGTTTTTCCATCAGAAACATTGTCCAACCTTAGAAAAGAAAGCCATGAGCGTATTGATGAATTCCACCAAAAAAAGTAGAATTGAAAGTTATATAGATTTGCAGCTTTCAATGATTAACATTACTAGAGCTCTTCAGCTGTAGTGATAGGACAAGGGGTAATGGGTTAAAACTTAAACAAGGGAAGTTTAGATTGGATATAAGGAAGAAATTCTTTACTGTAAGTGTGGTGAGGCACTGGAATGGGTTGCCCAGGGAAGTTGTGAATGCTCCATCCCTGGCATTGTTCAAGGCCAGGTTGGACAGAGCCTTGGGTGACATGGTTTAGTGGAGGTGTCCCTGCCCATGGAAGGTGGATTGGAACTAGATGATCTTAAGGTACTTTCCAACCCTAACTATTCTATGATTATATGATTCTAATATTAAGAGCACTTTAGTTTTGAAGATTGAAATGTTCACAACAATAATGTGAAGTGATTTTAAATCACTCTATACTGCAGATCCCCAAATTCTTATTGCTGCTAAATTTCAGCTGCTCATTTTTTGTAATCAATATGTTGGTTTAGAAGCATTGCACTGCCTTTTTTACCAAGGTTCAAAACCTCAGTCTAAATATACAGTGAAATGAGTTGGGCCTTATGAATGATGTCCTTAAAAATGGAAAAAGACCAACAAACCAACCTTGATAAAAACTTACTACATCAGCTAACATAAAAATACAGAAAACTTGTTTTATGCAAATTTTTATGTTGGCTTTTTTTTTTAATATGGAAATTAAACAAACCAGAAAATAGTTGACTGTTGGTAACATTCTACTTTCACTTGTTAATACAAATATTTTTGGGAGTAATCTACTGTCAAGTAGCTGATTAACTACTTTTTCAGTGGAAGCAGTATGAGAAATGACATCAAGCTATACACACGAGCGTGTTAAGAACCACAGTTTGCCATGTAAAAAACTGCTAGAAACATGTTCCTTTTCTCTGTACCTAATTACCAAATCAAAGAATCATTGAGGTTGGAAGGCACCTTTAGAGATCAACTAGTCAGACCTTGTTTAAGCAGGACCAGCTACAGCAGATTGCTCAGGACCATATCCAGTCAGGTTTTGAGTATCTCCAAGAATGAAGACTCCACAACCTCTCTGGGAAACCTGTTCTGACGTTTGACCACATTCACAGTAAAACATTTTTTGTTTGTTTGTTTTTTTAATCTTTTTTAGCTGGTGCCCCTTGACTCTTTTCCTGTCAGTGGGCGCTACTGACAAGGGTCTGCCTATATCTTAGTTCCCTTTCAGTAGGCATTTATACATATTAGCAAGACCCTCCCTGAGCCTTCTGTTCTTCAGGCTGAACAGTGCCAGTTCTCTGAAAATTTTCTCATATGAAAGAAGTTCTAGCCCCTTCACTGTTTTAATTATTCTTCACTCAGCTCAAATTAGTAATTCTGTATCTTTCTTGTCCTGGAATACTCAGAATTGGACACAGCACTCACCAGTCTGCTGTACCTCACCAGTGCTGATGAACACCTCTCTTGACCTACTGGCCATGCTCTTCCTAATGCAGCCTAGGATGCTTTTGGCCTTGTTAGCTTCAAGGGAGCATTGCTGGCTTTTGTCCAACTTGATGTCCACCAACAGATCCATTTCTGACAAGCTGCTTTCCAGGTACTCATCCCTCAGCATTCATGAGTGCCTGGGGTTGTTCCTCCCCAGGTGCAAGACTTTGTACCTCCCTTGAACTTAATGAAGTTCCTGCCTGCTCAGTTCTCCAGTCTGTCATTATTATACTTCCAAATGGCAGCACTTCTGTCTCGCATGCCAACCACTCCTCCCAGTTTTGTATCGCGTATGAACTACTGAGGATTTACTTTGTCCCATCCTCCAGGTTATTAACAAAGAATCTAAATAGAATTGGCCTCAGCGTCACTGCTTGGATACATCACCAGTGACTTGCTTCCAACTGGACTTTGTGCCACTGTGCCAATCCATTGTGCCCAGCTGCTCAGCCAGTTTTCAATCCTCCTACTCTCTGCTCCTCTGACCCATACATCAACGGCTTGTCTATGAGGAACTTACAGGTGACAGTGTCAAAAACCTTACCACAGTCCAGCTAGATCATATCCACTGCACTTCCCTCATCTACCAGGCTCAGAGAGTGGTAATCTGTGGAACAAAGTCTAATTGGAGATCAGAAACTAGCAGTGTATCCCAGCGGTCAATAGTGGGTCCAGTTCTGTTTAACATCTTAACAATCTGGATGATGGGGCAGAGTTTGCAGATGGCACAAAACTGGGAGAAATGGCTGATATGCCAGAATGGTCAAGCTGCCATCCAGAGGGACCTGAAAAGGCTGAAGAAATGGTCTGATAGGCACCTCATAAAGTTCAACAAGGGAAAGTGCAAACTCCTGCATTTGGGGAGAAAAAAACCCATGCATTCATACAGGCTAGTGGATGACTAGCTGGAAAGCAGCTTCTCAGAAAAGGACCTGTAGGTCCTTGTGGACACCAAGCTGAACATCAGCCACCTTGATGAAAAGATAGCTAATGGTATATTAGGATTCATTAAGCAAAATATTGCCAACAGGTTGGGAGAGGATATCCTTCCCCTCTACTCAGCACTGGTGAGGCATCATCTGGAGTCCTGTATCCAGTTCCGGGCTCCTCAGTGCACGAGAGATATGGGCATACTGGAGTGAGTCTAGTGAAGGGTCATGAAGAGTCTAGACCATCTCTCCTATGAGGTAAGCCTGAAAGAGCTGGGACTAGTTAGCCTTGAGAAGAGAAGGTTCAGGGGTCAACCTTATAAATGTGCTCAAATGCCTGAAGGAATAGTGCACAGAGGATGGAGCCAGGCACTTTTCAGTGGTGCCCTGTGGCAGGACATGACATAGTGGGAACAATACGATATACAGGAGGTGTAAAATGAACATCAGGAAACATTTGTTATTGGGAGATGACTGAGCACTGGGCTTTGTCCAAAGAGGTTGTGAAGTCCCCATCCTTGGAGATATTCTAAAGCTGTCTGGACATGTTCCTGGTTGACTGGCTTTAGATGGCCCTTCTTGAGGAGGGATTGTGCAGGATGACCTCCAGAGGTCCCTTCAGAACTCAATAGTTCTGTGATTCTTCCATTTGTATGTATCAGGTTGCACAGGGCACCTTTCATAGGTATCTTCTTGATCATCTGTGACAGGAAGCTGTCAGTGCTTTCCAGAAATCTAGATTGCTTGTGCCTTGCTGTGTTGTTCTTCCAGGTTAAAGTGTGGCTAAAGTTCCCCACAAGGACCAGGCTCTGTGAATTTGAGGGTTCTTCCAGTTGTTTGAAGTAGGCCTCATGTACTTCTTGCTCCTGATAAGGAAGTCCATAGCATACACCCTCTACTGCAGGAACCATATTGCTCTGCCCACTGATCTTCACCTGTAACTTCTCCTCTGACTCCTGACCCATCCCAAAGCAGAGCCCCAAATATTTCTTCTGCTCTCACAAAAAGGATAACATGCTCCACCCTGTCTTTTTCCCACCCGATCCTTCAGCTGTGTGAGCTAGCCCACCATGTTTCTGTGATCCCAGTGAGGTCATAGGCTCATAACTGCACACAGACTTCTCATTCTTCCTCCTTTTTTCCTAGGAATGCATACCTGGGTAACAGTTCACATAATGATAATACTGAAGCTTGGGCTTAGCATTAATCCTTCAGTATGTATGCCTCAGACACCACTGTTTTAGAAGAATTCATCTTCAAGCACTTCCTCTTATACATGGTATTTAGGTAAGGGCTCCTAGTGAGGAGGTAAAGATGTAATGATATAAAGAATAGTTGCAGTTGTGTTCTTGAATCTAAGAAGGGGGTGATGCCTTTTAAAAGTTTGTCAATATAAATTCTAACTAATAGCAATGGCTGACAATTTGCAGCAACTTAGAGAGTTGCTGGTCAATTTCTAATTGACCAACCAGTTTAAAATGCCATTATGACAGAGATACTGTAAAGCAAGTCTCACTATTTCTGTAAAATAATGCAAGGGAGACCAAGGTAATCATTTGCCAAATTTTGACAGTCATTTGTCAATGGACATTTCCTTCTATAGCTTTAAGCTGTAAGAGGAAGCAATGTGTGTCACATACCAGAAACTATTATGACTGACTTTAGACATCCCAAAACCCAAATCTTAGCGTAGCATGCAAGTATGGGTCCATGGAGATGACAAACTCTTCTAGCAACAGAGGCCTAAAGAAACATGTTAAACTTATATGCCAGACATTCAGCTGTGGCCTGGATGGCTGTACCTGCACCCATTCTCTTGAGTTGTCAGAAAGCCAATGAAGCTCTGAAAAGCACATTTGACTTGGTCTGTGATAATGATCACTTGCAGCATTGACTGTAAGCATTTTCTTTTTCATCCTTTGAAATATAAAATTGACCTTATATTTCGAGCTGCCTTACATTCATGCCAGTGCAGTGTTTTCATACAATCTGCTTTGTTATGATCAACAGCAGTGAACTAATCTCTTTAAGCTAATCTGAAACGTTTTTGTCTCTGGATTTAGAGTGGTAAATAAAGGAAACCATGATTGAATGGGTAAAGGAATAAACGGTAAATAAAGATAAGAAACACCTACAAAGAAACTGGGGTTTTTTTTTTTTTTTTTTTTTTCTATTTTACTGATACGTTAAAAGATGAAACTCTGAATGATTAGCACCATTCCTTTTTAGTTTTATCCCAGAAAGAGTAGACCCTGAGTATTTGCATTTGCATGTGCTATAGCAAGAGAAAGCTGGGTCCTTCTGGCAACATTCACTCTTGGGAAGGTACTTTTGATGGTGTGCCTGCCTAAAGGGATGATAAGTGCAGCTGTGTTATTGCAGTCTCCCACTGTCCTTCATTCCTGGGCCTTTGGTGATTTCATATGGACTCATTTAAGGCTTCATTTGAGGGATGAGGTGTAATGTGAGTGATATGATCATGTGATACTGAACCACAACTGGAAAACTGACTGGATGTGCATCATACTCGTGAAGATGTCTGTCTGTTTACAAGATCTTATTTTCTTTTTGAGAATTATCTGCCTGTGTTTTCTTTGTGCAATTATAACAAAATAATCCCACATGTCATAACCAAGGTCTTTGAAACAGGAAACCAGAAATGTGCCATCAGTGAGATTTAGCCGACTCAGGATTCCACGGCATGCGGCACTCAGTATGTAAGATTTGAGCACTCTAAACTATCTATGCTTCCCTTTGGGCACTTTGGTAGAGTATATACCTATTCACTTGAGTTTGGATTGCAGGTTTTCATGGAGCCTTTGACAGATCTGGGCACTTTTTCCTGGAACAGGTATTGCTCAACATCAGTGGGCAGCTACATTCATACTCCCCACCTAAACCTTAAGATACAGTACAGCTTTCACACATGCTGAAAAGCCAAAAAAACAAGATGTATAATTTATGCTAGCTCTGAAAGTATTAACAATTTTGGAACGTAGTAGGCATAACTTAATTAAAATTTAGATGCTGAGTTTAGATACTAGCTAGGACAAACTGAGACAGATTTGACCATCTCTTCATATGAACTCTAAGGAAATACTTAGTAGTTTATATACGGTAGGAATGGAAAATTAAAAGCTTACTTCTGTGCCTGTATTATTTATTCAGTACCTTCATTTACTTTACAGAATCTGACTGTATCTTTATGCTCATGACAGTGTAGTTTTTTATGCGTGTTAACAACTCTTCAATAAATCTCAATTTTATGATTTTTACAACATTATAAAACAGAACAGAGAAAGTTTTAATGGACAGTAGGTTCACAAGAATTACCAATGCATGTTCTTCCATCTTCTGCCAGCTGGTAAGGATCAGTACGGAGACACTTATAGCTGCCTTTAGTGTTAATGCATTTAGCAGAAGGAGAACATGGTGGATTAACTTTATTTTCACATTCATTGATGTCTGCAAAATGAATACACAAGGATCAATAATCATTTCAAATTACAGAGAGGGATTACCACCTTATCATACACACCTTGTACAGAAATGAAATGTATTGTCCACTTTCAATGACACAGAGGTACTGAAAAAAAGAACCTCATTGTTACTGTTCAAAGTACAAAGCAAAGTGAGGGTTGTTTGAGGGGTGTAGGGCTTGTTTGGGGTTTTACTTGTGAGGGCTTTTTTTTTTTTTTGTTTATTTGTTTAGTTGGTTAGTTGGAGTTTTTTGATTTTAATTTTTTTTTAAGCTGGAAAATATGAAAAGGAAGATGGTGTTTTTGTAATCCACCAAAAGCTACACAGAGCAATTAGTAGAGTTTTCAAAAATGCCAACTCTAAGCTTGAGAACACTTCTTTCATGTGTTTATATCCTAAGACTTTGAGTTCCTCTATAAGCTTTCCCCATGCTGTGCTCTACAGAGATACTGAAAATATAACACTGACACAGCTTTATATACTTCTGGGCATGATTCTGAGGACCAAGGATTCAGATTAGCTTTGGTTACAAAATTTATAACAGTAATCTGTGATATCACTGCAAAGACAGTTGTTTCTAGATGCTATATAACAAGTTCTGTGAAATGACAATATCCTGACAGAATGTTGAGCAGATGAGAAATTGTCCATTGGAAAATGTACATAAACATATTGTTCCTGAGGCCATTCAAAACCCTTCACTCTCACAGTCTGATTATATGATGAAATGGGAGACAGTGTGGAGCGCAGGAGTGAAAGTACTCAGTGAAGGAAAGAACTAAGTCTTTTCCATATTTCTGCATCTTTCTTCTCTCTGTGTAATACTTATTTGCAGGACTGGATTCAGTTGCCTAAAGATAAGTGTCCAGTGCTGTTTTAGATATTTTCGCATTGGTCGTATAAAATATTTTCCAGCTTGTTTAATGTCTCTGACCCATGTTCCTGGAAGCACTGCAAGCCCATTTGTGAGCAACAAGCTGAGCCTTCAGTGTCCTCTGGTTTTGGCTATAGTCATTTCTTTTCCTTCCCTACTACAATGTTTAATCTACTACTTCAGGCTAAGTAGCATTTTTTGATCACTATTAGAAACAGACCCTGGAGGAGAGATTTTCTGACTTAGTTTAGCATTGTCACTCAGGCCACTTAGAGAATTCTATAACTGGAAATAGGATTAGTCTGATCCTCTCTTTAATCTTAATACAAAGCAGCATCTGTGTCCAAAGCTAGCCATCAGCTAGACAGTCAAAAGATTAAACTTTTAAGGCGTAATCTTAAACTTCAGAATACTTAAGAAACACTAACTAATAACACCTCTCTGAAGCAGGAAAAGAAGTTGTTGTACTGAATGAAGATTCCTGAATAAGAATTACTCCCTTCAAGATTACATTTTGGGTTGATTCCCATTGGCTTCATCATCATCTGGGACGGAAAACCTGCACTGTAATTCAGATATGCTATTTCAGCTTTTGTAGATCCACAGTTGTGTGGTTAACTAGCTAACTTTTTTTCCATCACTGAATAGCGCATGTTAGATCCTATCGGCCTACCCTACGACTCAGAGAGAGCAGTACTTGATTAAAGCAAAATAAACAGAGCTATCTATCAAGAGTAAGATAACAATATAAACAAGGTAGCATAGTCTAGCTCTGAAAGACTTCCTGAATCAATAGAAATTATTTCTGTCAAAGCCAAAGTTAGTAAGTAAAAATTAACAGCTCTCAGATTCTGATGCTATTGCCAGCAGGCCACTGCCTTTTCCAGAGCAGCATATAATTTTCACACCATCTGCAAAAATGCTACGCTCTATTCTCTATTATATTGCTTGATTTATTCCTAATTTGCTGAACATTTAAAAGAATAGGAACACATTGCACAGACATGCATAGAACAAAGTGCTTTTTACTGTAAATAACAAGTAGCATCTGCATAAGTGGGTTTTGATGTCTTTCTTTTAATAAAGGCATTGCTTATTTAATATATGCAGCAGCTTGTTTTCCTACAGCAGATATGCAGTCTTTTGTTTACATTACTGAACATACTAAAAGAAACTAGGACAAGGAATGATTCATTCATATAACTTATTTATTCAGCTTTCTGCCAGGGCTTTAATCTATTGAAAATATTTCAGAATAATTCATTTAACAGCTTTATATCTTTATATGGTATTTATGTGGGTGGAATTCAGTAGATAAATAGGATTTGGATAAAAGAAAGAGTTGCAAATTTCATTTAATTTTTTCCATACCAGGTATTCAATTAGAATGAATAGCCTTCTATTCTGCTGTCACAGAAATACTGATAAGCAGACTATTGAGGATCAGCTGCAGCACTTGCATTCAAATTAATTTACTACCATCCATAATATATACCTAAATATGGCCTTTTCAGGTTTCATGTTTGCTCATGTTCTTGTAAAGCTGAGCAGTCTGAGTGTGTGTATATATATATATATATAAATACATAAATACACACGCACCATTAAAAGCACACACATTTCAAAATGTGAACAGAAAGAATTAATCCTTCATGGCTGTGAAGAGTGAAGGCCTTGTAACAAAATATTTGTAATATTCTCTTTCTTCCGATAATTTTCTATTCAACAGTAAAAATAAGGCAAAAGGAAAAGAGAAAAGAATAATTAAAATAACAGAAAAGCATTCCCTCAGAAATATGCATGAAAGTTGAAAGACGATATATTTTTACTGATTTTTACCTGCTCTGTCCAGGATGACCATTGTTTATCTTGCTTTTATATTGCATGTAGATGGAAGCAATGTCTAATTCTGATTTACTACCTTTTTTTTTAACTGGTTGTTAATAGACTCAATTTTTCTTGATTAGGTAATTTTTAGTGACATTTTCCTATCATCATCTTGATTGCTGAATCAGGACAGGTAGAGATGAAGATAGCAATTCTAGAGCAAGGGGAGCTTCAGATTATCATGTTATTGCACCGATAAAACCTAAAAGTTGGCTACAAGATGGAGGGAGCTGACTACAGGGAGGGAGTTCACTTCTGATGAGCTGTGCTGGACTTTAGCTTTTAGAAAATTCAAAACCAACAACAACAAAAAAAAGATACCTATACAAACAGGAGCCTCAAAGTTCCATCCTTTACTTGTGCAGGTTAGTTGCTCTTCTCCTTGTAACTGAAATCCATACTGACATGAATAAATCACTGTAGATTTTCCAGTTTCTGAACAGTATACAAAATCACCATTTTCTACGTTCTTTGGTGTTCCACATATTTCCTCTACAAATAAAAAATTGTATTACAAGCTTCAAAATAATTACCACTTTACCCTCGCAAAGACAGTGGACATTATTCTTCACTACTGCTACAAATTAATTTCAATGAAATTGCTCATATGTTTTAAGCTAATCAAGAATGTAATTGCTCATTTCTGGACAATAACATACAATAATTATAATTTATAAGGAATACCTCAGGTTTGGCTTATAAGCTTTGTAAAATTAACATTATCTTCTAACAGTATGTTGTGCACATATTTTCTTTCACGCAAGAACTCCCATCTCAGTTGCTATAATGTCTGGGTATCTCACAATCCATTCATGTTATCAGAATGAAGTTAAAAAACACTATATTTATTACAGAGGAAGCAGAGAAAGCCCTAGATCTAATTTTTAAGTGGTAGAAATACTAAAGATCTGCATCAGACCAGTGATTCAAGACCTGCCAAACCTAAGATCGGTTGTCTAACTATTCTCCTCTCCCATCAGAAAAGATAGGTAATTACTATTTTACCTTCCTGATAAAATTCTTTCCAAGCTTCTAAATTCATCCCAGCTATATTGGCACAATGCTTAAAATTCTGTGGAAACTTTCCAAGTTGAAAGGCATCTTCTGGCACTTCAGAAATTCCTGTATTATCACAAATCACGCGGGACAATGAGTGCTTCTTGAGTTCATGTTTTTGAGCTTCTGTGAAAACATTATCATTTTCCCACCAAAATCTGGAAGAAACATTTTGAAAGCATCAAATTCAATGAGTTGATTATTCTTACTTTCACAGTACCCTATGTAAAAAGCAAAAAAGAAGATTTACAGTAAATGTAGGTGGATAAAATAATAAAAGTAACCACCACTATCTGCAGATTTAAACACCCAGCTTGAAAGTCACAAAAAGGCTAGTACGAGTCTGACCTACTGGCCAACTCAAATGATGTGCTAAAGAAGTCAGATGGTTAAAATTATTAATCAGTCACGTTTAAAAAATTGCTTTTCATTGATGATACAGGGTCACAAAAGCTACAATCCTGAGAGAAAAATTCGAAACTGGGTGCTTTATCTTATGTACACTGGCATTCACTGTGCAGTGATAAGTTGTTTGAAGCATAAATTACAGGAGAATTACAGAAGTAGCTATAATAGATTTCCCTGTAACACAGTTTTTGAATTCTGCTTGCCATTATTGAATGGTTCTTATGAAAACAGGGATTGCTGAATACTCCTCTGTTTAATATGAAGTTCTTCATTTGCTAAGAAAGCTTTAGATATGCAGATTAATTATAGCAGAAGATTGCAAGACAGTGTTGTGGTTTAAGCCTCTCACGCAGTTCGCTCACTCACTCTCCCCTCTTTCTTCCCCCTGCTTCAGGAGGGATGGGGAGGAGAATTGAAAGGATGCAACTCCCACAGGCTGAGGTAAGAACAGTCCAGTAACTAAGGTATAAGACAAAACCACTGCTGCTACCACCAAAAATAATAATGGCAAGGGAAACAACAAGTGAAGAGAATACAACCGCTCACCAGCTGATACTAAGCCCGACCAAGCAGCAAACTCAACCCTTCTGGGTCTCTGCCCTCAGTTTTTTTACATCCTGGGCATGACTTGCTGTGGTATGGAATACCTCTGTGGTTAGTTTGGGCCAGGTGTCCTACCTCTGCTTCCTCCCGGCTTCCCCTCCTCCCTGGCAGAGCTTAAGACTCAGAAAGTCCTTGGTCAGACCAAACATTACAAAGCAGTAGCTAAAAACATCAGTGTTATCAGCGCTGTTCCCAGGCCGAAAGTCAAAACCACAGCGCTGCACCAGCTACCAAGAAGGGGAAAAATGACTGCTACTGCTGAACCCAGGACAGACAGTAATTGTACTTTTGATCATAAAAAAAAATAAGCTAAGAACACTAGCTGGAACAGAAAGGAGCTATTTTTTCCATGTTGTCAGATTGGGAGTGCAGTGCCAGAGCAGAAGAATGAGTTGGTGCTACCAGGGTACATATGTTATATTACATATAATATTTGTGTGTGCACAGACAAATGCATATATGTTTAAAGACGAAAGGAAAGGGAAAGAAAACACTGGGATAAAAAAAAAAAAGGCGAAGATCAACAGTATAATAACATGTAATGAACGGCAAAACAGTATTTTTGGAAAATCTGATAGCATATATGCATTAGTACTTTAAACAGTGTTAAGCACTGCTAAAATCCTAAGATAGTTCCCTGTGGTACTCTGGCCAATTAGGATTTTCCTAAGTGCTAGGTAGGATTTGTGGTAACATGTCCTAGGACTATTAGAAATAGAGTATGGATGTGTTCATATTGTACAAATTGACCTAAGGTTTAACACAGGACTTGGCAGTCCATAGGACTGGGGGAGCATGGCTGGAGTTTCTAGAAAAGCCTGTGGGTTTTGTGTTTACATTTTTCTGATCAGAAGCAAACAGCAGTTTTGACTGTGGACTCTCTGTAAATTTGGCATGTGTGAAATGTGTTAGGTTTTTTATGAGCCATCTGATATGGTTCTATGCAAATTGGAAGTCTGATAGTCGTGTTTGTGTTCTGGGCAACATGGTGTGTCCTGGAGCTGCTTTTCAGGGCAAAATGTATCCTGCTGCCAAGAGGAGGGTACCAGCTAAGTAAGGCAAGTGGGTGTGGAATTTTGGAAAACTGTAGGCAAATGGTTACCTACAGCAGGACAATCTGGGGAGAAACCTGTCCCATTTTGCCTACACTGGAGGGAGAGGAAATCTACAGAACCAGGGATGGAGTGAATGTCCCACACCTCAGCAGCACTTTGACAAAAATTGCAGGAGAGATGGAGGGGCTGAAGAGAGGTAAAAAAGAAAGATGTCTTCCTGCTACCCCTCACTTGCACATGGCCTCCAGACTTGTCAGAGCATCCTGAAACCTCACTGACTGTTCCCAGACCCTTTCCCATAACCAAAGTCATTAAAAACTTGGCTCCACTCAGCTCTCCTACACCTGTCATTTCCCCTTTCATGTACATGAAAACCTATTCTACTTTCATCACAAAATTCAGTCTTACATACACTGCTGAGAAGTCTTGAGTAGAAAATTATTTTTAATCTATCTATCACATAGGTCTTTACTCTAGCAAAGGTTCTTTTGACTGATCTGTATCAGGTGAATTTTACAGCGTTAAAGTAAAAAAATGAAAGAGAAGGAAAAGAGGATCAAGCTTCCCTATTCTGGAGTGACAAAGTTCCAAAATTTTTGCCCAACTATTGCAAATCCTGAGGTCACAAAATGATTCAGAGTAGAAAGAGATAGAAAAAGAAAATCAAGATGGATATAACTGAAACAATTTGTTCCAGGTGATTTGGCTGAGGTTAAGACAGTGCCTGAGCTTAGTACATTGGAAAAAGAAATTCTTTCTTGTTCTGTCAGGTTACTGACAAATGTTTTTAAGTCTATCAGAATGGAGTTCAGCCAGTCAAAAATCCACTTAGTCCTGATTTCTAGACTTAAACAAGTACATTAGAAGAGATGTTTTGAAATCTCTACTTACTGACATGTCAATTAACGTATCTAGTAAGTATGTAGAGTTACTGGTGCAGATGTAGATAATACTCTATTAGACAAGGCACCGCAATGAATGCCAGACTTTTCCATTCTTGCACTTATTGTGTGACAACTATAACATGTTGTTCCACGCTTCTAACTTCTCTTGGATTCTTTAGTATTAATAACAGAATATCACTTAACATTTAAGTTAGCTGACACAAACTTTACAGCAGAAACTTGGGGAATTATTTTATTACTAGACTTCTCTTTTTCTCAATTTGGAGATAACGTATTAAATTATACTTGTTTAATTAATGCTAGTTGTATTATAAGACACTGAATAATAAGTAGTGTCATAAGGCACAGAATAATGGAAGTAAGGCTTGGAAGGACATTGAATAGTAACGGCACAGAATAACGGAAGTAAGGCTTGAAAGAACTTGGTAGATTATCCTTCCCCAGATAAAGTCAAATATGCCAAGCATACAATTCAGACTTTCAACTGCATTTTTAACACAGCTGAGTGGAATGTTTGTTGTCTATACAGTTTATGCTAATAAGATACCACCTTTATGATTAACATTGCTTTTTCCTGTGAGTTAATTAATTAACATTTTTTAAAGTTCAGATTTAAATTCTGCCTCGGATGCTTATTTATGTAATGGTTTCTTTCCACAACAGTGACTTATGAGAGGAGCTTAAAGGTGAGCGTGAGGACCAGATGTACTTAAAACACCACTGTCATAGTGTGAGCAGTTTAAAAATAATTTTCTCCAGGGATTCAAAATTGCTGCACAAGTACATGCTGGAAATGAAAAAAGAAGCTGGTTCATAATTGCTTCAGGAGTAGAAGCAAGATGTAAACTACATCTTGCATCTCTTTGTGACTGAAGCTGCATTTCTCCTTCCTTCCCAGCGTGGAGGGTTGTACTGGCACAGGATCCTGGTGGTGGTAGTGCAGGGTTAACTAAAAGGACATCCTATGCCGTGTCTAATGAGGCAATTCTGGGAGCACTCTGCAGTCCCAGTTCACGTAAGAACAGGTCCATGGTGGTTTTGTTATTCCTTCTAGGATGCCTGAATTACAGCTCTTTGCCTATCCTGTCTGACTTTGCCATGGAAAATGTCTAGTTTGCCATGGAAAATGTCTAGGTTCTTCCAATTCCAGAGTCCAGTATAGGTCTCAGGGACTGGATAGTTAAAGGCTGCACAGTAGTATATCCATCCACACAGAAGTTAGCTGCCCCTGCCACAATTAATTCCTGGTGGCAACTTGCATTTCCACTTGGAGTGCAAAGTTGGACACCTTAGTACTACAGAAAAAATCTCCACGTCATCTGCAATTGAGACTATGCACAGACTGAAGAAGAATAAGCAAAAGTTCACCCAACAAAACCGACGGAATAACTTGTTTAAAGCATATTTTGTCTTATATTCTGGGAAATGTCCTCAAATATCTGTAAAATCTCCATTGCTTCTGCATTTTTTACACAAATGCCTCAACAGCATGACTAAACTCACCGGTCACCATCCCTTAGTGCTTTCATTTGCTTTCCAATTATGCACGCAAACAGGGGACCAGTTCTAGCGCCTGGAAGAAAGTCTTCTACAAGACCACCAAGCCAAATGTCAATATTGCTAGGATTGTGGTACAATTCCATGATTTTTTCAGTGACATTTCTATTGGTTATTACTGTATTCAGGTCAGTGTGTGTTTCCAGTTTTGGTAAGCCACAGAATTCTCGCCAGTCATTATAACCTGTAAATATTTTGTAAAAAAAGAAGATTAGACTTGACTGTTAAGCATGATATATGAAATTAATAAATTTATAAGCACTGGATTCTGACAACCCTAACCATAATCATAGGCAGTTATGTCTAAAAATAGGACTATTATTGGTTAAATTGACCAGGGAAATGATGGCAGGATCTGAAATTAGAGGGTGAATTGCTGCATCATTCTTGTGAAGGTAAACAAAAGCTTAAAACAATTCTCCCATATTTAAGTAATGAAAACATGATAATAGATAACAGGAGCATGCACTATGTCTTGAGATTTCCAGAGTAGGAATACAGGAGTTAGATGAGAGTGGGCAGGAAATAACCTGAATATAGTAACTAAAGCACTCTACTAAGCAGTGTCACATTCCAGGGCACATGTCCAGCTGTCTGGAAAATAGATTTCTTTTACTTGCTTTTACATTTTTAGAATTAAACTCCCCGACATTCCAACAAAACTTTAACTTCCTGTCTGGGACATCAAGCCTCCATTTCTACCCTTGAATAGCCAAGAACTTTAAACTCCAAGGCAGAGTCAGACTTCGTTTCTACTGTCCAGGGTCAACAACTTGTGTATTCTTAGCTGTGGAGTCATACAGGAGAAATGGAGAGGGTTGTCACCCAGAAACATTTGACAATCAGCCAGTCCTATCTTCATGACTAGTACGTTGGGCTTAAAGCATAGAAGAGCAGGCCATGTTTGTTTCTTAATCATGCAGAAAAGTGATTTGCTCAGGCAGCAGGGCAGGGCACCTTTAAAAATAAAAAGGCCCTGAATGCTATGATGAGGGCTGCTGCTTCTGTTCTCAGAAGCACACAGGACTGGGAACCTACTGCATTTTTCTAACAGCCGTTGCAATGAAATTAAACTAAGCTCCAGCAGTCTTCCTCTAAGATAGTACACTCATGGCTTGATGAGCTAATGCCCTTTGACTGTTAGTTCAGTCTTATCCTGGGCTGACAGGACTAAATAAATCAGTGAAAAAGCCAGGCACAAATATGTAATATTACTTAAAGTGAGGTGTACACCTAACTAAGCCATCTACACCACATGTACACCACATACACTACATGGAGACATCTCAGCACCTCCTACGGTTGGTAGAGCCAACGAGATTGTGTTTAAGTTGTCCTGTCCCACAGGCTATGGGCAGCCTACAGATGGCAAGTAGCTGCTGCAGGCTGAAACCTCACTACTCTGGAGCTGGTTCCAGCAAGAACAAGCGTCAGGTACCTACAGTGAGCACACCCAGATCCACTCACTAGTACTGTCCTTCTAGATTACAGATTTAACAGATTATTTTAATTTCAAATGCTGTGGAAAATTCTTTTTCCATAAAAGTTAAAAATATTATTAACTTACATTTAAAAAGAGACTGAAGTTATTTTTCTGATTACCAAAACAATTATTTAAAAACTTAGGATTACATCCCAAATATAAACAGTTACAGTTCAGTTACCAGGTGGAAGAAAATTCAAGAAAAATCAGTAGACCTGGGAGTCCATGATCACGACCACGCTGTAAATTTAATGATGATAAATCGAGTGAGCCATTATTGGACAACACAAACAGTTTCTCTGTTAATTCCTCATTCAGCAGTTGATCTTGCACCTGCAGTTTTGCTGAATGTGCTAGAAGACCCCTTAGTAAAGGATCCAAGCCTCCTTTAAACACAAAAGTAATATAACATTACATCATATATATAAACCATTATAACTTTCTTAACACACGTGAATGCATGTATGTCTCCATGGTTTTTAAACACTGGTCACATAGTCTTTACATTCAAACACATGCAAAATCTCTTTCAGGTTGAAATAGAAGTAATGGTGTTATGAAAAGGCTCCATTTTCTTCTTCACGTGTAAGAAAATTTGCAATCTGATAATACAATAAAAAAAAAAAAAATTAAATATCTTCATCATCAATCACCAGTATATTGCATTCTGCCAGACTGGTTTAATCTGGAGAGTAACAGCAGTCTGATTCAGACAACTATTTAACTCAGAATAATCATTCCAGTTCATGTTAGTACTCTGGAACCCATTCAAAAATTTAAATCAATGATGTAATTAAATAAATGTTCCTATTCTTAATTCAAGATAAGTAACTGAAAAAAGTTACAATATTCTGGAAAAAAAACCCATAAACATTTTAAATAAAAGCATACCTTCTTTAATGAGCCTCCAAGGACTAAAGAAAACTTCATGCAAATGAAGATTTGGGAGTTCTGGATCATCTAAATACTGTGCATTCAATCGCCTTACTATTGGTTGGATCGTTGCATGGCCAAAACGAAAGGCAGCTGTTGAAAATACATTGGAAACTGTGGGATTCAATGTGGGATCATAGCCTGCATAAGGGCCAATATACAGATTAAAAGCATCTGGACCAATGATTTTGGGAATGTAGTCTCTTAAAGTAATAATCTGAAAGAAAAAAAAAAAGCAACATTTATCATTCAGTGTTTTTATAGATGAATCGCAATGATTCCTGGGTGCTAAATGCCCTTTTCTTCAGTCATCTATGCGCAAGCATTCGGCATGACTAAGAGCAGTATTAACTGGTAAACAGTGTCAATCTTATTTTTGCAGTAAGCAGACAAATGACAGAAGAGAATCAGGGGCATAGCTCAGCATAGTGCAGCAATCAGACCTCTGTTAGCTCTTAGTATAAATGCTAGACCAAGCTTCCTGAACAGAGATTACCAGTGCTGCTACTTAGAATACATGGGGGTAATCCAGCTCACAGGAAGTGTGCTGAGATTTAAAGCCTTGATGGAGATGATGTAAATTATAATGCCCATTAAAATGGCAAAGAAAGCATGAATTGCTATAAAGTCTTTCAAAAATGGTTGTGGATATGAAGAGATTCAATTTTAAGATATATATTTCTGACTCAAATCCTCTCTGCTAAATATTTGAAATGACCAGGCTTAAAAATTCTGGTGCCCAGAATCCCTTGATGGACATCTTATGCTAAACTCAAGTCAATTTATAGATTCCTAAAAAACACACTTCAAAAATGAAAATGTTGATAAACACCTTCTGTCAAATGATTTTGTAAGGTAACAGTGTTACAGTTGCATGAAAAAATCATGTGAGTAATCATAACGAAACTCAATAAACTCATGGCTGAACTCAATAAAGGGTAATGGAATGAACATGAAACATATAGAACTCAATAAAATACCTTATAGATTCGATATGGTATGCAATAAAATGTGCAGACAAATGTACTTTGAGTTTGATATAGTGCACATTGAAAAGCTAGTTGGCATAAAATGACCTTATGAAAAACTTCTATCTTTGTTTTAGGCACAGCACAGAGACAAGCAAACCTCTCAAGAATTTGCTCACTTTTTTAGAAGGCAAAGGTAACAACCTCTTTATGTTTTCAGGTTAGGTCATGCAGTGAACAAAACATTTTAAGACAATAGGTTAGAATTCTTTTTACGCCTTCTTTAATACAGCATATGAAGAGAATAATTGCTAGAAAATCATACTGACCATCATTTGAGAAGTTAACAATTTTCTACATTCACAAAGGTTTTGCAAGATGAGAGTTCTTTCTAGTTTTAGATTCAGAGCTAGTTTTTACAAGCAAAGATTTTAAACAGAACTAGATTAGCCATAGACACAAACATCCTGATATGACTGTAATTTCTTGTTTCATTGTTAATAAAACCCCAAGGTAAACTGCTCAGGAAGGCCAGATTCACTGAAGGAAAGGACAATTCAGATTTTTCATTTCACCCAGCTCTTCATTTCACCATGATCTTCATTTCTTGTTTCTTTAGTGAGAGAAAAGGGGTTGCCGTTTCCAGACACGAAAATCAAAAGACTAAGTGTAAAAAAGGGTCTTATGCCTGCCTCAAGTTAGGAGAGGCATTTGTTTGGCAGAATCTTCCACTGGCTAAATAAGACTCCATCATGTAAAGGTGATTTTTAAACAATACAGACTAAGATGTACTGATGCAGCAGAATATGATACTGCCAGAAAGAATCTGGAGTCTGGCAAAGAGCCACATCTAAAGAAACATCCAGTATTTGTGTAGTCTCTGAATGTACCTTGCCTAAATTTGTCTGCTTGAAGTCAAGTAGAGCCTTGTTAAAAGTTCTTCTACTTGACCTATATATAAGTTTTAAAAAGATGTAAACAGCTGACAAACATCAACATTATTTCTTTTAAGATTCCTTTGCATGCACTTTTTGATCTGAGAGAGTTATTTGAAAGGTTTATTTCCTCTAATATTTCAATATAGTGTTCCATCAACAACTGAGATTCACCTGTGGAAACAAAGGAACATGCTTGCCTAAAAATATGTCAGTAAAATTAGAGCCAGAAAGGCAGTATATGGAAAAGAAATTGAAAACAAGTACAATTAACTGCTCTACCATTTATTACTTACTTTGAATGTAATTACAAATATTAACTTTCAGATGTTTGCAACAGTATAAGGGATTTATGTGTATATGATGAGTTCTGCAAGGTTCTGGGTGGAATCAACTCCTTGTGACATTTAAGAAATTTTTTGTAATCCAAGCTCCTCTTAGGGTATGTTCAGCACCCCATAGCGTCAATTCCAAGCTCTGTAGAAGCCTCATGAAGAAATTCATTTTAATCAATAATGTCAGTATTTCTACTGTCTCCTGGCAGTAATTGTTTCAGTGGTATAATTCCATGAAAATGATGATAAATGGATGCTGTCTTTTAAACAGAAGCCTACATGCTCAATGTTTAAATTACTTTAGTAATATACATGATGAGATAGTAACAGAGTGATTAAGATTTAAATGAGATTTAGTTAGTCATATCAGAGAAAATAAAATTCTGATTTCCTGACACTTCATCCAATTACTTGCTAAGTATCCAGGCATGGACAGAATCTAGGTGATTACCAAGACTGTCAAAAAAGGTTCTGTACAGATTTTACAGATTTCATATAAATCACATATGCATTGTTTATAGGAAAGTAATTGAATCCTGACCTGCAAACACAGTAATACTCCAAGTTAAACAGGCTATTAGCTTGAAGTGCAACTTCCCTCTGATTCAGATGGCAGAATTACTGGAGGGATTCCCAAGTGTCCTTATGAACTCAGCAAGCACCCTGGCTGGGTTTGCCTCCAGGCTGGGCCTCCTCAAGCAGAAGTCAGCCATACATTAAATATTTGGAAATAGGTTGCATAATTTCAGACTTTTTTTGAGAATTTCTTGTTCATGTGAAAAGTTATTTCAAATTTGGTGCAAAAAATAAAAAAATTCATATCTCTTTTCATAAGGTTCAGCAGTCTTAGCTCGTCAAAACCCCTCCAGTATTTTTAAAAGTAAGGGTGAATGGGTCAAAATCAATGGAAAAAGGAAAACTAAAGGCTGGCAGAAACAATCTAAAAACACATGAAATATCATAAAAATGATTGACCAAAAGTGAAACACATTTTTGCCATTGACCAGAGGAAGGAATTGTATCATAATTCCATGCAAAGGAATAGTATCTCACTGAGGTAGTGAAAAACCAATTAAATGAAGCTCTTCCACCTGGGAAAGACCACAGAAATAAAAGAGAACAACAAAACATAGCAATGGTATTTAATTCATTAAAATGCTATGCACAATTGGTTTGAAGTTCTCACTGTAACTATTTAAGTCCTAAACTTTTATGTAAAGGGTGATGATATGAGAGCTCAAGTTTTAATAAAAAATGAACACATTATAGTTCTATTAGTAGTCTGAACTACTCTACAATGTACTACAGCTACAATGTGATACTCCATAAACGAGTTATCATACTGTGCAACACATACTCTTTTATAACATCTACAGTTTATCTATTTATCCTTTATAATTTCACAGAGTTTAAAATCTGAGGAATTATCTAGTATTCTAATTTCACAACAAGTTTTGCCTAAGTAAGCCATGCTGAACCTAATAACTGTACTTAATATACATCAGCCTCAGAAGACGCTTACTTTCAACCCACACCTAGGACAATAGCAGAGAGGTAGAATGCAAGACACCCAGAGAACACAAGCAAATGTAGAAGGAAATGAAGAACACTTATCCACACACAAAAAATAAAGGCAGTTTTCAGCTATAATTGGGATCAACTGGTAGCAACTCCATTGATTCAGAGATGGTTCTCTGATGCTGTGATAAATCAAAGAGAATTTGATTCAGATTGATCAGCAAAACTTCTGCTTCACTTTGATTAGTGCCGTATCATCCAGCTTTCATAATCCAAATGGCACATCAGGGGAAACAGTCTCTGGAAGGAAGGGCACATGTGCATGAAATTTCATTCTGCAAATTATAATGTACAGAGTACTAATGTTAAGACTGTAGCAGCTGGACAATTAAGCATTTTTTTCCTGTTTCATATGCTCTTTTTTTTTCTTTTTTTTTTTTTTTCTTTTAAGGAAAGCAAATTTAAACTATTTTCTTTCAAATAGCTTAAAAGGAGGAATCCTAATTTTACTTATCTGTCAAAACAAGAATAAGAAAATCAAGCAGATAGTGTTATTTCAGTTAGTAAAAAACAATGAAAAAATATGGGGTTTTTTTTTTCACAAAACACCAGGTAAATCAGAGTGTGTATTTTTACACTGTATACTGCAGTATACATACTTTAGAGTAAAGCATGTATCATTCCCATAAAATGCAAGAGGAGAGTTAACCACTCTTGTGGGTTATAAAAACTACTAATTATCAGTGAAACATGTCCACAATGCAATGAAAAAATCAGTTTTCTGCAGGATATCAACAGGCATTTGTCATGTTTGGTAACTTTGTCACGTTTCCATTATTGAATGGTTGGCACTAGAGATATTTGTGGTGCCAAAAAAGCTTCCAGGAGGAACAGTGTGTCTAGAGAGATTTGCTAAATTCTCCTTATTCTAGAATGAAGGAAGGCTTTTTGTTCAACTCTATAATTACACAGCCACAAGAAAAAATTATGTTTGAAAGGGTTCGTTCCAAACAGAGAGAATTTTAGAAATGTGCAGCAACTGAAACAAGATTTTATAGGTGAAATCTCAAGGTAGCTTCAACTAGAGCTGTCATTAGTGCGCTGATTAGCATATCATATTAATAGAGATACTTCAATTATCTCCCTTTAATGAATATCTCTAAGCCAGCTGGATATAACTCAAACACATATCTAATGAGCCATAGGCAAATCTCATTAGCCTGTGATACTGGCAGAAATAATGAGTAGCCCAGATTCATGTAGTGGATTGCCTTGCACAATGTGTTTTCTTTCAAGCCATGTCAGTGGACATAAATCAGAAGTGTATGAATCCTCAGAGACCCACTTTTGGATTTGTACTTTCTTCTAACAGGTATTAACAAACTTTCTGATTTGTCAGTGCCATTATTTTAATGTAAACACAGATTTACAGAAAAGAAGCAGACATGGTTAATATAAACAGAACATATATATATGTATGTTATATATATATATGTATGTTATATATATATATATATAAAAGTCAAACTTTTCAAAAGGACTGACTAAATGCAGTTAAATAAAGTATGCTGCTTTTCTGAAGTTATCTACCTGTAAGTGAAAATAACAATACGCCAGAGAACACAGGTGGTTTTTTAAAGTAAATATCCTACATATTCTGCTGACCAAAATTTGCAGAAGAAAGGAAAAGTGTTTTATCAGAACAGTGAAATTTTCTTCCTTCCTTCCCCAATTTATCTTTAAAAAAGTCTCCTTTTGTAACTAAAAAAAAAGGCATTTAGAAGTATCAGAAAGCATAGATAAGTCCCCTAGCCTTCAGTTTATTCTGAGCATATCTGTTGTTATGGATTATAATGGGCAAAGTGAACTGCTGTGTCTTAGGTTGTCTGATTAAAGGCAAATCTCCATAAATGCAAAGGCCCTGGTGAGGCTTGGAGGAGCAGCATCAGGCACAGCAACATGAGTAACCAAACCATCAAAAAGGGGCTCATGGGATTGTCCATTCCCCAAGGCCACCAGAGAGACCAGCTAAAACCTGAGCCCATGTGTGAAACCTGCCAAGATAAGCCAATGAAAGAAACTATCCACTGAACCTCAATAAAGCTAAAGAGACAATTGCCTGCAGGGGTAGGAGTCCTTGTGGGCCACAAGGAACACCTTCTTAGATGTGAAATGGTCTGTGCCATTCATTTTGTGTGAGAACCAGCAACGTTCTGCTTTTGGTGTGAGATGGTTGGTGTGGCCTGCTGTGCATATGTGTGTGTCCTCCCACACTGAATACAAGTACTGAGAGGAAAAAAAGAAGTTAAAGCCTGCACAGCTATTTCAGGAGGGAAAATAAAATAAAATAATAAAATAAAATACAAAACAAAACAATACAAAATAAAATAAAATAGTAAAAAGCTGTGTAGAAATAGAATTTTCTAATTTGGGGTCTAATATAAATATTCCTATGGTCTCTTTTCTTCAGTATTTTTCCATATTTATATCTCTTATCAAGAGTAGCCCTTGAAGTTTATTCATTAATACTTTATTAAAAACTTCACAAGCATTTTTATGTAGGGAAGTTATTAATTTATATAATATGTATGAGAAAGTAAGTATTTTGAACTCTATGTAAATACAGAGACATTACTTTTTAATTGTTTCCTTTACTAAAACAAAACCCCGAAAACAATCTATAAAGAAATGCATCTGAAAAGGCCTCTTCAAAAGGCAAATAGACACCTGAGAAGCTGGATGAAAGATGAGCAGAATAGAAACTGCCATGAAAATCAGAACACTGAGAGGTTTGGCCACACTAAGGACCAGGACATTGCATTCAGGAAAGTGAGAAACAGAGCAAACTTCAAAATTTGAAGCACAGAAATAGGAGGCAAAGAAAAGGCATCACGATCTCAGAAGTCCCCCACAGATACATGTTTGAAGTTTTGTCATCAATTCTGTTCTGATATGAGTTCTGGTATCTACTTCAATATGTAGATAAGCAAATAAGCAGCCAACCTGATGCAGAGCACCAATAATTTTTCGTGCTTCTTGGTAGACTGTCTCAGCACTCCAGTGGCCATTGATGTTTTTGAGGGCTCGGGCCATGCGGTTGTGCTCTCTCAGCCACAATGTGTGCATAGCTGCCAGAGATGTAACCTCACTGGAGCGGCTGTCCCCAGCCATAAAGCATTCAATCCTCTCACCTTCACTTGCATTCAAATCTTGTGCACAAGGTGATGGGATCTGGTCTGTAAAAGGCAGGTATTCCCGATGGTTATCATGATATTTAACATTTACTTTAAGAAGGCCTTCTTTGCTTGTTAAATTCCTCAGTTTGTTTTCAGCAGCAGGGGTACTGCCATAAACAGTAGAAGCATCAAGGAAAGAAGTCAAGCCATTAATCTGTTGTCTTGGATTTAGTCCTGATAGATTTCCAAAGAGAATACTGTGATCACCAGTGCCACATGCAGCAGATGAGCGGTAGAAAGGCAGGCAATCCATCCCTGCGGATAATGTATCATTGGTGGCCACCTGCGTTAAAAAAAAAAAAAAAAAAAAAAAAAAAAAGGAGAATATTTTCTGACATGAAAATAACAGCTGTGGATGTTAAGGCTTGTGTAAATATTTTCATCCTTTGTTTTCAGGTGTTCAGATCTCAACTACTGGAATGACTTATTCTAAACTTGTGGAGATTGTTTTCCTTCAGATTTAAGTAAAGAGATGATTCACCCTTTTAAAGCAAAGACACATGAAAACCAAACTTTTACTCTGTCAAGGAGCCACAACAGCCTGTCAGTTCCAAGAGTAAAAGATATTAACCTCAATTAAAAAGGTGATAACAATCACGACTATGAGTTTCAAGGAATATAAATCTAGGGTTTTCTTATCAATTCATCAGATAACACTTACTAAAGCTGCTAAAATATCCCAGAAAAAAAAAATCCTCAAAAATTTAACTAAAAGAAAATAAATATTTTGTACAGACACCTGATATAACCCTTCTCATTCTATTTGCTTGCTTTTGATTTTTCAAATCTCTTTGACAGAAGACAGTGAATACTGCATATGTCAGAAAAAATTTTGCAATTTCTTCATTCTTCTAAATAATGTAAACATCAGTCTGTGAAGATAGAAGTCATTTAATTGGGGTTAAAAGTAACAAAGAATATTTGCAATGGCATTCAAAGCTTCGTATAATAACATCTTTACCTCATTTATTATATCAAGTAAAATTTTCTTACTACTGAGAACTCATGTCAGTACGGATTGACACCAATGAAGCATTTAAGTTAAGAAAGGGTTTCATTTGTTTTTTAAGTCTTCTCTGGGGAAGAAAGTCTTCCAATATTTACTTACTGCCTAGGTCTGGGCAAATCAAAATAGCTTATTTTTGAAAGAAATATTAAATTTTTTTCTTCCTTTCACTGATTGCTGAAATCAGTAATTTCTCTGCCTTGTGTTTTCTATTTAGCATTTGTCTCTATTATTAAGTCTCTTGCTATTAGTGTGGCTTCTTTTTCCCTTCAGATAGCAAAGTAAGCAGGAAGCTTATCTCATACAACAAATACCTGTACTAGACAGCCACAGCACTGTATGTATTTGAGGGTCTCCTGCTCCTAGTTATCAGCAAAGTCTGGAAGAATTCAGGTATCGCTGGGAAAAAAATGTATGAGACACCTTTAAGTTGTTAAACAGCAAGGCTTACAACAGAACGTATCAGCAGTGAATGAAGTTCATACTGAATAATTTTTAGTTAACTGTCTCTGCAATTTCAGTTCAAATCGTTCTGTGCCCTGGTGGAGAAAAACAGCAGTAATGAACATTAAGAGACTGTCAGACCTGCATAATGCAGGTCTTTCCCCTTTCATGGGATAAGTAGTGTGCAGCCAGCAGCTGAATGTGCAGAGGAGAGGTTCCTTATATTAATATTATTATTCAAATGATATAAAAAATCATGTAAGGAAAAAACAGATTCCTTTCTGCTGAAATGGGTATAGAATCACTTTTTTTTCCCCAAAAAACTAATGAATAATATTAATTAAAAATATCATATAAATTTTTTCTTTGACTTGCATAATTCTAGAGGAAAAGAAAGTCACAGCAAAACTCCCTTTGGACAAAATAGTTTTCCTAGTATAGCTGCACACTGATTTAACCTGTTATTATATGTGCGCAGTCAAACCTGTTTATGGTGACAGTTTTTTATGTGTAGAACAATGAAAGGCACTTATTGTTTCAGTGTACCACAATGTCTGAACTGTTATTTCAGTTGAAGAAAAATCTTTCTTATTGTGAATTTGTTCTACAGGAAATGACTTTGTCAAAGGACTTTTGCTGTAGACTTGAAAGAAAACGTAGTTTATGGTCTATGAAAGTTTGCCAATAAGGAAAACACGAATCTTTATTTGTGGACATGAAGCTAGGAAGAGAGTCAATGATGCCATCTGACAGTGAACTGCTACCTCTGAAACATAAGAAAAAGGCAGGGGCTTGCCTTGCTGGTTGTTTGGCACACATGACTGATCTATTTGCAGCTGAGACAATAACCTGGCTTGTTACATGTCAGCTTTCGCAAATCACCTCACTTTTTTGTAGCTCTGTTTCTTTTCCACCTTTTTGTATCTGAACTGTCTGTAAGCTTTTCAGGATTGTATCTTACTAAGTGTATGCGCGGTGTCTAACTTATTGTCAGCAATGTAATTAGTACTGAATGAAGTCAGTAGCTCTCCTATGAAAGTTTTTATAATGCTTCATTATGCCTCAGCTCTAACCCAATGTAATCATCTGGGAAATTACAGGTTATCTCCACAGCCCTGTTTCATGTGTCAGGCTGCTATAAAAGAAGTATAAAGTAAAGCTAGTGATCGTCTTTTCTTTTTTTTTTTTTTTTACACTATGGGATTCTGAAAAGATAAAGAATGTTAAGGCTCTACCAGAAGCTACATGCTCAGTGTGAGAACCACTGAGTGAATTTCTATAGCTTTTATCTTGAAAATGTCCAGAATAGAAAATCATACTTGTTCCTATCCTAGGAATCATTTACCTACACTTGTTATTGATATTAATGCACAGCCGCAGCTTTCAGTCCTTCATTGAATTGCACTGACTCAGAATATTTTCCAGACAGCTTCCCTAACCTGCATACTCAGGAGCTTCCTATCCCTGGTGAAACTGCCCGAGAGGGCATGCAGCTGTAAGCACAGCTGTCCTTCTCCATGGGTGGGTTGTCCCTTGTGTGCCACTGTTCTAGGAACACAGCAAGAGTGCAAACTGGATCCTCTGTGTTTACACTGTGGATAATATGTCGTTGATTTCACTCTCTTTGGAAGCCTGCCACAGTTTCTTCATATACAAAATGAATGTATAAAGCTAAACTATTAAATGTTTTCCAAACTTTTAATAGGTGGAGATTGGTTTTAATTAAGTCTTCAGGAAGAAGATCAGTTCTAGGGAGTAACAGCATTGTGTTTCACTGTTAAATAAATATTTTTTCTGGTCATATTAATAACTAACCCCTCTCTTTTTTTCTTTTTTCCTTTTTTCTTTCTTTTTTTACATACAATGTCTATTCTTTGTCTTTGACAAAAAAAAAAAAAATTAGTCACACAATACCAGACATATAATAAAAGCAAAAGAACAACCATGTTCACATCTGTCCCTCTAAGCTGTGAATAACAAAATAATAACAAAATGGAGCTGAAAAATGCATGGGACTGTGATCATCTAATGAATCCACAAGTTGGGTGACTTACCTAATAATCACAGGGTTGTGTCTGAACTTTTTATATATCCACACACTATGGCCATTCTTAGTTTCAGACTTTAACTCCCAACAGTAGCCATGGGTATTCTTTGACCTCCTTTGTCTCCTAGGCTACGTTCAGTGCTAGATTTCATATACGTGTGGCTAAACCAGGTTAGCTGGTCACTCAGCATCCTGAGAATAAGTCTTTGAGAAGCTTGTGATCTTTCTGAATGCTCTGAAGTTCTGTTTGCAAACCTTAAAAAGTTTGTATTCCCTGGGTGAGAGAGGCTACATTTACCTGTCTGAGGTAAAATTTCAGGCAGTCATTAATTTCACTTACCCTTCCCCTTGTTTTAGATTCTTTTACCAAATGAATATGAGCTATCTTTCAACACAGGACCTGGTTTGGTTCCCACAACAGTTAGCCAAGTATTTTCCTTTATGTTTAATGGAAGTGGAATGAGGCACTTAAGAGAAAATGAGACTGTGGTACAGTTATCAATTATGGTTGTTGAGGGGAAAAGAGTTTCCTATTCTGATGGAACTTATTCAGTACACTGGCTTTAGTGCCTAGAGAAACTGGTCAATAATGAAAGTTGAACCCTAAGGAAAGTAATTCAGGTTTTTCTGCATAGAGATAGGGGCATCAGTCCAAGGGCTGTAATGGGCATGGGGTCTCCTGTAGCATGAGACAAACAGGCTGCACTATGAGGAAAAAGAAAACCAACTGATTGCTACTGATTTTTTTTGAGTGAAAGACTGGTTATACTTTTAAATCAATCAGACAAGAATACAGGAACCTATATTCATACTAATTTATGTTTCTTCTAACCCTCTTACAAGCTTTGAATTCATGTTTTCCACCCACTCAAAGCAAAGAGGTGATATAGGTAAGTTTCAGCAACTCCCTGAAGATCATTTTATACATATGTTGAAAAGATAACTCTCTTTAGAAGTTTGCATCAGGTGCTGGAAATATCTTTCCTTTCACTGAGTAAAGTTAAGATCCTTTCACTTTATCTGGCTGGTAATTTAAAAACAGAATTATTTATGACTACTTCCCTATTATCCCCAGTAGAACTCAAAACCTTGAAGCATGAGAACAATAACATTGTGGGGAACTAGTAAGGTTTCTCTGCAACAATACCTGAGAGGTAAAAAAATCTGGTATTTTACTAAGCACCTTAGCTATAGTTTGTTATCTCTACAAACCAATTTAAATATCTACCTGTTTCATGTAATAGCTGTATTGGGTTTCCATTTTTCTGTCACTGTCTGCTCTGGTATTTCTGGATGATCTACCAATTTTCTTTATAATTAATTCAGTGTATGTGCACCACTAATGTGCTTTACTTTATTCACCTGTTTAAAGCCTTACATTTGTCTTGAAGAAATTAATTTAGAATCTTACCTTTATTGGAAAACATGGGTTTTGTTTTTCACATGTCGTTTGGCATTCCATTCCATTTAGGAAGGTGGTTCTACTTGTGCTTTGGGGTGTGAATGCAATGTCATGGTCTATGTACTGTCCCCATACCATAATAATATCAGAATACACATTGTCTTCAGTAACAGCCTCATTAGACGCATGAATAATTGTTTTTGTCACTTCACGAACCTGGAAAGAGAACTAATTTACCTTGGGTGCCAAGCAGTGTTTACTTCTTACAAAATGCTGAAAAAAACCCCAGAGGGTAAAGTGATAGAGCTATCTTTTTATTATTATTATTTTTGCTTTAGAATATTTTATATTGTGGAGTACTTTGTATGTTTTGCTCAAAGACGAAACTTAAAAAAACCAACAACAAAAATAACCCCAACCTCTGACAGACTTTTATTTCTGTTCAGGAGCTGACATACCAGTGCCACAAGCAGGTTCAGAGATGTTTCAGCTGAGTTTTTCTATATATATTCCAAATGAGCAGTGTATCTTTGATCTGTTCCTTTCCAGAGAATTTTGAAAACCACACATTTCTTTTAGACTGCCTTAAAGTTTTCTTTCTTTTTTCTGTTTTCTTTTTTTTTTTGTTCTTTTTTTTTTCTGTTTTTTTTTGTTCTGTTTTCTGCTCCTTTAACAAACGAATTCTCTTTGCTGGGCAACCTCAAATCACTGTGGATACACAGCGGCTCTGGCCTGCTTTCTCCTTAAATGGAGCAGCTTATGCAGCACAGGAGACAAGCAGGCTGCAAATACATGGTACCTGAAAGCTCTGCTTCATTTTATCTGGCAGGGAGAAGCCAAAACATATTTCTGAGACACTTCTGTGAAAGCTGAATAGAGGCACAAAAGCTCTGAGGGGGAACATATGAAGACACCTATGCTATATGTCCAGCCTATACTAATAACCAAGCAAAACCATTAGATCAAAATCATGAGTCAGTTTGTAATGATTAGGGAAAAGTTATTATTCACAGATTCCTCCCTCATGCTGCAAAATATTCCCTTGCATACAGTAGCTGCCTTAGAAGTCAAGCAATAAAATAGAGCAAAAGAGTGCATAATGAATACAAGGGCTATATAATGAATGTATAAGGCAGGTGCAGTTAAACGGAATTGGTGAGGACAAGAGGTAATATGGGACTAGTTAGAAACATCAGGCTTTATACTGAAATAGTCAAGAGCAGAGACAGATACACCTCATCAGGAATAAAAGTCTTTATCAGTATTTTAATATCTTTGATGACCACAAAGTACAAACTTTTTTTCTTGCAGTTAGTAGGATTTTCTTATCACTATTAACTTGCACAGCTATGCTGTGTTCTGATATTGCTTTATAGTAATCCTCACACTTATCACTCCCCTTCTTATCATTTTCATGTTGCTTTTTAAGGGATATAGTTGGTTAGCTAAAAGTACAACAAAAGACAATTATATAAATGAGGAAAACCATCTATTGCACTAGTTTTATCCTGTCTTATGTCAAAATAAAGCAGAGAACTTTGCAGATGGTCAGATATGATCAGATTCGGTATGGTCATGTAGTTTTGTTTTCATGTGTTTTACTTCATAAGTATGTACCCTAACAAATATGGAAAAAGGCAGCTTGTATAATCTACTGGAAATTTACTTGTGTAAATGTCAGGCTTTCATCTTTAAGTGTTAAATTTTGCAGCTTAGAGACACTGTTATTTAATTAATATCATGAGTTGCAGGTGACATTAACACTAAATTCTCTTGCTTATCCTTTATTAAACATACGGTGGTTAAAATAACAAGACTCTGAGTCCATTAAAAGTCAGGTTTCAAAGCTGTGATGACAAACTAGAAATAGCAAATCCAGCCCAAATCACTGTACACTGCAGTGGGGAATTTTTCACCCAGTCTTCTATGCAAACATTTTTTGTTCAGAGTTTCCTCTTTTGCAGCTCTCCTACTTTTTAAGTATATTAGCTGCTAAAGTCCATAAATATTGCAATGATTTCTTAGCCTGGTAACATGGGTGAAAACAACATAAAAATATATGTTATGATTTGACAGTAATACTTGTCAGGGTACACTAACCTAGAAGAAATGGTATACATGTGTACATACATATGCATGCTAGCATGCCTATCTGCTTTATATTTATTTAGCTAACACCCAACCCTGTTTTGCCCATGCTCCTTCCCTGAATAAAGGCACCATAATTAAAACAAAGAATCTAAAGATCACTAGAAAGTATAGGCTGGAAGGTAACTCTGGAGACCTCATGGTGCAGCTTTCTATAGAAAGCAAAGGCTACATTTTCAGAGCCCCAGCAAGTCAGGTCTTGGGTATTTCCCCTAAGGAATATCCTAGCAATTGTCTATGCAGCCTATTCCAACATCTAATTACTCTCACAACACATTTTTTTTCTTGTATCGGACAAAATTTCCCCTGGAGCAACTTGTGACCTTTGCCTCTTTCCATGTTGGTGTGCACCCTTCTGAAGATCTCCCTCTTCTCTGTAACACCCTTTTCAGCATGGGAGGGCTGTAAATACATCCCCCCTGCACCACCTTTTCTCTAGGCTGAACAATCACCTCCCCAGGTCTGCTGGCTGCCCTACATCTGAAGCAAATCAGAAGGCTTATGCCCCATCTGCTCTCCACCACATTCCTTTTTGGCAGAGCTGTCCCGCAAGACAGTCTTTGCCCCCTTGCACTTCCCCACAGTGGCAGGTATGCTTAAAGCCCAGAGTGTTTCAAATAATCTCATGGTGTATTTTCTAACCAAGGGTAGCTGGACTCCGTTGTATCGGATACTGGAATCCCATCCTCGAGGTTGGCTGAGCCCATCCTCATAGGCTGGTGGAAGCCATCTAGCCAAGGCTATGTTTGATGCTCCCCATCTAGGATGTTCCCTGAGAAAAGAAAAAAAAAAAACCTGGATATAAATTATATAAATCTAATTAATATACAATAATCATCAGCCACAGAGTAATACTCCATTGCAATAAGATGTTCATGTAGTAATCTTTGAAAAGGTAATGAATACTGTCTTCATGTATGCCAACATTAGTTTGACTCTAAAGGAAAACAAATTAGATTACTAGTGAAATATTACTATCTTATGTTTATAATATAAGTTGGTTACCTTCCGAAGTCTTTGAAATACTTGCCCCAATGATTTCCTGATAGTGTTCTCATGCCCTATAAAGTCAGATATACTAAAATTTTTGAAATGTATCCAGTTGACTGAAACTGTAAAGTAAGCCACAAAGCACCAGAAATATTCCCAGACAGTTAGCAGAAATACAGAGTGGTAAAACATACATTTATATGTCTATTGGGATGCTAAAGAGGGAACAATTATTTTATTAATACTTCACTGATCTCTGGCACACTGAAGTGGCTCAATTTACGAAGCTATATGGCACAGTAATATTCTTAATTATCTACAATAATTCAACTTGAAGGTTGAAGTATGCTTTAATAAAGCATTCAAATTAGTTACAGTTGATTTGCCTTTATTGAAATTGCATAAAAAACTGCACATACTGTAGTGTTATTTCACTCAATTAAAAATAATGAAATGTTAATTTAACTGCTTAACCAGTGATTTTTCTCCTGCTTGCTTTTATATTTTAGCAGATTACTGGAATGCTACTTTAGAAAAACCCTTCTCACATGCTTTTTCATTATTACATTTAACATATTAATATCTTGGAATCTTGCTTGAGTGAAAAAGTTCTTATCTAGGGCAGCTGAAATAATGAGGTTTTGGTACCATACAGCTTTATAGAGTAGTCAATTTTGATTACTACACATTCTGTATTTGAGAAATGGGACTTTTCATTCACTTGTGAAATACTGGAATTGCAAAGTTTGGGTTTTGTTTTGGCTCCGTTAGAAGGAACCTGGAGGTTTACGATGCAATTCACTATCCAAACTTATGTATTTTAAATGTTATTTCAATGTCCTGCCTAGTTTCAGGTAGAAAGATGAATGCCATATGGCAATTTATTAAATGGATATTGACATGTTTTACATTCTGTGAGCTTCCATGGACATAACTTCTGGCAAACATGGGAGATCGCTGAAAAATAAGCAGCTACTAAACTGAACAGTTTGTAGTGAAGCAGCTATCCTAAAAGGAACATCTTAATTTCCTGTTGTTGTTAATGGATTTAGGTGGGACTGCTCTTTCCTTCCACTAGAGGAGCCATATTCGTACCCCTAACTCTGATGGTACTAGAGTTTCGGACTAAACATCAGGTCCTCGCCTGATGAAACGGTTAATGAGACAGCAATGAAATAGAAATGCTGCAGATAAAATGCTTCCTAGCTGCACATATATTAGACATACAAAAAGTAATCTAGTCATCTAAGCACCTGTCCACCAAGGCAGAGAGACTGACAACTCCTAGAAGCCATCCTATCATACCATCCTATTTCTCACTGTTAGGAGCAGCCAAAGCTGCCGCCTTGCAGTAGACATATAACTAGCCCTCAGAAAGCTAAGATTAAGTGAGCCTAATCGCACTGTGAGATTCCATTCCTTTAGCACCTGGAGCTCCTTCACCTTTGAATCCCTTTCATTGCACTACACGTTAAAAAAACTACATATATCAATGCTAGTTATTTGGGGTAAAAAATGATGAAAAAATAGCTCTCTGGCCATGCCTGTCTCCTTTATACTTACCTTAAAATAATGCTGTAAGTTTGTTTTGTTTATTATACACACACGGGTCTTCAGGCAGAAAGAAAAGTAAAATCTGTTGATATCTGTTACTAGTAAATGTGGATAATGACACTGCGGCAAATGTCTGATGTATTGTTGACATTCTCCTTGAAGGCTGTGTGTATGTTATTCCGTAACACATTTGTTCTAGGAAGTTCACACTAAACCAAGCTAATTTCAGAGCTGTGGAATAAATAATTTGTAATTTACCTGGTCCATCCCAAATATGTGAACTAACCAAGTAAAACATCTGTGAAGAATTTCCATGCTAACTTATCAATAGGTGAAAATACACTTTTTTTTATAGGCAAACAATTAATTCCACTATGAATTTTGGTTTTAAATTTCACCTATAAAATGCAGCATTTGCTGATCTACAGCACAGTTGTACATTCCTACTGGGTGACAAAAATTGCAAATACAACATAAGTCCTGACATATTTTCTGTCTGAAAGTGGCAACTGTAAAGCAAGGAGAAGCACAGAATGGTACTTCATTTAATGTTTGAAGCATTTGAAGCTGGCTTACATTGTATATGTTGTTTACATCATAGTGTAATGGGCTTTTTAAGCTGACTTATTTCAGTAAAGCCTGAGGTATTTCAAGGGGCTCACGAGGTTTTACACTTGTTGGGTTTTTTTTTCATTTAAACACCCTTAAACAGGTATTTAAAGAGTGAAATGCCACTACATATGAGTGCTGGGTTTAAACACTAATTTGGTGCAAGCATAAAAGTATAAAAAGTAGAACACACTGACTACAGACTAACCAGACTGAGTACATCATATTTGTCCTACCCAGCTGAAATCACTATTGACATCCTAATGTTGTCAGAGTCATTGAAGGGAAAAAAGCTGTACCTTATTCACAGCAGACTGAATTTCTCTCCATCTCTGGAGAGACAGACTACAGTTGCCATGCTGGCAAATTAAGAGCTTCAGACATGTGCCTGTATTCAGCTGCATGAATCTTGGCCAATGTATTCAAGCCCTGATGGAGTTGTCAGTGCAAATATTATACTAGCTGGTAGTTCAGATTCCAAGCAACTCTGCAAGTGCCTGGGGGAAATTATGGATATCCACATAGTTAGATTTATAACATTGCTGCATATCAGGTTGTGTTCTTTCAACAAAGAGCCGAGACTATCATCAGGAATATTCCTTTCAAATGACTTCTGATGTAGCAAAACAGATTCATCTCATAAAGCCAGAATGATGGAATAATAAAACTGCATAATTTTACTTACATAGTCCGTTCACTACATTGCAGAGTGCCTTAAACTGTGCAACACCAATGACTTTCTATTTACAGCTCTGTAGTCATGCACTCGTAAACACTACAGTCTGCCTTTCAGTTTGGGACCTTACGCCTATGTATCCAAAGGCTGCTGAGTATAAATACTGTTTATCCCTGTATTCCTTGCTCTCCTTCTCAGTTTTAGACCCCCATTGCATTAAAGGGTTCAAAAAATGCAGTTACATCTGTTATGTTGGGTTTTGCTGGAATTAATTGCCACGTGTATTAGGCAACAACTAGATAGTAGTAAATAATAGTAATTCGGATAGCCAATAAGCATATATTTATATAAATAGACATACAAAACCAAACATATTATCCAGAATTTTTAGGTGCATGTTTGCGAAATATTAAGGTTTTGGGGAAATATGAAAATGAGATTTCTTATTGTTCCTTCTGAAGTAATTATACTTTCCTGCTCAATATAATTTTATAAAATTCAGTAAAAAAAATGCTGGGTTAGCAGTCAGCCTGTTTAATTTGTACAGAAAAAGACTGTGTAGAATCAGTCCTCCCTAAATTTAAAGCTCCTTACATACTATTAGAAGCCCTTATAGGGAGAACCTGTCTGCAAAAGTTAGTGTATCAAAGTTTAGATGAAGAAATTCTTCGTCTGGGAGATTTCAGAAGTACCTCATTTAGAGATGTATTGATGCCAAATGTAGCTGATGGAGGTTATTCTCCCTGCCCAGTTTTTCTAGGAAAAAGTAAACATAGTTTCTTAAGTTTAAAGTATACGAAAGAAGTTTGCAGGGCACAATTCTTATATTACATACCTGTTATTGCAGGCACCAGTAATGAGTCGGTATTTATTGGCTACACAATTGTCTGGACATTTTGGTGGCAACATATAAGGCAGACATCCAGAAATATTAGCAATTGTAGTGAGCAGATCGGCTGATAAAAGATCTGAAAGCAAGAAACCAAACAAGCAATTTGCTCTACTGCTACATAGCTATATGTAGATATATAGGAGAAAAGACATCATTGTGAGATACTACTGCAGCATCCCCTCTTTTCTTCCTAGGAAAGGGGACTTTGTGAGAAGTGTTGCAGGAAGCAGTCTTGGGGACTTAGAGGAGACAGACGGAGAAAGGAGAGAGCTGTTTTTATTATCTGATGCATAGAGAATAAGAAGAAAGTACTCCAATCATAGGTAACTTGTTCCTTTTTCTCCTCCTTTAACCTGCCCTCTGCTTCCTTCTTTCCCTGCATTGTAGTCACATCACTTGGCTGGTCCCTGTGCTTACAACAAAGGTGTAAAAAATGCTATTCAAGAACAGAAATACATACCAAGGGGAAAGAATGTGGAACTGGAACGATTCAGAAATTTAAAACTCTACAACTGACTATATTATCGTGTGGGGAGGAAGAGGCTCAGAACTGTTAGCTAGAATGTGGAAGCTAGGTAAGATCAGACCTCTATATCGGTAGACAGCATGTCATTGATATCTTTCTAACATGATCCCAGTGAGTGTGGTGGGGGGCTACGGTAGGCCTGTGGATTCTCTAACTGAAGACATGAAGTTAGAACTCAGTCTTGAAGATGTTAAAGTGTGCCCATGAGAAATGAGGCCCCAAAGGCATCCGAGTGGGAAAGCAGAAGGCATCTGAGTGGGAAAGTAGAAGGCATCTGGAGAAGCGAGTCAGATAAGGGGAGTACCTAACTACAAAGGAAGAACTTGGCAAAACAATGGACTTTAGTAATGCGGTGAAGGGTCATCCAATAATGTGCCGTTGCTAACTAATATTAACCACTGGCTAAAAAGACGTGTGTGCTAGAAAAGGTATATAAGTAGTGGTTTGTAGTAATAAAGCATCTATCTATTTTTTTTTTTCCTACTAGGTCACCAAAAATACATGTGTGTGTGGTTTTTGTCCGCCTCGACATCGACAAGCGAGCATTCTGCTGATGAGGGACAAAGTCACAATTGTGTAAGCTTCAGAGAGCTGGCACACTCCCTTGCCCATGCATGCATGAGAATGCATGTACGGCCAGTTGCAGGCAGAAGTACAGATGAAAGAGGAGCAACAACCTTCCTGAACGCAGAGATTTTTTGCCATTCAAAGGACTGTTAACATCACATGCTGAAAGAAAATCGTAGAGTAAGCATCTAAGTCTTGTCCTTGTCTCCCCACTGGTCACCCAGTCCTACCACTTACCTGTTCTGCCCACCCAATTCTGAAATGAACTGCTTTATTTTGAAACTACATCAGAAGGGAAATAATTATATCTCTGTGTGTGAATGTTTCTGCATATATAAATATATGCACACACACATATAGATATACTTTTAGTTCTTCAGATGTCCCATTAGTTTAGTAAGCCAGATGTTTCTGCAAGGTAAAAATATAATAAACTAACTGTGGACTTTTATGTTTGTTTACAGCACTCTAATGATTTCATATCTTGAAAAATAATGTCGTGTTATAACACTAAGAGAATACACATTCTAATTCTACAGTTCATGCTGCTGTAAATGACAGAATTAAATTCAGGAAAACCAGCTCAGTGTTTCTGAATTTTTGAACCTTCCAGACACTAAACAGGCATCTTGAAGTTAATCTTTAATTAACAGCAACAAGAATTTTACCTTACTTAGACAATTATATATCATTGAATTTTCTGGACTACCTCTCTTGCTTTCAACATCTAACAGAAAACCCCAACATTTAAAATAGAAACAAAGTGGAAATAAATGTGTAACAGCAATGCATTATAAAATCAGTTTTTTGAAATAAGAAAGTATTTTCTAGAAAGAGGGATATTATTAAGGCCATCAATGACCAGAGGAAGTCTTGTTGAAAGTGTCATTAATGGATAGAAATCGTATTATTTTATTTGTAGACCCTAGGCCCCAGACGCAGTAAACCCAAAGTGCTGGGGAAGAGAGATATTTCACTGAAAACAAGAAGCTTGCAACACTGCAGACATGAAAGCTGGTTTATAGACGATACAAATATACAATTATGAGTTCACAGGATGCCAATAGCATAGCGCTGCTCTCCCCAACTGTAGGAACATAGCCCACTCTCCAGCAAAGAAAAATGTGAACTACTGATTATGTGAGGTGCTCTTAAGAACAAAAGAGAGGGCATCCTTGCCCCTGTGTGCAAACAAGATATGCACTCCTGCCAATGGTAAAATAAAAGTGAAACTAACAAAAGTTTAATCCAAAAGACAAGATTCAGAAAATCAACAGGGGTTTTTGCCAATGTCAGTGTACTATATTTACCAGTTGGATGCAATGAGCGTTTGTGCTTCTGGCAAACCTTTTGTTTCAGCACTTGAATTGACATTTCCATTCGTTCAGCTGCTTGGGAAATATCTTGACTCTCTTGTTCAGGAAATTTTGAAAAAGACAGCAGCAAGGCAGGAGCTGATATTCCCCTTCCTTGGATATTTCTATAATTGAGATAAAAAAACATAAGTTTTTTTTAATATATAACATTTTAGAGCTTGTTCGTAGCTATATTTTTCTATGCTGGATATGTTCTGAGTTTAAGATATATTTTGATTGAAGAGTACTCTGGGGAAGCATAGAAGAAGATTACTTTGTGACCTTGTTCTGCAAGGAAAATTCTGGAAAGAAAGGAAAAGTGCCCTTCCATGGGGCATATGCACAGGGTTAAGATCATGAGAAGCTTTAGAATGAGACAGAAACTGTTGGGATGGACAGAGATGGCAGCACAAAGTAGCTGGGAAGACCTTATGCAGGATAATACAGGACTCCCACTATAGACACAATGAAGTGAGTAGGCTTTGTTTTCATGCAACATTTAATATCAAATACAATCTCAGTCACTGTGGGTAGATTCACAAATGCTTCAGCACTTAGGAGTCAAGCAATTGCAGTTCATGATAGAAACATGTCTCATGTCAGAGACTGTCCAAGCACCTGCCTTGCCCTGACTAGTTATGTATGGTATATATACTAGTTTCAGCAATTGGTTTAGTAGGGCTTCATTACAGTTATGTGGTTATATATGTTAGTTTACAGCCTGGCTTTACTTATAAAATTAAGGAGCTCAGGTTTGATGAGATAACTTCTGTAACATAAACTCAAACAATAAATATATGAAAAATTATTTTTACAGTGAGAGGAGTCAGATACTGCAACAGGCTGCCCAGAAAGGTTGTGAAGTCTCCATCTTTGGAGATACTCAAAGTCCAAATGGACAGTGCGTTGAGCAATCTGCTCTACCTGACCCTGTTCTGAGAATAGTACTGGCCTAGATGTTTTCCAGATCTCTTTCAACTGCTCTGTGATTCACTACAAGATTTGTTTTTTACACAGCATGGGTTGTCTTACCACTGCCTTTTCATTGGCAGAGGAGCCTTGAGAAAAGAGCATCAGGGAGAACTTCTTTTTTTAGCTGGAAGTCCCAAGTCCTAAACTGACTCTTACAGCTTAGAAAAAAATATTCCAGTCTATTCCATTTCCAGACATGGACACAGGCTGCAGACATCCCTGAGGTTGAATGGTTAAATTTTTTAGACTCTTGGCTAGTCATCTTATGGCATTTTCATTCCTATAATGAGATCACTCTCATAGCATAACTCAGGCACAAGGGAGCTTTCCTTAAGTTGTTCATTACACACAGTTCAAGATAAATGTTTTATTTCCTTTTCTTTACCTTTTAATTACTCCTGGTTTAGATGGAAAGAGAAATGTGAAACTCACTTTTAACAGTCCCCTTTAAGGCAATAGTGGTTTGACACACACCATATTAATTGCTCCCATTTCACTCTGCACTCGAAAAAAGATCATTAATGTTCAAAACCACATCACATAATGTTCATAAAATTACAATTTCTTGAGCCACGTTAATGGACTGTGGTGTGCTGCTTAGATCAGAAAAACATTCCTGTTTATTTTCATATTTCTCTTTTTTCTCACATTTTAAGAGAGCAATTTATGTGGTGATAACATAAGATTATATTGATTCAGGTAATCATAAACATAGTCTATATGTTTTCTCAAAGAAGCAGACTGATCTCAAACGTCTCTGGTATGAAAGCCTTTTGCTGAATAAATCCTTCATTATTTCTTTTTCTTTACCTTTTCAGTGCATAATGTGCAGCATAATCCACTAAACTGGAGCCCTTCTGGATAGCCTCAGTAATGCAGTTATCTTCAGTTTCTTCTCAGTAGGGGAAAAAATAAAAGAAAGAGGAATATGTTATTCAGTAATTTACATTTGAAACATATACAGGTTTGTAATATTAATATATGTGTATTTTTTCCATTTTAAAATGATCTCCGTATTTTAGTGCTCATGAAACTAATGTTGTGGCTTCTGACCTTTCTGAAAGATTAGGTATGGGTAGTAAAACAATTCTTCCCTAATCTATTTGACTTGAAAAGCTAGACTTTCTGTTTCTTCCAATATAAATCCAGCTGTGCATATGTTAGGCAATATCAAACATAACAGGTCTAGCTGAGACGTGTTTTGTATATGCAATTATGATTGTTAGTTTTTAGATGTATTTTTCATTAAACTGTCCTTGGATTGATAGCACAGATCCGACCCTCCCTCACAGGTAATATGAGCTGGCCTCAGCCACATGAAGAATTCAAGTCAATTGTCAGGTATAATTAACAAACTTTAAAACCTTCTGGGACCTGACAAATGCATGAAAGCCTTATTCTCATTTTACCACATATGTTTGACAGAAAGCTATATGTGAAACTAATAATGGTTTATCTGTGCTATTTTGCATGGTCCTATCATGGAACACAGATCATTCCTCTTTTGTGTACATCTAGCTTTATATTAAATGAATCAGTCATATTTAAAGCCCAATGGTTTATTTCTGTACTTTGTGGGATCACCTATTTTTTTCTTAGACAATGACTCATAAATAATAGTAGATTGCTAACAATTATTTATGTGCAATTGCTCATCATTTATATGCAGTGCAATTTTAGGTGGCATATTTTACTGTAGTTCATGTTGTGCTATTTCTGTGATTTATTTTTTGAATAGGTCTCTCAGCTCAAGGGACAATAATGTGTGATGAGGAGTAAGCTTTCATAAGCAAAATTCTAGAGCATTCTACTAATGATCTTTTCAGCATCTAAGCACAGCAGTAGTTATTTCTCTTTTTCACCTACGTGTGATAAAATATTCAGATGGTGTGTTTGATGTTATACTTCGGGTTTCTGTTACATTTGAAATCTTATTTTTGAGACTATGTTAAAACTAGGACTGATCTTTGTAGGCCATACAACAGCTCATTATTTTAGAAATTAATATTGGATTATTTTTAAACATTTTAGGAGGTTTACATCCAAGAAATATATTATGCTCAAACTATTGTTCATCATGTGATATTGATTCAGACTTGATCCAATAGAGAAGATCTACCTGCTGTACTTGAATTCCATTGCCTCTTCCCTTTTCTACTGAGAAGTATGATTTTGGTACCAAGGCAATGTCTCAAAAATGTGGTTCTTATAGTAATAAACATAAACATTATCCTGTATTGTTCTCAATTGACCAAAAGACACTTACTATAAAAAAAGAAAAACTATTCAGTCAATCCCTTCTGTTTATTTAGTTCGTTTTATTTAGTCTATATATATTCATTTTTTTTAACTAACATAGAATCATAGAATCATAGAATAGTTAAGGCTGGAAAGGACCTTAAGATCATCTAGTTCCAACCCCCCTGCCGGGGCAGGGACACCTCCCACTAAACCATGCATACTATATAACTTCATTTTAGACCATGTCTTTCCAAACAATTAATGTGGAAGCTCTAACTAAAGAATCCCCTATGGAAAAATATGATTCCTTGTGTCACAATGACGGTCCAAAAAAGATTTCCCATTGGAAGAAAGGGCTTTGGGATATTTTTTTTGTTTGTTTGCTTGTTTTCTTGTTTATTTTAAAATAGAAATTTATTTTATTTGAATTGTACACTAAGTTCAGGTGAAAACTTTCCAAAGGAACCGTATCGCCACTCCTTTTGAATCATATCCAGCCATATAGTCTAAGAGAATTATAGACTGAAATCCCGATTCTTCATCATCTCCCTCTTAATTTAATGTAAAATTGGTCTCTGAAGAATTCTCTTAAAATTCAATCTAGTAGCTCATATATATTTAGTCTACTAGATCTAACTAATTTAGATAGAATACATGCAAATAAAAGAGCTCTCATGTTTAAAATGTCAAGAGTACATTGTTTGAACATAGGCACTGCTGCAATCTGAGATGCTCTAAAATGTCGCTGGTATCTGCAGGGTGCTAGCAAAGGACTCTCAGGAAACGTGCCCTCTCGCAGACAAGCACCAGGGTGCCAGGTGGGACATCCTATAGCAAAGGAGTCTAGCCTAAGATGACTGAATGTAGTGATTGGCAGCCTGGGAAAGAAATCCAGGAGACATGCTTGTAAACATGACACCTGATATGAATCTTGCTAAGAAACTAAAATCACTCCTTGTCAATGAATACATAATTGAGATACATTATACATACAAATTTTTCCTTTGTGAATTTAGGAAGCTGCATTTTAAAAGAAAACACCCATGAAATAATTCTCACAGAAGTCAGATAGTGTATTTTGCACATAAAAAGAGATTAAGCTAAAATGCAATTGCTAAACTGTCTGCAGTGCCAGTGCATTTTCAGCTTAACAGTAATAGTCAACAAAAGAAAATAACATGCATGTTTTTCTGTTACTTACCAAAGAGGATATCTTTGCCTGTCTGAAGGAAAGAAAAGAAAACAGCTGTGAAGGCTATAGCTGCTGAAAATCCCAAAATAATGAACACTTTCATCTACAAGAAAGAAGAGGTAATTGTTGACAAAGTACATACCTTCATCTTCTAATTATAAGACATACTATAAATAATTTCCTGCATATGGTAAATTGTACTTTAAAATTTGTTTTGTATCCCCATGTTCGACAGTGGTTTTGAAGTTCAAAATATTATTTTTTAGAAACAGCTGTAATTAAGTTTCTCTTTTTTCCTTCCTTATTACTTTTTCTCACTTTTAAGAAACTTCTAGCACAAGGAAATACATCACTTTATTTTATAACACAATATGTTCTGACAATATAAGCAACACTTTGTCTATATATTACAAATTCAGCAGCATTTTACCATTCATTTTAAACTTCTCTGCGCACTAACATGATTTGACTGTAAATTAGTCATTGCACAAGAGATAGTGAAACTGGCAAAACTAAAAATATCGATCAGACCCCTTTATACTCCTATCCCTGTGTAATTGTAGTATCAAGCACAATGAATATGCTCACATGGCTAATGTGAGCTACACTCTCTATTTCAGTACATGGATTTTCTGGTAGTTATTACAGCAATGTGAATATATAAGCTATCTAATAGGTAACATTTTTCACATGCAATATGTTGATTGGAGATTGAAAGAGTTAAAATATCTTTAGCTCTATATTCTATCAGCATGAAATAATTATATAAATGAAGAATAATATTTTTATGAATAATATTTTTTATAAATAATAATAACTAAAAATTCAGGGTTGCAATATTGCCCATAGAAACTCAATATGGAAACAGCCATTCTTTTTACATTTCATGAGTTAATACAATGAATTTCTTATGGAAAATGACAAGAAAACATTTTATAGTCTGACCTTTTTTCTGCTGAGGAGATTTTCTTCCACAGTTCTGTACCTTATTGATGGCAGTAACTGTTCTGAAATATGAATGTGAAGTACTTTCCAAGAGCTCAGCTTATGCTATCAGCTTTATGCACTGGTACTCACTTAAGATTTAACAGTGCAAATGATTTCAGAATCTTTTTGGTCACACTGTGTACACACGATGCAGAAACTAACATTAATGCTTGACTTCATTATTATTGTCCTGCTAGACACCAGGAGCTACCTGTGTAGTCAGTTCTGATATCAGATTTGTTTTCATGGAAACATGAAATATCAGAGTTCTTTTCATGGAAATGTGAAGGACAAATATTCAGACTGAAAAAAAGGAAATATTGCCATATTATGCAGTAAAGTAAATTCATAGAATCATAGAATGGTTCAGGTTGAAAGGAAGCTTAAAGATCATTCAACCCCCCTGCCGTGGGTGGGGACACCTTCCACAAGACCAGGCTGCTCAAAGCCACATCCAATCTGTGCCAGTGTCTCACAACCCTCACAGGAAAGAACTTCCTAATATCTAATCTAAATCTGTGCTCTTTCAGTTTAAAGGCTTTCCTCCTTGTCCTGTCACTACATGCCCTTGCAAAGAGTTCCTCTCCAGACTTCTTGAAGGTCCTTAATTTTAGGTACTGGTAGGCTGCTCTAACGTCTCCCCAGAGCTTTCTCTTCTTCAGGTTGAACAACCCTAGCTCTCTCAGCCTGTCTTCATAGGAGAGGTGCTCCAGCCCTTTGAGCCTGTTTATGTTCCTCCTCTGGACATGCTCAAACAGGTCCATGACTTTCTTATGTTGGAAGCACGAGAGCTGAATGCAATACTCATACAATTTTTCTATACCTTCCAACATACACTGAGGAAGTTGAAGTCCCCCATGAGGGCCAAAGCTTGTGAACAAGGCCATTTCTATCTGTCTATACAGGACCTCATCCACTCAGTCTTTCAGGTCAGGCAGCCTGTACCTGACCCCCACTATAATGTCACCTATCCGTGCCCTTCCTTTGATCCTGACCCATAAGCTCTCAGTCAGCTCCTCATCCATCCCCAGAGAGAGTTTCATGCACTCAGCTGCCCATTGACAGAAGGGGACGACCCAGTCCTTATCTTCCCCACCTGCAGAGCCTGCAACATTGTATTCTAACGCTCTGATCATAGGAACCATCCCACCATGTCTCCATGATGCCAGTAAGATCATAGCTCTGCAGGGTGCACAAGTCTCTAACTGCTCTTGTTTCTTCCAGATGCTGTGTATTTGCATAGAGGCATTGAAGTTGAGCCCGCTATGAAGCTGTCTTACTTGCTGGAGTGGCTGGAATTCCTTTTTGCTGCTCTTCAGAGGCTCTCCTACTGACCTGTGACCCCTCCAGGCTCTGGACATCCTTTGCTAGCACTGGCACCAAACTAGTAGGAGTGGGATGGATTGATGTTCGTCTCCTGTAGCAACACAAAATTCTGCGCACATTTTTCATTAGTTCTCTTTGTCAATGTATTTGACAAGAAAGCAACTTCGTGTCCTATTTCATGCATTCTAGCATTGGCGCTTTATAAAAATGACATTTTAAACTCAGATTATAACCGTCTGATGGCCCACCAACTTTCTTGCAACACTTCTTGTTTTGTTTTCTTAAATTATTTCACACTTTTGAGTTACCTACTTTTATTTAGTTATACTTTCCAACCCTGTTCCTGCTTCTAAAGTCAGTATTTTGACGTAGTGAATCTATTTCACGGGGTGTTTTTTTAATTTCCTACATAGGCAGACACATCAGAGTAAGTGCTGGAATCGCTATTGAGGATTCTCTAATTTAATTTTTCTGGTCTTGACAGGGAAATCACAAGGTGGAGCCAAAGATCAGTGTTTTGATCTCTGCCATAGGTAAGAAGTAAAGTAGGGATTGGGTAGCAGGGAGCATACTGAAGCTTGTTTCTGTGGTATAATGATGGTGAAAGGAAACCTATGGGCATGTGAAAGGAATGGAGGAAAAAAATCAAGGTTGTTATTACAGCAAACTCAAGTTCAGGAAAATCATCTATAACCCATTCATTGAAAAGGTGAGTGGATATGGATGAGAAGTAAGCACAGAGTAAAGGTAAACCAACCTCTATTGGAAAAGTAAGCTTATGCTCCTTGGTTGAGAGCTTAAAGCTTGCAGACAAGAAGTCAAACATGCAATGCCTCTTCAAGGCCATTCCAAATTATAAATCTCTTAAGGTTGTTTGCTTACGTAAGAAGGTTGATTTGTTCTACGGCACAGCAAAGCATGAGAAAAGCAGATCCATTCTGAACACCTAACAGGAGCTTCACCTATATGCTTTCATGTTTTTCACAAGTATCACAGGTTTCATTTCTGAGAGTTCAGGGGATTTCTTAAAGTGAAAACAGGTCTGCTTTTCTTTACAGTTTCACAGTCAAAAATCAAAGCTTCCCATTTAGTTCAAGAAGATGCTATATACATCAAGGTTTGATTAAATAAATATCTCAAACTTTGCTCACTGGTTGCAACTGAAGTATTTGTCAACAGTGGGCTTTAAGTGGTTACATGCAGACGATCTGTGATGAAAAATTTGAATGGCAACATCTCTTTTGTGTTTTCCGATTTTAGAGTATGGATGTTTAATTCCCCAATGAGCCTAAAATACAGTTTTAGTTAGAACATGTGGGAAGTCTTAATTACACTGGACTGACACAGACATATGCAATTGTATTCCCATTCTTACTGGAGCTCATTCAGAATCCAGTTATTGAAATCTGCTGAAAGAGGGTTATGAGGGCAAAATTTAGTGACTTGAGAACAACCTTAATTTCCTGAATCCAAGATTCATATATTGCCTAAATGTCAGTGCAGGCTATTTGGGTGAATATCTTGCTGAACGTATCCCATGAACAAATTTTCTCTTACCTGTCTGTTTTAATCTATTCCTTCTGCGGAATGGGTGTCAGACCTTTGCCCAGCAGTGAACTGTCTAAATATGGAGTACAAGACAAGTGTAAAACAGTCTTTATGCTAAACAGCACTCTTAAGAAAAGCAGCACTGAACCTTAGTGGTTAACCATATTAATATCATTAAGTTTTTTAAGTGACTTATTCAGTTTGTTATATTCCCAAGATTTGAATCTGCGCATGAAGAATATTGTATCTGCACTCTTAAAACCCAAAGACCTATAAAGTAAATCTTTGAGTTGTTGATAAAAAGATAAATTCTGTTCAAGGAAATACCCCAAAGCAAGAGAATATCTGATTATTCACACATAGAAAATTCTGCAGACCTACTTTGGTATTCAGAAAAATTGTCCCATACTTAAAATATTATGCGTTTGCAACTGATGTTTGGTACAGTGAACAGCCATATTTCTATAACTACAGGGCAACTCTTACACTTGTACTGTAATAGCCTGCAGTTCTACCAGGCTCTCTGAGGCATCATCAGTTCTTAGAAGCATTGGATTAGAATGAGAGACCTCCAAGATAAATCTGTGCAGCTGCAGGAGCTCTTTTTGATAGCAAATTGCACTGTTTTGTAGTATTTAGTGGGAATCCTGGGCACCAGCATGGCATGAAGAACCCTCTGTTAATATGGATGTCTAATCTAGAACAGAAAAAATATTCTCTGATCTCTTCTGATTATTAAAATTCCAAGAACACTCTTTTGCAAGAGGGGAGGCAAAAAGTGCATATAACTTCACAATACTCCAACAGAAGTGATTATGCTGAAGTTACATCTTAACAAAATAGAAACAACAGCAATTAGTCTCATCCTAGTTACTTCATCAAAGTGTCACCAAATAAAAAATGCAAGGAAAGGGTGAAAGAAAAGTATTTGAGTAGGAGAGAACAATTTAGCTGGATTTCATCAATACCATCACTTTTAATCACTTTAGGTACTTAGGTTTTCTTTCTGGAATTATTTCCATTTTATTGGAAACATTTTTTTTATTTATTACTATTCTTTTTAATTAGAAAAGACCTTGCAGAGGCCTCTGAAGCCAGAAATGGGATGAAGAGACTGAATAGCTAACAATCATACACCGCCTACTGCAATACGGAACTAAGGGTCAAGTAGGTGGTAGGTTAAAAACAAGCAAAAAATGGGCCATTATTTAGACAACACACAGTTAAACCATGGAACAGCTCCTGTCAAGAAGTTGCGGTAAAAAAAAATCATAGAAATTTCATAGGAAAATAAAAATGATTGATATAAAAATTTTATAGAAGTGTGCTGTCAATTTTGTGGAGTAAAAATATATAAAAGCCTATGAGACAGAAGATTTGCACCAGGAACCCCTTGCGTACCAAATTGACTATGGCTGGAATTTTTCTTGTCCTTGTTTTACAGGTTTCCTTCAGTACTAACTTGCTGCTTGCCAAATGCAAAAAAAAAAGCTAACCAGCTCTTAGGACTGATTTTTATGGTTTATGTGTAGAATTGAAGCTTGGCTTAACTGGTATATGTAGCTGTCTTAAATTAAAGGATAAATAATAAGTGAAAAAATACACTTATATATGGTGGCTAAATAGTACTATAGTAATGGAATAGTTCAGATATTATTCCAGTCTTTTTACAGTAGATTGGGGATTATCTACCTATCTGTCTATCTATCTCTTTTTTTTTTTACTCAGGCTATGTGATTGAAGTGTTGTCACATAATCAACAAATAGCTAAAAATATGAGGAAATAAACTGAAGAAGGCCAGCAAATAGCTAAATGGCTGTCTGTAGCCATAACAGCATTCAAATAAGCAGCAATTACTATAAGCAAAGAAGGAAGAGCTTTGAACCTTTACTCTTGCAATAAGTCACAGGCAGTGTTCAAGGCCAGGTTGGACAGAGCCTTGGGTGGCATGGTTTAGTGGGAGGTGTCCCTGCCCATGGCAGGGGGGTTGGAACTAGATGATCTTAAGGTCCTTTCCAACCCTAACTATTCCATGATTCTATGATTCTAAGTAGGCTTGAAGAAGGAACAAGCAGATCGTTGTCTGGAAGTGTGATGGTCTGTGGCTGAATAAACTATTTATCCATCTGGATAACTTGGTATCTAGTTTTCCAAATACCATGCTTGTCCTCTAAAACAATGTCTCTGCCTTTGCAGATTAGCTATGGTTTCATCCTGAAGAACAAAAGTTGTCCAAGGCTGGTGGAATGTTTCTTATATTCTTGTCTTTCTTTAGGCTAATGATTTGCCTTGAGTAAGATCAATAGGATTTGGTCATTATACAGTAATTATAGCTCATGATGCTAAAATCATGTTATCAGATGAATTATTCTTCTCAGAAACAGGTGGAATATAATGTGTAAATAAACAGGATTACTGAAATTCAGTGAACATTAACTGAATAAATCTATAGACCATGACAGTATCTTCTTAAAAGGTTGTTTTAAACCCAAATTGACATTATATCTCATGCAAGCAAATAATATCTAACACTCAAGTTACAGAATGTATACTTAAGAATTTTTAATACTGTGGTGTGGTTTATTATATTCTGAAATAATGCAGAACAAGACTCTGTAAAGGTAAATTTAGCTGCAGAGGAGAGTCCACTCAATTTGTTGTATCTGCATATGACTGCTTGAAAACTCTGCCTTAACTAAAGAGCAAATTATGATTTACGTGGAAGAATGTGGAAGAGATGAACAATTTTTAATGTCTATAGAAGGTGTGAATTTCAGTGGCTAGAATCACAAAAGTTTTTCTTTTTAAAATAGACAGAAAACTAATCCTTCATGATGAAGCACTGATTTCAGACCAAACTCAATCTCTTCCAGACAGATGGCAAGATTATTGGTGAGATTTATGCCTTCTTACAACACATGGCCTTCTTGCAGGGGCCACAGCAGTATCATATAATGAAGTTTATATCTTGGAATTAAGGATGGCAAGCAGATATATCAGGTATGTCATGTAGCTGTAAAGCTGATCAAATGCTAACAAGATAATCAATATGATGCGTTGTAACTTAGCAGTAAATAGAAGTTGATTCAGGAAAAAAAAAAACAACGACCACATAATAAAATTACGACAGACCAATTCTAGCATTCTGCGTGCTGTGAGTGAGGCACTCAGCATGGTTAGTAACAAATCCACAAGAGGATTTAAGATTCCAGAGTTAAAACTGAGAGGTGCCAGTACCAAGTGTGATTTGGCACATGCTCCTGTCCTCTTGTAGAGCTTTGCAACAGATGAAATATTCTGTGAATATTTCCATGGTAGGAACCATGACATACGTATCACTCACCTCAGAAGGTCCTTGGAGAGCAGTAGGAAGCGGACCAATGTCTTTCAACACCTGCCTCCCAACACCAAGTTACTGTGAAAATTCAAGTAGTGGAAGCATATTTTAGTTTTATGTCCATGATTCAAAAGAAATAAAAAGGGGGCTCAGTCAAAGTGCTCAAGGAAAATAAGAGGAGTAAAGAAATAAGAGGAGCAGAGAGTCATGACTGGAGAGAGACTCTACCTTGCAGTGAGCAGCGCCGATGCTGTACCATCAAGTATGTTTTATGGTAGTTGCATGTTCTCAACTGTTCTTACTATCTGGCTCAGGTATCTCATTATGATAACACTGCTACATCCCATTCTGAGCCTTATTCTTCTCTTCACTGTCCAAAAAGCCAGGCTTTTTTTTCTAGGCTGGATATCTTTCCCAGTCTGGCACTACAGCTGTCAAGGCTGTGATGAGGAAGCCCCTCTGTGGGCACAAATAATCTGATAACTTTGAAAACAGCTCTTGAATTCATCCTCACACATAAATGTTTTTGGCAAGTCTGATTTAGTAAATTACCTGGTAGGCTGCATTTTTCCAAACACGGCATTGACTTTCCAAATTTATTTTTATTATTTATTTTCATTATTTATTTTCAATTAATATTTTAATTAATTCAAAGATAAAGGAAATGGTACCTATTAACACAGTAAGAAATTCAGAGGTGGAATTGTCAGTTTAGAGAAAGAGGTCATAAATGGAAACAAACAGCCAGTGAAAATTTAGACTTCTATTCAGTAAATCGAGTAATAAAAGAATCTCACAAGATGGCCACCAGCTCATTAGATGGATTGTTCACTAGACACATCCTACATTATAAACACATTTTGCTAATTGAAAAACACATTTTAAATCTAATGAGATACTCTTGAACTGTTTTCATCCAAGTTCATATTCACTCACGCAAATGAGTATGCTTCTGAATTAATCTCCAAATTTCCATTAGTCTGTCACAAATCAGGAAAGTAAATGATCTGAAGAAGTTAAATGAAACATTCTTCATGAGTGCTGATATTAAGAGGTCACAGAGCACTACTCTCTGGGACATTTAGTGTTCAAGTGAGCCTTATGACTGAGTAATAAAAACATCTTGGATATTTGACGTCATGTCAAGATACCACAAGTCTTGAGCTGTTATTTTTAATGCCTTAATGAGCTTGAAGCATTCTGTAGCTATAAAAAGTGTGTTTTAGAAAGCTTTCAGACTGAGCAAACAAGAGATGCTATAGCTTTTTTATTTTTATGTCGAAACATCAAGGTGAAAAAGGCACATGAGAATTATCACATGCAGCATTCAATAATAACTAACAACAAGAACGAAAACCATAATATTTAAATGAATGTAATAAGAATCAACACTTTGCAAACAATTAAGCAGAGGTTACCAAGTAGCTGAAGGAACAGGGAAGACTATGTGTGTGAATGTGCGTGTATTTGTATGTACGTATGTATGTATATATACATATGAAGTTACAAAGACACAACAAAAGAACTCATTTTTCACTGACATCTTCATATGTGAATTGAATCAAAATTAGTAATAGATACTGTGTTAGACTAACAGGTCCAAGGAAAATATTTTAATAAGGCCAAATACAAGACGATGTCTTTGGAAATAAATTGTGCAGAAAATACACACATGATAAAAGAATCTTGAAAATCTGTGGCTCATGAGAAGAAAAAGACATAAAGATATATATCTTTATATATCTATTTACCCCTGAGATGTAAACCGAGAATAAATAAAAAAATAAAATAAAAACCCAAACATGGATCTGGTGTAAATGTGTGCAATTGATAACACTACTACAAGTTCATCATGTCCTCTTCCACAGTCTGGAGGTGGTGAGTAAGCTTTAAAAACATGAGGTATAAACTAGTGAAGGTGCTTGCTCTGGTGAGAAAATGCTGAGGATTGACATCTGATGTGGTTGAGCATTTACACTTGGGAAAAACCCTATAGGGAGCAAATTTACAATTTTGCAGAAAAAGGTATAGGAAGATACAATACCTCTGAGCTGTACTGGAATTAAACAACCTTGACCACGAAATAAAACATAACTTGCAAGTAGCAAAAATACCCAATTCAAAAAGGAAAGTGATTACAAGGGTGTGCAGTGAGGAAGAAAAAGAAGCAGGAAAGCTTTCTGCACAGGGCCCTGGGCCTTTGGGTATACCCTGGTTCAGGGCTGTCGCATACAATTCGCTTGGGTACCAGTGACCAGTACTGTAGCGTCAGCACTGTGTGAGGAGTACATATCCAAGAGCTGACAGAAAGAATAATGTATTTGTGCCTATCCCCATCTTTTCATCAGTCCTCCTGCAGGCTGGTAGCTTACATCTGCTCCCTGCCCTTCCCATATTCCCCAGCCAGTGCTCCTGCCTGGCTTCCCAGCCCTGCTCTGCTGTGGGCAGTGAGGAGATTCTCCTGGGCAGACCCTGTTGATGACCACCTGGCTCACTGATTTTTTAACCACCAGCTTAATGCAGGGTGTATGGCAGCATGTACGCTGTTAATTATGAGTAGTCTGGGATGGGGTCTTGCCTGGCAGATCAGCTTATGTGTATAGTGCTGTAAACCACCTGGACATTTTTGCATATTGCTATGGGTACCACAGTTAAAAAATATCTAAGTCTGATTTTGGTAACAAATTACCCCTTATTTCTTCAGTTATGCAGTTATTCCCTGATGCACAAGGTAGCCCTTTTTGGCTGACAAAAACAAACCTCTGAACTAGCCAGATCAATGGTATTTGACAGCAGAATTGCCTGCCTTCTGAGAGGATCACAGCTCCTATCAGAAATAATTACATTTTTGTTAATGAGAAATAAAAGTTTACGAGAAATGTCCTTTGATATGAAACAACTTCTGTGGATGCATTTTGGTAGCACACTGGCAAGGTGTACTCTATAAAAGAGCTCCAACCTTATTTCATTGCACTGCTGAATGCACTCAAAATACATACCTATGTTGCTGTAATATCTGTGCTATAGGTCCATACCATGTTGTGTACCGTGTAATATTACAGCATTTTGATACTCATCTCTTCTTTGCAGTTTTCAGCAACAATGTCTAGGATCAAATAACTTCTCATTCAAAAGGCACACACAGAAGACATGGATGCCCTTCTCTAGCACAAGGTACTGTTGTCATATGTATACAAACACTGGAATCTCTGGAATGGAAAGTTGCTTCTGTAAATTAAATGCACATGCAACACTAAAGCTTTCATCTGTACTACTGGAAATCTCCTATTCAAATCAAGATGAGAGTAGCTAAACTGCCTGTAACAGTGCCTGGCCCATGCTGATTCTTTAGCCATGTCTAGGGGCTATTCAGCAGACCATTGGCTGGCCTGGGGCAAAATCATATCTGAGAAAATTTTCACAGTTTTACCTTAGGGATAATCATAACTCTGATCCTGAACATTTGTTGATACACTTTAATTTACCAGTATTGAGATAATGAAAGGGTCTTTGCTAGAGAAACAGCTGGGTTAAAAATGAGTGCTCTCTAATCAGTTTTTCAAGGTGGTTGAATGGGGCCAGCATAGAAGAGTGAAGCATTTCAGACTCTTCACTCTGTGATGCCATGGACCCAGTAACATGCCCAGGCTTTCCTGATAGCCACACTGTAGGACAAAATGAACTTCCCAGAGCTCTGACATGAGGACACAATTAATCAATTTGGTGTGAGTATTCATCCATAAATAAGGACTCACTGACAGCACCAGTAGAAGCTTTGAGATATGACAAATATAATGTAGTACTTTTGAAGGACCATGAATAAGAAATTACTCCCCTACCTGCAGAAATTATTAAGCAGAGTCTGTAGTTGTGTGCATAAATCATATAAATGTGTTTATAATCTTCATATATCATTTAGAACCAAATAATATCATGACACCAGGTAGCTTTTCTTAATATACATAAATCTTGGAATGATGCCCATACTCTCTTTCCCCTGAGGTACACAGAAGTTTAGATCCTCAACTTCTTTTCAGCTGCTACCTCACTGTGATAGCACTTACATACCTGAATTTGTGCTAATAAAAAGTCAGCAAATTTGTGTGCCTGTGCAACAGCATAACTAGCCAGCGGTGTAACACAGGGCCGTAACAGCCTATGAACTGAGGGAGGCAATACTCACCCTCACCAGTTGTTTCAAGTTTGTGTGTAACAGATGAACACAGTGGACTACTGTCAACTGTTTGAGCACAGAGGAAAGCCATTCACACACTGGGAAAAGCAGCGGGGAGAAAAGGAAGATGCTGATGAGTGCAGATCTTGTATTTCTCAGAGATTTGGCTAGCAAAGGAGTATGCCCTGACTGCTCTGAATTAACCCCTTAATATCTCATCTGAGATAAAGAAAACCATCTTCATTTGCCCTATCAAAAAGGTGACTTTTATACATGGTTGCATAAGAGAGGTTAAAGACTCCATAGTCATATCAACATTAGCTCAGTATGAGTAAAGATGGTAAATACGTTGCTACCATATCAATGTTAGCTTAATGTAAGCAAAGTTCTGGTGGCATAGGAAGCATGTCTGTGGTAATGTGATGTACTCTCACTGTCAGGGAGAGAGATTAGCACAGGTTGGGAAAGGCAGATGCAAGAAGATTACAAGACGGTAGAAAACGGCAGAAAGAGCAGGTATATCCTTTAAATGGGGAACAAGCAAAAAGTAGCAACAGTAATGGAGAGAAAAAGGCATAACTTTCCTGGAATTCTGCCTGTGCCAATCACAGTAATTATATGGCAGGATGAAGCTGCCAGCAGCAATGTTTGTTTTCTGTGCAATAGTTAGGCTGTGGTATAGATAATTGGAAGGCAGATGGCTAGAGCCCCACAGGGACCATAGTACGTGACGACTTTTGCACTCTACTGCTTGTGCCACGACATTCTTTTTAAACTAGTGCATGCACCAGGTCTGGGTAATAGTTTAACAGATGCTTCATCTTGGTTTTAGGACAGCAGATGCAGGAAAGTTTCTCTGAGAGCCACGAAGGAGATGTTCATGAAGCTGTGGATGTTCCAGTAAGTGTAGCCTTGTGTTGGTGCACAGTATGCTCCTTTAACTCCCTGAATGCCAGGGACATATAGTCAATATGGCAGTTCAAGCAGGAGGAAGGTGCAAAAGACAGTGGGCTCATCTTTTTCCATAAGAGCACAGTACTTTATGGGTCACATTATACAGTGAGGTGACTGGTCTGCTCAATTTTTAGACTGCTGAATTTGGATCTGAGATCTGGAGGCCAGATGCTGTTTTAGCTGCTAGAAGGTTGAACAGGCATGGGGAAAAATGTACCTCCATTAAAAGTATTATTAGTAACATTCTATGTCTAATAGCATTTTTTCTGTATTTCAGAATATATTGTATTGATCAGCTAAAATAGCTCTCAAGAATAAAATACGTGCTCGCAGAAAGTAGGTAAGAATGAACTGGCAAAGGACAGTTAGTCAAGAGGCCTTGGGTATGCTTAGATACAATATTTGTGCAAAAATAAAGTCGAGGCTGCTTATTTAAATCTGCTTCATGTGTCAAGTGTTAACCTGACCTGTGTGAATAAGGTGTTATACTTGGGTAGCTCTGCACCATTTACAGACTGCTTTGACTCTCTGCTTTTCCTCACTAGTTTCTGTTGGAACTCCCAATTATTTTCTCCTCTTTCCAGCTGTATTTTACCTTGATCTCATTTATAGCCTGAAGCACTGCTTTTTCTCCAGGTTCCCCATATTGGCCAAAGCTTTGAGGTATAACTGTCTCATCCTTTCCATAAAGTGAGTACACCTAATCACTAAAGTGAGTTGCATAAGCGCACAAATTACAAAAAAAAAAAAACAGATCTGAAAGTAGATAAGATTCAAATATTCTGGGCAAGACATTAAAATACAAAACTCTATCAACTCATCTGCATCACCAGGAAATATCTTACCTTACAAGCCTCCTTTGACACAACGATATTCAGTGTTTTTTCCATCCTGCTTCCTGATCATCACCTCATTATCCCCACCCTCCCCAGCCATGCACATATCAGTATGTTCAGTGTTAATATTTGAAAGGGGACACCGCTCTTGTTTCTCAATCAAAGCAACAGGCATATGCCACTTTTCCAGGCAGGGACACCCCTCCTTCCATCCCTTCCCTCCGTTACCTTTACCTCTCTCACTGTCTTCATGCCAGTCCCCCTTGCAGATCCCACCTTTCTATTTCTGTTTTTCCATCACTTTTCGACACCTGACCCTCCACTTGCTCTGTCTTTCTTCATCCCTCCCTCTGTTTTGTCTCACATTTGTCCTTACCCTACTTCTGTCCTGGGTCTCTAATTGTCACTTAACCATTCTCCTGATTTCTGTCACAGAAACACAGAGGGTATTGCATGCTTTAAAAACCACGATGCTGGTTAGATAAACATCCTTAGAGTAAAATCCTTTAATTTTGTACTGCTCCCTACCAAACTATCAGACTGGTGTAGGTCTGCAGGAAGGACCTGGGGCTGCTTCTGGGTTGGGAACTACCCACTCTGAGTACAAGAAAAGACTGTTCTGCAAATCTGAGCTTGCTGCTACTTCTAAGATGAAAGGATGGGCTTTTATACTGGCTCTGTGCTGGGTAGGCAATAAGTAATTAATGCAATGGGAGATTCACAGATGGTGGAAATACTGAACAAGTAGTCTTAAGCTCTTCTCTACTTCTGACACTATCAAGTAGAGTTCCCGCTTCGGATGCACAAAAAGTTGCACCTGAATCATTAAACAAGGCTGCAGATGAACAACAAGGTCCAGCTCTCAGAAGAAAGAAAAGGAAGACAACCTCTTGTTTGTGTACTTAAAAATTAACCTACCCATTTCTCTGAGAGGTGCAACGCTACCAGTCTTGAGTTCATGAGCTGCAGTGAAGACTGAGTATTACCTAATTTAGCAGAGGTGAACTCCGAAGAACAGCTCCCTTTCTTTGAAAAAGTCAGGAAGTTTACAACTAACAGCCATTGGCATTAAAAATCCTAAGAACAAAAGAAATGTGATTACTTTAAAATTAGCCACTTGTAAACATTTTTTTTCCTGCAGTTGAAAGTAACCACCATTTTTTCCTAATCAGCGGGAGCTTTTTTTTCTGTTTTAAGCTACATACTGCAGAAAATAATTCAGCCCTGTCATTCCAAGCATGAAGTAGAACAAACCGGCGGAAATTGTTAATATAATTCATTGCAAAGCAATTACATCTATTACCATGAGAAGCACAATTTACTACCACAGGGGAGTGAAAAAGTCCAACACGTCAGAGTAAAATGTAATTTAAGCTGCACATAAATGAGACCTTCCTCTCATTTCTGCATTTTTCTCTTTGGAAGGGGACCAAAGATCAGGATTACACCTCCCCAGATGATTGCCCTGCTTGTCGGGTTACCAAAGCTTGCACTTTAACTTGCGCTTATTCTCCTTCTCCAGCAAATCTGCCTCTTCCCCATGACATCGGCACAACCTCCACAGGATGCCAAAAGGTGCTGCCATTCACAGCAGCCTCTTGCGATGGAGAACGCAGTTACAACATTGCAGCCAGGGCTCTGGCACATGCTGACACAAAGAGAAGTTGCTTAAATAGCATGCAGCCCCCCTGGCTATCTGCACTGCTCCTCCTGTCCTTCCTTCACTGCTGCTTCTTAAAGGCTGCCTTACAGAAATAGATCTCTTCAGGGGCTGCTGGAGTTAAAATGCCAGACTGTGACATACAATGCAGGCACATATTCTCCTCTGCAGGCACATATTCTCCTCTGCTGCCTGTTCTCAGGGAGTAGCCCTGAACACAGGAGGGGGACAGGCAGGAAATGATACCATTTAAAAACCTAGCTGCTCTAGGAGCTTGCTTGTCAAAAGAACATTTTCCCCTCTGGGCCCGGCACTGTAATCAGCAGGCAGTTAAATACCAGCCCCAGCTGCGAGGGGTCACTCTGCCCCTTCCTGCCTTTAAGAACATATTTTAATAGAAATGGCAGCTGCCACATCATTTTGTGAAGAGACTGGTCTGCCTGCACTCTAAAAAGGCACTATAGTATCAAGCCTTTCCCTGGACCAAGCAGCCTTCCTCCTAATTGTTTGCCTTCTGTTTACATGGAGAGCACATCAGCATACATGGAAATTTGGGGTATTAAGGATGTTTAAAGATTTACAGCCTTCAGATTTGTTGACAGACAGAAGACTTTCAATGGTTACTTTTTCAAACTCTACTTTCAATTTAGTTGTCCAAGTCTCACTTTGGATACACATTTGTGGTACTAGAGTATGTCTTGATTCAAAGACTAAGAGAGAACTTAGTCTTTGACTAAGGGGTGACTGAAACATGTTAATTCTTTACAGTTTAGCTTTGATTAAACTGTATTGGCATTGTCTAAGATAGCAAGCTGAGCTTCATTGCCATCACATACTGTTTTTCTTTTAGGTTTAACTTCAGGATTTACTTTTCAAGATATATTCTCTTCTTGAAATACTTAGGAAACATTTTTTTTTTTTACAGTTAATGGTACCTACAGGTAGATGATTCCACTATTAACAACATGAGTATCACCTACATGGTGGTAAATGTGTTTTCTTCTTAGAGACTAGATATACTAGAAGACTTAAAATTGCTTATAAAGCTTTACTGAAGTCCCTGTTTCTATTCATCTACCAAGTAGATTTGACAGTGTTCCTAATGTATCACATTTTTCTCAGTTAGCAAAACAAGGAACCTGTATACAAGAAGTTTCAAATTAAAAAATCTGAATTTTGTCCAGCTTTGAAGGCTGCAGACATTTTGCTGTTTAGCACCCTTAACTTCAGGATTTCAGCAATGATCCCTCACTGAAACAAATGTATATCACGGTCATTATGTCATTTACTGGGAGCAGTAAATCTCTACTGGCTGCATTTAAACTATGGGAAGTGGGAGTACTTCTAATTCCTTATTCCAGGTTACTGGCAAATGACAGACCTTGATTCTCTCTTCACTTGTCTAAGCCTAAAACCACTTTTTATGCATTCCTCTCTCCATACCTTGATTTCCATGGCCAAAATTGGTCTTCACGGCTGAAGGAACCTGCTGTGACCAGGTCCCTTTCCTGATTGATCGTAAGGACTGTGGGCTGCACCATGGATCACACCTAGGCTTCATCATAGCAACAAGATCAAGTCAGTGATGGTTTATTAAATAAAAGGTGAAATGTGACTAAGTCCTTTACTGATGCAATTACAAAAATTTCATTTTAAAAATTGAGAAACCCATCAAAATCACTTATGATAAAATATAAACCTCAAACAGCTGCTAACAAATCCTTTATATTAATTTTATAAATGAGAAAAAACCACCAATGAACAATAAATTATTTATTCAAAAACATCTATACAAAATAACACTCTTTGAGATAAACACTTTTACATTTTTAAAGTGCATCTCTTCATTGCTACAATATTTGATTTACTAATTTACACTGTACATTCATAATTTATAAAAAAAATAATTGGTGAATATTTTTCCAGTTGGATGTTAATAACAGTGACAGGGAGCACATATTCCATTATAGAAATAACTTCTGAAGTGTGTACATATACAAACTATTCATATCCAGATGTAAAGACAACACTGTGACAATTAGTAAGGGTATCACTAGAAAGTGGAATTATAGTATACCGTACTATAATAGGTTCTCTTGTTATAAAAGATTATTTAAAAATGCAAAATATATACACTCTGCCTTTATAATACTTCCTAATTTAATCTTTCCTACTTATTAAATCCCTTTTTGACCTCCTGAACTGAACAGATAAAATTACAGTAATTTTACACTATGTAAATCTACAATCATGCACATGTTGCAAGGCTGCATTTCCAATAAAAGAGCAAAAGCAAAGCTACACATGCAAAAATATACTGCATTTCAGATGCTTTTTAATTTTCCAACTGAAATACATAAAATGTGTAATGAAATGTAACGAATAACATTGTGATGTGAAACATTATGAATATGAAAAATATTCATAATATTTCTTTGCCTGTTAATTATGGGATTACCTCTAAGTAGTTGCCTACATGAAGATGATCGCATTTATAGCATTGTAGCATTGTTCTCTTGCACAAAATTTTGGCCCTCAATAGGGAAAAGAAACCTGCGATATGCAAAACCTCAAATAATATCTACAAACATTTAACTCCCACAAGGCCAAGATGAACAACATTAAAAAATTCTCTATGTGTCTGTATAGAAATCTGATATCCATTTAGGTCTGGCTCTATTATGAACTAATGCATTTTTAGGACAGAGCTAGTGGAGTGTCAGGAGATATTTAATAAGATACTGCTATTGCCTGCAACAGAGTATACTAATTCAAGTGTTTTTCCTCTTAAAGAAGTTCTGAGTTCATGTTTTGTAAAATTCTAAAACTGAAAATCTGGTGCTTATTACTTTCTGTAACTCATCTCGATCTTTTTTTATTTTCCTGTGCCAGAGACTTCAGTACGCTTGATCTTTCAAAATTTATGTCAATTACCGAAGAAAAAGATGATCTTTCCCTTTCAACAACAAAAGATTTACAGGATGGAAATAAGAAAAAATGGCAATTAGAGGGGAAAAGCTGAGCCTTAATGTCACCACTGATGATAAATTATCCCAGAAACCCTGAGATCTTAAGGAATTCCACTGATGTCCACTGACTACAAAGGGCATGTCTGGAAGTGGTTTAAAACATTCCCTATGAAGTGTCCACCGGATATTCACATATTTTTTTCTTCTTTGGGTGAAGGAATGTAGACATTAAAAAGCATATCTGAAATCCACACTTTTCCCAATGAACAACAGTATGCAGCAATCAGCACTATGCTGTATTGCTGGCTGCTGTTCTGAATGTGAACCAGCTCTAGACATCATTGTTGGTGACACTCACGCACAGGATAAATGACTAATTTCATTAAAGCTCTCTGCACTTCATGTCCATAAAGTATTTTTGCAAGTTTTCACCAAGAAGCGGCAATTGCGTTTTACTTTGCAAACAAGATGGCATGATGGAGGGAAGAAGCAATGGCTGCCTATTTCAAAGTGATCATTTTGGGATGGAAATTCCCACAGATGTAGTGCGTGGCTCTGTTACTATTGGTGCTTGCAACCCACAGCGGACAAATTTACTGTGGTATTTGAGACAAAATTTTCTGGAAATGTTGATATAAAAGTATGTGTGGGAATGCTATTAATATAAATTTCAAAGACACACATTAACTACTTTTCTCAAATAGGAAGTCAGTTAGCTTCCCCTTCTTTTTACTTACCACTTTCACAAATAATGATGTCTTTGTTTTTTACAGCTAAGTGAAAACTGAACACATTCTGAGAATTTTAAATCCCCTTAATTTGAAATCATAAATGATTTATGGAATGCTATCTTTACCAACCTAAGCTATTAGTCATATTTCTGTCGAAGTAGAACTAGTATTAGACTAATATACTATGAAAAAAGCCAAAATACTTGAACTAAAACTTAAAATCCCAATCTTGTTGCATAACATTAATTTTCTTGGATTTTCCAGTGGATATAAAGTAAATACAGATCTGAGCATCTAACATAATAAACTTTTATATATATATATATATTTAAAAAAATCATGGCTTATATAACAAATACTCAAACTTTAAAATGTAATGGGATAAAGATAATGCAATAAGCATAAATAATTAATAACTTACGTACACCAGATGGTGTCATGTTAAAGTAAAATTTTGAAATAACTCATATTTTGTGCTACCAATACAGTCAGCTACCAGCAAGTTCCAAAAGGGGCTAAACTCCTATCTCGTTTTGACTTTGAGAGATTTAAGAACTACAAAGTATGGCTTGGAAATAAAAATTAAATGCATAAATTGATTAACAGAACATAACATTTGGTTTCCAGAGAGAATGAATAGAGGCATTAAACCAGATATGAAAAAATTCCAACAACCCAAGGATCCTGACATAGGTGAAGAGATACCGTAAATGGCAGCAATATGACTAGTGAACAGGAATCTGCTAAGGGATGAGCGAACACAAAAGAATGAGATGACAAAACTCTCAGTGACCAGCAGTGATCTGACCTCTTAGAGAACTGAATTTCATCTTCTGTGAGAATGTTAATAATGACCCCTGAGAGGGATGGATGACATTTTAATCTGGGGAACAGGGTACTGAGGTATATGTTTACATGCTTTAAGAAGAGACGCAGAAAGTACCTGCATTTGTAAAATCACTGTCTAGCTCAAAAAGGAAAAGAAACTCATAAGAAACAAGAATTCATTTTCTCTGATAGGACCACTGTTACTTAATAATTGAGCAGTATTGCTGCTCATACTGTATAAGAAATTGTTGCATAATTCTCTTTTCCTGATCTTTACATGTTTGTAATCATGTATGCTGTCTACTCTAGTCTGGGTAACAGCTTCTTAGGACATGCACAGCATATTTCCAAACATCTGGTTCCATGCTGTTCCAATTGAGCTCATTAGTTTGCCGTAATTTTTTTTTTAATTATTCTTTTCATATTCCAAGTTTTTCATTTGAGAGAGTGCTTTTACAATTTTAAAATAATATTCCTTCCCATCATTGAATTAATATTTAAAATTACTTTGAAGTATCAGTGGTTTAACTGACTGTTTATGGAATAGATTATACAGTCCTCCTCCTTATTACAAACATTGCACAAAGCTGTGGCATGAAGAAAAGAGATTCAACAATAAGTAACCTATGCATAAGAGGTGGTTAGAAGTGCTTATATCTTATATATGCCTGTGCAAAGCTTTGTGGTCTACAGACAAGAGCCTTGTGAATACAGTTATCTCAATTACAAGATGGTTTTACTTAAGTTTTGTCTTTCTGACTGTAATCACATGTTGTATTATGAATACTGTTTTCCCATACCCAGTCATAAATATTCAATGTTTGAAACTAAATGGCAAGTCCTTCGAGTACACTTGTCTCACTAGATACTTCAAATTAGCTCATTTTTGCCTGTACACAGTGAACAAAACAACTGCACAAATTTTAGGCAGTGTATTAACCAAGATGTTTTGCTCTGTAAGTCTTCTTACAGAGCAAAGTGTGGATATGCACCATTTTTGAAGAGGAGAAAATAGTGGTGGATGCTGTGATCATGATAACGAACAAGCTGACGAAGTACAGCTAAAACCATGGAATAATATGAAACTAATACAATTAGGGAACACTAAAAAGAAAGAAAAGAATCAGACACCTCTCATTTCAGTACTTCCTGATAGCGAATTAGCTCCTGCCCTAATCTGCAGATTGGGGAATTTTAATGAGAAGAGGGTCTTTCTCCATGCTTGGCTGGCCACCTTGGTAACTCTGCTGTTATTAAAATGGAAGAACCTGGAAGCATCTTTATAATCCAAGGCCTGATTTCTGGAATGAAGCATGGTAGCAGGAAAACTGGCAGGCTGAGAATTCCCCAAGTGCTAGACTCCAGAGCTTCAAGTCTCTGCTGTCTGGATTTAGGCAAATTGATTGCTGGATGGTAGGAATCGCCAGATGCACAACAGTTGTGCTGGGATTCATGGAAATCTACTTGGTTAATTTTTCCCAGTAAGCACACTTCCAAATTTGATTTATAAGTCATGTTAGGGTATCAGAAAATCTTTTGTTTGTGAATGCAGATCATTTCAACCAAGAAAAAAAAAAAGCCAACAACAAAAGCTAAGAATAGACAAACAAACAAAGGACAAGAAGAAATCAAATTAATGCATGCTTCCCTATCAAAATTCATCCTTTTTTTCTCTTAACAGTTGAGAATCATACCTTTGTTTCAGAGATATAAATACAATTCTTTGTCTCCCTTTCTTTCTCATCTTGCACTGCCTCTCCAGCAGTACTGTAACATGTTATTGACTAATTCAAAGTTTTATTGAAAATCTTTAGGAATTAGATATTATCGAAAAATATATCTGAGAAAAAGTCTCTCCTGCAGAAGGTCTGTGTTTTACTTTAACACTGCTTCTATTTTCAACAGTATTTCTGCCCCTTGGCAATCTTGTTTGTGCTACACAAAGCCACTGAATAAGTCACTGTGCCTTTTCTACTTTAAATGATCTGTTAATCAAATAATTTTCCATTCAGTTCAAGCTCAGCCTTTCACTACATACATTTGTGCAGGGACAATTGAATTTGCCCTATAAAGCTATTACAGTGACATCAAGTTTCCTATTCCTCACTAAATTTAACCACAATGGTATTTACTGAAGTGATTCATTTTATGACAGAAAATAAGGGAATGTGCTGAACATCTTTCACTGCTGGATGGTGAAACAACTCTGTGTAGAGGACTGAGTGCTTGCTAGCACCTTGCTGATGTAAACTGCTTGTAATCCCATTTGAGTAACAAAGGCTTGAGGAGCATAGAAAAGATTTAGGAATGCTGTGCTAAAGGAAAGGGGCTTTTCCCCTTACAATTTTTCAAGATATTTTCCCTATTTTCATTTTTAATTCAAGGAAGGAAAGCATTTTTCTTCTGGGTTTAAACATAAAATTTTTCCTCACATTGAAACAAAAATTCGAGACAAAATGCGTATAAGAAATGGTGAATCTTTGCTTATTCGAAGGAGGCACAAGGAACGTGCAGAGTATGCGGCCTCCGGGGGTAAGAGTTGTGGTGGCTCTGTACAAGGCCACGAAGGAGTTAGGCATGCATTTGAAGAGAGAAACATGACGCAACAATGCAAATGAACAGGCAGATGCTCTGAATGACCTCTCACATTTGAAAATGTTACAGTATTACAAGTAAAAGTCTGACTTTTCTACCCTGACTAAATATGTTGCCATGAGTAAAAAATAAATGGCTATTCTGCTATGATTAGAAATTATTAGAATTAAAAAGGTGACTTTAAATAGACCTCTAAGTGTGCTTATTTTCTTACTCTTCTTCTACCTGTAACTACTTCTGCTTGCTCTTGTCACACTAAGAATATTTTGCAGAAATTTTTCTATATTCTTAATTTTATTTCAAACCCACCACTGAAGCACACTTCTAGTGGGCCTAATCTATTTGACCTGAAAAGCCAAAGGACAGATTCACAGATAAGCAACCACAGCCAACCAAGCTATTACATCTTAATGACTTCTACTCATCAGCTGAGGCACAGCAATCATCTGTAGGCATACTCCCAGTTGGCTGCAGATATTACATGAAACATGCTCAGTAAACAATTGCAAAGGTCTAGGAATTCAAAAGGAGTGCCTGTAGGGAGTAAATGGTTGCATATTTAGCAATTTTAATTATTAGATCCATTTGGGGGAATCTAAATAATCACTTCCATGCAATACTAGAACAGCTAGACCTTTTTCCCATTGCAAGATCTATTCATAGCGAGGAGGGAGCTGGTTATGGATGTCTGTCTCCCAAGCTGCCTCTGAATGAACCCCTGATGATGTTTTAACAGCCTGGAGTCTGGTCTCTGATGTTGTCACTAACTACAGTTCACAAAGCAACTATAATTTTATCTATACGTTACTCTGGTTCTTAGATATGTGTTCTTTTTGTGGGTGTTTTAAATACACCATCTGCCTGTTCTTTGTTAGCTAGAGGTTGCTTTCTGTTGGGAAATTCTACATGCAGCCTGCAAACAGACTGCAAATAGCACACAGTGAATGGTGCTCGATTATACTGATAGGTTCTAGTGTTCAGCTTTTAGAAATCTTGAATACAGTGCTTTAAAATGATGGAGACAAGTGGTCTATCTACACAAGAACTTTTTTGGAGAATTGAATCAGTCTGGAAAACCCCTTCCTAAGTATTTGATACTGGTCCCTGGGTTTTCTAGATTATGCAAATCTTAGCCAGAAACAAAATGGCAGTTCTTTAGTCCATATGGTTTGGATAACATCTCAGTATATCAAAACCACATGGCTGATACCGAGATACTCTCTTTTCCCTATGTTACAAAAATATTCCTAGTTTTTGCAATATATAATAAAATGCCAGTTCCCTTCATTTTAATTTTATTTGGAGTTCAAACTAAGTAAAGTACATCTGCAAATGGTTATGGCAATTTCCAAACTCTGGTGTTGAACAATAGTAAACATTGACCAGCCTTATGTAAATACTTGTGGGCTTATTTCACACAGTTTCAACTTCTAACATTTGATTTTGGAGGGGACATTTTCACGCCACAGACACAAAAATTGTCCAATTTATCTTCTAGAAAATGCTGAGTGTGCCCTGAACATCAAATTAAAAAAAAAAAAAAAAAAAAAAAAGGTGAGAAAAAGGAGGATGAAGCATACCACTGAAAATTCCAAATCTTAACTTGTTTTATTTTTTGCAAGAGAAACAAATATAATGTCAATGATGGAAATTGTTAGGTAACAACTATAGTTTTTTTTCTTAAAGCTGAATTTTTTCAGACCTAGAGCTGAGAACGTAACTATAAAAGAACTAAGGTTGATTGATTCTTTTGAAAAAGCTATGACAAATGAACACAACATTCAATCTTTCAGAAAAATGACCCTGAAAAAATGTGAAGTGGTATGATAAATCAGACGGTAGTGTATATTGCAGATAAAGATGCACCAACAAACTGAAGCAGTTGATTAGCAAGCATTAGGCAAAAACGGGATCCACTACTAGATGCAGTTTAACATACACGCACTTTTAGCTAAAATATTTTTGCAAGCACTGTTGGAAAGCACAGTGCAAGTGTGGATGTTGGAGAAAATACTCTGTTTGTTAAAAAGAATATTGGAATTATTAGTTTTTTAAAATAAAACCTATACCTTTCCTGCTTGCCTGCATTGCTATGAAACAGAATATCAGTCATATCAAACTAGGAGAACATTTCCTTTGAAGGCGAGGGAGCTAAGCAATTCTGACTTGATGATGGTTGGCAAAGCTATTTAGAGAAATCAAAAAGCCCCAGGAAACATACATGCCACTTAGCTAGATGAAGCCAAATCATAAGAGAGCATGCCATACAAATGGATTTACTACTGATGAAAAGGCATCGATTGTTGAGGGATGTATACTAATTAGCAAGAGAAAAGATGAACTGCACTGCTGTGCCTACTAAAACACACCAGACAAGAATGAAGTATTGTTCAAGTTTTTCCAAGAGGAAAATAAGTAAAAGATCTTAACAATTAAAGCAGAGAAACTTGTTTACATCCTTTTCATATGAGCATCCAAAAGCAATGTTTTCTGGGGTAATTTCATGATTGTAATTGCAGATCTTTCTCCGCAGGATATGAAAACAGTGTGACAGAAACTTACTAAGAGATTAAAAGGAAATGAAAAAAATACTGAGGGAATAGAAACAGTTAATGTGGCAACAAGACATTAGAAGTACTTGGTTTTATAGAATTAGGATGACAAACACAGTAACAAAACAAACACCTAAGAGTATTTTGAGATCTCAGTAAAACTCAAAAAACTTAAAATGCAAAACAAAGGAACAAGTAAATAAAGTCAGGGAGCTTAAAAGCAGGACTGGGGAGAAGTTAACTTTGTGTAAGTTAAAATGCCCATGAACTTGAACTTTGGCACTGTCATAACAGCCTTCCCAGCTATCGTATGGAGTGAGTTAATTGAAAGTCCTCAGTGCATTGACCCAAAGGAAGGAGAAAGGCATATTAAAATACAAGTTTGGTTATGAATCTCATTCATTTCCTTTAATCCTTCTATGAATATCCTCATGATGGGAGAAATAAATCTGTAATAATGCTAAAAATGCTGACAGAAACATAATTGACTGCCACAAAGAACTGAAGCCCAGAAATGTCTCTGACATTCAACCCAGCAGCTGTTTTGATGTGACGAAGCTTCCTACTTCTCTCACTGCATAATTTCCCCATTTGAGTTCTATGAATGCACTAGTATACTTCGAACATTAAGATACAATATATGCTAGTAAGCACTGGGGCTTTTGTGGAAGCCACTGTGATTTGTAGCAGGCAGATGGGGAAAACTGCTACTTTTACTTGAAAAACTCTTCATAGTATTGAATATAGCTAGAGTACGTGATAAATGCAAATCATGGCACTTCTTCAAGTGTTACTGTGAAATATTAAGGAACTTTTTTTTTTCCAGTCTTATCCAACAATAAAATAATCTGAACAAGCACAGTGGTTCAGTAGAGGATTTCTACTTTGAAACACAGGGAAAGTTTTATCCCTAAAAACAATTAAATATTCAGATTAACTCAGCTGGGGAATATTTGTCCAGCTTCTGTGCAAAAAGAAAACAGTGAGCTGACTATGAACTCTGCTTATGGATTTTGAAGGGCAGTAATTTAGCTCGGTTCTGAATGCCAATTGAACAAAGAGCTTAAAGACATAGTAGAATGCCTCTAATATTCCTTTTTTTTATGAGCAGCTTGATGTTCCAAGAGTCAGTGTATCCCCCGGAACATAGAACACATCTATGAACTAATACAATTTCTACTGTCCCATTTTGGAAATGTCTTCTACTAAGCGCTAGGTAGCAACTGCTAGCTGGAAAAACAGGCTAAGGCTTTTTCTTTTTCCCCTCTGCCTGTTTAAGGGGACGACAAACTTCCGATTTACACTCCATTCACTTCAGGATTGTTTTATGTTATTCTCATAATCCCCTGACATTGATCATGATTGCTACTTTTTATTGCATTGGTATATAAATCTGACACTAATGCTATCTATAGGAAACTGAGCTGTCAAAAACCTATACGATAGTATAGGAAACACTATGCTAGTCAATGGAGAAAGATGACTGCCTTTTCAGAATGTGATTTGATTCACTGGTTTTAGACATCTATTGCAATTGGGAGTAAAGCACTCCTGGGAACTGCCAGACTCTTTCCACCAATTACTGGAGTTAATACCAGCTGATTAACATAGACTGGATACCTAATTTCAACATTTATTCATTAATCAGTATCAAGTATGATATTTCCATCTTAGTTAAGAATTTAGACACATATAAAAACCTGGCAGCTACTTCACCTAGAAAAGTAACAGAAATAATGTAAGAATATTTTGTAACCAGAAGGGAAAAATAAAATTCTTATATTCAGCTTCCTTTCCTTGCTTGACTGTCTGGCAATTCTAGAGATCTCTGCAGCTGAGACCCTTCCGCCACTCACAGCTCCTGATGTAGTGTAACCTTGTAAAACAGATCATGGTTTTGCACTTACAAAAGAGTCTGTGATACATCTAGATTAGAGGTCTGAATACCTGCATAACTGCAACTCTTACAAGGCAACATGGCAGCCTTTCCAAGCGAAAGATTGAAGGTTTCAGTCCAAATAAGTTTTGAGTTTGATTCCTTACTGAAAAGTCTATAACTTTTTCGGAAGGAATGAATCCTTTTACTGATAATGTAGGCACCTGTGCACTAAGGGAATACTAGAAAATAAAAGAGTTTTTATACACTTGTGGATTATTTAAGATTGTGTATCTCTTGGGCATTTTTTAAGGTTAAGTGCCAATAAAGTCACTGGGATTTAAAACAGCAGTAGATTTTGGCTCAAGTCCATGGAATTTAATAACTTCAAATTTAACAAAGAGATTTTACTTGTCGAGTTTTTTTGGTTGAACCAAAATGAAATAGGTCTCCAACTCCATCTTGCATGTTACACAAATCCCCTCTGTACTTCCTCATAAATTTGCTACAAGGTCGTTTTCTTCAAGATAATCTCTTCTCTACATGCTTCAACATAAAAGTACCTAAATATTTTTGAAGCATAGGTTAAGGAACAAAATATATGATTATATGATATATTTTGCATTATTTTCTCTGAAATATTTTCCATTCAGCAGCAAAAACCTCAATGAATAGTAGTTTAAAGAGAACTACACTGAAAGAATTTCTCTATGAATTTCCAAGAGTGATAGGTACTTTCATCTTGCATGCCAAAGTAAAGGAGGCTTTTAAGATTGCACAGTCTGTCCATCTGTCTATCCCTCTCCTGGTTCCATTTTTGCAGTGTTTGGGTCAATTTCCTATACACTGGAAAGAGGGACAGAAATCACCACTGGCTTATCTTTTCCTCTCATAACAGCACGGAGGAAACAGTTTCCTTTATAATGTTCACCCTGTCTGCCCTCAAAAACTTACAGGAGGACAAGGACAAATTATATTAAATGAAAAATCAACCACAGCAGTCAACGAAAAGCAGCAAAAATTGTGTGTTGCCATTACACACACCTCACTTTGAATACTGTGATAGAGGAGATACTCGGGTGGGAAAGTGTCATAAATATTGACAGTATTTTAGTAGAAGCATTTATGGAAATGTACTTAAAAAAATGGGGTATTTTTAAATACTGCTTACACTACTACAGAGATCTGACTAGACATTAAAGGTTTTGTGGAAAAGGCATGCCTTGTCTAAAGTTACTTATGAATTAATGTATTTCAGATATAAGAAAGGATTTTGGATTTGTGGTTGCAAAATTTGTCAGAGCTAAGTCCTCCCCACCCTGTTTAAGCTTCAGGCCTACTGGCTTACTGGTGGAAATCACTTTGAAATACTCTTTATAAGATCCTGCTGTGAAAAGAATTAAGTCAGATTTCCAGAACTTGAGCTTTGGATCAGCAGAGCATCAATATTATAATTATATGCTTTATGATTATAAGCAAAAATAGAATTAAATAATACAGGTCAGACACAGTGGGCGAGGCTCTGCTTCAACTGAAGTCTGAGAGACTCTCTGTTTCTCTGGCAACATCTAAACTTCTAACTAAAATAGTCAGGGCCTCTTTTATATCCCTGAGATCATCTGGCAGTGTCTGGCCACATCCTCTCTATGAAATACTCTGGTGTTTTAAACAGGATAGCACAACCAAACCACTCACTCAGAACAGACATGAGCTGAGTCTATCATCTTGACTGTGTCCAGGATTTTTTCTGCAGATTTTAACCTGTGGAGCAAAAATTGCCAGAAATAATTTCAACAAGTCAGCAGTATGATTCAAGCTCAGTGCCCAGTTCCATGCTCTACCACTCCTTAGTTTATATGTCATAGATGAGCCTTGCTCTGATTTAAATTGAGTACCACCCATATTCTCAAATGTCAATAGGATTATTTTTAGCTTTTTAACCATGTTTTGAGTTTAAAATAAAGACATTATGATAATCCTGACGTACAGAAATTATGCTGGTTTTACCCTGTTTCTAGTTGTAAGTGGCTATCTTGATTTTGTGATGGCGCACAATTTTCTAACTCTATATTTGTGTGCTTCTTTTCCCAGCCTGCTATTTATGACTCTGCTGTAGCAAATGCCTCTCTCCCCTTACCACTTATTGAATTCTGGTATTGCGTTTTCTCCCCAGGAAAAAATAAAGAAAAGCTATGTACAAATGAATAATGAATAGTTAGTAAGACTAAAGCTTAATATACCACAAATATGAAGAAGGAATATTAAAATTTCTCATTTGTTTTGATTGACAATTAAATATTTGACATTCCAGCTTCCCAGCCACATAAAGCAAGTGTCCTCTGCCCCACATGTGATTCCAGAGGGGTGACTGCAAAATTTACCTAAACAGCAGCAGATCTATTTACTATTTGTGCATACTACTATTTTGAGTTCTTCAGTGAGCTGAAAAGTGGTGCAATAATCAAGAACTTTAACAGAGGAAAATATATGCATGTTCTATGATACACACTCTGAAGACAATGATAATATGCTTGACTGACAATAAAAAATGCAATGAATATAAGTAACCAAACAAATTGGAAGCACAACATTTTTACAGATGAGGTATATGCCACCCTGTCAAGACAATTACAAAGAAATGCAAGTTACTATGGCAGTCTTATGTAACCTATATAACAGCTGTGTAACTAGCAGTTTGTTAGCTTTTCCCAGGCTCCAGCAACTTCCTCACAAGGCTGAGGAAGGCCTTTAGTCCCTGCCTTGAGATTGTTGCAGGATGTGAAAGGAAGCAAGAAGCAAGTGAGCTAACAAGGACCAGCAGGTCCCTCATTAAAAATAAATTTGGAGAATTATTTCTAAAATACAACCCTTAAATCCAGAGAGTGAAATTATAAGAAATTTTTTTCTAATACTTCTTGAGATTGATTTGGACATATCAGAAGAAAACTACTGTCTTGAAATAGTAGTAGAGAACATAGCTCATTAAAAGACCAAAATAATTTAGAAATTCCATGAAACTAATAACAAAATTACTTCAAATCAGTATAAGCAACCTCATATAAAAAGCTGAAGGTGGTCAAGGAAAATGTGAAAATAAAAAATGAGAAATAAAAAATTATTTAATGAACTTATTTTTTTTTATTTGCAGCATTTGGGGAGATACACTATGTTTTTAATCACATGATACTTAAAACATTAAGTTGAGACCTGACTGTAGTATCAATTTAGTACTAGCTGGTACAATTTCTTACTGTTCCATGTTAGTGGTGAACCTCATATATGAGAAAATAGCAGAAAAGCAAAATTGAAGGAAATCCATAATTCTTCATCCTACAGACACTCTGTCAGTTATAATCATTCATGCTACTAAATGAGAATTGATTGTAAGAAAACTATTCAAATTTTAATGCTATATTTTGCGAATGTTAAAATCTCAGAAATCACAAAGTGCTGAAAATAAAATGGAAAGCTGAATATGAAATGAAACATTTTGAATAAAAGCATGTTTGAGAAAGAAGACAATTTTTGATTTATTTTTTTGAAAAAGTGTAATATAAGATTGAGATGATCTTCCTTAAAAAATGTCATTATGGTTATAAAATTTATTTACAATTAACAAAAATATTTCTCACCTTTGCAAAGCATTCTTTTAATAGGAGTTAGCATCCCTACTATTCCTCCTTGCAAACAACATTAGAACCATAAACAATTCTGGAACTGCAAACAGAGTCCCTACTGTTCAAATGGATTTGTCCATGAATAACACTTGGCAGCAGCTAATCCTTACGATAGGATCAAATCACCTACTTTAGGCACTTTATTTGTACCTAAGCTTTAGGTGGACAGATAAGCATCTATTTAAATTACGTGCCTGAGGTCCCATTGCAGTCTGACAAGACAGCTACTCGCCTTAAGACCTCAGAGGACAAACTTTTCTGACTAAATGTGAGCACTGAAGTTATGCAAAAACACTCCTTACCCGAGAGCTTTTAAAGACACCTACCTCTTTTCCTTAGGATACAGTAACTTTAAGCTTTTACTTTAGCAGAACGCCTTACTAGACTCCTAAAATTTAGGGAGAACTTTGAGATAAAATATAAATAAAATATGGGAGAACTCCATACCCATTGTATCTATTTAGGATATTCTCCTTGCTTGAGTTTTTGATAGTTTTATTTTCTTCAAGAAAAAAGATCCTAATTGCCTGATGCTACATCAAAACTGTACTTGGGAACAGCTAAGACTTCTATCATAGAAACCTGCAGTATTTGGTATTACTTACAGGGGAAGTGCCCTAAGATTAAAATGCCTTACTTTTATACAAATTTTCAGTAGCAGGAAGTATTATCTGTGCATATAAGATGATTTCAGAAGGAAGGTTAGGAATACGTTAAAAGTACAACCAAATTATTTCCTTAGCAACGACAAAGCCCATTTCACTTGTGTATAAGTCAGGGCAAGAGCTGCAGGAAAAAAAAAAAAAAGAAGGTAAGAAAAATCTTTATGTTTTGTTATGTTCACCCTGCACTGGAAGCATCCTTCTGCAAGCAACAGAGTTATTAGAGAATCTGTTCTCAACCATAGAGAGCATCACAGCAAAGGATAGCATCAAGGCAACTTATGAATGAACAAATTAATGTTTCATGGAAGCTTTATTAATAGCTAAGAAAACCCTAAGGCAAGTTATCTAAAACTGAGAGGAGGCTTTTTAGCAGAGTCTAAAGCTCTTCAGTGGATCTACCATGATATTTAAATTCATGCTTGACACTAGCTTGTGCTTCACTGGGCCGACTTACTATGCTTAGAGCCCTGTGGGTGCTTAAGTCCTTTCCTCAATCTGAAGTGGAGCACTTATTGTTTTCCCAGAGCTAAACTCCCAGGCCTAGAAAGAACTGGACTGTGGAAATATAATTTTTCAAACATATAGAAGCAAGATAAAAGCTCAGTTCCTGTGGCAGTAGTTTTCAATAATTAGTTCTTTTCTACAGTGAAGGCTAGTAGAAATTTTCTGTGTGCCCAGCACTTTTGAAAACAGACTTGGAGGCCAAATTTTGGACACATACTTTCCGAATGTTATTCCACATTTCGATCTAATAAGGGGAAGTATGTATGACCATGACAGCATAAATCAAAATGACATCACAAAGAATATTGAATGAATATTCACTTAGAATTTTAGATTAATGCTGAAGATGACAAACTGATTCAGTTTGACTTAATATTTGTTATCTCATAGATTCAAAATTTTTAACGGATCGTGGAAACTCGTACATGTTACAGATAACACAGCTACAGACCTTATAAAACCACAAAGTTGCAACATTGCGAATGAAATAACTACTTTCTTTAAGAAAATAATTTATTTTCCATAGTCACAACATATAATCTAATATCAGTTAGTGTACATGTATTTTCTTGCAATACTCTGACTGTCTATGAATACTGGATCCACAGATGCCACTTTTGCTGCTATAAAGGAGTGAATACAGTGTAAAACTGCTGTCAGATCCTGAAATTCAAGCTCCTGAAAGAGGAAGTAAAAGGGAAAAAAAAGGAAGAGAAAATGTGAATTCATATTCAGGTTTATAAACATTTTGCATAAATACAGAAAAGACTAGTCAACAAACAACAATTGGACTTTACATAAAAATTTGAATCCGTATAGGGAACTCTAAGCTTTAAGAACAAAATGTGCACATCTGTACCTTGTTCACTGGCAGTGTCCCATGTCAATTTAGTTTTCACTCTGTGTCTACTATATTATTTACATTTTACTCTGCTTGGACAATGAAAGCATTCAACTTGCAAGAACATTCAAATATTGCAACACATTTTAAAGTATTTAATAAGTTAAGGATGTTTGGATATGACGCAGGATCAAATCACAGCCAGGGAGAGGAGAAGGACACATGCTTTGGCAATCCCTGACAGAGAGTCAGATAAGCACGGCAGAAGCTAAGGTGAAGTCACACCACAGCCTCTAAATAGAAATATGGCTGGGTATGAAATTCATAAGCCTTAATTCATGAAGAATGACAGAGTTACTTCTAACCAGTTTTCATATTCCCTTGACTTTTTATAACATATTTCATGTTCTGTTCACAAGTTAAATTTTTTTTTCCCAATCTCTCCAGACAGAAATAGAGTAATATTCTGACACAATGACAACAAATATGACAAAAGAAACAAATTCAATTTACATTATACTACTATTTGTAAAGTCTGCAGCTGGTAAATCTATTGTGGGGACACTTGGGACAATTTTTGGTTTAGGAAGAAGACATTTGTTTTCAACAACATGGAATTAGTAGTTTATCGAGACACACTCCTTATGCTTGCCTTTAAACAAAAAGCAAAGTACTGGACTTCCGCTTTTTATATCACAGTATTTTACAGTATCTTCTCAACAAAATTCCTCAAAAAGAATATTTGGAATTCAAGGTTACTATATTCTAGGAAAATTCACCACTGCACTATTTTGATGTCAAAGGCCATGTATTTACTAGGCAGGAGTGGGCTTACTACTTACAAATGTCTTAAATTGTTCAGTGATATTTGTGGGGCATGATTTTTTGAGCCTATATTGGACATAAGTGGGAATTTATTTTTTTTTGGGGCGGGGGGGGGGGAGGGTATTGCAGGAGCCTCTGTGAGGACCCAGCTGGTTCCAGCAGGATCCAACCAACCCACCACAGAGCATGGATAAGCCAACCCCACAGCCCAGGTGTGACACCCCTGCAAAAACACATTTAAGAAAGGGCAGTAAATTCCCCAAAATTCTCAACAAAACCAGTGTGCTAGGCGATGAACCATGGCATAGCATGTAACACCCCTGAAGAGACTGCAATGGATGAAGGAGCCGCACAGGAGCAGAAGAAACAAGTAAGAAGCAAGAAGCAGCAAAGGCAAAGGGAAACAAGGAGTGTCAGAAAGAAATCGTTACATACTGACAATATTTGAGAGCTCTAGTTCGTGATATTGACATTCTATTGATTTTTTTTTAATTGTACACAGTTTCTTTACAACCTCAGGCATGAATAATTTATTGTCTCGGGGAATTTATTTCCCACTAAGCAAATTTATTATTTCCAGGAAAATGCAATTTTCTGTTACCATCTATTCTCTCCAGCATAAGGTAACAATAAGCAATATTACTGGACAACAAGAGTAATGAAATGATACTCAACAAGTTCCCAAGATACACTCTTTCCATGGTGTTACAGGCCTTAGAAATGTCTTTATCCTCTATAAAACATCCACAAAAACTACAGGGAAATACCTCAGATGCGATAGCCTTGAAACACAGTAAGTTTGGCAGCAAAGTGTCATCCTTATATTGTTTGCTTAGTGCACACAGAAGCCTAAGAGAGCTATGCTTTAGGACCTTACATACTGCAAATAATATGTAAGCAGAGATTTTTAGATACATGTAATCATTTGTCTTTTGTTGGTCATTATCAGACAATCAAATTTTAACTCCTTCCAGAACCTAGAAACTCAAGAATTTCTTAAACAACTTTGCGAATGTGTAAACATAACCCTCTCTTCCCATCAAAAATTCTTCTCTGAAATTGTAAACTGGTTTTCCTACAACCTTCAAAAAAAACCCCAAACCAAAACCAAAACCATCTGAATTTAGAAACAATGCATAGCTGGTTTTGATGCCAATGGTTGAAGGAATTAGTTATTTAAACCAGATTATTATAAATTACAATCTAATACAAATTACAAACTGACACTTCCAAGATTATAAAAAAAAGTGAATAAGAAACAATCCTAATTAAATCCTAATAAAAAATAGCAGCATAAACTGATATAACCAATAAAAAAATGTGCTGTTTGTTATCATGTATCCCCAGGGAAATAAGGAGAAAATAAGGTAACATTGAGAAAAGTGGCAAATCTCTCTTAAACCTCTGCTTTTGAATACTTGCTAGTTAACAAATTAAGAAGTAATCATACTAAAAGAAGAAAAATCTCTTGAGAACTTATATCAAGCTAAGCACTTAGGAAACTTAATAACAGGCATTTGGTTGCTGAAGTAACCATTCGGGATTCATACTCAAAATTAGATCTCTGTAAAAGAAAAATGAAGTATGAATGTTGGTTAAAATCCTTTGAGGAATTTAAGCCCAAGTAATTTTTTTCCTGATACTTTTGGGGCAGAAGAAAATCTCCTTTTTCTATTTTGCTTGATAGTTATGGAGCAAGTATGTGAATAAGTTTTTAAAATGTATTTTATAGACAGTAGATGTCTACTGTAAATATTAATATAAGATTAATATAAAGATTTTAAGAAAAAAGTGTCATTATTTAACTCTCATTGTCCAAGTTTTATAAAACTAAAAGTACACACTCATGATTATTAATGAAATATAACTCAATATGATATAACACGTCTCAGTGTATCAGTTCTTAACTCAAGTAAAAGGTTTACACCTCCTGAATTATCACCTTTAAAACCAGTAAATTCTAAAACATGAACTCACTCATGTTCATTTTCGATGTGTTCCAAAATAATTGATATCATCGAACAATGTCATCTCAGTTCTGACATTCAACACAATGACCAAATGTGGTCAAACAAAGACAGACTTTCCTAAACCTTTACATTTCTCTACTCTGGATTCACGCACTTCTAATCTATATATGTTTATCACGATAAGCAATCAGAAGCAACAACACAGATTGTAGGCAGGACTTCAGACTACTCTAACAATGTTATGTGAAGAGCAAATACAGGAATGTCTCACTACTGGCAATCAGTTCTTCCCAAAGCCCCTACTACAGAGTTTTTTTTGGTTTTGTCAGAGTTCACAGTATATAATAATAATATAAAAATATAAAATATAATACATAATGTATATTATATAATAAATATATAATATATAAAATTTATAATATATAATATAAACAACAATAATAATATCTTTTCTATAAAATATAATCTACATACAGTTGAAATAGGATCAGTACCATATTATTGAACTTATGGTTTATGTGAAGATAGCGCTTTACTTTCTCCATCTAATAGTGCAGGTCCCTCAGTCAGGGGGATTATATTCAAGAATGGTGCTAGTTTTGGAAACTGCTACAGAGCTTGGTAGCCAAACAAGTGGCATGCAAGCACTCTTCATGCACTTTAACAGCCGGTTTGTTTCTCTTCTGTTCTCCCACGTCTTCGCTATTTTATATTACATTATCCATGGGGGTGAGCGATCATCTGGGATCATAAAAGAGGAGAAGAACTGTGGAGGTGTCCTCTTGCAGGGCTCTGTTAGATGTGGCTAGCTATGGTGGTTTTACAGAGGAGGGAGTTCACCAGAGGCTTCAGGTACCACGAGTACCCAGAAATGTAGCTCACCACAGCTGTATTTAACCCAAGAGAACACAAATGAGGCTAAGGCTACAGTGCTTTGTATCTGAAAGATGTCTGATGTCTATGCTGGCTGCCTTCACAATCCTGAAGGCAGGAAACCTGCTAGTCAGGTGCAGATGCTGAAGAATAGTCATATATATCCAAAACAAAAGTTGGAGTACAAATTTTTGAATGCTCAGGACAGAGGTTACTCAGGGAATGGGTATTCTGGTGGTGGATATGGTTTGCATCATATTACAACATGGAAAGTGGAAGAGGACTGGGGGTTAGTTTGGAAATATGATTTGGTAAAAGAAAGGGATAGTCACCTAGCTTGGAAAAATGTAGATGTTACATAGTCAGAGGACATGCAAACAATATGTCTTTCAGCAAGGGAATGTGGCTTTAAGGGTGGAAATTTGACAACTTCAGGTTTTGAAAGCAATGTGAATTCTTTCTAGAAAAAATTACACCAATAACACTTCTTTCAAACAAATTTATTGCTCTGAAAAGTTGTTTTGCCTTTTTTTTTTTTTTTTTTTTTTTTAAGTTGTATTTCTCTCCATACCCAGCCTGGTAGATGACTGACTAACTGATCATTTCATTTGCTTTGTATTATCTAAGACCACCCGTATGCTTGCTTGCCTTATCTGTGATTGCTGCTCTTTTCTTTAATTATGATCATCAGTTTATTTTTGCTGTATTTAGAAGAATCTATGCATGTCTAGTATTTCAATAACCAAAGCTATTTCAGTTTACTTTATGTATCCTAATAAGTGGATTAAGTACAACAAAGACACCAGAAGGAAGACAGCAAGAGAAGAACATAAAAGATTGGATTAAAGCAGTGGGAGGACAAGACTGCAAAACTGCATGCTGGTACTGAGAATATAAAAAATGTGCACTCTGCACTGACCTTGATCACTACATGTGCACAGGTGAGTAAGAAAAATATATGTTCTTGTTTTGTCCACCCATCTGTGAGAATTGGATTTATTACATATCATAAAGAGCTTGACAGGCCTGTTGCATCATTACCACATACACACTTAATTTTATTGATTACTTCCAAGAGCTGTTGAATCACTATTTGAGCAAGACATGAGCCTGTATCACATAAAAGGCAGATAATGAAGGCACTGAAGACACTGACAGATAGTGCTATTGTATCCTATGAGTTTCGTGACTTCTTTAAGGACTTTGGTAAGCCTCAGTGTTTATTAGTTGTTGACAAAAGCACAACTGTTACTACTCTATTATTCCACTTATTTCAAACAGATTCAAATGATAACCATGTCTTTTGTAAAAAAAAGAACAAAGTTATCCAGGTTTTAGTTCCAGTCCACATGGAATTCAAAATGGAAAAGGAAATTCTAAGTTTAGTTTTATATCTTGCAAGTATACCAGGGTTTGGTTGCCATATTGTAGCTCAGAAGAACAATATGCACAGCTTGCTAAGATTGTTATCAATATGCAGAGATAAATTATCAGCTATGGCATGAGAGCTTCTTCAGCTACAAAATTTTATTTGTCCTTCTCTTTCTGACTGTCACTTGCACAAAAAAGAAGAATAAGCTAAAATGGTGCTCTTACCCTGCAAGCATAAAAACCGTATCTATGATGCCAATAGTCAGAGCCAGATAATTGCAACTCTATCTACCAATTGTACTTACATCTTTTAATAGTGTTCTACAGGGACCTGGAAGAGTCAGATGGCTTTTCACTTTCATCTTGAGTGATTCCAAATGCATCTATCAACTGCTAAATCTGAAACACTTTTAAATGATACTTTGACAGATGCAAACTTTGCTAATGCACAAGAAACTCGTCTGAAAATTTGTTCTGGAGATGCTTGTCTAAAAGCAGCCAACTAAATTCACCCATTCCAGCAAATATTAAAATAGATTTCCAACAGCAGTCAGACTGTCCAATACTGTCACACAGATGAAATTTTAACTCTTATTTAACACCATCTAGTAAAAGTTTTTCAAAATTCCAAGATATTCAGTAGTAAATTGCCAGACTTTAGCAACCAAAACCCATGTTAATAAAAATACAGAAGGGCTTGAGTGCCAGATTACAGTTTATTGATGTTAGAGATTAATGCTGCTGTAAAGAGAGAGCTTTGCTTGCACTCTTCTTAATTTGCCATATCTCTCACAATTATCGATATGGAAAAAATACCTTCTCAGATGAGTACTGTAAATCTAAAAAAGAAATAAGTTTTCTTGACCACTCTCCTAACCTGTTTTAAAGAGAACAGGATTCACTGCAAAATTGTTGTAGAGACTAATTGTAAAATAGGTCACATTGTACCACTCTTCCACCCTGAATTTACAGAAGATTTGAGACTAGAAGTCAGTGAAGAAATCATACAGAATGCACTCAGATAAATATGCAGAGCTCTTAAGTTGTATGTGCAACACACAAGAGGTGTATGAGACCAGCAACATTTATTTGAAGTTTTAATATGGCTCAAAATATTCTAGCTCCACCATAATTTCTTTCCTCTCTTTCTTTAAAGAAATATTTAGACTAAGTTGGTAAAAGAGCAAGTGCATTGAATAAAGATAAATTAACTATCTCTCTGCTCTCAAGGTGAAGAAATTGTTAAAATATAATTCCATCTTTTCTTTTCCACAGAGTATAAAAGGAACCAAAAATGAGAAGAAAAGGGAAATTTTGAATTAAAATATGCTTGGGAAAAAAAGTCTTATCTTTCAGTTGACTACAGTTTAGCTAAGGGAGATAAAGCATCCATAACAATTATGGAAGTACTAATATTTTTTAAAACTTTTTTTAAAGCAACATTGAAAAATCATGGTATATGGCATGCGGGCAAAGAATATCTACTTGTAAAAAGATAGATAACTTGTAATTTCTCAGTAGTGGAGCCTGTGTTCATGTACCTAAGCTATATACAGCTTTTCCAAATACAAAATATTTCAGCTGTTATTTACCATACCAGTTTTCCACAACAGATTGCCTTTTAAAAGAAAATTTTAGAAAAAATGGTTTAGTCACTCCTGAGACTCTGCAATTTGGAAGGAAGATTAGATTTGCACCATGGGACTACTTTTTACTGTGAAATCTGCCCACATTTGTTCACGGGAAAATTTACATGGAAAATTTATAATATATAATATCTTTTATACTGGAGCCAACAGACAACTCAGGTTAAGTTTACTGATGAAATACTGAATAATTTACCAATGTAGATGTATAAAGATATATTGCATTTGTCGTAACTTTATGGTAAGCAAGGAATGTTAGGGATTTTCTTCTTACAACTTTTTTCATCACAGGACAGAATCAGTGCGGATTAAGGTATTACAGCCAAACCCCCAGATGATGATTCAAAATACAGTCCTGAAGTAGAAACTGCTAAAATTCAGATAGGAATCTGAATTCTAAGTTTCACAATTTTATTTGATTGCTAGAGGAAAGGAATAAAAAGAAACCAGCAATATCTCATCTATAGTAGTGACTGGATGCCACCACAACTTAATCCTTAAAAGGACTGAGTGCTCTTATTTCATGGTAGAAACAGTAGGTTACAAGAATTGTTTGGCCTCTTGCAAGAATATTCCCTTTTTTAAGCTACTGAAGTTTACATAATCTTTTATTTTATTGCTAACCTTAAGCTCATATTTGTTTAAAATGTATATTATACAGCAGCTTAAAAATGTATTTAGCATTTAAATAATTTTATTTTTCCTTTATTGTTTTAAAAGCATATTTTAGATATATCTATTATAGGTTGACTAAATAACTTCACAGAAATCATCTTTCTGAAACAATAAAACAGCATCTGAACACAACTCAGTAACAGGTTTGTACAAATACTGGAATACATCTATAAATACGTTACTTCTGTTTACTGTGGAGTTTCTAGAAAACAGGAAAAAAATAAACTGTGAAGTGAAGTTCATCATATGCATGTGCAGCAGTAAATGGGATTTTTGATGTCTTGATAGTTATTCCATTTAAATTTTTACTAAACTGAGAAAGATGCTGTTACTTACCTTTGTCTCAATCTGTTTGGTGTCTACATTCTGAAATAGCAGCTTCACTTTTGTTTTCCCATCATCTGAAGACCCTTTGAGCTGAGAGAATTTAAATCTCCACAGCACATTCTAAAGAGAAAGAAATTTGATTAAGGACTCTGTTACACACTTTTGCCTAGAACTGTAAATTGATGATGGAAGATTATATGTTGAGATAAAGCGTTAAGGGTAAACATAGCACATGATAACAGACTGGTTGCAGACCAAATAAAATTAACAATTCTGTGTCATATATGAAAGCAAAAGACTGAATATTTATAGTCACTAATTAAATAATTATTTACAAATTATCTGAAATATAAGTATTTCAGTTGCCCACATAATATCAAAATCCATAGCATCTAGAAAGATCTGTGATGGTATTTGTATGTGCTTCACTATGAACATAGTTCTATACCATATCTTGATCTTTCATATTTCACCTGGTTCATCTGCATAACATAATAATGTCTTACACAGATGTTGCAAAGCTGAATTTACTGATGCATATAACGTGGTTTGAAATCTTAAGCTAAAATAAGCTACAGAAATGAAAAGATGTCATTATTGAATGTAGCCTTGCAAACCATAAAAATACTTCTTTACATTACATTGAAAAATATGTAGTGGTACCCTCCAGGTTTATGCACGGCATCTTACTACTGTTGGCAAATCCTAGATTGACAGGTATGTTTTAGTAGTTATCGTGATACTTCTTAAAGACAAATAATGGGAAATTATGTTTGAAACCAGTGTAATATTCTGTATTTATTTGAATATTTTCTATTGATCACCAAAAACCATGCAAATATAAAAACCCACACGGTAACAATTTTCAGCCAGACTTCCCACTGATGTTTCCTTTGTAAACTGGTAAACTGTAATCTCAATGAAAATACTATGCACCTGTTGAAATGTGATTCAGTCCCTGGACACTGCTGAAGAAACACAATTGAAATGCTTTGAAGGGGATTTCTAAAGCACATACATAAAAAAGTTTGCTATGTTCCATTTTCCAATATATCACATAGCAAAATATTTTTTTATGTAGATCAGTGCTTCCAGTGGTCTTGAGACACTACTCATTGTTTTAAAGGAAATGCCCTATAAATAAAAGAGTGTCTACAGAAGGCACACAAAGACTCATTCCATCTCCCTGGTTCCCTGCAGACGTAAACACCATTGACTTCTCAAACAAATGTAACAGATGAAGAAAAACCCAACTATGCTATAGCATCTTGATGGTGCTTAAACTTTACATTCATGAACAGATTTTAACTGGGTCCAGTGGTCCTAATTAGACCATGCACTAAGTATTCAAAGCTTAAATGAGTTTGGCTCTAAATAGGATAGATGAATGTCCACTATATAACTGCTAGGGTGGAGATGAAAGAACTTAAGAACAATTTAGCAATAATAGGCACTGCTGGAGTAATCACCTCTCTCAACAGTTGACAATGAGTGGAAAAGAAGTAGATGGCTCTGGAAGGCAGAAGAAAATGCACACTTTGCGGTCCCTTTATCTTGGATTAGCAGCTGGAGGCACAGGATGGAGAAGATGAACCAATCAAGACAACAAGATAAAAAGAATCTCTATCATCAGATATTAAGCAGCTGCAGGCCACAGGAGTATCTTTGTGACAGGCCCAAAATGGTGAAATGAGTTAAGCCTCGAACAGAACATGTAGGAAATGAAGTAATTTTTTCAAATAAGTTTAAGAATCCCCTTGAACTCCTTGTGTTGGGTTTGCATGGCAAGGTTTTGGTAGTGGGAGGGGCTACAGGGGTGACTTCTGTGAGAAGATTCTTGAAGCTTCCCCTATGTCCAATAGACCCAATGCCAGATGGCTCCAAGACAGACCTGCTGCTGGCCAAGGCTGAGCCCATCAGCAACAGTGGTAGTACCAGTCGATAAAATATTAAAGGAAGGAAAAAAAAAAATCCAGCCAAACAAAAAAATCCCCAAAAGTAAACAACAAACTGAGGTGGAACAGCCGCTGAAGAGGGGAGTGACAATATGGGAGAGAAACAGCTCTGCAAACACCAAGGTCAGTGAAAAAGGAGGGGTAGGAAGTGCTCCAAGTGCCAGATATTCCCCTGCAGCTCATGGTGAGGCAGGCTGTCCCCCTGCAACACATGGAGGTCCACAATGGAGCAGATCTCCACCATTAGCCCATGGAGGACCCCACGCTGGAGCAGGAAGATGCCCGAAGGAGGCTGTGACCTACGGGAAGTCCGCCTTGGAGCAGGCTCCTGTCGGGACCTGTTGCCCCTGTGGAAAGAGGACCTCGTGCTGTAGCAGGTTTGCTGCAGGACTTGTGACCCCAAGGGGATCCACACTGGAGCAGCCTGTTCCTGAACACTGTCTCCTGTTTGATGTATCCTACTCTGGAGCTGGGAAGAGTGAGGAGTCCTCCCCTGAGGAGGAAGAAGTGGCAGAGACAATGAGGGATGAACTGAGCACAGTTCAGGAATTACCATTCCCCAAACCTCTGTGCCACTGGTGAGGAGAGGAAGAAAAAATTGGAAGTAAAGTTAAGACTGGGAAGAAGGGAAGGGTAGGGAGAAGATGTTTTAAGATTTGGTTTTATTTTATTATTATCCTACTATGATTTTATTATTAAGAAATTAATTTATCCAAGCTGAGTCTGTTTTGCCCATGATGGTAACCGGTGAATGATCTCTCCCTGTCCTTATTTCAATTCATGAGCCTTTTAACATATTTTTCTCTCCCTGTCCAGTTGAAGAGGGGAGTGATAGATCAGCTTTGCTGGGCACCCGGCATCCCATCAAACTCCGAAAGTTCTTACCCTTTTTGTTTAATTATTTCTAATAAGAAGGCCCTTTTTATAATATTTCCCAGACTGTAATAAAGAATATTTTAAATGAGCACATGAGCTGGTTGCCCAAAATTTGATATCCAGTCTCCGAGTCCTACAGCAGACAAGGGTCTGGCCTTTATTTTAATAAGCCTGTATGAACACCTGCTGTGGTGTAAGAGCATCTTTGCATCAGTAGGTGACTTTAATTTGAAATTTATTATCTCAAAAAAAAACCTTTTTTTCAGCAAAATGTCTGTGTTCCTGATGAACTGTTAATCGCTTGACCACTTCACCAATCTATTCAGTGTTGCTAAGAAATACTCTGGAAAACCTATAAGTATGGGGCAACACAGTTGTCTCCAGCTGACAGTTATCAGAAGTAAGGATGAACTGCAGGAGCCACCCTCATTCAGAAGCCTCACTCAGGCTTGACGATGCACCATCTCTCACACAGATGAAAAATGAATGTACCTGGATGCACAAAAGCTAGATCCTGTGTCAGATTTTAAAAATTCAGTGTGTTTCCTCTTATCTCAGAATGACTGACTGAATTTCTTTAATATGTCTTTAAAAAAATCCTTTCAGTTTGGAGCTAAAGATCGTGTTTCAGATAGCAGACCTTCCACTGTACAGCTCTATTAATGCAGTAACATTTTATGTATGTAAGTTTGCTTCTGCTGTCAATAAAATGTATAAATCCATTTCTAATAATTTAAATAGAAATATCACTAGATTATATAGAAAATAGTAGAATTATAGACAAGGTTTAGAAGTTGGCATGCATCATAAATTACCCCATCGACACTTTATATATAGCCACTGTTTTGCATTATAAGTGAACTTAATCTTAAAAATTATGACTTTGAAATGCATTTGCTCTTGTTCTGCTTATTTTAGACATGGCCTACATTTTTTATGATGGAAGAATAATTGAAACTACTTTATATTTGTAGCTTCAAAACAAATAAAATCAGGTGACACTTCATTTCTTTCATGACTGGCAATCTTTTAAAAATCTTGAAGTTTCTTCCCTTTAAAATACCAGCTTCTCTGCTAAATATAACCTTTCTTTGTTTTTATTACTTGAAAAGAAAATTACATTTTTTTATATCTTTCTCCAAAATTTTTCTTTACATGCTAAGGCACAGCTATAATTGTGCCAAACTGACTACCTTTCAGGAGAGCTGTATAAATAAAAAGTTCACTACTTTTGAGGAAGAAATACTCATCAACATAAAAAATTACCATTATTGATCAGCATAAAAAATTATGGTTAATAAAAATTTCAACAATAGTAAAATAAAACAGAGCTGTGTTTTCTTTCCTTTTAATTCTTACCTTTGTTTTACTGTCAAAACAGGTAAATCCCAGAGCAAAGTCGACTGTGAAACACAGGCTATCCCCTTGCCAACTGCACATATATGTTTTAGACTGGAAAAAAAAGTTTTTGAAAGAACAATCATCATCACCATTTATCACATAAAAATAATGTTTTATATAGGTTTTTTTTCTGTGGGAAGACACTCAGATGGCAACACTGGTACTTCTTTACCTTATTACATTTTAAAATTGTCAAAACCTTCTGTCTGTAAGTCAGTATCAGATCTGTCAGCTAGATGCAAACTGGAAGTCTTCTTTATTTCAAGTCACTCTTCCACAAAATAAATACCATATTTTTGGGACCAGTCTTGTTCAACGTCTTTGTCGGTGATATGGACAGTGGGATTGAGCGCGCCCTCAGCAAGTTTGCTGGTGACACCAAGCTGTGTGGTTCATTGGAGGGAAGGAATGCCATCCAGAGGGACCTTGACACACTTGTGAGGTGGGCTGATGCCAACCTGATGAAGTTTAACCATGACAAGTGCAAGGTCCTACACCTGGCTGGGAGCAATCCCAGGCACGCATGTAGGTTGGGCAGAGAAGAGATTCAGAGCAGTCCTGTGGAGAAGGACTTGGGGTATTGGTTGATGAGAAAATGAACATGAGCCAGCTTCAGTGTGCGCTCGCAGCCCAGAAAGCCAGCCGTATCTTGGGCTGCATCAAAAGGAGTATGACCAGCAGGTCGAGGGAGGTGATCCTGCCCCTCTACTCTGCTCCTGTGAGACCTCACTTGGAGTATTGTGTGCAGTTCTGGTGTCCTCAACATAAAAAGGACGTGGAACTGTTGGAACAAGTCCAAAGGAGGGCCACGAGGATGATCAGGTGACTGGAGCACCTCCCATATGAAGATAGGCTGAGAAAGTTGGGGCTGTTGAGCCTGGAGAAGAGAAGGCTGCATGGAGACCTCATAGCAGCCTTCCAATATCTGAAGGAGGCCTATCGGGATGCTGGGGAGAGACTCTTCATTAGGGACTGTAGTGATAGGACAACGGGTAACGGATTCAAACTTAAACAGGGGAAGTTTAGACTGGATATGAGGAAGAAATTCTTTACTGTAAAGGTGGTGAGGCACTGGAATGGGTTACCCAGGGAAGTTGTGAAAGCTCCATCACTGACGGTGTTCAAGGCTGGATTGGATGTAGCCTTGGGTGGCATGGTTTAGTGGGAGGTTTCCCTGCCCATGGCAGGAGGGTTGGACCTAGATGATGTTTAGGTCCTTTCCAACTCTAACTATTCAATGATTCTATGATTTTTGGAAAGCATCCCTTATAAAATGCAGCAGAACAAACAAAGCAAAACTGACTATTTAAAACTTTTGAAAACTGCTTAGATCTGGACTATTAATGACTTCTGGCATAATTTCCAGAATATATGCAGGTATCAATGCCTGAAAGTTTAGTCATTGCAATCAAATTATGAAAAAGCTATCTGCCTACTTGACCTCTCTGTCAGTTTTAAACTTTGATGATAGTCTTTTCTGGTTTGCAACCATTTTTCATTTGCCAACTGTCAATAATGCCTGTCAGTTCAGAAGTTATATTCTGAGACCATCAACAAATATTTATACTAAAAATATACCATTTTACATAAGTTTTAAAGAGTCAGGGTGGTCAGTTACTAACTTTTTCAGTCAGTATTTCTAAGTTTTCCCTTATTTCCTTGGCAAATAACATTTCCAAGGAATAAATGAAATTCAGCAATGTTGCTCATGGAAGGGCAACACAAAAACATGATATAGCATATATGCCTTTTAATGGAGTTTATAACTCTAGTGTTGTTGTTCCTAATGCGTTATCAAGCTTGCAGTTTCAAGAATTCAGATAATGCCTGGCTATATTGTGGTTAATTATTGTCTTGCATGAAGAAAGCCCTCACTTTTCCTCTAACTACAACATACATATGCAACTTATTCATTCATTTTGGACTCAGCTATGTTCCGTTGAGAGGAAATTCGAGTGCTTTTAGTCAGCCAAAATACAGAAATAAGTACTGGTCTTCTATTCTAAATGAATAAAAATTTGGTATGTACATGATTTCGCTTGTTTATTTTCCACAAAGCAATTGGAAAGTAGATAATACCATTACACTTTACTGCTTAAACTACATATTTCCCCTGCTACTCTGTCAACTAGATATATATACACATTTCCATATAGGTATATATATACATTTCCTCTAAGATGGGTTGTAAAGGTTTATTACACGTAAATGGGAACACTGTCACAACTTCTCCATACACTCATTCAAACACATACTTTCTAAAAATGAATAATAAAAATAACTAGACAGCAAAGCATTTGAGCAAGAACCAGACCCATATCCACATGTAAACTGTATACAGATCACACACGGCATACATATTATTCACTTGTTCACTTTAAGTTAAAATATGTGCTATGCCTCTGTGAAGAAATAGTATGCCATCAATACAATGAATACTAAAATCTAAATAAAACTTTGAATTTTTTGAGAACAAAGGAGTATTTCAATTGAAATCAAATTAGCATTATTTTATTGATCTAATGAAGATATGGAATGCAGTTTTCCAGAGACAAGTCATCCTTTTTACATGTAAAATAGCATAGCTGATGGGAACACAGTTTTTTTTGTTAAGTAAAAACAGTACCTACTTCATATATTATAAAAAGGCCATCATCATCTGGTTCTGGTCATTGTTCTTTTTTATAGTTCACTACCAAGGAATAGAACAACAATGTATGTGCTGAGTGTGTTTAATTTAGCAATGACCCCCAAATCTATTCAAGTTAATTAACAGCAAATCTCTTTTGAGTTATTCAAGATTTAAAAGCTGTGATTTAGTGTAAAAAAAAAAAAAAAAAAAAAAAGCTTAACCATATGCAGATCAAAATTAAGTAACTAAAAGTCTGTAACAGAGCAACTGGAAATATCCCAAACTGAGCACTTTTCCCTATTAAAAAAGTTGACTTTTCACCAAAGTCCATAATGTCATGAAGACTTAAGAAAGCAAACTGTATACAAATGAGCAGGATAGTGGGATTCTAATGGGCTAAATGTATATGAAGTAATTTGCCATTCTCTATTAAACTGCAGATTAACATAATAACTGAATTTAATTTTAAGATTCTAGAAATCAATTACTGTTTAACATTTCAGTCATATCAACTGAAGACTCCAGGGTTGCCAATTTAACTGATAAAGTTTAAATATCATCCAAATATCACTGACACTTATTCCTCCTTGATTCTGAGACCAAATCCTACATAATATTTTTTTTAGTCTTTTTGTCAGCTTTGGCATGTGCGAAAAAATGGCAGGAAGTCTGCAGAACTTGTCAGAGGAACCTAAATGACTGCAACAGAGAAGGACCTAAATGATGTGCTCTTTTAAAATACATTAGAAATCAAATACTGCAGAACAGCATTTAAAATACAGTGACAGTAAAACAAAAATGTCAACAGCAGACAGTTTGGAACATAGATTCTTGCATTAAGACTTTATACAGTAGCTTTTTACAATCTACTAACTCATACAGGAGTGACAGGAGTAAGGCTTCTTAATGCACACAATGTATTTACTGAAGCACAGAGTTTGGTAAAAGCCTTAATATAGGACCACATAGGTCAAGAATGAGCTTTTTTGAAAATTCCACTTTTAGCATCCTCTAAGTAGGACATGGAGATGATAAGAGCAATCAGAGTTGTTATGGTTGCACTAAGAAATATATCTCAGCCCACATACAGAGGGCACACTAGGAGGCATACAAAATTAAGCCCCTTAATTCTGAAGACAGTCTGCAAAATCTTCTTCAATATTTTTTTTTTTGTGTGTAGAATTACTTGTGCTGAACAGAAGTGCTTTTTAAACTCTTTGAAATTCCAAAGTAATAAAAAAATGCACATACTTTCCTCATATTTTAAAATTACCATATTTTAAAATTCTGATTGTTATTTTAGGATAAAATATTTTATATTATATGTCATCATTTTTTTTTAAAGCAAAACTTCTAGAAGACATTTGTGAAGTACATTGAAAGCATTCTCACTCGGAACCCACATTACATATGACAAAATGAAATGACAGTGAAATCTGACATTCATCACAAGAGTTTTCAGAAAGCTCATCCAGGACAGACTTCTGAAATTCAGGTGTATTCCTGTTACAGATAACTGTGTAAAAGGATCAATGAAATAATTTATGTGAGAGAAATCGAATTAATACCATCTTCACCTAAAAAATGTGGCAGATCCACTCATTTGGTCATAATGTTAAAGAATTAATCATGTCAAAATTAAAAGGTTATAGAACTGTGATAATTAGGGATAGATACAATTAAAACCACCTTGCTGAAACAAACCAGATCTGATTAAAAATCTTGTACATTAAGTTCTGCAGTTGCTGCAGTCAAAGGTAATTCATCTTAATGACCTAAAATGACTCTTTTTCTACATTCTTGACTGGATATTAGTATAGAAAAGTACATTCTCTTGCAAAAGGTGGTGTTTTCAAGAAGATGTTACAGGGTTTTATTTTTAAACGTAGATGTACATCTGTGGTTCATCATATATTTATGCAAGGGACACACTGGCACTAGAAATATTTCAAAGGCCGCAAACAATGGCTCATTACACTTCTACCAGACTTCAAAGAAAACTTTTATTGATTGCAGTAGAAGCGCTGCTCGCTCAGTGCTTAGTCCTTTAGAAAAATAACACCTATGCTTAATATGTTCATGTTTTAAATGCTAGCTTTCTCAGGATACTGCTATGCTTGAAACTTTTGCCTTTCGATCACCTATTACAATCTGAGCCACACTCATAAGTAGAATTCCTGCCACACAACATCTGGTCTAACTGAACTAAATATCTAACTGATCTAATTGAGATTGCAAATGACATTATTTCAGCTAACAGCAAAAATTGTTTTCTTAGTAGAGCTCTCATATAACAGACTGCCTTTTCATAAAACTTCAGCATAACAGGGATTAAGCATTAAACCACTATCACAGAGAGATTAGGACTACATACACATGTGCCTGAAGCAAATGTTCCTTGTGTTCCTGTAGAAAAATTGATAGGTCAACTAATTTATCCTAAACTGTTATAGGTTCAGCTATTACTTGGCAAGATGAGCAGATAATTCAGTTACAGATGCCTACTCATGGCCATGGCATTTTCTCTGCAATACAAACCTATAGTTAATGTAAATCTGATAGAAGAAAGAAAAGCTTGTTACCTCCTCTGCTGAACAGGCAGACTATGGCTTAAAATGGTTGTAGGAAAATACAGTGGGAGAAACGAAAGTCAGAGAAAAAAATTAAACACCAGCAGCTTAGCAGTGGTCATCCTCTAGCAGTGAAAATTCAAAGCGCATTCTTTAGCCTTGATTTACACACAGATTGTCCTTCCTCATCTCTGTGCCTGAGCAACAGCTTTGTGGGTTTGTAGCAATTCATTTTTCCACAAAGAAAAGCAAGATACAACAGTGACTTGAATGTTTAGCAGTTTCCTACCTGTAGATTGTCCCAAGTGTAAATTCATATACCTAAGGCTGATCCATATGATTCTCAGTATCTTTCTTTGTGTTGGAGAATGGTGGGTTTTTTCATCAGTGTGAAAATGAATTAGAATCTAATAGCATTTCTAAAGATGACCAGTTAAATTGGAATTGTAATAAGCTTTCTGTACATAATGAAAACCATCTAAAACTTAATTGTGTAATTAAACTGAATTATTCTGGTAACAAACTGATAAGTATCTTTTAACGACCGTATAAATCTAACCTGATCTAAATGCTATTTAATACGTCACCTGAATTAAAGGAGGATATTCCCTTTGCTTATTTCTTTGTCTCAGAAACTGGTTCTGAAATTAGCATATTGTGTTGTTTCCATTCTTAAAGTGATTCCTATACATAATTCTGTTGCATATATGCTTTCTCATAATCATGGAAGACAAAAATAAGATAGCATGTTAACTGTATTTAGCATTTCTATATTTCAAATATATTACTTGGAATTCATAAGGATTACACTGTGATCAACCAATTATGTTATCCTTCCAGTTTAACATGAAGAATTAACAGATTCATAAGCTAGAAATGACAATTACATCTTATTCAGACTGCCGATTTTCTGCTAGATTTTGTTTATTTATGTAGACTTTTTTTGTTCTCTCTCAGATGGTGATTTAGACTATCATTTGTCAAGCACTGCTTAATTCCCAAAGATGCCTAGAAAAAATGAGTGTGTGTGTTTTGGCTGCAGAGTTGCTGAGAAATTCCTCTGAGCAACTCAGAAATCAGGCATTTGGAAAAGTTAGGTTAGTTGTGAACAGAAAGATGACTGGAAAGATACCTAATCTCTGCCCAAGTCCCAGTGTGGACACAGTCTCTAAGATCTACTCTGATCATACCTAACTTGAGTTGTAGCAAGATCAATACAAAATACCACTGGAGAATGATGAGAAAACAGCTTTTGTGTAGTGTTCTGGAAAGGAAACCCAGGAACTAAACTTTTCTTAGGCTGCCTCAATCTGAACATCACAAACCTGCTTCTTCAGTTTTCTATAAATACAAAATCTTCATTTGCACGTGTACCTTTCATGCTAAGAAGTAGCTTCAGATGGGCCTAATTCCACACTTCCTTCCAGCTTGTCCACCCTACAGTTGGAATGCAAGGAATACATGTCACTGACTAGTGCACATTGGTGTTTATGTGCTCAGGTGAGACAAGCTCAGTGGCTTGTTGAACGCTCAACTTCAAGCACATGTACAAGAATATTGCTAAAATATGCAGTTATGTTCAGTGGCAAAAAAATTGTTTAGAAGCCATTTGAACTTTTATATAAAGGAATTTTTCCAGCTGGCTCCTAATTTGGAAATCATGATTATCTCCACTGGACTGAGAGTAAGCAGCCAAATAAATAAATCAATTTTGTCTCTTTCTGGAGGTACTCAAAATGTGGGGGCTACTTACACATTTAATTTGGTGAAAATGTAGGCTTTTAAAATAAAAGTGCAGTTTTACACAGTCCTTTCTTTCTGGTTTCTCGTTGTAAGCGACTTTACATATCATATGAGCACGCTGGAGATTTGGAATACAAACATTATTTTTCATGTTAAAACCAATTGTTGCTTATGACAGATTAGGAAGTAGTACGTATGCATACAGTCACTACTATATTGGATATTTTATGCAATATAGTCAACTAAATGCTTTTAAAGGAAAATTATGAGAAATATTATGAAAAAACTGCTTTCCTGGAAAGATTATTGAAATCAGCTGGAAACAATCAATACACTTCTGTATGCTTTCAATTAGTTCTGGTAAGCCCTTCAGAGGACTTTTAACAGAAATGCACATGTAAAACGAAGTAACAGTCCAGAACAAATAGCAAGTGGTCATAGTAATGAGAAGACTATTTCCTGCACTGTGAAGTAGGGATAAGAGGGCAGTATTATATGGAAGAAATATAAACCTTTACTAGAAAAACAGGAGGTGAAAATCAAAACCTGACAACAACATAAATAATGGAAGGCTTTGCACAATAAACAATCTATGTTTCACAGAAAACATACAGATGAGAATATTATTAATGGGTTAGAAATTATTTAAAACTGATGACCTGGTAAAATCTATGACAAGATACTACAAGGAAATTAAAAAGATGAATAGAAGAGAGAATATAAAAAAGTAACTAGGACCATAAAATCAGAAATAGTCCATCAAGGAAAAAATGAAAGTCATACAAAGTTGAGGAAAGGACATAGTGTAAACCATGTCTTCAAAATAACTATGTAATTTTGTTTTGTTTTAATCATCAAAAATATGGTTGCAGACTCAGGCACTTCATATAGATCATCCTGAAGAACATACAGAGGGAAGTGCTAATGCCTCAAACAGGAATATGGTGAACTAAGGATACTGTAAAGTATGTTATTCTCATGTCAGTCATCTTTTGTAAGTGTGAAACACTGCTTGAGCTCAAAGATAAAAACAGAGATTGGCTGGACATACCAACATGAAAAAGGAAATCGTTGCTTGCAAACAAAAAAAAAATATTACTTGCATTTGTTTTAACAATTGTTTCTTTTTTTAGGAATTTTAATCATAGTGTTTTAGCAGCACAATATTTCTGGAAACAAAACTGAAAGCTTCATGTGGGAATCATATAGAAAAAAGGCCCCAGGTCTGCATGCAAAATTATTCACAGTATTTATTTTTTCATGTATCCTGGAATAGACATAATCAGCAAGGAATTCTGAGCCACAATGAACAGTCTGATTTATATGATCTGCATCAAGAATCAAACTATACAGAATGGTTCATTGTTAACTCTTAGGAAAATAAATAAATGTTAAAAATGCATAAAAAAGGATAAAAGATCTACAGAAGCAGATACGTGTTAACTGAAACATAAAGAGGGAAAACACAGGATAATTACATTGTACATTTATGTTCATTGTAAACTGGTTTTGGATTTCTGATAATGTTCACATGACATGGATGTAAGTGAAATATTATTAAATTTGTGATTTTTATTTTCAATGTATATTCTTCACAGGAGGAATTTGTAGCATTCCAAGTACATGAATTTTACTGCTAATATTTCTCTTAGCACAATACATTCATATCCCTGTCCTCAACAAATATATTTTATATATTTATTTCCAGGGTTTATTTTTCTGTGAACATCAGTCATTGAGTTACAGCACAAAGCGGAAAGAAATTCTCTAGAAATACTTACCTTTAGGCACAGCAAAACTTCTCGATTATTTTGTTACGATTGAGTGAAGTCCAACATCTGATCTATTTTAATTTTTACAGTAAGTTATATTAAATGATTCTGTTTTACAAGCAATGTAGATGGTTTCATGAAACTAGGCTCTTCAGCTGTATGGGGATTGGAAAGAGCTTGCAGCATCTGTATCACAGCTGGAAGCACAAAGGGAAAACTTTCTTTTGTGTTTAGAAATTGCTAGATAAATGAGGAGAGCATGCAACCATGTCTCCTTACATCAAGTGTAGGCACTTTAGACACTGCAGTACACAACTGTCCCCCTGCATGCTTTTTTCAGTCTTCTGGGAGCTCCTTCACCTAGTGGAGCAAGACTCCTCCTCTCTGTCTTCTGCCACACATGTAATGAGTACAAAGATTCAAAATGCCAAAACAGTCCAACTTTTTTACAGCTGACAGCAAAATGTATTACTGTTAATATTTCCTCTGCTCCCCACCAAATACTATTCAAATATCCACCTTTATACTTCTGTTGAACAAGCTCGAAGACCCGAAGGATCCAAATCATCCTACTGAGATGTTTCTGCATTAATTTAACTATCATATCCAAGTTTCACATGAGTCAAGATAATTTCTTTTGGAAATAATGGTTTGAGGAGAGGGAAGAATACTGATAAAGTAACTTTAAAAATACAGCATTGAAAAACATGGAATAAATGCCCATAGTACTAACAAGATTACCCTGAAGAGTCAAAGAATTAGTAAGAGATCTGGCAAACATGCTTGCCTTTTATTTTTGAAGATTGTCTACACTGTAAAACAACTTTGAAAAAAAGAAAAGAAGGAGATGTAAACATCATTAATTTACCTTGCACTGTTTAGGATGCTCCAAGTGAGACAGAGAGGCTTGCTGGAATTTGTGGGAGATGACTGAAATTCTAGTTATGACCAGAAGGACTTCACCGCCTACCCTCCTCCACTGCAATGCTGACTTTCATTACCAGCTTCATGGAAATACTTTTTAATGCACTTCTTTTACCTTACAACTGCCTTCCTACTTCTATTGCATTGTTATTGCTCCCATCTGTCCAAATTATGCTATCAGAGGCTATCATGTATTTTATAGGAATAAAATATAGATATTTCTAGCATGCAAGTTTGCTTGCTATCATTGTTTGTAAATAGATTCATTTCATCAGGATCACTGAATTTCACGGTTTCTTGGTAGACTCCTTTTGTAAGCATTTGCAACTTGAAATATGGCTTTAAGATAGCTGAAATGAGAATGATATTGTGAGGGGGATTTCCTCCTGCTTTATTGCATTCTTTCTGTCATTTAATGCTGCTGCCTTTCTAAGAAGAGATGCATATAAAAAAAAAATCACATAACACAGGCAGAAAAAATGCAAAAGCACCATTGCACCTTAATATTTCTTTTCATAAACTGTGTAAGGACAGGATATTCTCAGAAATACAACTCTTACAGAAACATCAAACACAAAGAATGTGTACAGGGTAAGGTTAACAATGACTCTGTCAAAGACAAGATGCTAATGACCCTTAACAGTAAAGAGAATCAAGCCACATTTAAATAAGAATGGTTGAAATGACACAGTGCAATCCAACCCCTGCCATGAATCCTGCCCAATCACTTATGAATAAAAATTACATTCCAACTGCAATTATGGTCCTTCTCCAAAAGAAAGAATTTTTATAGACAACCTAACCTACTGGTGACAACCTTCAATTTACCGGATACCAAAGTGCCATTTCTTTTTCTATAGCTTAATCTACATAATGTTAAATTGCACTTCATTCATGCTGCTCTTGATATCCTTCTGAAAGGAAGGTCATTCAAAGCAGCATTTATATTTTGAAGAAAGAAAGAAAATAGCAGAGTCATGATTTTTCACGGCTGGAGAGTGACCATAGCACTTTGCATTCTACTAACATAGTGAGTTACAACAAACTTGAATGTATGCAACTGAGTGAGAGAAAATTAAGATATGGGAACACACATATGGAGACTTTAACACTGTAATCAGGTTTTTAACTGAATACATTTCCTGGAAGTATCAGACTGGTTAAACCACAGCTGGAAGAAATGTTAATGTCTTCTGTGAGATACAGGTGTAGAGGATTGCTGGATTCAAAGGACAAAAGATCATTCCAGAAGCAACGAATTGTTCCTTGATTTTAAGATTGTTAGGATGCAAAGGAACAAATTTTGAGATTTAATAATAAATACTTCAGAAATCAAACCAGATACAAAACCCGATAATCTCCACCCTTGTTATACTTAGTTTTCATAGAATCATAGAATGATTTGAGTTGGGATGGACATTGAAGATTATCTAGTTCCAACCATCCTGGTTTTTATATTGATAATAAATAGGACAATTGAGTGGTTGCTCAAACAGTCGGATCATAATTTTTGAAGAGTTCATGTGAGAAAACACTTTATGCATACTCAATATGCATTATTAGCCCCTCCCTGATGCTCAGCAATTTTTTTTTTTTTTCTGAAGAACTGCATCTCAAAAGAGCAGGAGCAACAGCATCACAATTACAAAATATTTTTTGTTACTTTATCAGTGTGAAAAGACAATTGGAAGGGTTTTAAACAAGCACCTGCAAACCTTGTTAGAATCCCAGAGATTTGGAAATCTAGAAGAGCAGAGTTAATACCTGTGCTAGGACTCCTGATCCTTGCAAGCTGTACTAATGCAATGCTGTGATTTAGTCCTCTCACTATTGCAGACACCTTTAGGAGATCCCTGCAAACCCAAACATATCAGATAAAGCTTGCATTTATACTTAAACTGTGTAAATGTTTTTATTGCAAAAGGCCTATACTCTTCATACATGTATTCCCCTACCACTGGTTCAGTTCACTTGGGAGTATGGATCTAGATGTTCAGCAAGTAACTTCTTTATATAACATTATAGAGGTGCTTTAAGTTGCAACTTGAATAAAAATCAATTTATCTTCTCTGTCTTCATACCATAAAATATATCATTTAGAATAAAGTATCTAGTTTATGATAAGCACAGTCATTCTTCGGACTCCACTCACTGATTCTAATGGGCACTTAGCTACCACCATGCTAATGGAAACATACATTTAGAAAACTATAGCAGAAATCTTTGTTCTGAAATTTGAAACCACCTAATGGGAAATATACCCTCAGATCTGAGAAAAAACTTGACTTGAGAATTTTACTGGCCAGGAGAAAGTGATGATATGCTGCTTAATTTTGAGAATTTAAGACTGTCACAAACGTTCACTTTTATGCTTAGTCTTCAGAATTTTCCAGTGTTAACAAGAACAATCCCAATTTACAATTAACAATGTAAGAGCAAAATATTTCTTCAGTGAGAATAGAAACATTATGTAAAACATAATATATTTACCTTATGTGAATGAAAAATAAGCCTTCTGGTAGAAAAATGTTCAGGGTCAACTAAATAATCTCTGCAGAATCTACTTACCCATAGCAAAACATATTAATTATCAGTTTGTTATAATCAAGATCAACTTTTACTTTACTACTTCCAATTTTCAAACCATCCTATCACTCTCACAGACTGTTACTACATGGTCATTGACATACAAATACTGATGTGATGATGCAACTTTCAGAAGCCATGGGTGTATTAAAATGCACTCAGGTCCTTAGTCAAGGAGCACATCAATTTGATGCAAGTATTAAACACACTATTTATCTAAAAATTTGTTATACTTATTTAACTGATTAAATAGCTCCAGGATTTAAATTATTCGTTACTTACCCCTGCTCTTTGAACTTCCAAGAAAATCGCTCTTTGAAATGATTTCTCCCACACTGCCAATTCGCTGCCCAGCTCTACATTGAAATAATGACTCTTGCCATGTCCAACCATAACACTGAAACAATACGGCCTCTGGTCTTCAAGATCACAGTCCTGATGAATACCTAAATACAAGTTTGCTTGTAGCCAGCAATCATCTGCAAGCCAGAGCTGAAAGACATGTTTCAGTATATGATTCTTCATCTAACAAAAACAGTTAAAGCAACATTGTCTTCTGTAAGTAATGGGTACTCTTATACATTTTGTCATTCTGCTAATAATTACCTTGATCAAATATTCTGAAAATTAAGTAATAACTTCACAGACAACTTATCTCTTTGCTTCTTATTCACTTTACCCTGTATCAAGTAATCTGAGCTACTTCTGCAGTTCCAAAATACAGTCAAATTTACCTAAGCAATACATGCATAATTTAAAAAGAGTTTGTAAAACACTGTATTGTTTCCAGTGAAAAGAAAGGAAATCGCTGAATTGTCTGAACTCATTTCAAGAGCTGTGTACTGGCTTTACAGAAGAATATGACTACTCCATTCTAATTGGGTTCCAATATGCTCAATACCAAAGAATGCATTAATTTATCAAGCACTGAAGGGCTAACTCTGGAAATGATAATTTGAGCTTTCAAATGCCCCCTAAGAGCTGTCAATGCTGTTCAGCAACTACAAGGGGAGTGAAGTTAGGTCCTACCAACACTTTCAAGATGAAGAGAAACTTCATGCTAGTCTTTTATACTTAAAATAAATAAATAAATCCCTGTAACAGAATGTTTTGCAAATGAAAACAAATTCTTACCAGAAACTTTCAAGATTTCATTGTTTATCACACATGTAAATAAAAAGAAAATTAAATAAAAAAAAAAATACATACGTATCCATTTACTTTCAGATGGGAACTGAAAATATTGCTTGTTCTGGTCAATTACTGAATAACATAAACTAGCAAATATAATGTTCTGCAATTTACCCAAGTCAATCAAGTTAACTGTAAACTAAGGATGTTTTGTGGGGCACCTCAGAAGTGGCCACCAAGGTACACAGCACTTTGTTGTTAAAAATGGCCCTGCAGCTATACAAGAACAGCCTTGAGGAAGTTCAAAATTTATTTTACGATGCTCCTTTAGACTGCTGAAAGTGAAAAATGGAACAAAATATCTACATATAATCTGATGCTCAGCAGCTATGGAGTGACAAGTTTTACATCTACATCTGCTTCACAACTCAATGCTGCTCATTCTGGCTTGCAGAACATTATCTCAATATTTTTTACTTTGTGTGTGAAAATGAGATGCGTGAAAATACCAGGTAATAAAACAACATAAAATGACTTTAAGACAGGTGGCTTTTAAAAATGTGTCTAATATTCTCACCTCTGAAAAATACAGGTTTTCAGGAACAGTTTCAGTAAATATGGAGTATGAGGCAAGGTATAGGAAGAAACATATGTGATAAAAGTGATTATGTTTTCAGTCATCTGTTTGTTACTACTAAATGTCCAGGAATAAGCAAGAGCATGAGGTATACGCACGTTTGTGTATGCAAGTGTGTACCTATATGTACGTATTGTCATCTACAAATCTAAATCACATATACAAATCTAAAACACAGCAAATATTTTTTTTAAATTGTAATTTCCGTATTGGATTCTTATTTTTCATGTCTATACCATTGTGTCATAATAAAAACAGATTACAAGGTGTGTAACAGTGAACCACTCCTTAAAATCCATCTTTTGTGAAAATATCTAATAGCAGTCTCCACCACACCTTTGCACTAGCTCTAACTACCTTCTGAAAATCCTTAAGAACACTCTCCCCAAATGGCATTTTTTACAACATAAACTCAATTTTTCAGTCTCCAATGTAGGAACCCTAACTGCTTAGGATTTGTCCTATTTTTTGGATTTACTCAGTTTGCCTCACTGTCGTTTCTGCCAAAGAATCAACAGAAAAGAGGCTAAAGAGTTGAATTTGAGCTTTTGCACTTTAACTAATGTATTCATGAAGACTGGCAATTAAGCATTCATTTGTTAAAATGTCAAGAACATTAAAGAGTTGAATCCTGGGTAGTTTACTTCCCACTGCTTTTTCTTAATGAAAAAGTAGCACAGAATTTGCTTTAAGGATAGATTATCCTTGAAATCATGAGAATATGCAAGGAAGGACTGAGTTTCAAAGCGGTAGTAACATTTAAAGAAGAAAAAAATCCAAAACTCAAACCACAGCCAAATCTTTTCAAAAGACATAATGAGTTTTTATTTCATTGGTGCCCGACTTATTTGCCAGAAAAAAGTAAATTTTAAAAAAGATTAATAGACAGAAACTCCCCCCTCCACCCCAACATGGTCCCATTCAATGACTGCAGGCTTACAACAGAATAAAACCAGGCAATGATGAGCTGCAAAATTGGCAGCTGACATCAGCAAATCTTTTAGCAGTTTGTTAAAGACTGACACCTCTCTTAAAATGCAGATGTAGGCTCATTTGAGAGATATTTTTTTGTAGATTTCTATCAAATTCAGTGGGCTTCTCGATCTGTTCTCTGTTGGTTATGTGCTCCTTCTTCTGTTGGCTGTAACTTCATCACTTTGTCAGTTTCTTTTTTTTTTTTTTTTTTGTGTGTGTGTTCTTGGTGTGGTTTTTTTTGTTTGTTTTTTTAATCAGTCAAAAGAACTGGTGCAGGAAACATGCCCATGTTTCTGTAAGTCAGTTTGGGACAATTAGCTTGAGCAATCAGGGCACAGAAACTCCCTGTCACCCCATTCTTTGAAGAATTTGGATGTTTAGGGCTACAGAGAACTCCTCTCTATGATGAACAAGGCAATGAACAGGAGAATGGAGTCTTATTGTTAGATCTGTGAAAATTTTTTTTTGTTTTCATTTATTTTTTCTTTTTGTAAATTGCCCTGAATAACTGTGTTGAATCAGGAAGAAAACCCAACCCAAACCAAAAAACGTAATCTTTTCTCCTTCTGTGCAATGTTAAGTCAGGACCTGTACAGGAAACAGAGCAACAACCTTCCGTCCCCACATTAGTACAGGGTTGAAGGATGAACAGCATTGAGGACAGCAGCTGGTGAGAAATAAAGCTGCTTTGTAATTTTACAATGAAAACAGCATTTTATCTAAAAGACCAATATTTTTGGTTTTGGTTTTGGTTTTTCCTGGTAATATGTTTGGTTTTACTCTCTTAGGCTCTCATCTAGCCATACCTCATCTGCAAAGCTGATTAGCAGGTAGAGAAATAAATTAATCTGTCTGATGCAATTTATTAGAAAATATCTTCTGTAAGTCAATTCTTTAAACAGACTACTAAGGTTTTGCCCAAATTCCTTGCATGGGACAAATTAAACAGAAACCATGACGTTGTCCCTAGGAGGCGGAAAAATATCAAGAATTCTGTCGTACACAAATGCACCATGTTGCCCTTTGCAAGGTCAAACCCACTATAATACTCGGAAATTACACATGATCTAAAAAGGACATAATTTAATACTTCTAATTACTGAAATTACCAAAGTATCTTTATATAGATCAGGAATTACAGTAATAGCAATCTCCATCACATTCACTTAAGAAACCCACTAAGAAAAAAGTGATACCCAGCTTCATTATGCTTAGCTGATGCCACATATACTTTATACAACCAGCTCTAATATTGAAAATTTTCTTCAAAATGGAAGCATTTAGGAACTTGCAGACTTGGAGCTTAATCCATTTTCTTATATTTACATACCTAATGCACTAGCGATTACAAATACTTTTTTAACAACAGATGAACTATTTGAATGTTACCTGCTCCTAGTTAAGATTAACTTGACCTTACCATTAACAGGAAAAAGCAAGCTTTCTTTACTAAATAATATCATTGTAATTGTTAGGAAACCTACCTTGTGAATTTTAAATAGAACCTCACAGAGGTTATAGATTTTTTCAGCTCGCACCCAGTCTAGTGTGCTTACCTATAATATCAAAAGAAAATATTAGGAACAAATTCTTTACACTAAAATCATACACTAAATTATTAGGAACAAATTCTTTACATTAAAATAATAAAAAAAAATATTTCACCCATCATTATTCTATGCATGCTCTAAATATAATATCGGCAAATTACTACATTTAATATCCAGCATTTAGAAAAAACTGTCAAATAACATTCAATTTTTACAGAAACAGCATCTGCAGGAATCTTACTATAATCAGATGGATTTCATTAGAAGACTTTTAATTGATTTTCTTCCCCATTATTACTACAGTATGATGGAGACATCTTTGTAATCTCTGTGATGAGTTATATATTTATTTTCCAGTATGCTAACACAGAAAACCCAGAGTATCAAACCCAGTCATTCAGTTTCATGTCTCAAAAGAATCTTACAATCAAAAGACCAAGAAGTGTTCCTAATTTCATATTTGAGTTTACATAGACTAGGGCACCAATATCTTAATATTTCTACCAGAAACTGAAAAGGGCCGTGATTGCAATATTTGAAATTAAGAATGTAAACTCTGTGCTTAATAATGGATATAAAAAACAGTTTTGGTTTTCTTTTGATTTCATTACTTCATCCTGTTGACATGATAGGCTGTTAAAATTTAATGGTTGTAATATTTGAAGTTTCCCCTAAATTCTAGTTCATTATGTAATATAATATCTGTTTTCTTTTAAAAACAGTACCTAGCCTATGTAGTTCCATAGGAAAAATGCAAGGAGAATACACATTATTTTGCTTATATGTTTTAGAGCAAAATCCTAGCTCTTGGTGAATGCACAGGAATGGTTGCATATATGAAGAATTTGACTAAATTGTAACTCTGAGACTTTCAACACATGGACATAAGTTTTTTGGTGCCTCTAAGAGAAACTTGAGTGCTAGAGCACATGCAGCTTTTTCCTGTTGTTGCTGCCTCCCAAAATGAAGAAAACAGAAAAAATTATTTAGGTAAAGCAAAATTTGACTGCAAACCATCTGGCTTCTGTGGATGAAACTTAACTAGGAAAAACTATGAAATTCAATACCATATTCTTTTTCACTGTATTCGCAGTGGCACATAGTTCACCTATAATAATCAGTCTTGTTCCTGATGTTTTGCATGAAGATCAGCATGGGCTTTCCTTTAATTTATTTTTAAAGTTGAATTTCCAGGCCTTTGTAAATTCTAATCCATTAAGCAAAATTGCAATAAAATACTGAAAATCTAAACCAGTAGAGCACTTAGGAGCAGACTGATGCGACTTCTATTGTTGTTAAATGTTATTTCAGAGGGCTGTTGGAGGAGTAACATGAGCTTGGTGCTAGTTTATTTCTAACCTTAAATGCTGTTATGTCCACTACAACTGAAACTAATTAACATTATTATTGAGTAAATCTCACAGCTATGCGTTTCAAAGCAGTGTTTCAGAATTTACCTGAATTCTTTCTTCTTCATGAGGAAACCATCCCACCTAAATTTGGATATCAACAGCATCTAATCTCAACAACCTAACCTAATTCTTGATAAACTAATCTCAATGTCAATATATTGGAAAAGAATTAAAAAAAAAAAAAAAAAGAAACAAAAATTGAGCCCTTTCTCCCAGTCTCTAACTTTAGATTAGATCTTTATCTTTGAGATTACTAAATTTATTTGAGATGAATCACCTATTGCAAATGGGATTGTAGACCTCTGGAAAAGCAAATTCTATCACAACATCTTTTCAGGATACAAAGGGACTCATATTGCAGGGTTCTTCATTTGACAGTTTTTATATTTTAACAATCAAACAACATCTCTTGAATACAATGCATGTGATAGAATATGTAAAACCATGTTCCATACTTTCTCTTTCCGTTTTATCATGAGCAATTTCTTATCATAAATTAAAGCTTGAAATATTATATATTGTTAACTTAAAAAGTCCTAAGTACTATTTTAAAGGAACTTCATAAAATTTAAAACTAATGTTAGCTGTTTTAGAAAGTTAAAACAATTTTAGATATTGTACTTGTCCTCCCATCACTTCATAAAATATCAGTTTTCAGTCATGGATTTCTAATTTTTAGATATCTGTTACTTTTTTCCTTCTAGGAAGGTCCATTCAGTATTTTATCTGAGCTCTGCTTTTTAGGTTTTGCTACAAGTAAGAAATAACACAAGTTTAGAAACAACTAAAACTGAGGAATTATAAAGCTGATTCGTAAAGAAATATTATACATTTAATCATGCTCACATACAGCAAGTACCGCAGGTTTTTGCTTAATCTTATTTACAGGGAAATATTTTTTAGTTTGGTGAGTGTTTTGAAAAGAAAATTATTAAATAACACAGGCTTTGGTCCATTACTTTTGGTCCTCAAAAAGCATCTTCATGTTCTTTGCAAAATGAGATTTACAGCCTAGAATGGCAGCTAGTTCATTATTTGATCTTGAATTTCTCAAAGGGAAAGATTCTTTGCAATCAATCTCAGTTAAAAGCAGGAGAATCCTTAATGCCTATTAGTGGTTAGACAAGATATAAAAGCATAAACACTGACTTAATCTGCTGTTTATGAAACTAAATTTAATGATGCAGACTATAACCTAAAAGCTGTTGAGACATGACTGAACTTTCACTTGCTCATATCCTTTGTTTTGATTCACAAAGATTAATTTAAACCATTGGGGTTCTTTGCTGCTACTAATGCTGCTACCACAGACAATGGTGACACTGCTGTGCCATTAAATTCACTCTGAATACTTCAGCCTTCTCCCCATTATCCTGTTCATCTCTTTTATCCTTGGACTCTCTGTAACCTCTTATGACTTTTTCAGCCAAGATAGCTATTGATGCTGATAACTGTCAGCAGTTGCCTATATGAAACAAGATATTCTTTTACTGAATATGTCAGGGAAAGGCTACTATACTTATAGCCAAGAGTGAAACAGTCTGAATATCATAGTGTGCAAGGTCATCAGGAGAACACGAATGACATGCTGAGAGGCATTTTAAGGAGGGAAAACAGAATACTACAAAGGGATACTAGAATCCAAAATGACAGCTGACATTATTTATAGTTTTCTCAGAACTATCATAGTATATCCAAGTTTAAAATGTCATTGTTATAGATTGTATTTAAAAAAAATCACAAATGATCATATATTTCTAGTCAACAAGAAAAGATGGAAAGAATCAGAAAAGTTTGAAAAAGTGCAATATTCTTCATTTGCTTTAAAGGATATTTCAGTTTTTTTCAGGCTTCTCCATCTTCATGCATTTAATAACTGGGTAATGATAAGTAACTAAGGTAAATAAGATACTCAAATATATTTCTTAAGCAATAAGTTTTTCCCTTTATTTCCACTTGGAATGTAGGTATTCCATACATTTCAATTTCTTGGGATTATTTTAGCATAACAAGGTAATTATTTTTAGTAAAGTATTTGACAAAATGTTCCGAAAAATATTCAAAATAAGTCACTTAATAAGACATACTTTCAGTCATACCAATTTAGTCTTGAAAGAGCATCAAAAATAATGTCAAAATTTATGGAAGTACCAGTTACCATTCACTGAGCTTCCACTTTAACTCTTGTTTATCTAATATATGAATTTGTGACCAACAGTAGCTGAATGTTATTGTTGTTAATTTGATGGATGGACCAGCCAGTGGATAAAGAATTAGCTTGGTGTCCACATGCGTCAACAGCTCAATGTTCAATGGGAGACCAGTAGCGAGTGGCGTCCCTCAGGTATCAGTGTTGGGTCTGATCCTGTTCAACATCTTTGTCAGTGACATGGACAGAGGGATTGAGAGCACCCTCAGCAAGTTTGCCGATGACACCAAGCTGAGTGGTTTGGTTGATACGCTGGAGGAAAGGGATGCCATCCAGAGGGACATTGACATGCTTGAGAGGTGGGCCAGTGCCAGGCTTATGGAGTTTAACCATGCCAAGTGAAAGGTTCTACACCTGGGTCAGGGCAATCCCAGACACAGCTACAGGTTGGGCAGAGAAGAGATTCAGAGAAGTTCTGGTATACTGGTCAATAAGAAACTGAACATGAGCAGGCTTCAGTGTGCGCTCGCAGTCCAGAAAGCCAGCTGTGTCCTGGGCTGCATCAAAAGAAGCATGACCAGCAGGTCGAGGGAGGTGATCCTGCCCCTCTACTCTGCTCTTGTGAGACCCTACTTGGAGTATTTTGTGCAGTTCCGGTGTCCCCAGCTTAAGAGGGAGCTGTTGGATCAAGTCCAGAGCAGGGCCACAAGGATGATCAGGTGGCTCGAGCACCTCCGCATATAAACGCAGGCTAAGAAACTGGGGGCTGTTCAGCCTGGAGAAGAGAAGGCTGCGTGCAGACCTCATAGCAGCCTGCCAGTATCTGAAGGGGGCCTACAAGGATGCCGGAAGGGGAAGTTCAGGTTAGATATAAGGAAGAAATTCTTTACTGTGAGAGTGTTGAGACACTGGAACAGGTTTCCCAAAGAAGTGGTAAATGCTTCATCCCTGGCAGTGTTCAAGGCCAGGTGGGACAGAGCTTTGGGCTACGTGATCTAGTATGAGGCCCACGGTAGGGGGTTTGGAACTAGGTGATCTTATGGTCTTTTCCAATCCTAACCATTCTATGATTCTATGATTTTATGGTTTTTATTGGAAGACCAATTGCTTACCTAACACAATGCATTATGTGCTATATTGAATACTTCAGTTTGTAGATATTTGGATATATTACTCCTCTCAAAAAGACTCCAAAATAACATATTTGTAAAGTCACAGATAACAGTGAGCTGATCACAAAGATTATGAAAAGGAACAAAGATAGAAAAATAGGAACCCAAAGTTACAATTTTAAGTCCATAGTGAGAAACTGAAGTAAGTATGTAGATTTACAAAAGTGCCAAATATTGCAGTACTTTTTACTTCAGCATGAGTTGCTGTAAGTTCTTAATGTTTTAGAAACTGTCCTTACATTGGATTTCTGAGAATAAACAAACTTTTAACATCTAGTTTTACCTGGTCAGTCCAAGTAATCTCAGATATACTTAGCTTTAAAAGTCTGTTAATCATTGATTTTTTCTTTGTAAAGTTATCATTTAAAATAGAAAAACCAATAAAGTTAAATTCATTTTGGCACATACATGTAGTAAACAAAGAACTGAAAAAGTTACTTCCTAGAAGAGAATTCTGCAATTATAATATAGGTGTAAAAGACTTTCATGCCTATTCAGGTATCAGCACTAAAGGACTGACTAGACATGAGACATAAATATGGGGTGCATGTAAAAGTGAATCATACTTCCAAACTCCTTAAAGTCAAAGTGAACTAATGCATTGGAGTTTCTGTAAACACTGAATCTGTATGGAGAATTCTCCACTGTCCCCCAATATACATTTAAACACATTTAAGGAGTAAAACTTAGGGGGGGGAAAAGATCAAAATGGCTGTAGTACTTATTACTGGACTACAGAGAAAGCTGCATTATCTAACAATTAAGCTGAAACATCTAACCCACCTAGAAGTACTAAAAAGGTTTAAGCAAAATATTAAATAGTTTTAGCTCAGGAGCAATTAATTTCACTGGTCTCTCCACTCTTCAATGGAAAACAAATGAGTCAAATATAATTCAAAAAACAAAACAAAACAAACTAAAAGATATTGAAAGGAAAAAAAATTAAGAAATGTTCTTGAGATGAATCATAGAATCACAGAATCATACAATAGTTAAGGTTGGAAAGGACCTAAAGATCATCTAGTTCCAACCGCCCTGCCATGGGCAGCAACACCTCGCACTAAACCATGCCACCCAAGGCTATGTCCAATCCAGCCTTGAACACCGCCAGCGATAGAGCATTCACAGCTTTTCTGGGCAACCCATTCTAGTGCCTCACCACCCTCACAGTAAAGAATTTCTTCCTCATATCCAATCTAAACTTCCCCTGTTTAAGTTTGAACCCCTTACCCCTTGTCCTATCACTACAGTCCCTAATGAAGATTCCCTCCCCAGCATCCCTATAGGACCCCTTCAGATACTGGAAGGCTGATAGGAGGTCTCCACACAGCCTTCTCTTCTCCAGGCTCAACAGCCCCAACTTTCTCAGCCTGTCTTCATACGGGAGGTGCTCCAGTCCCCTGATCATCCTCGTGGCCCTCCTTTGGACTTGTTCCAACAGTTCCATGTCCTTTTTATGTTGAGGACACCAGAACTGCACACAATACTCCAAGTGAGGTCTCCCAAGAGCAGAGTAGAGGGGCAGGATCACCTCCCTCGACCTGCTGGTCATACTCCTTTTGATGCAGCCCAGGATATGGTTGGCTTTCTGGGCTGCAAGCACACATTACCGGCTCATGTTCATTTTTTCATCTATGAACAGCCCCAAGTCCTTCTCCACAGGGCTGCTCTGAATCTCTTCTCTTCCCAATCTGATGAACTATGATATAGCAGTGTAAGAAGTCTAAAGTTTTCCAAACCAAATTAAACTTGATGGTACAAAACACACACTAGAGAGTATTCATATCCTAGTAAATATGTGAAGAAATTTAAATGAAGGATTGTGTGTAGAGTTATGAAGTTCACCAAAAATATTCATGGTCAAGTCTATGCTCTCCAAGTCATTGCTACCTCTTTCCTAATACATTACATTGATATTAAAATGTGTGAAATTACAAATATTTAGAAATTACTTAGCAGTGGTCTCTAACATTCAAAGCACTGCTCATGTGCTAATTACATTATATGAGCTTTCTTCTCTGTAGTGTTTTTACAGGTGGAACTATATGTGTTGCTTTCATGTAATTCTTGCATTTCTTCCTTTTTTTAAAAACTGTAAGCACCACATGGAGTGATTGCTTAGATGCCTTCATGCAAACCACTTCAGTGCCATTTTTTTAATCATGTTGAAAAAGATAGTTTTGTAATTAACGATAACACAACAGCTCCAAAGATATGGCTACTTTGAAGGCTTGATTGTAAAAGCCCCAGTGAACTATGTGGAAGACATAAAAATGAACCAGTACAAACCTCCCCTATATATAGCCTGTATTCCATAAAAACAAAACTTTGCATTTTTCTGGAAATTTTCAATGACATAAAAAAGTAGTTTCGTTTTGGACGAGGATTTTGAATACTGTCTTGCCAATTTAGTCTAGAATGTGAATTTAGAACCTTTTCAAGATCTGAAAATTGACAGAAATGTATCAGATGCTTTTAGGGTGTAATAAAATACTGCTTGTATATTAACATTGACACAATAATAATTTCTATTCATTCAGTTTTGTTTTTCACATCTGAAGTTTTCAGAAATGTGTCACAATTCTAATATACCAATCTGTAAAGGAAATATGTGAATTTCTTAAATAGTCTGATAAGCCTCTTTAGGTATGCAGAAAGACCATTCTCTGTTAATCACATAATTTTTGATATTTGCTTTTATGGTGAAGCTTCAACATTTTTGGAAACACCATCTGAGATATTGTTGAAATGGAGTATAAATAGAGTATTATTTTCCATAGTAATGTTTTTCATACTATGATATCCACATTTTTTCCACATTTTTTTTAATTTTTGCCCACGGTTAACTATGTTTTCCATTCTTACGAAAGTTAGCAGCTGTATTTACATTCAGATAATCTTTCACCCACAATGGTATAGAAAAAGATTAGAAATTGTACCAGATCCTTTTACAAGCAGCTGCAAAGTTATGCATAAGGTCATTACAATTAAAGATAACTGTAAGTCATCTACTCTGTGCCCACTATATTGATACACTGATACACTACACTGATTCCACAAGTGATTAGCAGTAACTTCATGGAAACATCTCTGAAATAAAACATGTTAAACTCTAATCTTCTAAAGATCAAGCAAGTTGAAACATCTGTCTTTCCGTGATACAACAATCCATTTTTTAAATACCTTGCCTGCCCTAAGCAGACTGATGCCCAGCCAGTCTCCAAGCAATGGCTGCTTTTGAAGACCAAATCCCTGTTTTTCTTGCTGAGCATGATGGTTTACGAGATATAATATCCCTTTTGGTCTATTTGGGTCAGCTGTCCTGGCTGTGTCCTCTCCCAGCTCCTTGCCCACTCTCACCCTACTCGCTGGGTGAGCAGTGCGACAAACAGAGGAATGCTCTACAAGTACTGCTCAGTATCAGCCAAAACACTGACTACTGTAGTAGCACTGTTTTATCACAAACCCAGTGCCATATGGGCTGATGTGAAGAAAGTTACCTCCATGCCAGCCAGGCCCAGTACATGCCCCACCGAGGAGCAGGGCAGCTATAGTTACTGAGCGCAGGTCTCTCTGGGCACCAGGCAGCTCCCCATGAACAGGGATGGGCTGAGGCTGAGTCTTGATGTGGGGCCAGAACACTGGAGCCTGTAGTTGGGCAGGACAGGACTGTGGGGAGCTAGAGACTGGTCCTGCTGCATTGCTGGGGCAGGGAAGGGGCTGCAGTGGGGTCCTGCGTTGTAGGAAGGGTCAGGGAGCCGCAGACAAAGACTGTCAGGACAGTCAGAGTTGGAGGTCCTCTGAGGACACTGATAATCAGCTTTTTAGACCCGGGTTTGAATTCTTCAGGTGGGTGATTGTTGGAAACTGCCAGTTTCCCATTTTGTTTTGTTTTCCTATAAATAAAAAGAAAACTGCCAGCATGTTTTATGTTTTATAGGCTCTGCCACACTTACTGGGGTATCTGAGTAGTGAGATGACATAACACATTGACAGAACCAGTCCCTTCTGTTCATTTTTTTGAAAAGCCACTGTTTTCACAGCAATATTGAGCAGAAATACATTAGACTGTAGTAGATACTGACAAGTAACATGGTATGAATACTACCGTTCATCCTCATTTGTCTGTTCTTAGTAGAGTTCTGAATATTGTTTGTCCCAAATTAGTACTGTGTAGATGGATAGTTTTAATTATACCAAAAATGTTTCTTCATTGTGTATTTTCAAAAAAAGGTCTGAAAACAATAATTAAAATTTATAAAGAAAAAGCATTCATGTGGTATGTTATTTATTTGTTTAATATTTTTTCATAGTTTTTGCATTTTAATTATATTGAAATAATTGAATCAAAGCTTAGTTCCTTGACTTAACATATAAATTCTAGAGGGGAAAAACTCCCTCCTTTTCACAAATCTGCTGTTTCATTTTAAGAAGAATATTATTGGCTACTTAAAATGCTTGAAGTTAATAGGAATCATTGGATGTAGAATACAAATTTAAAGAAAAAGAAAATGTTACTGATTGCTTTTCATTTTGGTTCATAAATATGGTTTGAAGAGTATGCACTTCCCAAAGGTATTGCAGATGGTGCACATGGAAAGGATCAGATTATTTTGAACAGCTGAAGAAATGGGAGACTGACCACCCTCTGAGCACAACTGGCAAGAAGCTGCATAATGGAAATTAGAACATTCTAATTCCACATTTTATTTTTTTTTTTAATTTGTTTAAAGCAAAGGATGCCTGGAAAAAAAAAAAAAAAGGAAGTAAGGATAAAACAATACCATGTGGTAAGTATGGGTCACTTTTTCAGAGTTTAGAATTCTTCAGATTCTGTCTGGTTTATTCTTTTAAATTAATGTTTCTTAGGGTTTAGGGTTTTTTTTTTTTTAGAGAAGTTTTAGATAAGTCATCTGTTGTAAGATAGAATTTTCATTACTAGCTATGTAAATTATCAAAGCAAGATGATGTTATCTGTTCAAACTGTGATTGGATTCTCTGAAACTGTTCAATCCCTTGCCTGTGCGCAAAATCCACAAGTATCTACTAATAGTATGGATTGTGTGCTTCATGATGGATCTTCTCTTTAAGAGAGTAACTACCAAATCATTACATCTATGAAATACCTTAAGAATAAATAAGGCAAGAAATATTGGGCCTAACAAACCAGAGAAAGATCTGAACCTGACATCTATAAAGAGTGAAACATGTACTCCCTATTTGAAATTCTTTGAATTTTCAGATACAGTAGGACTTTCAGAGGACCTTGGAAGAGGTTAAATACCTAAAGCTTATTGAACTACAGTGACTTCTATGGTTTTAACTTCTTCTGAAATCTCAGCTGACAACTCAACGTGGTAAGGAAAAACAAACCCAGGCATAATAAATAGGTTTCCATTTACAATGAAACTGTCACAAAATACAATTTTTTTACCGGTGGAGTGCTGAAAATATAGAAGGATGAACCCTTCAGTGCTAGAAACTTAAATTTGTAGAGTTGAGATGAATCAATTCCTTCAAGTTTCTCATTTACCCATCCCATATGTATGACCTGTAAAAGAAAATAATTGAAAATTAAAGCTCTATTTTTCATTGAAGCATAAGATATATCTGTATAGGTCAATTCTTTCCACAAAGAAGAGTGCTCATATTACAAAAGCATGCATCCTCTACTTCTTCGCATTTGCTTTCCCACCACTTCTATAGTCTTGAAGTACATGGTAACACACCAGTCTGTCAGAATTCCTTGAAGAGACCTTGCAAACACAGATGGTCTAAATCTTATCTGAAATAATCATCATTGTAAAAGCTACCTGTGTATGTCTCAGCAGACTCCCACTTGAGCCAGCAAAAAAAGGTGTACTGAAATATTTCAGCCAGCAATTTATAAAATACATGTTCCTGCAGTATCTATAGCACAGTCAAAACTTGCATACACTGAAATTCCTTATATATGTACCTCTAAAGAATTACATCTGAAGAACTAAACAGCTTTTTGTAGGCTCATGTTTGCCACTAGCAAAAACGTATCTGTCACACTGATTGTCTTTCAGAGTTTGTGTACCTTCTTATATATACACTTTATCTCATGACAATTTATGTTCTCATAGAATTAGATGTCAAATTCAGTTGTTACATAGTTTTTCTCTAACAGTATTACAATGCATGCCTTTATATTTCAGGTAGATTAAAGAAAAATAAAATAAAGACGTAAAACTGCATTCTTCCTTTCCGAGGTAAATCCGAAAAATAAAATAAAAATAATAATAAAAAGGATATAATTAATGTAGTTACCCACCAAAAATAACAAACAAAAACATTTCAGGCTTCATTTTGCAGACATTAACATGAACATAGTACCCTTGAAACAGGTACTTGAATTTATACTGATACACCAATCTGAATATACAGCTATTGCTGTATATTGTTAAGCTTGCTTGCTTGCAATTAAGGCTACACTTACGGAAAATACTGACTTACACAGGGGAAAAAATGTCATAGCACTTGTGAATATACTGAGCTCAAAGAGCTTTGGTGGAAGTCAGTGGAAGCAGTCTGAAGAAGGCATTCATTAAAATGAATGAAAATATCAGTGTTTGTCCTATGGATAAAATTGGAAAAATGTGATGATCTCAGGAATGTTTTTCCATTGAAAGCCCAGTGTGTATACCTGTGGTTATTTTAGCAACAGACCACAGAGATGACAAGTATGGACAGTGGGCAGCTAATAGTATAGATGCATATAGATATATAAGCATGACATACTCTTGCGTCATGAAAATCTCACACGTTGTTTTCTAATTTTGTTATTTAATGTATCTACTCTGTCTCCTACTAAGCAGTTTATCAAGAAATAAATAATAAATAATAAGCTAGGCAGTCGTCCTCAATACTCTTCTACTGAGGTCTAGCATCAACATTTTAACCAGATCTAAGAAACAGCATAATAAATACAGCAGCCCTTCCAGTTCTCAAATTGCTATTCTGTAAATTTAATAGCACTCATTAAAACATTGTTTCTACAGTAAAAGTTTAGAAACAGGATGTTTTGATATTTCATTACTTTAACGAACATACTGTAGTATTGATAATCTACTACAAACTATATTCCATATTATCAGCGTGGTAATATAATATCAAATAATGCAGACAAAAAGAATAATGTCCAAATCACAGGGCACAAACAGTACAATATTTTCCTGATTGCTGACTTGTAAATGCACACCATTTATTAACCTGTAACAGCATTAAAATCTTTGCTAAAATCCTAGTTTACTGATTAAATTGATAAATCAATAAGCAAAGGATATGACTCTATTACGTTCTTCATTCATCAACATTATCATCACCATTTATTCTTACAGCAGCATCCAACAAATAATTTTGGAATTGTTCACCATATCAAGTGGAAAACTATGTCATAGATAAATTCCACAGCTCGCATAGGTTGTTGATCAAATATCATATATTAGAGCAAACATGACACATTCTGAGAAATATAACTATATATATTGTTACAAATCATGGATGTTCATTTAATAGACTGAAAGAAGGAAAACATGAAGTTCCTAGTTGATTCTCAGAGCAGGATAGTACTAGAAAACTGGAATTCTAAAATACATGTGATTTCCTATGATTGACAGGAAAAACTTGATTTATCTAGTTGACAGAAACCACAGGTTGGAATTCATGTGAAGGCCCTACTGTTGTATTCTTATCTATGTCTGCAAGATGCGATGGGAGTGCCAAATGTTATAACATCAATTTAATGTAGCACTTAATCTTCTGGGTAATTTTCTTGAGTATGTATTTAGCTACAAACACAAGACTGCATTTTCTAATTAGCTGCAGACTTTGGTTTTGGCATCTGTTCTAAGTGCTTTACTGAAATGGAGCTGTATTACTACTGGCTTTATTGCAGCCACATCATACTGTGACCAGTCTACCCAAGTTAGATCAGAATCAAGAGACTTGGTTTGGAGTATGCCCTTCTCCACACAAAGAAACATTTTTTTATAGTTATTAACAGCTATAAACTCAATGTTAATCTGCTCTGTATGGCTTTTTTTACTTACTGAATTATTAGAACATTGTGATATCACTCTTAATTGTACTAAGGTCACCTATTCATTCTACTTCATTGAAGTCTACACAAAAACAAACAGTAACACTTCAGTAACATTTTGAACACATTGAATACATTGATCTGAATAGTACTCTGCTTGACTGAAATGACTAACAAAAATTCCAATTCCAGGAAAAAAGAGCTTCAATCAGAAAAACCCCAAATATTAGACTATCAAAGCAAAATGAAAGTTTTAGAACCCTTAAAAATACAAAAGGACCCTTTTTGCTTTTAAATCTGATTATAACTCCCAACATATATCAGAAACTGAGTAAAAGTCTTCCAATTTTTATTTTCTGTAAAACTATTATTTAGCTTTGTATTGTCAATATAATTTGTGGAAACGGAAACAATTACATACTTAACAGCAGAAATAAGAAAAAAATGATCTGCTGATTTATATCTTACAAAATAAAACAAAAACTTACACAAAAAAATTACCTAGTACATTATAGTTCAATGTCATTAAAACCAAACAAAAACCCCAACACAACAAAACAAAACCCACCTCAAAACAGTAAAAACCCTTCCAAAAGTCACATTATGGTTTCTCTGTTAGCATCACGAAGCACCTAAGAAATGAATGTGCTAGTAAACAAAATGTTGTAGCATTTTATGTACTTCCTAAGGCACCTGTAAAATGAATGTCTGCATCAACTTGTTCGATTTTTTATATTTTTTAATGAAGATGTGAAAAAAATCATCAAATACCACATTTGTAGAGCACCTTGAGATTTGGAGAGCATCTCTGCAGAGTAATGATTGAACTCTCAGTACTTACATACATTTAGAGAAATATAGTACAACTAGAAGACAGACGAGGTTTCTGTTTGTTCATTTGCTTTAGAATTTTTGTATACTGAGGAGAAAAGGAAGGGAAAGAATATGGAATATGATTGTTCCATCAGATATAAAAGACTGAATCAAATAATTCCTTGGGAAAGAAGCAATAGCCAGGCTAGGTAGCTGAAGAGGGATAGCTACTGGATGATAAATGGTGAGCTCATTGGGTATAGAGCTGTATTACTGTTATTTGCATGGCTTGGGGATAACAGGATGGCAAGCTAAAAGGTAGTTTCTAATGAATATGAAAGAGGAGGAAGAACAGACATTGCAAAACACTTAGGAGGAGAAAGAAATCAATCTAGTTAGATAAAAAAAAACCAGGAGAAAATATGAAACTAAAATAAAACTGACAAAAGAAGAACAGTATACAAGTATATAAAGAGGGGAGAATCAATGAAAAAATATTTGGGGGAAAAAAAAAACCCACAGAAAAGAGGATTCCCAATGTATACTTGCTAATAAAGATCTAAAGTCCTTAAAAAATTAAACAAAGAAAATTGAAGTAATTCCTTTATTAGAATTAGTAATTAATTTATACAAATATTGAAAAAAGTAATAAAAGTATGCATCTTTTTATAGAGCTATTAGAAAAATCTAGTTTTTTTTTTTTTTTTCTTTCTACACATCTTTCTTATTGACTGGTTTATTTAATGGACATTTAGACCACAGAAATGGAGAAAGAATAATTATTCAGTTCAACAAAAGTCTATATACAACAAGAGCAACTGAGTGTTGGTACTTAATAAGAAGCTGCTTGTGGTTCATAAGTATACTACTGAGATCTTAATTGTGTTTCAGTACATGGGTGTGAACTTTAGCTCCAGGATAAAAACTGTTCTGTTATTTGGATTGAAACTTGCCTTTTGAAGTTTAAAGAGTGCTCATAAGATGTAACTCTACAGACTGTCCCATTCTTAGCACTGCCTTCACAACTTTATTCCTATAACACATAATCAATTTGAGATTGCTATTTGAAAATCTGTGGAAAATTGCCCATACATTATGGGTATGTTATTTTCTAATATGCTTTAATATACTTCTCAAAAGTTCCTGTAGGAGCAAAATGAGCAATGGAGCTCATTATGGGGAGATTAAATAAGTCACTAACAAAATGTAATCCAATCTTAGCAGATAAATGAAAGTTCTTATTTGTACTTATTATTTTGCTACAGCAATAAAGCATCTAGGTGCTACAATGACTGTAAACTTAATGTGTTACACTTAATAAAGCAATCAGTACATTTTGTATATAGTACTTCTAGTTAAATAGTTATGAAAAGTAATTATACAAAACACTCCAAAGGGAAATGAAGAAAGAAAATCAAGTAGATATCTGATTATGACACAGAACAGATGGGTGCATTTAAGTAACTGAAGTGGGATAAGAGTCTACAACAGATGCCAGATTGGCCTGCAAGCTAACAGTTCCATACTATAAAACACAATACAAAAATACAAAATTAAGAAAGCAAAGAGAAGTACATCTTGAGGTAGCTTTTTTATCGTTCCCAAAACAAGTGTTAGATTGCATGTTTTGAAAAGCACAGATACTGGAAGAAAAAAAGAGCAGTCCTTTCACATACAGAATGATTTACTAAAAAAACCACGAAACAATGAAATAAAACAAAACAAACCTCCCAAAATTTGCAATACTAGAAGTTTTGATGCTTTACATTAATGCTTTCCATTATACACCAGTTGCATTCAGCTATGTCCAAATTACTAGTATCCAAACCACAGTGGTTTAAAGATGAAACTACACAGGAACGTAGAAATCGTGACACTCAAGTGTTTTATGCTCTTTGGCTCAAGAATGAAATCTGTAAGTCCAAGCTGGGCACAGTCTGAACGCCACGAAGAGCACAACTAATCAGAGGGGAACTATAGAGACAGGTATGTATTGAATTTGTGTATCATCACAGGAATTGGCTGCCTGTGCAAGATTTGGATTATGAGTCTTTTTGGCTGGGTATAATAATTTCTCATCTTTCTTTGCTTGTTTTTACAAGGAGGCTGGGAAAAATATCACTAGCTTTTCCTCCTCATAGCCTCTTGTTCAAGTTAGGATTCAAAACACAAAACTCACTCTGGAAGACAGGTACCAGTAAGATGTCTTACTGGTTTTGCAATCTTATATTATACTAAATCAGAAGCACTCTTTGTGCAGCAGGAGCTAAACAAACTAAACAAAAGTGGAAAACTCAGGTCCTTCACTTTTTTTTTGTCTTACATGTCTACATTTTTTTTTTAGCAATGTTACAACAACAATAAAATATACCTAACGACCCATTCTCTTCCTCACCAAATTAAGCCTAGAATCTTTTCTTCTGCAGTTTGGGAAACTAAAATGGTAAACCCTTCAAAATATAGCTGTTTGCTACAACTGTGGCAAAAGAGTTCTCAAAGAAGAAAACTCAGTCTGAAATTTCAATATCAGTTTCCATGTACATGTTAACCAATAAAATGATAATTTTGCTTAAAAATGCAATGTAATTTTAGTTGGAGAGTAATCCTGGAGAAGGATCTCATAGTAATCTAGTGAAATTACAGTTTGCCAATAATGAATGGAAAAGCAACAGGTTTTAAAAGCTGTGAGAAGTAGATGCCTGTGCAAAAATTATGTACTCTATTTTTCACAATCCACAAGGCAGAAATACACAAAGAAAAGGATAATAAAGAAGAATTGGTTGGGTTTTTTTTAATTTTTTATTTTTTTTAATATTCTAAGAGCTAAGGGAATCTCAGGAAAACAGTTTAACTAGAGACCATGATTTTTCACCAAAGATAGAATTGCCTATATAGAGACACTATAGACCTAGCTGACCGCCACCGAAAAACATATTAGGGCATGAAACCCCTCTTAAATACACTATTTCAACATTTTTACTTTAAACAGAAGCAGGTTTCCTTTATCTGACACATTTTGTACAGTTTACAGAATCCAGTGTTTTGAAGTGTTTGAACTTCAAGGAGAAATCTGATAGGAATATTTCATTAACATAGAAACAGTAGGAATACCATGAACAAACATATGATCAATGTATCAGTCTTATAAGCATTGCAAGACTTAATGAGATATGTTCAGAAATACAACCATAGTTTTCCGAATTCTATTATTTATAGATTTATTTTGTTGAGCTTGGCAAATCTCTTGATTAGTTTTTTTTTTTTTTTCAGTTTGCTTGTCTTTAAAATAAACACAGTAGTAATAGTTATTTATGTCACAGAGGCACCACACGTTAGCTAACCGAGTAGAGGTTTGCCTTGGTTTAAACTTTTTAACCTAAGGAGTGCTTAAAAGTGGGACTTCTGTTAAAGTAAGCTTTTTCAGTAGAAGTGGAAGACCAGATAGAAATCTCTGAAGCAGACCAAGAGAATTTCACTAGGAATTGCATAACTGACCTCCTGTATAAATGAAGTTAAAACAATTACCAAGGAAGGTCTCTGTTCTATCTTTACACTGTACTTGGGCCACAACAATCCCATACAGTGCTACAGGATTCGGGAAGAGTTACTGGAAAGCTGGTGGAAAAGGACCTGGGGGTGCTGACGAACGGCTGAACATGAGCCAGCTTGTGCCCAGGCAGCCAAGAAGGCCAAGAGCATCCTGGCCTGTATCAGCAATAGTGTGGCCAGCAGGGCGAGAGAAGGGATTTTCCCACTGTACTGGGCACTGGTGAGGCCATAGCTCGAACTGGCCTCATGCTGTGCCAGGGGAGGTTTAGACTGGACATTAGGAAAAATCACTTCACAGACAAAGTGATCAGGCATTGGAACAGGCTGCCCAGGGAAGTGGTGGAATCACTGTCCCTGGAAGTGATCAAAAGCTGTGTAGATGAGGCCTTCGGTGATATGGTTCAGTGGTGGCCTCGGAAGTCCTGGGTTAATGGTTGGACTTGATGTCAAAGGTCTTTTCAAACCTAGCTGATTCTATGATTCTATGGTGTCTTCAAGTTTAATGGAATTTGGTCATGCTCCCAAGTCTGCAAGAATCTAACTTTTCCAGACTAATAACTAGGAGAAATTAACTTTATTGCTACATTATATATATTTTTGAAACATTCCAATTTTCTTTTGGGAAAAAAAAAAAACACAAAAAATTATCAAGAGCATGCCCATGATTTCTTTAATTCTGCAGGATGAAGGCAAGCAAACATGTTCATGGCATAGCTGGGACAGCAGTTCTGCTATGAAGAACAATGGGGAAACCCTCCATATTAGAAAAGCTCCTTAATTAGAATTAGGATCATATAATTAACAAAAAAAAAGGGGAAAATAGGCTTCTGAGAAATTTAGTATATTACCCCCTCCAAAATGCTGCACCTATGATACCCATTTTATTTCTAAAAAATGCTTCCTTAATGTCCTAAGGATCTCCAGTAATGGGAACCTCATAATCTCTCTCAACAATCTATTCTAGCACTTTAGTCCTCATGTCAAACATGAATTGCTCTTGCTTTAGCCAAAATTTAGGACTGTTTTTGCCCAATCCATTAAAGACTCAAAATGATTTTACTTTAAGACTGGAAGAGCAAAAAAAAAGCTTATACAGTTCATACCTGGAGCAAAAATCCATGAACAAAAATATGTAGCTTGTGTGGCATCATTCCTTGCTTCTTTTCATATGTTTCTCTCAGAGTACAAAGTTACCATTTCTGAAGGCTTCTTTCATATGTCCCCCTCTTTCAACCTGTCCACAGAGGCCATGGAAAACCTCTGGTCAGTATTTCGAAATAGTGCACAAAATCAAATGCAGTACTCCTGCCGAGGCTCTACAGCAAAAGGAACACTTTGTATGTCTTGCAGTAACTCATGTATAGCCTGTGATGCTTGCCTTTTTCTCAATGGCCACATAAGAGGCATAGTTGTTACGCCATGCAGGTGAATAACCATCCTTGGCCTGACATTTAACTGACAAGGTAACTACGTGAAAGACTGCTAGACACTGCACATAAAGCAAAGGGAGAAATTGGCTGGCTATCTCAAGCTGCAGCTATACCAATGAAACAGCAAGGGGATAAGCTAGCAGGTGAAATACATGAAAAGTAATTGAAAATGGATAAAAAATGTCTAAAGATAATGAAGCAGGAGTGCTGATTTACAGAGAGTGGTGTCAGTATCACAGATTAAAGCTGAAATAACCAAAGCAGCATGTAAAAATCAGAAAATACACGGGCCAATGGTGTAGGAGTAAAATGTGGGTGGGTTCCTTATTTGGAGGGGGGAAAAAAGGAGAAAAAAGGAATATAAGGTAAACCATATGAACGGGGTGTTTTGAGGGTCTCATTTGATCAGTCCTGTACTTGATTATCACAGACTAATGCAATAATAAACTATAATAATAAATTGTAACAATGACTATTGGTTTTCAGTCTCTACCTGACTCTTCTGCAGACAGGGGCATCTGGGATGGCTTCCGTAAGTGCTAGCAAAGCAGTGGAGGATAGACCAAACCTTCCTAAAAGAGTTTACATCCCCAGATACTTTTCAAGTATTTTCCAGTGGCAACTTCTCCAGTTGTTTCCCACAGCCTCTCACATACTCTTGATTATTCTTGTGAATGTGCTGTACTCTAATTGGCTTCCACCCTGTTTTTCAGACTCATTCTTCAATATATCAAGATCATTCTTATCTGTAACACTGTATTTTAAATCGTTATCAAATATTTAATATTTGCAAAATTAATAGATTTACTTTTGCTAATGCACCATAAGGCAAGTATTCAAGGGAACTGGATCCAAGACAGACCTTTTCAGGAGTTCTAGTCAATACGTCAGTTTCTAAAATGAATCATTTATACCTATTATTGGCTTATCCAACAAAGTCTACATAACTAAATCTATACAATACTTGCTTAAAACATTGTAATGTCAAGAAATGTCATAAATCTTACTGGAATCAAGATACATTTCAGCAGCCACCTGTCACCCATCCACAAGATGTGTTGTACTATCACAGGAGGAAATTAGATTGGTTGTCACTATTTATTCTTCACAAATCACAAATCCTTCAAGGCAGTCATTCATTTGTTATCTTGCAGCTGCATACAAACATTTTGTTTATGTATTTTAAATTTCCTCCTAGAGGTTTAAGTCAAATTGACTGTCTCTAACTCTCCAACTTCTCTTTCTTTATCCGTTAACAGCCATGATGCGTGCCCTTTCCTTATCTTTTGATATGTCACCTGGCAGACACAAATTCCCTGAACTATCTTGATAATAGTTATGAGATTACTTTCACCAGTTTTTCAAATATCACCAGGTATTAAAAGCACACATACAACTAAAACTTCCCTTTGTAAGGCAATCTGAAATTTAGAGATTTTATTTTTTTTTTTGCTAGTATTATTTGCAATAACTATCTTTTGCAATTGACCTTTTCAGTGAAGGCTGACCTCTGATATGCTGAGTAGAAGACAAAACTTTTTTCTTTGCCTTATTGTTGTTAATGCACCTAAAGATTAATTTTTGTTACCCATCTATCCCATGCTGGTTGCATTTTAATCTGTGCCCTGGCCTTCCTGGTGCTATGACATGCTATGCTTTTACAACCCTTGTCTTTAGATTTCACTTTCTGTATGATTTCCTCTGGAGGTCAATGAAGAGGTCATTGTAAATATTTAAAACAAACGGGTGAAGAGACATTATAGGAAGTAGTGAGAAACTGTTTTACAGCATCACAAGAAAAAATATACATAGTTTTAACGAAAATGTAATCTATATTTTCTATTTCTACTGAGAAGAAACTTTATTTTTTTTTTAAGCAGAGGACAGGAAATGATCATATTAATAATAAAAACCCACCCCAAAACCAAAATAAAAACCCTTGCACATAGTTTTTCTGCACAGAGAATTGCCTAATTTACTGTTTTATAAAATATACCGAGCAATTCAGCTGTATGTATCTTTTTGAAAATTGAGTCCCCAATCTAGCTGCCTACTGATAGCACAGAATCAAGTGCCTTCAAGTCTCTAGAGCACTATAATAAATTATATTCAAGCAGAATTAGAAGTTATAATAGTTGGAGAATGGTGGCTGTAAACATCTTCCACACTCAATAAAATAATGTACAAACTGGCTCAATCTCCTACTGTCCTTATGGAGCAACAATATGCTCTAAAAGTATTCAGTCTGTAGATGCTGTGTGCTTTGTCATCTAACATGAGCTTGAAGCCAGAGCTTCAGCAGTGGCACTTATTTAATACCTTTAAAATATATGTAATCCCTGCACAGTCGTAGTCCTTGATGGGGACTAACTAGCATGGCATGCCCTGGGATAGCTAGAACTCCCCAAACAATCCTCAAGGACAGTCTGGGATTTAAGCATTACTGGGAACCAGTTCTCTTAAAGGACTCAAAGGTAATGGAGAAAACTCACCACAGGCGATATAATAATGAAATTCTAAGGACCTGTTTAATTCTTCAGGAAAGTCTATATTCAAAAGCAACAATAAATTAGCATCTATTACCAACTTTACTTCAAGGCAGCTCTTCAAGTGACCTTCAATCTCTTAAGTTTATCCTTCCTCTAAATTTTAAATCAATTGCATCAACAAGAGCTATGCAGGTTTGTACAAACATTATGTAACTGACTTTAACAGGATCCATTAATCTAGGGCAAATCATGGCCTCTTCTGTTTTCAGTAATCATTGTCAAATTTTATTTTATTCCTTTGTGATAAATATATATGATTCACATTTTATTTGCTTTTAAAATAAATTTTCACAGGATATTTTAAAGTCTGAGTTTTTCACATTTGCTCCTTTAACATTTTTATGTTTGCTGGTTTTATTTACTTATCTGCCCAAATTAATCATAAACTTAATTTTCTCTCAGTTTTTGGCAGAAGACAATGTTTTGTGTTGTGAGTCCCACCTTAAATTTTTAACTACTGAAAGTAAGGTCCTAATTGTATCTTCCTTTCTTTTCATATTTGGAATAGAAAATGTGGGGTAGATTTGTACTGCCTAACCTTAGGCACCTACTTCACATGATACGTTAAGAGGCTCCTCTTCTTAGGACCTCAGTATAGTCAAGTCAGAAAAGGTTCCCATACAGCATATTTTAAAGCATGGAAATGAACTCTCTGAAATAGAATAATTGTCTCCACTGACTATCTAGGCAGTTTATGGAGACCAGCCTGTTTATTTAGGAAATCAAATTAGGTAGTTAGTCACAGATTGCATGACTGTCCCCAGTGTTTTCTAAAAATGAGAAAAATACGTAGTCCTTTTTTTAATTAACCCATTACATGTGCCCAAATTGATATGAATAAACTTTGAACAGTTACTGAAGTACTTGTAGTAGAGAGTTGCAAAATACCCAAATTCGATACCTTTCCTCCTGGCATTCATAATCACACATTTTCCATATCAGTTTAGAATCATAGAATCATAGAATAGTTAGGGTTGGAAAGGACCTTAAGATCATCAAGTTCTAGCCTCCCTGCCATGGGCAGGGACACCTCCCACTAAACCATGCCACCAAAGGCTCTGTCCAATCCAACCTTGAACACTGCCAGCGACGGAGCATTCACAACTTCCCTGGGCAACCCATTCCAGTGCCTCACCATCCTTACAGTAAAGAACTTCCTTTTGATATCCAATCTAAACTTTCCCTGTTTAAGTTTGAACCAGTTACCCTTTGTCCTATCACTACAATCCCTAATGAAGAGTCCCTCCCCAGCATCCCTATAGACCCCCTTCAGATACTGGAAGGCTGCTATGAGGTCTCCACGCACCCTTCTCTTCTCCAGACTCAACAGACCCAGCTTTCTCAGCCTGTCTTCATATGAGAGGTGATCCAGTCCCCTGATCATCCTCGTGGCCCTCCTCTGGACTCGTTCCAACAGTTCCATGACCTTTTTATGTCGAGGACACCAGAACTGCACACAATACTCCAAGTGAGGTCTCACAAGAGCAGAGTAGAGGGGCAGGATCACCTCCCTCAACCTGCTGGTCACGCTCCTTTTGATGCAGCCCTGGACACAGTTGGCTTTCTGGGCTGCAAGTGCACACTGCTGGCTCATGTTCATTTTTTCATCAACCAACACCCCTAAGTCCTTCTCCACAGGGCTGCTCTGAATCTTTTCTCTGCCCAACCTGTAGCCATGCCTGGGATTGCTCCCACCCAGGTGTAGGACCTTGCACTTGCCATGATTAAACTTCATCAGGTTGGCATCAGTCCACCTCACAAGCGTGCCAAGGTCCCTCTGGATGGTATCCCTTCCTTTCAACGTATCAACCGAACCACACAGCTTGGTGTCACTAGCAAACTTGCTGAGGGCACACTGAATCCCACTGTCCATGTCACTGACAAAGATGTTGAACAAGACCGGTCCCAACACCAATCCCTGAGGGACACCACTCGTTACTGGTCTCCAGCTGGACATTGAGCCATTGACCACAATTCCTTGTGTGCAGTCATCCAGCCAGTTCTTTATCCACCGAGTGGTCCATCTATCAAATTAATCTCTCCAAATTAGTTTAATTAATAATTAAAAGTCATGGCAAAAAGAGTAATTAAATGTTCACTTCTTATATAGAATGGGTATTTATTTTGATTTTGTGGGTAACTTTATTATCTACTACACACAAAATTAAAGTCTGTAGAGGATTTTGCGGCCTTTTTTGGTTGTTTTTTCAAAATACTGACCCAAATATAAGAAATCAGTTTCATGTGTTAAGAAAATGTCAATGGTTAAATATTTTTAATAACTTCTAGAAAAGTCTATGTGTCCAAGTACATTCTACAAATAAGATGATTAAATCGTGACATATGAAAAAATATACAAGCTGTGAAACTAATAATTATTTACTTGATCCCAGTAAGAGATTTTTTTTACTCAGTTTGACCTGTATAATAAAATTCCCTAATAAATTTCTGCAGTAAAACACTGTAAAAGACACTTTGCCTAATTTTCACTTTATTAATCTACAAGCCCAGCATTTTTGAAAACAGAAGGGATTGGGTTCTTTGTTTCTGAGTAAAGATTCAATGCCAGACTGTTGCAATGAAAGAACATGTAAGTGAAACTTATTAGTTTTATAATACGAGCTTCAAAGTACTTCCCAGAATTACAGAATTAGCCTGGAAAACGCTACTACTATATTTTACAAAGTAAATTAAAAAATCACTTTGCAATGCTATAAGGAGTAAGAACACCATCCAGCACAGTAAATTCATCTGGGTCTTCACAACATTTGGCATGTTAGAGCAGAAGAAATACCTTGTAAGGCTGTTGAGCTTTAGAAGTCCCAGAGAAACAGTCATTACAAACGCAATCTGCACAGTACGACACATGTAAAAGACTGGATTTTTGATACACTCCATGGGTATGAGTGCACCATATGTTATAAATATGTTATATGATATAAATACATATGACATAAATATGATATAAATGCAGAGTTAAATTGTCAGACTCACTGCTGCATTATTGAATGCAAATATACACTACGCTTTCCAAGACCTGGTTAGGAATTCCATTGTCCCCCTCTCATTTATTCCATGGCTCCACCTAATCCACTTTTTTATGTCTAAAGTGGAAAATTCTACTCATTACGGTGGATTAGTAACAATCTGCTGAATTAAGAAGGTCATATCAGAACCTCAAACCATAGAAAACTTGGGTTTAGAATTTTAAAACTGGTTAAATATACGTACGTAAGCTCTACAAATTTTGTAGCTTAATGCAATGAAAAGAATGTTAAAAAAAAAAAAAATAACATGAAAGTCTTACCTGGTCTGAGGGACAACAGCATTTATTTGCCATTTTCATCTATGAAAGAGAGATGAAAGAATACACAGACATATTAATATGTGGAAGAGTTTCTATGATGCAATTAGCTTTGACTTAGATACTGAATACTGTATTAATATTGCAAATTATATTTATAAGAAATTAAATCATTCAGTGCTTATATACTAGATTTTTACTATTACACTAAATTTACAAAACCAAGGACACAAAAGATGCTAAGCCTTTTATCAGTTTTCATTAAATCCTTCACAAAAATTTACATTTATAAATTCAACTTTGTCATTCTGAGGGAAATTATTATACTGAACTGCAGACACCTCACTTACTTAGATCTAGTTAAACAATTGCTTACAGATCTTAAGTGAGGCATCTGATTAAATACTGGTGAAATGAAGGCTATAGAGTGTAAGACATGCTTAAAATGAAGGGAGCAATGTTTATGCTTTCCTTTTAGTTTACTCTTCAAGATTCAAGTTATCTTTCTTTTTCATGTCTGTTCAGACAATGAAGAGTTTTGTTGATTTTGGATTTTTTTTTTTTTGGCAATCTCATTTTGTGCAAATAAGTGGTGGACAAGCCCTGGCAGATATTCCCCTCCTTAAAGTGAAACACTTATTTAAAGTGCAAAATTAGTAAATGTAGTAATGGTACAGTATCCAGACAGAAAAAGATTAGGCAGGAAAGACAGACTCCTTATAATGAAAGGATACAAGCTGCAAACTGTCCTGCCATTGATGAGTACTTCCATAGGATCTTGTTCTCTAAAATCCTGTTTTATAACTAATGAGAAGCTTGTGATAGAAGACCAAAAGCTATAGCTATGCACAAGTAAAAATACAATTGCCACAGGAAAAGAGCAGAAGAATTCCAGGGCTATTACTTGGCTCTTGGCCATACCAGAATCTGTATGATCACATCTGTGGATGATCTTTTGAAAGCAGAGTATGTCTGCAGCCATGTAACTCAATAAATATGGTGATGCCATTGCCTGTTGTGGGGGGTTGACTCTGAACAGCAGCTGAGCACCTACACAGCTGCTCACACCCTCCCCCCTCCAGGCAGGAAGGGTAAGGGAGTAAGAAGAGCAAAAGGAAGAAAATCTGTGGGTCAAGATAAGGATAAAAATTTGGGGTTTGGAACTAGATGATCTTAAGGTCCTTTCCAACCCTATGATTCTATGCCTAACTAAATGAAGGAAAGAGGGAAAAAACAGCTGATATAAAAGAAATCACTCACTGCCACCCACAAGCCTACTGATGTCAAACAAGTCTCCAAGAAACAGCCACCTTGGAAGAAAAACACCCACCTTCTTTGTCCACTATATCACTTTTATTGCTGAGCACAACATTATATGGTATGGAATATCTCTTTGGCCAGCTTGCATCAGCTGTCCCTAGATGTGTCCTTTTCCAATTCCTTGCCCATCCCTGCTGGGGGTTGGGACACATCAGAGTGAGAAAAAGTCAAAGCCTTGATGCTGTGCAAGCACTGTACAGCAGCAGTCAACATATTTGTATGTTATTAACATTGTTTTATCCACAGTTCTGTCTTTATCCACATGTCCTGGGTTCAGCAGTAGCAGTCATTTTTCTCCTTCTTAGAAGCTGGTGCAGTGCTGTGTTTTTGACTTTAGGCCTGGGAACAGTGCTGATAACACCAATGTCTTTAGTTGTTGCTAAATAATGTTTACTCTGACCAAGGAATTTTTGAGTCTCATGCTCCTCAAGGGAGGAGGGGAAGCTGGGAGGAAGCAGAGACAGGACATCTAACCCAAACTAACCAAAGAGGTATTCCATACCACAGTATGTCATACCCAGTATATAAACTGGGGGCAGGGACCCAGAAGGGCGAGATCAGTGCTTGGGTCAGGCTGGATATCGGTCGGCAGATAGTGACCAATTGTATTCACTTCCCTTGTTATTTCCCTTATCATTATTATTATTGGTGGAAGCAGTAGTGGTTTTGTGTTATACTTTAGTTACTGGACTGTTTTTATCTCAACCTGTGGGAGTTACATTCTTTCGATTCTCCTTCCCATCCCTCCAGGAGCAGGGGGAGGAAAGAGCAGGGAGTGAGGGAGTGGCTGCATGGTTCTGGGTTGCCGGCTGGGCTTAAACCATGACAAATATAAAATACAACACCATATGGTTGCGATGAAGAAGGTTATGTCCATCATAGCCAGGCCCAGTACACTCCTGAGAGGCCAAAACGCTCTGTATTATGGTAATGACAAGGCCTCAGGATGTGTCAGGATTTGTCTGGGGACTGTCTGGAGCTGTAGTACAGCTTGTTTAGCTGTAACGTACACATTAATGACTATGGGACTGTTGCCTACTTGGTATCAGCAAATTACATTTGTATGGTGTAATTATACATAAAACATATATATAAATCTTATAGGTGCATATATATATATGAAGTATATAAAGTATAGACACACATACACACTTGTAGCTAATAGATGGCAATAACAAGTCATTATTTGACACAGAGTGAATGATCTATGACCATAAACAAAATGACCCTAGGACAAAACGCAATGTGGAGGATTACAGGACAAGTGCAGGAGCCTTGAAGCCTTGATTGCATGGACACAGGATGATACAAAGTTTCAGGGCTGTAGCACTCATTTCTAACCTATTATGGGCCATTAGGGCTCCTTCTGCCCCATACTTCCTTTTTCAGCCCGCTGGAAATGAATTTTGTGGTCAGGTGGTGCAGGTATGCTGGTGCAGCAGACAACTGAGAGTAACTCAGGCTCTGGGGATGAGGTGGCCAGACCTGCTGGGAGACTGGGCTTCTGCCAGGACTGGCTGTCATTTTGGGTATAGCGCTGGAAGAGTTTGCTAGCCCCTTAAAGGGGCCCTGCCAGGGGAGTAACAGGGACTACTACGGCAGAACAAAAAACAGCAGGCACTGACACCTGCACCATAACAGCAATGATGATGGGGATGGAGCTGACATGCAGCTGCTAAGCAGAGTGGAGGGGCCCCCAGCAAGCCTCCTTGCAGCTCTTGCACACAGCTCTGCCCACAGCAGCCTGACCCCAGCCTCCACGGCTGCAGTATGCCAGAGGTGGTCTGGAGCACTCTGGGAGGGGGAAGAGGTGGCACAGCTTGGGGCCCCGACTGTAACAAACCAGCGGGAACTCAAGAACCCCCCTCTGTAACCTGGATAAACCAAACTGGTGATCAGACCTCAGGCTTCATCCTGAACAGTTGTGTAGGACATGATGAAAAGGCACCTGGAATACTTTAAGGTTAGTAGGAACGCTGTCACACCCTGCCCGTATTCAGCTGCAACCTTTATCCATGGTTCAGACACAAATGCACACACAAAGTATACAGAAGCCATGTTAAACATACAGAAAATGTTATTTACCTGCAGGAAACAAAGCCATTCTGAATAGAAAGATTACTATAGCATAAACAAGTGCAAATAAACAGGACTAGCTGGGATCCTGTCTCCTTTCACCCCTCTTTTTGGTTCAGTCAAAATACTTAAGCTCCCTGTGTGACAGGAAGAATTTTTGTTATGCTACTGTTTATTTTATTGTGTTCAGATGTGCCTGGAAAAATGTATGTGAGACTGGCCATGCAGGTTTTCTGCAGAATGATGGCTGAGTATTGCGAAGAGCATCCTCATAGCCAGTGCCATTTCCCAATAGTAAGGGCAATAGGGAAGAATGCTTTGGACTCCACAGCTATTCACTCAGCTCATGCCCTATTCAAAGCAGAGACAGATGTAGCCCTGATATAACTGTGCGGAGAGGAAAGATCTCCTCCTGCATCACATTACATCCCTATGTCACGTAAGACAGAGAGAGAGAAGTATGCACTCTCCACTTCACCTGGCACCACATGTTCCCTATATGTCTCCACAGCTGGTGCAGAGAGCCAGGAATACAAATGGGGTACACTACACCTTGCTGGCAGCACATGAGCATTCAGCACTGCAGTACAGCAATGAGAGTTGGAGACAACATGGGAACTACTAAAACCAAAAACCTGGATCTGAAAAAAGACTGCAGGAAACTTGGAAAAGAAACTATTAAGCAACTGTAATTCTTATACTCTGCTCTAAATGCATACATATGGGTCAAGAACAGGATGGGGATTAAATTATGCAGAACCATATACCAAAATCTACGTACCTCCCAGGATGGGGTTTATCTCACTTTGGCAAGCCAAAAAATAACAGAGTTACACATCTAATACACCTATACTCTTTCCAGACAGCAAAGAAACAGAAGGATCTTGATAGGCACCTACGTTATTTTACTGCCTATAAGAATATCCAATGCAACTGCTTTTTTCTTGGCTAAATTTAGGTAATGTGATTCTTGCCCTTACTGACTTCCCTTGGCAACCTCAGTGGTTTGAACTGTGGTACTTTCAAATGGAAATTTTTGTGTTTAAAAACAACAAAAAAAGCAGCAGCAAAGAAAAATTATCATGTGTTTTCACACTGGGAATAGAACTGTTTTCATAATCACAGAGGCCGTTAAATTTGCATACTGCTTCCTACACACAAGGATTTTGTTTCCATCTGCATGTACCCCAAATTCAGCTGTGTAAAGAAAGCAAGTCCTTCTCAATCCTTTCTTTCTTTATATACATGTTCAAAACTCATATTTCATAGGCTTCTCCTTATTCATACAGAAATGTCATTCCACTGCAATACAGAGTATAACTTAAATATACGTAAATATACACACAGGCATAAAACAAAAGGTTTATAAATTGTGATCTATACAATTAAAAATATTTCAAAGTCATAAACGTGATTTGGCTTAATAACCCAGTTTTGAAGCAAAATTTCAGGTTTCTAACATGCTCCAAAGAAACTGCTGAAAAAACTTACAAAAATCATAAATACTGTTCAAAGTGGAAAAACTATACCTTAACTTGATGTCTTACCTGCTTATGAGCTACTCATCTATGTATTTATTTATTTTTATTTTAAGTTTTATTTTAAATAGCACCATTAAAAGATACTGGGGAAAAAAAAAATAACCTTGAGAAATATAAGAAGTCTTTATAATGTAAATGAACTGGCAGCATAACCTTTAGGTACTTCTACTGATTATGACTGCATTAATGTTCGGTGTTATGTTTCAAAGGAAACAATTTTGATCCATGAGAAAAGCTGCATGTACTTAATAGCTGACTACCTGAATGGTGTGAAACAGAGAGAGAAATATAAATTATTCCAAAGAACTTCCCCCTAAAAAAACATCCCCAGCACAGCATTGCTACTTCATCCTACAAAGAAACCTCTAGTTGAACAAATTAACAACAGGAGCAGTGAGAAACACATGCAGATCAACTTGTTTCCTATCCTTCTTTTTTCATCTTGGCAGCTTCACTGCCAGTTTCTCTTCCCTCTCTCCCCTCAGTTTTTTCAGCTGTACCTCCTTCTGCGAGAAAAGGGGTGTATGAAGAAATAAATGTGAGGTGCTTATTCATCTTTATTTATTTCTGCCAAAGGTAAATGTGAAGAGCTTTGAGTGCATTGAGAAGTTTGGGGATTGAATCACAAATGAAGATGGTAGGGAAGTTTCACACTGGCAGAAAAGCATGTGAAAAAAAGAATATGAATAGAGGAATGAATAATTTGGGGTAAGGGTCCTTAGGAAAAAAAGTGATCCATACTGCTTTTAAAGCTGATTATTACTTGGAGATTTTCTGAACTAAATGTACAAGGCATATATCAGTAAGGAGATACCCTTATATCTTTCTTCATGTTACAGTATTCCCTGTGCTCCTCTGTGTTCTAAGAACTAACTCCAGGCGAGTACCAGTATTTTTACTTCTCATCTACCAAATAACACTTTCTAGATGTACTAACATCCTGGGGTAGCTTCCTTATGCAGTGATGCTTTCTCACATCTAACAAAATCTAAAAATATGTGGAAGCTTGAAGTGAACAATTGCAAGTATTGCTTACATAGTAATAGGTCAGGTAAAAATGCCGACATTTTTTCTGCCAACAGTATCAGCAAGAAGTTCCATTGTGACCACACATCTTGCAATTAATTTATACATAGAGATGATGGCATATGACAGGATAGGGAATTAACAGTTTAAATATTTGGAGAAGCAACTGAACTTAGAGTCAGCAAGGACTCATGAAAATAACCTTGAAGTAGATAAGGAATTATCTGAAATAATCTCTAAACCAGTGGTGATTATCTTCAGTTACTCCTGGAGAATGGGGGAGATATGCTACAGAAGTGGAGAACTGCAGAAAGAGGAAAAAACTTCAAGGAATTATAGATTCACTTCCCAACATCAGTCTCAGAAGTACGATAAGGAAAGAATCATTTTGTGAAATGGTAGTATTAAGGTAATAAAAGTAATTCAAAATGGATTTTCAAGAAACCTTAACCAGGGGCCCTGCTCAAAGCACTGTGGATGTCAAACTATATGTGTTCTCTAACTGTCAAGAGGAAGGAAGAGCTCTCCAGCCACCTTTTGCTGTACACTTCAGTTGCACTCCAGCCTCAAACTCCTGGCCTTAAATAATGGTTTGCAATGAAACAGATTCTCACTGACTACTGCATCTCCTGTTCTGATGACCAGTAATTAAAATGCACAGGCTGCACACCTGACAAAACCTGTAAAGCTTTAAGTACAACCAAAATGTTTACTTGCTTCTGATATGTTCTGTATAGAGTTTACTCTCTTCATCACCAAGAACACAAAACATGTGAATTTATTATCCTAGCTGTTGTTTCTTAGACCCTTCCCCAGAACAGACACTTTTATGAACACCAGGTGGACTACTTTGTTTATAGAGTTCACTATTGCAATAGATAATGGAGAAGAGTAATGCAAGTACTCAGTATATAATAAAATATTGCTGCAGACTGATCAGAACACAGTCACTATGTCAGACACTATGTCAGAACATATGCTGCTGCATATAGTGCATTTGAAAAAAACAGACTAGAACTCTATGACTAATAAAACCTGCTTGCATTTATAACCACTTTTTATTGATTTATTTACCTATACCCTTGGAGTGGCTTTTGTTGAGAAGAATTCTTTAAAAAGCAAAAGAATTTGGCTTAGTAACTATGAAATGGAATCACTCTAAAAATATTACCATACACTTCTTTCTGCTATTAACATGCAAGGAATTATGAAATTTCATGAATATTTTATATTACTTACTTAGTAATGCAAATTAAGTAATGTAAAATCAAATAGTAATACCCTGTAAACTATAAAAATCACTAAATAGAGAATACAGAATATCTATAAAGAAGGAGTCATAAGCAAAAATGATCAATTTTGTCAGACATTGCATAATCAGTACTTAAAAAGGATTAACCTAACAAATGAACTATTATGATTTTATGAAATGTGATTCCAAAAAAGTTTTGAAGACCAGAAAAATAAATTCAATTTATAATCTGTTTCTACCAAAGATTTATATTGAAAACGCAGTACAAATTCTACACAATATAATTTGAATATTTAAGGAAAAATTAATCCGAGTAAAAAGTATAAATTAAAAGACACGTTACTAAATCGTAATTTATAAAAGAAGTTACAGCCTGAACACATTGAAAGAAAAAAAGATTAAGAACCTACACAGGCAATTCTCCCAGGAGCAGCTGTGCTCTAATAATCTTGCCATCAATTTCTACTATTCAAATAGATGGAAATATATTTTCAATATTGTACATTCTCAAGAATCAATTTAACTCCATGTTTCATTCTGAAATCTTCAATAGTTTTCATTTGGTCTTTCTTGGAATAGTAATGTGCTGCCCAACTAATAATTTTACGTTTCTCCAGGGTTTCTTTAATACTTCTGCTTGCATTAGCAAACGCTACTTACGAATTTACAGGAATAACTTAAAGCAGTGTTAAGCACCTTTGTACTTCAGGGAAGAAAGATGGAATAAGACAGCCTTAAATAAATCAACTCCTAGTCAACTTATAGAGGCAAAAGTACTGTCTCCCAATAAAGCTCTGTAAGTCTCGCTTCACTAGCTACAGGATTTTCACGTGCCTACTTCAGAATCAACAAAATTAATTTCAAGCCCATTTTAATTAAAAAAAATGTAAAAATTAAGTATTTGGTCACAACTAAAGATCTGTGAAATGACCAGAAAGGATAAATATTTTGCATTAAAAAAACCTTTAAAATAGTAAATGCAATCTGATTTTCTACCATTCTTTTTTCTATAATAACATTGCAAGTCTTGAAAATATCTCGATACTTTTGATTGACCATACAACCTCTCCCTGCTCTTTCCTTCTCCTTTTCCTCCACATACACATGTTTTATATATTGCAACTTAAATGTGAATTATTTTCTACCCTTGGAAAATTAGAAATATCTCACAATAGCACAGACAAGAAAATATGCAGGAAGTAACATACATTTTGAAGTGTCAAATCACTGATGTTAGTTGACATTGCTCTCAGCCAGTCAGCACTCTCCTGGGCTGTATAAAACTGAAGTATCCCAGTACTAACTCCATCGAGTGCCAGCACTTCAAATGCATTAGATCTGCAGTAAGAAGAAATATATCCGTAAAGGAAGATACATCAGTTTTCTGAAACTGCCCAATATTTCTCAGTGTTCAAGTGATTTTTACACCTTTTGACGAGTTTTGATTCTTAGCTTTACAAATCAAAAGAAAGGCAACAAAAAGAAGAATAATAATGGGCAGTACCAGGAGCAACGCATACAATAAGTACTTTCTATGTACCAGCATATATGTGCTGATCACTTACTTCCCTTGAGTGTACGTTTTACGTTCATAATCACTGAACTTATGATAGCGTATTCAGGAAGTATGCATTAGATCTTTTTGAACAAACATACATGTTTTTTAAAAAAAATGATTATTTTCGTCATTGCATTTTAGTTTCACTTGCTAGTTGTGTATTAAGCTGCAAAGACTGACTTCTCTAGCTTTAATTTCTCGAATTCCTACACTTTTCTACATAACATTTTAAGCAATGTTTCTTTTAAGCTTTTTTATGTCACAGAAATTTGAAAAATGTACTTAGAAGCTTCTTTAAATAATTTTTGAATGTAGGGCCTTTTCTCAAAACAGCACTGACGTGTGCTAACGTGCAACTGCCATTTAATGTGGGTTTTTTTCATCTTTTAAGTGATTATAGCAACTTTATTCTGCAAATGCCAATGCTTTCCTTACTACCTGCAGTAAGTTAGGAACAATGTATCTAACTCTGAAATCCCACATTTAGATGCTGATGAGATACGCATGATAATTTTTTTTTCCACAGGAGCAACAAAAGTTTAAATAGCTGTATGGAAGCCTAAATTTAAAACATGTGACATGCAATAGGTTCAGCAACTAAACTTTGGCAACCTACATAGGTTATTTAAGTGCTCATGAATGCCATGAGAATTAGATTTTAGTCATACACTATTGTGAAAGACAATTATAATTTTCTGAATGATTGTGCAAATGTTTGTTTTGTATATAAATATGGAGAATATCACTGCTACCTTCTACATTCAAAAATTAGGTATTTATACCTAACTGTTATATTGCTTTCTTTCTGGTCTGGTACTAACCTAGAAGGAAGCAAAATACTGAAGGAAGAAAACTGCTCTATGAAGCTGCTGGGTTTTCCTGGGATTCTCTGATCTAAGGTAAAGTCTTCTACTGCTTAATTTATGATACATGTCAATATAAGCATTCAAAATGATGCATAGAGGTTAATAGGCATTTGTTCATTCATGTATTACAGAAAAAGTAATCTAACATTAAGTCACTTGTAGGGAATTTGATGGTGAATCTGAATACTATATACTCTATATGCTTGCTAAAAAGGTCATGTAAAATACTTAGCACATACAATATTAACAAGACAAAGTATTCTAATAGATATGCTTATGTATTAAAAGAATCATAAAGGGATACACTTGCTGTTCCCAAATCAACATTTTTGGCCTGAACTCTTTAAATGTATATCACAGATTCCTTTGTTTTCTTTTCACAACTGAATTATCATGGTAACTACTAAAACCTGATGGCAATGGCACAATTCTGTGTCACTTTCGTTTCAGTAAATCTGTTTCACCTCTTCAGAAAGAAAGAAAAGGTCAAAACAAATCCTTTTATTGTCTGCAAGTAAACTGAGTGAAATAATCACCTCTCAAGCACACTGTTCCTTTTACCTAAGGCTCTGACAAAGATCCTGACAGTGTTGTAATGGATTGACTAACAGTAGAATCTCTTCAATCTCACTGAGACAGTGAAGATCGGTCATCGTCTGTGCATTGACACACAGTGGAGAATGGAAACAGACTTAATTTGGTGCTGTGAAGAGAAGCAATTCACAATACCTAACTTGGACATCAAATTCAAGTATCAAAGCTAAAATACTAGAGCCCTTACATGGAGAGAGAAGATAATCCAGAGCATCTTACAGAGTTAAGAAATGCTCTTCACTGAATCTACAGGGTGCCTAGATACTAACTCAGCTTCACTTCAAAAAGGCATGCAGTGTGAATGCCTTTTCCAAGTGCCACAAAGTTACACAAGATGCTGATGAGAGATCACAGAAGGGAACTCCTCAGCTAGGAACTAATGCATCCAACACAGGAAATCAAGATTAAAAAGTAAGAAGCTTTATTATAAAAATTAACCAATCTTTTATCATTTGAAACATGGTTCTGGCAATAGTGAAGATTGCACTAAAGCCCCTGTTGTCCTTTACTTTAAAATGTAGTGACCAGTTGTAAAAAACAGTTAACAAGTTTCAAACAAACGCATCTAGGGATCTGAACTCTTCGCTGACAAGGTATTTGCATAGAATCTAATCAGGGGTGAGGGATCCTGCAAGTCCTCTAGACCAGCATCCTCACTAAGTGGTTTAAAATACACGTCTCTTTTCCTCTGGAGAGGAAACTGGACCCAGTATTTTAGATGCAGGTATTTCAGATGCGGCCTTAGGAATGCAAAGTAGAGGAGAATAATCACTTCCCTTGCCCTGCTGACTACAGTGTAGCTAATGCATCCCCATGTTTAGGTAGTCACCACTGAAAGTGCATACAGCTAACTCATGCTCAATGTGGTGTCCTACAAGATCCCCAAGCTTTTCCTGCAGTATTTTAACTTTGGTTTATTTTGAATTAAACTTGGAGTAATGATGTAAGATAACTGAAGTAACACAGACATTATGCTTCTACAGATTTTCTTAACTGATGTGGCAGTAGAAGCAGCTGTATTCCATTAGATTTGTAAGAGCTTGTGCAGAAGAAAGTGATAGTGGGAAGCAGGACAGTTTTAGCATTCATGAGACCTCTTATTCTGACACCTTTGAACTCACAAATAGTTACACTGGCACACTGAGGAAAAAGAACAAGGTTAATATCACCAGCTGAAAGAGAAGACAGTAGAATGCAGGTGTGGGGTATTTCACTTTGTTGCAGACAAAAAACATCTGAGGAATTCCAGTCTTAGCCTGCTTTATTTGTATGGAAGAGGCAGAGTTTTGCAGGGAAACAGGAACAACCTGAATGACTGAAAGCGATATGCAGTCTCAGTGTATTACTGTTGTCTCTTGAATGCAGAATGTGCAGTAGGTAGAGTGATGAGCTGGAGAATGAAGCACATATATACTTATTAATTTTCTTTTTATAATTCCAGCACAATTATGAGTTGACGATAATTCAAGAGAGATGGATTTCACCCCACTCGAGCATGTAAAGTGCTGTTGCCTAAGTATATGGATGACAGGCAGCAGACACAAACTGGAATATGGCAAATTTCAATTCAACATTAGATTTTTGTTTTGTTTTTTCCCCAGGAGGTGACCGAATACTGGCATAGCTTGCCCAGTGTGGTTGTGGAATCTCCATCCTGGGAAGTATTCAGAAATTGACAAGAAATGGTTCTGAGCAATTTGCTTTCATGAGACATGCTTTGAGCAATGAGCTGGACTAGCTGACTTCCAGGATCCCTTTCAGCCCGAATTATTTGATTATTTTATAGTGAATCATGCTAAACTCAGGAACTATTTTGTTTTACCATAAGCAAGAGTATAAGACAGTTGAACTGGATAAATCTCTGGAAATGCTTTTTTCCTTCCATTTACTCCAAAGTGAGTCCAGAGATTTAGCACATTGATAGGTTAATGACTATTAGATGTCTACAGTCAGGGGAGATGAATCTCATCCCTTAAAATCCAACCCCACAAGAATTTTGTGAATGGTCCCACAGCATTTAGGTAGAATGTCATTTTGTCCTCAGTTATTGACAAGCAGATGTCTTTTTAGATTCAGAATATAAAAGGCACTTGTTAATTCTACTCAGGAGCTGTAAGAAAATACTAGTAAATATAGATTAGCAAATTAAATAAGATTAATTTCACCATCTTATTGAATGAATTGGCAGATAATTATTATCAAAGTTATATTTTTATATAGTTATATTTTTAAAAAGTCTTAATGCAAGTATTTACAATTTATTTTAATCCCTAGGATACTAAACATGCACGTTCTTTTCTATTTGCTCCTTAAGTACAATGGAAGTATGTGGGAGTGGTTACAATTTTAAAAAACAAATCACTCAACTGTATTTTATAGTGACCCTTGTAAAAACTTGATTTATTTCAATGATGTGTTCAGACCTGATTTGATATGCCAATGGCTTCAGTCTCCAATATAATACATAAGTGTCTCATTAGTTTTTTATATACTTGAAATGGTTAACAAGACCTATATCCGGATATCAGGACTGCCTGACACTGTAATGCCAGTTTAGATTCAGACTCAAGTTCAAGCTTTATAAGTCTTTTGGCATGAGGAATGTCTACAGCTCATGACAATAGATCTCTGTCATTATTACATAGAGATCATCAGTGTCATTATGTTCTATGCAAAAGATTACTTCTTTAAGATGTACAGTTCTCCATGCGGTCTAAATATTGAATTTATACCGCCTATGAAATTCAGATATGTTTGTTAGGGAAAAAGAGATGGCCATGTGTTTAGCTTACACTTAGTAATGTAGAGGGTTTCTTTGAAATCTAATGTTTAATTTTTGATACACTTTCAGGCTGAAAGTACATTGTACGCAAAAGTATGTCTGATTTCTGGCCAAAACATTTTACATCACTTCTTACGTAAGGAACAGGTACTAACGCTGTCCCAGCCTCTGAGAATCAATATTTGGTGCTAATCTTTTATTATGTGTGGCATAGCTCCTCTTTAGCTTCTTTTTCCTGCTTACACCTTGATTTATCTCTGATTTAGCAGCTTAATCAAGCCAAGGGTAAGTGGCTAGAATTGAGGAGAGATCTGCACAATGCCTGGTCACTCTTGGGGTAACTTTCTGCTTACAGTCTGTTGAGCAGATCATATTCTGCAGCCTGCATTCACTTGATCCCTTGCAATTGATTTCCAGAATGTCTTCCTGCAATTGATTTCCAGAATGTCTTCCTGCTTGAGCAGAATTGTGACAAACACACTGGAAACACTTATTTTAATGATGCTTTTAAAGAAAAACACACATAGCAGTCTTCAGGCAGTCCTTAAAACCTGTACATAGCAAAACCGATTTAAAAAATCCACTGACTTCATGGCTTATTCTTTTCACATACCACCTGAACAATGTAGTAAAAAATTAAATTATTCTGTACCTTAGATTTCTGAAGATGTAATATAGTGCTTGTTAGAGTGCTCCAAAGACCAACAAATTCAGAACAAACATTACAGAATAGGTTCTCATACAGTCAGATGCCAAGCTAGTTTTAGTACTTTGTAACTATAGTCAAAAAATCAATAGGCATGGTAGAAATCACAAAATATACCAAATATATCAATATTATTAAATGAAATATATCAATTTTATTACATGGCTATCAGGTCTAAAAGTCATTCAAAATGAATGTCACTTTCCAACTCTATGCAAAATGAAAAAAAAAAAGGTTATAATTTCTTAAGTGCCAAAGGAAACCCCAGTTGCTGAATCCTAAAATACTATAGCTAAAAATAAGAATGGCAAGTGACAGTACAAAACCTTTTGAGAAAAGAGATAATTTCCAATATAAAATTTTGTCTTAATTTGAATAATCAGAATTGTACATAGATCCTATATGGGGCTTTAGTAGTGTTTGTATAATGCTTTTAATGCTTTTTACTCCTGGAAGCACTTCTGCTACATTCTAAAATATTTATTTCTCATTTATAAGTTTGCAAGACAGTGTTTTTTTCAGTGTTATTCTCTGCCTAACTCTGTACCCAGTCTTTGCCTTCCTCTGCTGCCATCTATCAATGGTCTTCACCAGGCTCCCATAAAAAACTATTTCATAGGTTTGTTATTTTTTTTTGTAATGACAATACTTAATGTCATCCCCCACACTTTTTACTATTATGTTGCATCCCATTTCCAACAGTTCCACTCTTTCATGACATGTTGTGCTTCTCTCCTGTACTGATGGTGCTGATTCTGTCACTAGCAATTCTAATTAGTGTACTGTTTTCTGCATCATCAGTCAAATAGCCCTTAAGGCACACTATTAATAATATCCCTCCAAATCTATACTTTCTTTTTCATCCTACCTTTCATCAGGCATTAATCTTTGCCACTGTTGCCAGCATAATAGTTCGATCATGAGAGCTTTCAGGTACATACTTGTTCTTGTCCTCATGTTCAGCATAATTGTTAATGAAAACTGCGAGCAAATACTTATTCAGGTTTTGAAACTCAGAGATTTTGTTTAATTCGTGTACCTTTCTCAAGATGGTTTATTCCACTTCTTACTTTCCAATTTATTTATCTAATTAAAGGCATTTTGTTAACTCATTGAAATGGTAAAATGGAAAACAGAATCCTTCAGAAAGATTCTCTTAATAAACAGGTGTAACAACTAACCCTCCCCCCCAAAAAAAAATAAATTAACAAATCACACAATATTCTGTAGTAATTGCAATGGCCAGAATACTATGAGATAGACAATAACGCCTATGTTTAATTAGGTTGTTTTGTAATTGGGATCATAGCTACATGGGCTTATAGCTACTGTGCCTGAATTCATTCCACTCATTTCTTCAATTTAATTTCCATCTTCCAAATAAGCATTTTTTTCAGTCTCTAACTAAAAATGTTTAAGAGGTTATAGATATTGTACCTTCACTTGAAGCTCCAGTCAATACAGAAAATAAAATTTATTACGTAGTACTGTCAAGGACAAAAATACTTAGCTACACATTTTTCCAAATAAGGATTTAGACATTCCATAAGAAAAAATGAAATATTATAAATTAGTGAAATATGTTCTCCACCTTCTGTAAAACTACCTATCTTTATTTTTCTATCTTAAAAATAAAAACACCCCAAACTATATCATGAACTATAAATTCCTTTGGGTGAGAAAGACTTACTGATTGCATTATTTCTGTTAAACTTCTATCACATTTAATGATGAACTCTATCCTCCACAGTTAAAACGTGTTTCCACCTAGCAATTTAGAGTATCCACAGGAACAGTCCTCACTGTATATATTATCTTATTTCCTACAGAGAAAAATGAAATTGACAGATTGGTGAGAAGTGTAGAATGATAAGAGTAGTGATACATTATTATAAAGGCAAATTAATAAAAAAGTTGATTAATTAATAAATTATGAAAAAGATTAATCATTATATATATTCGGATAGACTGCAATGGTGTCAACCACATGAAATACACTAATTAAAGTTGATTTCAGTAGTTAACACAATATTTCTCTTTCATTGAGGAGACAAATGACACATACCACATTTTTTATCTTTCTTTTAAAATATTCTGGGGAATATTTTTGTTCTTTTTGTGATACAGACAAATATATTTCACAGTCCCACTCTGCAGTATTTTCCTCTATGTATAAGGAAGGAAAAAAAAATCTATCCAATTCTCCCTTTTTTCTTTCAATATGTGCTGACAGAATCTAAAATATATGAAAAATATAGTCTTCTGTCATTAGGTCACCAGTCATAAAACTTCCCAGGAAAAATAAAATGAAAAGTCAAGTGAAATGAAAAACAAATGGTAACTGCTTTCTCTTATAATGGAAAAAAGAATAACAATCCAACAGATTCAAGTTGTCCTGGCCATCTCATGACAGAAGAGTTAGAAGTATGCCCCTTTTTTGCCAAAGTTACTGGAAACCTCAAAGGACAGAAAAATTTAAGATGTAGAGTTTAACCTCCAAGGAAATAACATAGCCTAATCTGATTTAATTAGGCTAGAATTGCTGAGGTGACTAGCTTGAGAGATGACCCCTTCAACACCTGAGGGGGGGAAGCTCAGAGTCCAGGAGCCTCAACTCAGAGCAGCAACAGCCACTGAGGGAGCCTCAAGTCCTCTACAGCACTTGCCCAGGAGCCGGCAGCTCAGCTGATGCGAGCTGCTGACTCAGGGGGTGTCACCAGGAGAGGTGGCACCAGCCCTGAGCGGGTAAAAACCTGCCCGAGGGAGCGCGGCGAACAGGAGCGTGGCGAGGCAGTTTTCGTGGGCAGGTGAGTGGGATCGTGAGCACTCGCCTTATAACCAGGGTCCGGCCTGGGAGCTCTGCTCTGGCTGCCCCGGCAGTGGCCAGCATAGACACACAGAGAGAGCTGATGAGAGGGGAGGATGCAGCGAAGAGCTCGGGGTGTAGAGAGTGCCTGCACTGCTCTTCTGAGGCGAGGATGCACAATGGGCAGGGCTGCTCTCTGTGCTCCCCGGTGGAGGTCTCCTGCAGCAGGTGGCTGAGCTGTGGGATGCTGTCAAGAGGAAAGAAGAAGGCCACTAACCCAGGAAGATAGGAAACAGTAAAAAAAAAAAAAAAAAAAAACCAAAAAAAAGAGGAAGAAGACAATTAAAAGCAAGGTGCTTACTCCTAAATCTGTTGTCTCCACCCAGAACCGCTTTGCTGTCCTGCAGGGGGCTGATGAGGAACCACACTCCCACCAGGAACAACCGGCTGATGCACCGGTAAAGATCACTACTGGTGCTGCCAGGAAAAAGCGGAGGGCCATAGTAGTAGGGGACTCTACTCTGAAAGGAACAGAGGCACCCATCTGTTGGCCTGACACAGGCTCAAGGGAGGTGTGTTGCCTACCTAGTGCATGGATCAGGGATGCTGCAGAGAGGCTGCCTGCTTTAGTAAGTCCCACGACTATTACCCACTTCTACTCATCCATGTGGGTGCTACTGATATAGATAGCATTAGCCCGGAGAACATAAGGACTACAGAGCTCTGGGAGAGGTGGTTAGGGGCTCTGGAGCTCAGATTGTCTTTTTTGTCAATTCTCCAGAATACAGGGGATGACCTTAAAAAGGCTAGAAGGATTGGCCAGGTAAATAAATGGTTAGAAGGGTGGTGCCATAATCAGGGGATTGGGTATTTAGAACATGGGATTCAATTTAGTACGTCAGGTCTACTGGGGGCTGGTGGAGCTGGTCTGACAAAACAAGGGAAGAACGGTTTTGGTAGGAGGCTTGCCAGACTGGTCAAGGATGATTTAAACTAGATGTGTTGGGGGAGGCAGGCATCATTCCATCCCAACACTCCCAGTAAGTTGCCAGCACCTATAATAAATGCTTAAAGCAATGTAGAGGTATTCCAGCCAATGAGCCGGCTTCATTTGGAGCTCGGCTCAGATCCCTCTGTACAAACACCCGTAGCATGAGGAACACACAAGAGGAATTAGAGATGTGTGCATGTCCATGGGGGGTTAATATAATAGGTACCACAGAAACATGGTGGGATGGCTCCTACGACTGGAGTGTTGGAATGGAAGATGTCATGGTTTAAGTCTCTATAACTCATGCAGTTTTGCTCACTCACTCCCCTCTCTTTCTTCCCCCAGCTCCCGCGGGGATGGGAAGGAGAATCAAAAGAATGCAACTCCCACAGGTTGAGATAAGAACAGTTAAGTAACTAAAGTATAACACAAGACCACTACTGCTACCACCAATAATAATAATGACAAGGCAAATACAAGGAAAGAATACAATCGTTCACCACCTATACCCAACCTGACCAAGCAGTGCACTCCCACCCTTCCAGGCCTCTGCTCTCCATTTTCACATCCTGGGCATGACGTGCTGTGGCATGGAATACCACTTTGGTCAGTTTGGGTCAGGTGTCCTGTCTCTGCTTCCTCCTGGCTTCCCCTCCTCCCTGGCAGAGCATGAGGCTCAGAAAGTCCTTGGTCAGACCAAAACATTATCAAGCAGTAACTGAAAACACTGGTGTTATCAGCGCTGTTCCCAGGCCGAAAGTCAAAAACACAGTGCAGCACCAGCGACCAAGAAGGAGAAAAAAAATGACTGCTACTGCTGAACCCATGACAGAAGGTTATAGGCTCTTTAGAAAAGACAGACCTGACAGATGGGGAGGGGGACTTGCTATTTATTTTAGGGATAGGCTGGAGAGTACGCAGCTCTGTCTGGGAACAGGTGATCAGTCAGTGGTCTTCACTGGCAAATGCTCTGACCACACCACCCAAGTCTTGGAAAGCAGACACAAGGATTGCGAGAATGAAGACCTTAGGCTCACTGTAGGAGAGAATGAGGCTCGAGACCATCTTAAGAACCTGAACTTACACAAGTCCATGGGACCTGATGAAATCCATCCACGGGTCCTGAAGGAGCTGGCAAATGAAATTTCTAAGCCACTGTCCATCATATTTGAAAAATCATGGCAGCCAGGTGAAGTTCCCGATGACTGGAAAAAGGGAAATATAACCCCCATTTTCAAGAAGGGGAAAATGGATGAGCCGGGGAACTACAGACCAGCCAGTTTCACTTCTGTGCCTGGCAAAATCTTGGAGCAGATTCTCCTGAAAGGCATGCTGAGGCACATGAAAAACAACAAGGTGATTGGTGACAGCCAGCATGGCTTCACTAAGGGGAAATTCTGCCTAACCAATTTGGTAGCCTTCTACAATGGAGCTACGGAACTGATGGACAGGGGTAGAGCAGTTGATGTATCTACCTGGACTTGTGCAAAGCGTTTGACACTGTCCCTCGTGACATCCTTGTCTCTAAGACACCAATTTGATAGGTGGACCACTCGGTGGATAAAGAACTGGCTGGATGGCTGTGCACAAATAGTTCTGGTCAGTGGCTCAATGTCCAGCTGGAGACCAGTAATGAGTGGTGTCCCTTAGGGATCGGTATTGGGACCAGTCCTGTTCAACATCTTTCTCAGTGACATGGACAGTGGGATTGAGTGTGCCCTTAGGAAGTCTGCCGATGACACCAAGCTGTGTGGTTCGGCTGATACGCTGGAGGGAAGGAATGCCATCCAGAGGGACCTTGATATGCTTGTGAGGTGGGCAAATGCCAACCTTATGAAGCTTAACCATACCAAGTGCAAGGTCCTCCACCTGGGAAGGAGCAATCCCAGGCACAGCTACAGGTTGGGCAGAGAAGAGATTCAGAGCAGCCCTGTGGAGAAGGACTTAGGGGTGTTGGTTGATGAAAAAATGAACATGAGCCGGCTTCAGTGTGCGCTTGCAGCCCAGAAAGCCAACCGTGTCCTGGGCTGCATCAAAAGGAGAGTGACCAGCAGGTCGAGGGAGGTAATCCTGCCCCTCTACTCTGCTCTTGTGAGACCTCACTTGGAGTATTGTGTGCAGTTCTGGTGTCCTCAACATAAAAAGGACATGGAACTGTTGGAACAAGTCCGGAGGAGGGCCACAAGGATGTTCAGGGGACTGGAGCACCTCCCGTATGAAGATAGGCTGAGAAAGCTGGGGCTGTTTAGCCTGGAGAAGAGAAGGCTGTGTGGAGACCTCCTATCAACCTTCCAGTATCTGAAGAGGGCCTATAGGGCTGCTGGGGAGGGACTATTCATTAGGGACTGTCGCGACAGGACAAGGGGTTCAAACTTAAACAGGGGAATTTTAGACTGGATATAAGGTAGAAATTCTTTACAGTAAGGATGGTGAGTCACTGGAATGGGTTGCCCAGGGAAGTTGTGAATGTTCCATCCCTGGCTATGCTGAAGGCCATGTTGGCCAGAGCCTTGGGTGGCATGGTTTAGTGTGAGGTGTCCCTGCCCATGGCAGGGGGGTTGGAAATAGATGATCTTAAGGTCCTTTCCAACCCTTTCCATGATTCTATAAACTAAACTGGACTCGATGAAAACCATACTAAGTATACTGCAGTCTGACATCTCTAGATGTATAATATGTTTCTAACTGCAAAATGGTGAAAAATATTCAGCAAATGATGATGATACTAAAATGCCACATTGTAATACTCTATATTTTTAAAATAAGGCCAGAAAAGACATCTTTCAGTAACATATCAGACTGTTCAACTGTAAGATAGACAATCTTGAAAGTTTGAGCTTATTTACACCACCAGAAAATTAATGCTGTAAATTTTAATTAATCTTGAATATGACAGAGGAAAATAGCAAATGAGGTCAGAGGGGCCATCCAGACTGGTTGACAGCAGTTTACCATATCAGAACAGCATGAGTGCTTGAACTTACAGGTTCTCTACACAGAATATACAATACCATGTATTAAAAAAATATCATTCTGTGATTGATTTTAGTAATGAATATATGCTAAGTCTGCTGTAGTCAACTACAAGATTCTCACAGTTGAAAAAGCTGTCTTTCTATCATGGAAAAGAAGGATTGAAGAAAGCCAAGTGTGCATTACCTGTGAGTGGACAGACAGCAAAATAATCATACGGGCTTCAATTTCCTTTCACAAGCCATAAAATTTTACATAGATACAAGCCAATATCAAAAGCCAGAGGGATGTAGATAATTTTTATAGAAAGAATGATACAGAACTCTCTGAATTTAATTTGGGTAGGGAATAGCGGAAAAGACCTTTCATACAGTTCATCTGGCTGAGGAAAAGGCACACAACTGTGTATGGGACACTACAGAAGATAGTTCCAATACCTCAACAACACTAAAAAGTAATCTGGCTGTTCTGGTGCCAGTGCCTCTTCTTGAGACCAACTGAGGTAACTCAGAGGAAGAGATATAATGAAGCATTTCAACAAAGCAAAGTTATGACAAAGAACATGAGGGAGATAAAAAGCTACAAGGATGACTCATAGACTCTTGGACTCATTTAATACTTAAAAAGCAGCCATGCTGTCTACCAATGTATGCAAATAGGCTCTAAGTGAATATTCAGAGAATAGCAACATTAGCATATTGGTCAGCAGGATCCATGATACATTCAGGGGAATTGTCATGGACTCATTAAATTTACTTTAGACTGATGGCTGAAATGTGAAAGTGAGCAGAGATGTGTAGGTCTGGTTGAAAGGAGGATTGTTATCTAGACTGATGTCATCATTTATACTTCTAATAGCTTGTAGGTTTTATTTCGTGGAAAGCAGACACTTGAATTTAGAGAGCAATTACTGAAGACAAATGCTGGAATTTATGTTTATATGAACATTGGGAAATGTAAAAGAAAGGATACAAGTGGGAAAATAGTAAAAATATGTACATGCACTTCAGAGAAGGAGACAATTGGGTAAGAGCAGTCTGGTATCCCTTAGGCAAAATAAACAGCTTTAGTAAGAACATGGGAAACACCTCATTCACAGTTAGTCTCAAGGCGGTATTTCTTTAATGCTCGTATAGATGTGCTTGTTGGTTTACCAAATAAGCAAGAAGTATTTAGTAGCACTAAAGTATCATGGGATAGTGATAGGCTTTATGGAACAATTTCATCTTCCTTTAGACTGTTTACAACAAAAAGAAAAAAAACCCATCAGTAATAAAGGAGTGCTGTGTATATTAAATGTACAGGGGGAAGCAAGACACGTCACAAAAGAGTACATCTCTCCAAAACTGTAACTGAAAGCATTAAAATCTGCAGTCTTCAGAAGAAAAATATATCTGTGATGATTTGACCATGGGTCAGCAGCTAACCATCCACACTGCCCCTCACATCCCTACACCTCTCCAGTGGGACAGCAGAGACAATAGGAAGAACAAGTAAATTTGCAGGTTGAAATAAAAGTATTTCAATAAGCAAAGGGAAGAAGGGAAAAAAGCCCAAACCAAACAAACCCACAACAAAACAAGTGATGCAAAGGCAACCAATCACCATCTCTCACAAGCAGAATGATGCCCAGTCTCCAAGCAATGACTAGCTCACCCATAGCCCCTCTTCTCAGTTTTTATTGCTGAGCACAATGTTACAAGGCATAGAATATCCATTTGGTCAATTTGGGCCAGTGGCTCAGATTCTGCCCCCTCCCAGCTTCTTGCTCACTCCAGGCTACTCCTTGAGTGGGAGCAGAGCAGGAAAAGGAAAAAGTCTTGATATTTCAAAAGCACTGCTCAGCAACAACCAAAATACTGGTGTGATATTAACATTGTTTTAGTCAGAACCCAAAATACAGCACCATGTGGGCTGCTATGAAGAAAACTAAATCCATCTCAGCTACACACAGTGTGATACCAGGTGTTTTATTTCCAAGAATTCTCAAAAAGCACTTGCTAGTTTTGGAAACTGGAATCCCTTGGGATTGCTCCATCTAATGTGTACAGTGCACAGAATAGGAGTGAAACTGCTTCAAGCTATCAGGGTGATAACTGAACTCAGGGATTTAAATTTCTATCTTCCTCCTAATCACCTTTATATTTAAGAACAGTGATAAATTGATGATGAGTTGAGATCTAAATGTGCATACAGAGATTTGTTCACTTAATTCCAGGAGAAATTCTGAGCCTTGAATGATTGGAGGCCTGTGGTAGACTGTGAAGGATCAGACCACATGAATTAGTTGAATCCAGAAGGAGGGAAGTGGTGGAGGAAGTGATGAGAGACTAAATAAAATGGAAGAGTTCAGACTGCAGAAGAGCCTAAAACTTTTCTGGACAATTCATTATTATTCACCTGTGACGCTTTAACACAAAGGTTAGGAGAGGAGCTGCCAAATGATTTGGGAGACTCATTTCTTCAAGTTAAAGCAGTGTAACTGTCCTACTACAAAATTTTTTTTTCAGGTCACTTTCAGGAAACAGGTAACAAATCTGACGTAGATCAAGAAAGGTATACACATGAATTTCTGCTACCTCCTGGTAGCATATAACCTACATAGTTGATGCCTAAATAGAGCTTCCAATTCTCTCATTAAAAAGAATTAGAAGCAAATAAACATAGAGCAACCCATAAAGAAAATGGACAATATTAACAGTGAATAAACTTCTATCCTCATATATATGGAGAACTATGGGCTACTTGGACCACAATTACTGGTAGATTTGAAGTAGTCCTACCATACAGAATATTTTGCAGAAAAAAAAGCCGATGCATGCTGCGATGTGTTAAACCTTTCTCGAGCACAATATTTATTGAAGCTTTATTAACCTGCACTTTTGCTTTCATGTTTCCTGAAGTTCAGGAAAATCACCTCTGACATCCTATTCCAAGGCTACTTTATGAACCATTACATAGGTCTCTGAGAAGCAAAAATATTGTACAATTAAAAATACAATATTTTGTACCCTGCAGTTTGCCAAAACCTCTTGTCAATATGAGTTTCTATATGACAATGATATGCAGCACAGTCATGATGATTGTGTACAAATTATAATTTGTAAAGAAAAAGAAGAATTAATTGACAATATTAGAATTTGAGAATAGAAGTATTCTATTAAAGCTACGGAATGAAATGTAGTACCTTAAAAATTAATTGAATTAACACAAAGCTTAATCTGTATACTAGCTCCTGATGCTAGCTGAATTCCCAGAATACAACAGATTATAGAAACATTCTTGTAGAACTAAATATGTTGTCGTTTTTTACTGTATCTTTGGTAGCCGCCATGCATGCCATTAATCTCAAGAGAAGATGGACTGCGTACTTTTTAATAAGATGACTTTCATATCTCCACGCAAAGAATTCTTACAGAGCCAACACTCTCCAGCAAAATATTAGATACAGTTAGCTAACCCAGTGTTTCACTTTTTGGATTACAAACCTTAATTTATCTGTTCCAGCTTTGTACCTCGAGATTCGAGCCATTGACAGAGGAACTGATAAGGCGTCTAGCCAGCGCTTCTCATATTTTGGTTCATTAGCTATGGGTGAAGAAGGTGATGATGGAGCCTGCGCAAAATAAATGAGAATCAGTAAGTGCAATTTATCAGACTACATAGTGAAAAAACCACTAATATGTATCTCTAGCTCTGCTTGTCTCCAAAGTGAGTAATCATGGCAATAAAATTATTCAAGAATCTCAGGATTTAGTAAAGAATTAAAAGGAAGCATTCACGCAGAAAGGAATGCTACCTATACTGATACTATACTTGCAACTCTAATTTCATTATTGCCTTAATATTATATATATACATATTTTTAAAATTTATAACTGGCAATAAAAAGGAAATAGTTTTTAGCCATAAGCATCCTTAATTTTGTCTAAATGTAACATAAAATACATTTTTGGTTTAAATTAATTTGGTCTTTGCAGCTCCTCTACATCATCAGAGAAAAAGACGCAAATAATATCGTAATGTAAAGATTGCATTAGAGAATATTGGTTTCTTATTTGTGCATTGAGACTTTTATCCATAATGTTATTTAATAGTAGATTTCTGCGTTATTGCTATCCATATACAGACTGATGAATTTTGAAATGTCATCTATCTTTGAAGTTTTCCTTCAAATGCTTCTATTAGAAAGATTGTAGATACTATATAAGTAGTAAAGGCTGTCCAGATCTCAGAATAGTGAAAATATAAAATTTTACAATCATCTACTCATTTTATGTTACTATGGCATAAAAAAGAAAACTGTAAAGCAGATATCTGTAAATGCAAATTAAGTTTGGAGAATTAGCCTGGATATATAGCTACTGATGAATAGCCTAAACCAAAGCTTATCTACGAACTGTTCAGCCTGCTCATATATGCAGCATTCTTTTGTATTGCAACTAAATAGTTCATAAAAGCACAAAGAATGAAACATTATAAAAGGAAATATTTATGAAATATTGAAAGTTGCCATAAAGTTGCACTAAAATATTCAGGAAACTGCAGAGAGATAGGTATCTTAATCGATATAAACTTGAAGATCATGTAGTTTGTTCCTTGTGAAATACTATCCAGAGGTTTCCATCACTGTATCCATGATTGGAAATAAAGAACTATGCCCAATTTGTCAAAAAAGATTGTAACTATTTGCTTTCACAGGCAAAAAATAGAAAATGCGGGAAACCACTGCCTGGTGTACCACCTGAGATTTATGAGCATGATTAGGAGTTTAAAAAAATGCTTATTAAAAAACAGAATGAAGCGGAAGTTTCTTATAAAAAGCATAAAAATCATAAATTGAAAAGTATTTATTGATATTTATATTCTTGCATTATCATGACAGCTGAGTATTTCACTTTTATAAAGCTAGTAATACTATTTACAGAGAGGCAGCCAAGAAAGATTCACAGACATAGATATTCAGGTCAAAGTTTGGCATTTCTGCTGTCTCTGAATCAAAATTATTTGTCCCATATCATACAGAGCACTTTCTGTTAGAGAAGGGAGTTGAAAGTTGGTTATTTTATACAAGCTGTAAATATGCACTGAATAGTACTTATAAAAGCAAATAAACCGCAGAAAAACCCAACTTCAGCTCTGTTATGCCCAGGTGTTTAAAAAGCAATTAAACTAACTTAAAATAAAGAACATTCTGGGAATTATTCGATTTCTGTTTCTTTTTCTTGTTCATAAGGATTTAGGGTTCATTTCCCCCTCCCCCTCCGCCTAAAGCTCCTTCTTACAGTTATAAAGGGCTGAACTTTCTATTTACTTCTTTAAATAAATCACAATAGTGAGTTTCACATTCTAACAGGACAACTGAGAGTTGGTGATCAAGGGACACTTTCCAGCTAAATGAAAAATTTGTAATGAAATTGGCAGTGTTGAAACTTCCTGAGCTTACCTATGAGGGTGTTATTTGAGACAGTGTCAAAAGCCATCTGGACAAGATGGTGAACACCAGACTGACCAAGTTTATTAGACACAATAAGTAACAAAAAAAGATGAAAAGAAAAACAAATTGCAAGCATCTGCAGAAGCAGCTCATGATACTGAATAACTGAGAGATAAAAGGACTACTAAAAATACAGTAGATAAATGTATAGAAATGCACATGAAGAAAGACAATGTTAACTTTCCCCATACTGTAATAGGATATGAACAGATGATTAACACTCAAAAATAAGATCCTGCTGCTGTGGGAAAAGCAGATGTTGAAAGGAGTGGAATCGTTTTCACACAAATAACTAAGGAAACAAAGATTCATTAATCAGGAAAAGAAGCATCTGAGGGAATTGTGACAAAGGTATGTAACAAATAACAAAGAAAGGGATTAGGGAACAGTGGTTCACTTGCCCTTTTCATATAAGCAGAAGGGGTATCGATTAGAAGTAAAAATGGTAGGATAAAACAATGAAAGATTGTTTTTTCTCTATATAACAAACTGACTCAGGAAGCCCCTATGGCAGAAGTAATTAGAGGTGCAGGAAATAAACCCTATAAATAATTGTACATATTTCCTCTGGTTTTGTATTCTCTGAAGGGCATCAGCTGAGAACAAGCTATTTGGCTAGATGGTCCTTTGGTCTGACCCAGTGTACTGAGCTGGCTGACCTTCAAGTCTTCTGTCTACTAAGCAGCTGCTGCTGCTCATGTTGAAAACTCTCAACAGTATTTCTCCAAAGCACTAAAAAAAATTGGCTATTTAGAGATCATCTCTGCAATCACAGCTTTTATCCTCTGGTTCATTTCACACCTTTAGCATTCTGCTGAGACCACCAACAATGTCGCCAATTAATGCCAAATTGTTTGTAACACCTGTCCATTAAGAAATGGATTGAACACAAAAATCTCATTTTTGACAGAACACTGAAAAAGAATCAGGTTGTCATGACATGTAATCGCTACTGACCTGGGACAGCTGTGTACTGTTGACCATCTGATTCTCTATCCCATTAGCAATTGTTGACCTATGAAGGAAAATGTAAGCAAGTGCTTTGCTGCTTTTTAAAGCTACTATATACCAACTCATTATGGGGCAACTAAGAAGTCTTCACATAAGTAGAATGAGACCTGAAAGACCTCCACTAAGTAAGACATAATGAGACCACTCTGTGGATAAAGAACTGGCTGGATGGCTGCGCACAAAGAGTGGTCAATGGCTCAATTTCCAACTGGAGACCAGTAATGAGTGGTGTGCCTCAGGGATCGGTGCTGGGACCGGTCTTCTTCAACGTCTTTATCGATGACATGGACAGTGAGATTGAGTGTGCCCTCAGCAAGTTTGCCGATGACACCAAGCTGTGTGGTTCAGTTGATACGCTGGAGGGAAGGAATGCCATCCAGAGGGACCTTGACACGCTTGTGAGGTGAGCAGATGCCAACGGGATGAAGTTTAACCATGCCAAGTGCAAGGTCCTCCACCTGGGTCAGAACAATCCCAGGCACAGCTGCAGGTTGGGCAGGGAAGGGATACAGAGCAGCCCTGTGGAGAAGGACTTGGGGGTGTTGATAGATGAAAAAATGAACATGAGCCGGCTTCAGTGTGTGCTTGCAGCCCAGAAAGCCAACCGTATCCTGGGCTGCATCAAAAGGACTGTGACCAGCAGGTTGAAGGAGGTGATCCTGCCCCTCTACTCTGCTCTCGTTAAACCTCACTTGGAGTACTGTGTGCAGTTCTAGTGTCCTCAACATAAAAAGGACATGGAACTGTTGGAACAAGTCCGGAGGAGGGCCACAGGGATGATCAGGGGACTGGAGCACCTCCCGTATGAAGATAGGATGAGAAAGTTGGGGCTTTTTAGCCTGGAGAAGAGAAGGCTGCATGGAGACCTCCTATCAGCCTTCCAGTATCTGAAGGGGGCCTATAGGGGTGCTGGGGAGGGACTCTTCATTAGGGACTGTAGTGAGAGGACAAGGGGTTCAAACTTAAACAGGGGAAGTTTAGACTGGATATAAGGAAGAAATTCTTTACTGTAAGGGTGGTGAGTCACTGGAATGGGTTGCCCAGGGAAATTGTGAATGCTCCATTGCTGGTGGTGTTCAAGGCCAGGTTGGACATAGCCTTGGGTGAAATGGTTTAGTGGAAGGTGTCCCTCCCCATGGCAGGGGGATTGGAACTAGAAGATCTTATGGTCCTTTCCAACCTTAACTATACTATGATTCTATGATTCTATGATTCTATAATTAAGTTTTCACTAAGAACATAGGTAGGAATGTGAAAGAGCAGAGCTAACTGGGACTGTCAATTTTTGCAACTTTTTGTGACATAAAATTTGCAGATTTTGGGAACAGTTTTTTTACCTTATTTGATTTTTTTTTTTAACTGCCATTGATTCTAGATTTCAGCAAGAAAAATATGTCCTCAGAAAGAAGGGTTTCTGAATCCTCCCTAGTAATGTGATTTGCAATTTCTGCTAGGGCCACACCTTGAAAGCTTCCAAAGCAATATTTTAGGCTGACACATTGCTCTTTTCTTAAACATGGGCTTCAGGCATGGGTTGATTCACTTTTGGAGTCACAAATACGCAGGGTGATATTGCTTAGTATGATGAAGCTTGTTTTTAAATATACTTTTCTGCTTTGCAGAAAGGCAAGTTTTGCATAATCTTCATAGCGGATGCAGATGAAGGACTATACCTGGAGCAGCAATTTAAAATTTGCAAGCATTCTCATACCACAGTTAAAGTGAAGAGGCAACAATAATTGGCACAGTTTATTCTTATGAGACTAAGGTAATTAGCATTAATGCTTTCTTTCCTTGAAACAAGCTACTTTTTCTCTTTACCATGATGCTTTGCTGCTGTCACCAGCATTGAGAAATAGAGGACAGGAAAAATTCTTATAAATATCTGAGCTTTCACCAGAACATGTAGCCAGTGCAAATTATTTCACAAGAGACTTGTGTGCTATAAAATTTTGATCTATCAAAACTCCTTAATTTTTGCAGTTATTTTCTAAACTTGTTGGAGGGTTTCAAAAAACAGGTAAAATACACACTTGAAAACTTAATTTCCAATAAATATATTTTAATTTATGTGAAATAATAAATTTAATTAATTGTTGAAAATTAATTGGTGAAAATTGAAAAATGAAACAATCTAAAAGGATGTAAAAGGCTAGCAAATAATACAAACATGGTGTCGTGGTTTAAGCTGTAAATCACGCAGCCCATTCTCTCACTCACTCTCCTCTCTTTCTTCCCCCCGATCCCGGGTGGATGGGGAGGAGAATCAAAAGAATGCAACTCCCACAGGTTGAGATAAGAACAGTTAAGTAACTAAAGTATAACACAAGACCACTACTGCTACCACCAATAATAATAATGACAAGGCAAATACAAGGAAAGAGCACAAATGCTCACCACCCAATACAAAGCCTGACCATGCAGTGCACCCCTCACACTTCTGGGTCTCTGCCCTCCGTTTTTCACATCCTTGGCATGATGTGCTGTGGCATGGAATACCACTTTGGTCAGCTTGGGTCAGGTGTCCTGTCTCTGCTTCCTCCCGGCTTCCCCTCCTCCCTGGCACATCATGAGACTCAGAAAGTCCTTGGTCAGACCAAAACATTACCAAGCAGTAACTGAAAACACTGGTGTTATCAGCGCTGTTTCCATGCCCAAAAATTCAAAAACACAGTGCTGCACTAGCTACCAAGAAGGAGCAAAATGACTGCTGCTGCTGAACTCATGACACATGGAATCACAGAATGTTTTAGGTTGGAAGGGACCTTAAAGATCATCACTGAGGTGGGAACTAGATGATCTTAAGGTCCTTTCCAACCTTGCCTGTCTTGGGTGGCATGGTTTAAAGTGTGGTGTCCCTTCCCATGGCAGGGGGGTTGGAACTAGATATCTTAAGGTCCTTTCCAACCCTAACTATTTTATGATTCTAAAATCAAGGTCCAAGCCCCCTGTCATGGGCAGGGACACCTTTCACTAGACCAGGTTGCTCAAAGCCTTGTCCAGCCTGGCCTTGAACATTTCCAGGGATGGAACACACAGCTTCTTTGGGCAACCTGTTCCAGTACCTCACCAGCCTCACTGTGAAGAATGCCTTCCTTATATCTAATCTAAATCTACCCTAAGGACCTGTGGATGCGTCTCATCACGTCCCATGGACTTGTACACCTTCAGGTCCCTTAGATGCTCTCGGAACCTGATGTTCTACAGTAAGCAGTTCTTCATACTGGCAGTCCTTGCCTTTGCCTTCTGTCACTTGTTCCATGGGGCTGGAGCACTTGCTGGTGAAGACGAAGGCAAAAAAGTTGCTGAGTATCTTAGCCTTCTCTATATCCTGGGTGCCCAGGTCTCCCATTTCCTACATTTTCCCTAGTCTTTTTTTTTCTACCAATGTACCTACAGAAGCTTTTCTTGTTGCCCTTGATGTCCTTAGCCAGATTTAATTCTCTCAGGGCTTTAGATCCTTGGCTGCTCAGACAATTTCTCTGCATTTCTACCAGACTATCTTTATTTGCTTCCACCCTAAGGAGGCTTCCTTTTTGTATTGAAGATTGACCAGGAGTTTCTTGTTAATCCACACAGACCTCGTGGCGTTTTTGCTTGACTTTCTCTTTGTTGGGATACATGGTTTAGTGGTGAATTTGGTAGTGTTAGGTTAACATTGAGCAGGACTTGATGATCTTAAGGGTGTTTTCCAACCTAAATGATCCGATAATTGTATGAAATAAGAACTGTGTGATACTGACAAGGAAAAAATATAACCTTTTACTGATCATTTGAATTTATGCCTTTTTGCTTTAGAGGATCTATTATTTCAGAGTCTATCATTAAAGTCTTAATCCTGTTCTGTAAACTGGTATTTTTACCAAGCACATGTATACGTTGTAATAGGCATGACTAATTCTATATTACTGTCCTAATTGATACTGGTTCAAAAGGAGATGATTATGATGAGGTTGTTGTCTATCTTTATCTATCTCTTGAGGTATTTTTGCTATATCCACTTTAGTTAACATTGCTGAGAATTTCTAAGAATAATATAAAACATTCCTCCTCAAAATATGTATACAAAAATGCTTGCAACATTAATACATTTGATATTTATATATTTAAATATTTTCCTAGTAAAAACAACTCTGAGGTTGAAACATAGAATCATAGAATATTTTAAGTTGGAAAGAACACATAACTATTCAGTCAAACTCCCCGCTCCTTGCAGGACTACCTAAAACTGAATCATATGACTAAGAGCATCGTCCAGATGGTCCCTGAAACCTGAAATGCTAAAAAATGGCTTGACATAGCTTAATTTCCTTAATATATGACTGAAAACTTTTAATGGATTTTGGTAAAAATTTTTAGATTAGTAAATACTATCTTGCATCTCTCTGGTATAAACTAGAGTGCATCTTGTCAAAAGTCCATTACTAAAAGTATTACAGCTATTACAGCATACTCAGCTGAAAGCCCTCAATATAATCTTGCCCTGGGTTCCGCTGTAACAGCTGTTTTTCTCCTTTTTAGTAGCTGGTGTGTTTTCTTCTTAGTAGCAGTGCTGTTTTCGACTTTAGTCTAAGACCAATGCTGATAACTGTCCTGGGTTCAGCAGCAGCAGTCATTTTTCTGCTTCTTGGTAGCTGGTGCAGCACTGTGTTTTTGACTTTCAGCCTGGGAACAGTGCTGATAACACCAGTGTTTCGGTTACTGCTTAGTGGTGTTTTGGTCTGACCAAGGACTTTCTGAGCCTCATGCTCCGCCAGGGAGGAGGGGAAGCCAGGAGGAAGCAGAGACAGGACACCTGACCCAAACTGACCGAAGAGCTATTCCATACCACAGCACATCATGCCCAGGATGGGAAAGCAGAGAGCAGAGACCTGGAAGGGTGGGGGGTGCACTGCGTGGTCGGGCTTGGTATTGGGCTGGGTGAGCAATTGTATTCTTTCCTTGTATTTGCCTTGTCATTATTATTATTGGTGGTAGCAGCAGTGGTTTGTGTTGTATTTTAGTTACTAAATTATTCTTATCTCAACCTGTGGGAGTTGCATTCTTTTCGATTCCCCTCCCCATCCACCAGGGAGTGGGGGGAAGAAAGAGGGGGAAGTGAGTGACAGAACGAGCTGTGTGAGTTAGAGAGGCTTAAACCATGACAATAACACACTGATGTTTCTAGTTATTGCTAAGTAATGTGTACTCTGATCAAGGAATTTTCAATCTCATGCTCTGCCAGTGAGGAAGGGCACAGGAGGAAGAAGAGACAGGATGCCTGATCCAAACCAGCCAAAGGGGTATTCCATACCACAGCACATCATGCCCAGTATATATACTGGGGGGAGTTACCCAGAAGGCCCAGATCGCTGCTTGGATCAGGCTGGGTACTGTGCATCACTTGTGTTTATTGTTTTCCTTTTCCTCTTTTATATTCTCTCCCCTTGTTATTTCACCTATCATCATTATTACTGGTGGTAGCAGTAGTAGTTTTGTATTATACCTTACTTACTGGACTGTGCTTATTTCAACCCATGGGAGTTACATTCTTTTGATTCCCCTCCCCATCATTTCTGGAGCAGGGGAGGGGAAGAAGGGAGTGAGTGAGCAAGCGGCTGTGTGGTTCTGAGTTACCAGCTGGACTTAAACCATGATAAGTCTGATTTTCAAAGAAGGCAGATTTGCCCTGCACTTATTCTGGAGGAAGAGAATTAGGGTCTTAAAATTTCTTGCAACAGCACCAGCAATCATCAACTCACGTGAATTGGATAAGCTCTCTCTATAGTTTCCAGTCTGTGACTGAGGTATATGTTTATAATATATATACATATATATATTTATGTATATAAGCAGGGTTACTTATATATATAAGTATATAAGTGAACCGATCAGACCAATGTATGGCTGAGCATTTGCTAACACTTATTCCAGGGACAGACAGAAAACAGAGGCTGTAAACTAGTTGGAGAAGAACACAAGACCGCTCCATTTCACACTAGAAGTCTTACATTAGCTTACTTCAATCCTTGAACACCACCATTAACAAGTTTTCAGCGGGTAGTAGAGACATGAAAGAAAATCTTGTGATGCCCAGCTAAAGAAACCCATTATTGTGATACCTACTGTAAACAGAAGTCAATTAGAGCACTCAGCTTGTCTCCGAATTCAGAGGGATTTAATGACAATTATCAAGATACCTGTGCATTCGTTTGATGCAGCATCAGTTTAGGAGAGTCTGTGTTTATTTATTTTTAATGGAATTCTTCCATGCAGGTGCACAGTTCTGTGACAGCTTTAAGAAGACTGTAATTACCTGGTAAAGTATGCATCACCAAATCATTTAATAGATAAATGCTTCTATACAGGAAACAAGCTCTTCCAGATGAAGTAACAATTTGGACAAATAATTTGATGTCTTTAAAATTCAGTGAAAGCAGCAAATTTTAATTATACAGCTCTATTCTACATTATTCTAATTGACAGACATTGCTTAATTAAATGGGAGGAAGGTGAAACAGCATGTGAAACAAGCATACTACTCCCTTTCTATCACAGAAAAAGAAACATTTTAAATTCTAATGCTGTATCAGATGCATGCTTTTGAAATTTAATGACTGCTCTTGAAGACATTTAATGCTTTTTAATTAACAGGTGGTTTTGTAGACACTGAACACCTATATTTGGTATTTACATGGAGACTCTGTATAGAAGTACATGTTAGGAACTTACACTGCCCTATTCACTGCAATAGCTATGCATTTAAATCAATAGGATTGCTATTTTACCAGTGAGGAACAAATTAAAAACCTTTAAATTATGTAAGTTTCCTTAGAAGTAATTTACAATGGAAATATTTATGAATATTTCATTACAGCTGTGCTGCTAGGTCCTACTACATTATTATTATTTTTTTTTAATGATCCAATAAGGTATAAGCCTGACTAAGATATTTTTAGAGAATACGAATGGACTGTTTGACAAAATCTCACACCTTTTCCTCTAATTTGTTTCCCTCAGGCTAGTCTGTAAGTGGTTCTTGAGTAACCTCAACAACCTTGCCTGGAACATCGTTCCAGATATATTCCTCCTCTGGGGGAAAGGGGACACGGGCCAGAGTAGTTTATATTAAATCGCAGCATAAAAAGCAGGAAGTAATTATGACTCTTCTCAAACTATAACAGCAGTCAGAAATCAAACTGCAGCATTAAAGGTATGTAAGGAAAAGAACAGAAGAAAATACAATGTTGAGATTATTATGGTATTACATTATTAATGCAAGTGTACCCAAACTTCAAGTGTTACAGACAGCTTTTGGTAGCCTTTCATATCCCCAGATGGACATGCTGTCCTTGCTTAGAAAAATTAGCTCAGCGTGGAAAATTCTTTGAACTACACAAAGTCTGCACACCGCTCAGGATAAATTTGAGGCTTAACTGTTTGTATCCTTAACTAGAAACTCAGCAAGTGTCAATTTCTTGTAGGAATGACACTGGATGAAACCCTGTGGGAGAACTTGTTGCCTAAATTTTGCTATCAGTTTTCACTGTAAGCCATTTCTAGCATGTACCTGAACTGCTGGACTTCATCTATGCTAACATCAAATCTAGAAATACACCATCACTATATGCCTCTCTGTTTCCATGCTGATCATTACCACAGCCGGGCATTTGTAACAGTAATTGAACATACCTTGGCAACAGTAGACAGATCTTGCTGGTTTAAAAAAAAAATAGGAAAATAAAAAAATAGAAAAAGCTTGCATTCATTTATTCTAACACTTCAGCTTCCTCACTTAGTCATCGGTCTCATAAATGGTGCCACATTTATTTCCCTCTCACCAAGGACTTCTAATAATCCCTGCTAAAACATGTGAAAGAAGTCTGCTCTTTCTGTTGACCATGTTTGCAACAGGTGAGAAACGGTCATAATTTTGTTTACTCATAGAACAGAGTTTCAAATTCTGCCTTTATAATGTTGCTCTGACCTGAAGTTGTCCATTTTGCACCTTTATCATAGGCAGGAAAACAGATCAGAGGGAAAAACAGAGATGAGTTTGTCCAAGAATCAAATGTAAATTAATTAACTGAATTTCTCCACAGCTCTTATTCTGCACACTTGAATATCATAGGCCAAACAGGAAAGCATCATTTATAAGTAAATAAGTTGTTTGCCTATCTTTACAAATGAAAGGTACTCAATGCACTTAGTGCAACTTATGCAAATGCATAAGGATAAAGAAAATGTTACCCAATTTCTACCAGGAGTCATTAAAAAGGGTAATAAATTGGGTTTTATCTCCTAAGCCATTTTCTTTTTGCTGCTGCTGCAAACTACAATGACTAAATTCATAAGAACTATAAGAAGCAATGCATTCTTATGAAGTGGCAGTGTATGGCAAGATTATGTATAAATAAAAAATAAAACCAGATACCTAACAAATGCAAGTTACTGTTTTCTACTGAGCATACCTCCATTCTGTTCCTGCTGTACCTTTTTCTGAAAGATATATAATAAAGCTAATTTTATCTGAGCTTTCTTGGTCTTTGGCTTCTTTTCTGGTGGGAACAGATTTGGATGGAAGCTGCCTTCTTTGAAGGTGTGTGACTATCAGATTAATTTTCAGTGTTCTAAGTGAACACTTTTAAAACTAGTATCAGGTGTCATAAAGCAGGAAATATTGTTCCGTGTTCATTTATTTAGCAGCTAGTAAGACTTTCTTTGCATTTTCAATGTCACATTAACTTTCACCAGCTTCTGTTAAAGCTTTAAGTTAAGGAAATCCTAAAGCCATATTAATTTCTGTGCAGAAGAAATGACCATAAGATCAATCAGATGTTAAATACTAGAAGAAATAAGTCTGCTGAAAGGATTAGCAGTGACAGTGGGGATCAATACAACTAAAAGATAAGACTTTTAAAGATAACTTTTATTCACTTCATTAATCTCATAGTGAAAGTCCCAATCAACTCTAATCAGAATTATAGAAACACAGCAGTTTTGAAGAGCTAAATCTAAATCAAACAATTTCAATATTCAATATTAAATGCATTTCCTTAGCATTTCTACAGTTGTGGAGTAGGAAGGTGTTATTTGATAGGCTTTTTCCAGCTTCTACTGCTATCCTTTTGAAAGGTGTAATCAGAAACAAATTTTGGAATATTTTTCCCTATAGGTGGAAAGGGAACAGTTACTTAGTGTTTTATTAATTGAGAAAAAGAAGCACACTTATTTCCAGTGTGTTTATCTCATTTCATAAATGTCTTCAGCACAGCAGCAGTCCAAAATATTTAAGTGTAGCTAGCTGTGTTCGTCAATTTTAAGTTTCTCTTCAGCGAATAAATGGAAGAGATGGTGATGATTACTTCCACGAGAATAACCAATGCTGTACCTCTAAGTGAGCTATTTATTGTATTTATTACATTAACTACATTTTATGCACATATATTACCAAATGATACACTGTGAATTGGTAGTCAATTTAAAGTTACATTGCTTTCATATTCAGTGAGAAAAACATGGATTTTCAGATCAAGAGTTGGCAGAGTCTATCGGTATCACACGCTAAACCATTCTAATAGAAAAGGTATTGATCTGAAATCCTGAAACTTTTCTTCTTAAAAATGAGCTTCAGGATAACAAAAATGAAGAATAAAATAAAGTTCAAGAATGATCAATAGTGTGTTTACACTGAACTGGAAGACACTACAGGAATATTAAAAAAATGAAGCTATTGACACTATTTCAGATGTAGGGCATCAGTTCAAACTCAATGCTATGATCTGGTCACACACTGCACTAAAGTATACATCAGAATAGATTTTGCTCTCTGTCAGAGAGGGTCCACCCCCCTTTCTTAGGTCCTCTTCCCTTTTTGCCTTTACCTGCTTGGAGACTGAGTCACGCCATTCTCTCACTCTGGAACCAGTACTATAATAGACCTTAAAGATTTAGCATCCTATTTGTCCCACCAGGAGTTGAACATCTGTATTTTTTCCTCTTAAAAACCTGAACCTGATGATAAAGTAGGCAATGTCTTTTTTAAAGCAAAACTTTTTAATTTAAGAGATACAAGAAAGCCCCCAAGGAAAAAATACTTTAAGCCTACTTAGAAAATTTTAAGTGTCTGTTTAGTTTCATTTAACCAACTAAACTAAATGTGCACTATCAAAATTAAATTAGAGTTCTTAAATTACATGAACACATGTAAAATAATGATTTACAATGGTCTCACTTCACTTATTAGAACATCCCTTTTAGACAAGTCAGGGAAGTTGGATTTTCAAAGAAATGGAAACCTACTTCATTCTCACTTTGCATTGTAACCATCATATAACTCGATGTCTTAAACAGGAATTTGTTTTATTTCTCTTTTTTTTATCCCCCCTAATTATTCTGGGGAGCTGGCCTGGACATTTAGGATATACGGACATCTAGGAGAATCTCTCTACAGTATTTTCTTTGTTGTTTTGTAGTTAGAATCCTTCAGGTAAACAGCCTGTAATCACTAGCATAGAGACCACCTCCTTTGAATGTTTTAATGTTCCCTTCTGAAATTTCACTTTTGGTTTGATAAACCACTTATAAAATGCAGATGAATGTATCTACCACTACTAATCTCCACAGCATTTGTCACAGTGCCCAAGCACAAAATAATTAGGTGTGAAGAGAGCACTTCAGCTCATTTCTCTGTGTTCCAGAGAACCCTGTTAAAATGCTATACTGCAACTGCTCTGATATTATAGAGAGGATGTACATATATCCTGAAGATGATACTGCATCACATATAACAGATGTTTCACAGCCAAAGTGTTAAAGGTATGTGTAACAGAGTGAAGCTAGCACCAGTACTGAAAATGGTATAATCATATTAGGCAGAAACAGCTTGATGTTAAGATGGCTGAGCTACTGTCTATATGATACAAGCCAGCTGAAGTGTCTCTATACACTGTTTTTCAGAACAGACATGCTGAATAACAGCTGGTAAAACAGGTGTATCAGTAATTCCTTGCATCTCATTCCCATCCGTTCCTTTACATTTGACGCTTTCCAGAGCAGTATTTCCAGTCAGTATCTCTGAATCTGACTGTGGCTAGGAAGATACATACAACTGCTACACAAACTTACAAGACACAATATGCAAAGTGAGTCAAATCTCCCCTAACAAGGTGACATTAAAAAAGGATTTAAATATCCTTATCCCTACTGGGCAATGCAATTATAGGAAATGTCAGTTCTGCTTTTCCTTCACTGTAAAAAATGAAAATACCTAATTAAAAAAAGTAGAGCTACTCACTAGCTAGAAGTTGAAATATATTTATAACCACTAGGAAAGTTCTGACCACAGCTCAGTTAGTTACACTCACAGTTTACTCTGACAGAAGTTTAACCACGCATCTCCAGCAGATCATCTCAAAAGCCACTCATTCCTACCCAGAATACTTATAACTTTGCTTTTGTATTTCACAATAAGAATCCATCAATTTTTCATCTTGTTTCCTATGAAGGGAGACCATGACTTTTTTATTAGGCTAGATATAAGGTAGATTGTTCTGTTTCACGGTGTCTGGTGAATACATAGCTCCTTATGCGACTTTATGTCTAGTTTCAGAAAAAATAAGTGCTGTATAAAAACAAGCTAGTACCTTAGTATTCTCCCTTTTTGCTTTCTGTTTTTCCACTTACATTTCAAGCTTATGCACATTCTTTTGTGTGCTGCCTTGGCAACTAACTCTAAATTACTCTCTTACAAGTCTACAAAACTCCAGCCACTTATTTATGTTTTTATAGTGCGTAGAATTCAAAGCGTGCAATTCCCACAGTACAGTCATAATGATTATTGAAAGTTCTTACGGCACAATCATTCTAGCGCTTAATAGGCATTGGTTTACTAAAAGAGGATAATGCAGTCACAAGCAATCATCTGACCATAGCCCTGTTCTTATATAATACAAAGTCTTTGCAGAAAGGACTTTGTCTGCAGAGTACCTAGTAGACAGGTGTTGCAGAATGCTGGACTCTGAGGACAGATTTGAGTTCTTTAGTAAGGCTACAGTTCAAGGTGATTAAAAGTAATAATTATCTGCATAACTAAAACCAAATAAACATGAAATCTTCTGCATCTATGCTTAGTTTGGACCCCTAGCACTAAGGTATAGGTATCAGCACAAAAAAGCTTATTTCTTTTTATTCATTTATCATATGTATATATTTATATTATCTCATATATATATATATATAATCGGATTAAAAGAAGCCTTAAGTTTAGAAATGCAGTGTTCAAAGGAGTGCAAATCTTGGGAGAAGTGGAGCAATAAACAGGTGTGATGTCTCTTGCTGAGTAGGAAAGAAGAGGAAAATCAGGAGAAGAGAAGCTTTCACTCCATTCACTGGGCATTCCTACTGTAAAATTTAATATCCAGCTGAAAGACTACAGCTGCAATTTGTTAGGAGCTGAAGACATTTTGAACATGAAGGTCCACATCCTTGTACAGCTAGTATCTACATCTTCAGTCTTCATTTTTAAAAGAGCAAATGTTACCTACTAAGACATCCTATCTTCTTTGGCTTTGGTGACTAGTATTTTTCCCAGAGTAATATCTCCCCTCCCTACCCCCCTTCCCCGATGCTGCAATTAATTCAAGCACAGCTGGTTACTGCAGAAAAAAAGAATGAATTTCCTCTGTTTTAAAAAAAACAGACCCTTATCCCCCCCCATGTCTGCTTTCCCATTTGATTTCTTTCTCATTTTCTCACCCTTTTTCCCATCACAAAAATTTGCCTCAGTAACTCACCTTTACACTGTTTTCTGAATTCCTTTCAGAAACTCTAGATGGACTAGATTCAATAGTACTATACCACAGTTCAACAAAATACGACAAAGGCTCACAGGAATTCATGTCTGAACAATGATTAAATCTTACTGTGCTCATTCCTCCAAGCTTCCCAGTTGCCTCGGATTAAGAAACTAGCAGTCCAGGGCCCCATGTTGACTATTTTGTAAGTACAGAATTTTACAGTATGTGCACTTCAAAATCAATCAAACAAATAAGTAAACAACAAGCCCAATATAATTAGGGTAGTCTTACAGCCTGTACTAGCATACTGAAGCTCAGAATGGGATGAAAACTCACATAGCTTACACCAAGTATTTATTAATCATCTGCTTACAGTGTTAGTTGAGTTTCCATTTAAATGTAAGCCACTGTCAAAGAGAGGTGATGAAGCTCCACTGCTGTGATCACTGGATGGTCCAGGGGAACCTAGAAATCAGATAATAAAAAATAATTGCTTATGTTAAAAATGTATGTATATGTAAGTTGGTATCTATTCCAGCTGTAAAACACATAAAAAATTTAAATATAGATCACCAAACCAAGACAGAAATACTACCTCCATTTTAAAATCAATAAAATTTCCATATGCTATACTTTATGTCTAGAAAGAAAAATCTAGATGTCATTTTATAGAGGCTGTGCTGACAGGAACTACTTTTATGCTTAGCTGTTTGCAGGATTTAGTCTTTTTTCAGTGAGAATGAGATATTCAAAACCACTTATACCGAGTAAATTCCATTACACAAATCCTATTAATGTAATTAAAAATAAATCCTATTGAGTCTTGAAAGTCACATCTTAGAGTATGACTGTGGACTGTATTTATAAACAAAGCTAATAAGACGTTCCCAGGGAAATATTCACTGTACACATAAATACACTTTATTAATGGATACAACTTTCTCTTAAAATGCTAATTACTTTCAAGAATGATGCATGTTCTCAAACTGTGAAATTAAAAGCAGTCATCTTGAAATGTTGATTCTATGTTAATATCTTCAGATTACACGTATATATCAATATATATCTTCCTTTAGTAGTTACGCATCATGAGTCTGCTTTAGTAGTCCAGGTGACTCCTAGAAAGCTTAATACTTTTGTAACATACAATAATGGAAACAGCACAAAGTTACAACATTGTGTAATTTCTGCTTAAATGTAAAATGTTAACACACAGCACCAATAATACACAATTACTGTCAGACAGCACTTGGTCTTCTCAATAAAACACACAAAATCAATTTCACAGCATTATATTCATCATCACTGAAAACTCATTTTTCCATCTGAAGAAGTCACCTGAAATTGCCTGTAAATCTTTTTACATTAATAGGCCTGTCAAGTCTAACATCATGAAAGTCAAAAAGTCATTCTTAGTCACATATTTTTGTATGTACCTATTCCACATATCTAGAAGATTTATCAAAATTCAACAAAAGCTCATTTTCTCCATAACAAATCTCTGCCAATGCAGTGCTGAGGTCTCAGAATTACATCCTGAATTCTGAAGTTTCAGCATGCTTTCATTTGGAGCCCTTTCGGTACAACGCTAGATAATGGCAGCAGAAGGAAGAATATTGCTTTGCTTGTATGGTTCTTACCCAAGCACTGACTTCAGTATCTAGCTACAACATTTTGTAGCTACTCTATAAGTATAGTAGACCACAAAATTCTAGGTTTATACTCATAGATGACCACAGTGACTTGCTAGAACAGAAGATAACTTGTAATTTTTTGTAATAAAATGCTAAAATAAAAAAGTTGGCATCAAATTATCCACTGTAGAGTCTGCTTGTTGGGGAATCCCACTATCTCTGTCAGTGGGTACCTATGGGAGATCCAAGAACCAGACAAATTCCTAAAGTGGAATTATCTTACCTCTTCAGCAATTTGAGCATATCAAAAGACATGAATTTAGATATTTTCAAATCTCTAAATCCATGTTTTACCATAATTAAAAATGCTACATTACAATATTTTTTTTTTGGCCAGTAGAGAAAATTGACATCTATTACATGGAAAACTGAGAATAGGAATAGAAAAAGAAAGAAAACTAAGAATAAAAGGTTAAGCAACAAATTTCCCTCCTCCCACACCATCACTGCAGATTTCCTTTTAGTTCAGCAGCTTTCCTTGGTTTTCTGAGTCACAAGAAACTACAAGCCTTTCTCAAAGTATGTCACCTCCACCAACTGACTGCAAACAATTTCACAGATCTTTTAGTCTGCTCGCTGCCTATTCTACCTCACTCACTCATGGACTACTCCTTCCTGGTCTTGTTCAGCATTTTAGAAGATCCCAAGGAAGGTGAAGTGCTCTCATCTCTTCAAGGAGCTTGGTCTGACTCCCTACATGGCAGCCCTAGAGCAATCAGGTAGTCTTTCCTCCCTGTTCTTACAACAAAACATATTGTTAGTATATATAAAATATACTAACACAAAGTCAATCTTGTACTGTCTGCTACTGTATCTCTTGCCCAATAGCTGAGACTCCAAATCAAGTGTTAGGTACCAGTCCAAACTCTAGGACAATAGTTTGAGAATAGTTTGCTACACTCCATGACCACAGTACAGTATCCTGATGGGTACTGATGCCAGGTATTTGGTAAACTATGAGATTTTCAGCAACTGTGGTTGCCTAGCTGCCCTCTTATCCCACCCAAATCATAGACAGCCAGCCTGTGAGAAATGCAAACCTACACTATGACAGGCTCCATCTCTTTAATTTGCGTATTCTCGGCTTATTCTGGCTTTTTTTTTTTTTTTTTTTTTATTTTTGAGAAGGCTGTGTCAGGAAGGATCCTGTGGGAAAGGAGATGATCTTTGCCTGATCTTTACCTGGGCAATAGCTGAGTATGCTCATAATAAAAATCACAACACCTTACCCTGGAAGGTGGGAAGGGCTGAGAGAGAGAGAGAGATAGTGAGGATATAGGAGACTGCAGTTCACAAAAGAGACTGATACACTCCTGGGGACAGAAGGAAAAAGACAGAGGGAACTCTGATGTGAGGGAAAGAAACTCCGTAAGGATCACAGGGGATTTTGCAGAGATAGCAGTACCTCAGCAAATCACCAAGCTAGCTGACACCACACCTAAAGCAAGAACTCATTTGCAGTGGTACAGGTAGGAGCTGTTTCTAAATCTTTTTATATTCACAAAATCACTGAGATTTTACAATTTTAAAAGTTAGGCATTTTACTACTTATTTTAATAAAGCCTGGATTTTATTTTTAACTTTAAAAGCCTTAAGGCCTAGAAAGGTGTCTGGTGAACTAAGAGTCCCATCAACGTGGTTGTTTATTTCAGTCAATGAATTACACTAAATCTCTAAATAACAAATAAAACTCCCAAAATGCAGGTCAGCAGATCAATGTCCAGCAAGTAGCCAGCAAGACTTTATCCTTTACATCAATTTGTCTTATGATCAACATTGTTGAATGATAGTGGAGACCTCCTGTATGTAAATAAAAACTCATTTATATAACTTGATAGTTATGTCATAAACACCTTCAGTAGACACAAAGCTCATTCTAGAGCAACTACAAAATTAAAATAGAAGGAAACACTCCTGGTGATTTTTAATTATACTGCAGGCTTTGCAACTTCAGAAAATTCTTATAATTTGGTATAACTATCGAAAAAAGAAAAATTCTGAAGAGTCTGTTTTACCACAAAATGTCCTGAAGAGTCTTCCCAGCAAGAGTAAGTAAAAAGGGTCCTACAAGCCATCCTCAGCTCTGGGATGGGTAATAGACTTAGCTCCAGAGAATTCTTAATGACAATACCCAAGAGCTGATGCTGTATATATTCTGCAACATAGACTCATACAATAACCCTTATAGCCACTACTAATAACTGCCTGACCCACCTCCAAAAAAAACCCCAGGATTTCTTCCTTTGGTTTCCAGAATCACAAATCTACTCTCTCTCTACCTGACAGTGACCTTAGAGTAAACCACAGGCCATGGGATAAGGAATTACCCTAGCCATGGAGACAGACAACCCAATGAATCAGACAGTTAATGACCCTACTGGCCCATGCTACCTTCCAATCTAGGCCTGAGAGTTCTTTGAGGAAGTATTTGCTCTATGCAAAATTATGCCAAGAATTCTGAAATGTTTTATAAAATTGTTGATCAAATTCCTATGGAAAAGAATATTTCCTGGCATAATTTAATTTACTGTTATGGACAGTCTCATAATAGTCTAGTAAGGGCCAAGAGTCCCAGGCAGCTGTGAAAGAGACAACAGTCAATGCTGGCATACCACCCTGGGTTAGGGCCTTCTCCAAACAGAAACAAGTAGTCTTTGTTTCACTCCTAAGTGCCAGTTCATCAGTATTTATGCCAAATCCTGTATCTGTTGCTCACAATAATGAGTGAAATAACCAGAAAAATTGGTGAGACCTGTAGGCATATATTTCCCTGTTGTGACATCTTCTGCTTTTGCTAGCCATGGCATGAGATAGCATAGGGAAAGGAGAGGTATGACGAGGAAGCAGGGGAGACAGATGCTACCCCTGACAATGTACTTGCAGAAACAGTAGTAATATGGGTTAATAGGAAGAGACAGTTTGTTTGTATTTGAAGTGAACACACCACAGTACTAAAACTGCCAGTATAGCTGCTGGCATGACTGAATGTTTGAAGATAGAGGACTATATGCCCGAGTCTTCTGGGATGCTAGGAAAAGCCAAAATACTTCAGAATTATGCATGTATGCACTTAAATCTCACCTGCAGTGTGACTTGGGAAGTACTTTATTGCAGAGTAGAATTGCTACTTAGCTTGTTATGTGTCACTGGTGCTTCATGACTAGAACTCCCTTTTCTGCATGGGCTTGTGAAAAGCTCTTCCTGAAATAGGGTGTTTTGTCCCACAACTATTCTCTGCAATTTCAGTGTACAGCCCAAAACCAGACCTATTTTCCATTCTACACTTTATTTGCTTATTTCCTCAACACCAACATGACTATATATGTCAAGTCACCATAGGTATCCGACTCATTGAGCTTGGTTTTAGCCTGCTGTGGATGGTTGCACAGAACATCCTAGAGAGGAGCAGCTGAGTTCTGTGCTGAAGTCCAGGTTCAGTTCACAAGGGTCATTTAAGTTCTTCACCTGTCTGATCATACTTAGCAAGCCCTTTTCTTGAGCATGCAGTATAGGACTGAAGGTGTGGGATCATGCATGGGACTGGGCAGGGTAGTATAAAGCTTGCCAAAGATTTTCTCATGCTCTGCATAAAGTAGGCAAGCCTAATAGCCTGCCAAAAATTAGCAATTTGTATTCAAGATGTGTCTTTAAGAAGCATTGCTTCTCTGCTGCGCTTTTTGATAGTCTGCGATAGCTTGTCTAAAATGTCACTGTCTTCCCTATTCCAAGCAGGTTTTGTTTGAACAACAGTAATCAGGGGCAGACTCCAAATAGTGCTAGTTGGCCACAGGCCATGAAAGAGGCCCTTTGAATGAGAGTTATGGGTCTTCTAAGGTGAAAGTTCCTGGTTCAAGTGCTCATGGAAGCTATTAATCTACAGAGGTTTTGCACACACCTGTGGTCACATGGAGATAGAAGGTGATCTAGTCTTCCTTCTAATCACTGCTTTCTCTTACCAGAAGTAGCACTTTATGGAAGCAGTGCCATAATCTCAGCCACCCAGACAGGAATGGCTGCAATGCCTCCTAGTGGGAAAGGCAATGCAGCCATGATGTACCAAGAGGGCATGAATATTTCTGGACCTGTGTGAACTATTTCTGACAGTAATTAATAAGTGGTCTCCCTGTTTCTGTCTTGGCTCTGTAGCTTTTTCATTGTATCTTCTCCCCATGTTCTGTTTGAGGGGAGGGAGTGAGAGAATGGCTGCATGGGAGCTTGCCTTTAGCTAAGATTAACCAACCACAAGTGATGGAATCCAAGTGTGTGTGATGTCAATAAACAAGAAAAGTTAAAATTACTCGGAGGACTGTCATAACCACAAATGAATGTGGCCACACAAAATTTACTGGTTAAGACCCTACTACCTTGCCAGAGTCATATTTAAGCTTGGACACAGTTATCCAAGACATTATAGATATTGAACTATAGCCGTCCGATTACCTAGCAGGCAAGTCAAGAAGACAAAACTTGAAGTTTCATTAAAAGGAACACTGACCAGAAATTATCTCCAAATTTAAACATAAGATTTCTTTGAATTTAGATTACATATTCAATTGGAAATTATATGTAGTAAGATATGAAATAAAGGTTTTAGCATGAAATGTATAGTTCAGCTTAGTAGAGGACAGTCAGGTTTGCTTTTAATAGGTCTAAGAATCTAGATTAAATGACAGATGCTCGTCTAATGACAAGAGCTAAGAGAACTATGATTCTATTAGAATCAAGAAAAAAAACCATGCACATAGTTGAGCACAACTTACATAAATCCCCTGAATTAGATATAGTTTAAATTTGTTTTGCTTAAATTGAGAAGAGAATCATATGTAAGATAAACTAGTAAAAATTATTCAGTCTGACTAAGTTAGCTGATAGATTATGTGCACTTTTCTACTTGCAGCACTGATTAAAAGTGAGTGTCTTGGATATTTTTATTTGCTAACCAGAACAACTAAAAACTTCCCTCATCTGCATTTTTCATAAACAATTTACTATTGCTGCCATTAAATTACTCAGTTGTCACATTATAATTCTACTTTCTGACAAAAATGATCAAAATGTATGAAATACACACAATTAACGTTATCCATTTGTTTGGAAAATGTCCTGAAAATACCCTTCAGTGTGAATGTATGATTCAAATGTTTGCAAATACTATTTTATTGTATTCAGGCAAAGCTTCTGTAGAAAAACTTTCAGATATCACCCATGATTGTACTGCATTTTAATGAGTTGTTTAGTTTTATTTTGAATAAACTATACAGAAGCAGTCATGCAGTATGCATGAGATCCTTACATGTTAAGCAACAAATTGCATGCAGTTTTCTGTTTCTTCCTGTAAACCACTCAAGGATTTAATTCCTATTTCTGTCATTGTCATCTTATTATAAGAATACTGCAAAAAGGAAAACAAATTACTCTTATTCATTAATTTCCTCTTACCTAATGGGAGCTTTAAAAATGATGGAGCATCCCTGAGGTACTGAACAGTGATGGTGACTTCATCGCCAGCATTTCGCAGTAGGTGTACCTGTCAGTGTGACAAATAACAGCTACTTTAAACCAAAGAACCACCAGTCATGAAAAGCACATTACTTGCAATCAAATCAACATCTCTGCGGATCTGTAACAAACTCAGTATAAACATTTCAGACTGGGAATGAAAAATGTATCTTGAGGGTTAAGTCACACCAACAAAAGATAAGAGTAGGCAAGACCAATGGAACAATCCAAAAAAACAATTTGGTAGGCAATTTGATATTATGTACCAGCTGAACACAACTTCTAAAACAAAAACTGACGTAATAAAACTGGCATAAAGTAGTAGGGAAATATGTGTTTATGAAGATGTAATACATTAATTGTGTGTGTATACACATAAAAAGACACAAAAAAATAGAAGCATTTGATTTGATTAATTTAGGTAATACATGAAGCATATTTCTGTGTTTCAAATACAGTCTTGATTTTTGTGACTGTCTTCATTATCTGGAAGTATTTGCTAACCAGAAGGGAACACACACACACACTCACACACAAACACATACGTGTATAGACATATGTATTAATACATCAGAATTAACTTTAAGGCATAGCTTGACACTGTGCAAGGAGCTTTTTTAAACACAGAACTTAAAATAAAATCTTTAACGGAAATTGATTTCTATTAAAGGGCAGACGTATTCCCTAGTTTCATATTCATGATGCTCAGGAAACAGGTACTGCATTTGCTTTGAATGTGGCCTGTATGCAGGGTCTACAGCCCTGATCCCATTTTGTTTGAGCTGGATGCTAATGCTTGTGGCCTCTAATCTGAAAACAATCAAAGCATGCATGTATCAAGCAGAAAGGTAATTGCATCAAACTAACTTCAAACTACTTGTTTACTGGTCTAACGCTGTACTTGGAAGAAGCTGGTTGTTGTGTTTTTTTCCACAATTTTAGCAAAACGCTACACTGGCAGATTGAGATGCAGAATTACCTCCAACTTTATAACTCTTCCTCTTGTGCACCTGAAGTAATGTTTGTACCAGTTTACTGTGAAGGTAATGAGACACAGGAAGAGAAGTTGTGGATGCCCCATCCCTGGCAGCGGTCAAGGCCAGTTTGGATGTGGCTTTTTGCAACCTGGTCTAGGGGAAGGTGTCCCTGCCCAAGGCAAGGGGGCTGGCACTAGATGATCTTTAAGGTTCCTTTCAATGCTAGCCATCCTATGATTCTATGGCCTACATGAAAACATCAGTCTTATGCCTGATGGATATGAAAAATCAGGACAAGTGAAGAAATCAAGTAAGCAGTCACACAAGCTAAGAATTGTAGGATACAAAAATATTCTGGAAAAGTGTGAGCAAGAGAAGCGACTATAAAATGCCCAACACTAACACTGAAGTGAAGACAATGAAAACATTGTCTGGATGTGTTCTGATTTGGCTGACTGAGGGACATATGAGTCACCCATAGAAAGTACTGTTGCTAAAACCTTACTGTTTACTGTACCTGCAAAATCCATATCTTTTAACAAAGACAGTGTCTGCCTCCATCCTCCCCACCCATCTTTCAGTCCATCAAACAGTGACCTCCACTGCTAACAACTTGCAGTAGCACTAATAACCACAGATCAGTTCCTGGGAGGGAACAATAACATTTTGCACTCTAAATTAGGAAATACAGCTATGCAGTGGAGAAGAAAGAGCTCAATAAGGTCAGAGAAAGCGCCTAAGAAAGAGTCCAATCAAATTACCGAGCTTGAGGCATGAGGTTCCAGAGGCAAAAGGGTAGAGGATGCATAAGAGAAATCTTTAAAAAAAAAGAAGAAAAAGATAAGTGCCATCAGCTTAAGCAAGTTTTCCCCAAAGAACCTGCATTTCCTTTCAAGTTCCTCATTCCTCATAGACTGACATCTCTCCCCAAAAGCCCCATTTCTTTACTTTTCTTGTCCTCTGTTCCAGCATTTTTACCTTCCGCCTCCAGGCTTAATCCACATTTAAATGATTTACTACCCAAAAAAACAACTAGTGCTACCATGCTACCTACTCACTCCCAGTATTCCGATATGAGGTGTTCCAACAATTTTGTTAACAATTGACTGTAAGTGTACCTGACGTCTCATTATGGAAAAAAATTCCATTAAAATCACTATCTCTCACTAAACCACCTCATGAAGGCTGCGTGGAGACCTCATAGCATCCTTCCCATATCTGAAGGGGGCCTATAGGAATACTGGGGAGGGACCCTTCATGAGGAACTGTAGTGAAAGGACAAGGGGTAATGGGTTCAAACTTAAACAGGGGAAGTTTAGATTGGATATGAGGAAGAAATTCTTTACTGTAAGGGTGGTGAGGCACTGGAATGGGCTGCCCAGGGAAGTTGTGAATGCTCCATTGCTGGCGGTGTTCAAGGCTGAATTGGACATAGCCTTGGGTGGCATGGTTTAGTGGGAGGTGTCCCTGCCCCTGGCAGGGGGGTTGGAACTAGATGATGTTAAGGTCCCTTCCAACCCTAACTATGCTATGATTCTATGATTTAATAATAGAAATAACCAGGAACTGAAGCACAGCAAAATTAGAATCCTTCTTTAAGGTAATACAAAAGTGTGTCAGGACTGCCAAGCTAACAAATGTGTTTTGAGTTCTAATGTATAAGAACACTATGCCTCCTGAAATCCTCTGCCCCATATTTCCTGCAATAGTATAGACTATTATTCACTAAGGTCTGAAAATTATTGGTACCTCTGCTACTTTAACAAAGATAGTTCCTCCCTTTATCTGCAGAATATTACACATATAAATATATGATATATATAAAAGTCTTTGATATATATACAAAGGGCATTTTTATATATATTATAATAGACCTACATATATACACATATGCAAAACTTTTAATCAAATTTCAGCTGCCACATCATTCTAAAATTCCTCTGAAATTGTCTTGTAACTGGATGCTTTGTTTTAAATTTGCCTGCTTTGAAGATTCTTGATTTCTACATTATCGCTAATCATAAATTCAAGATTATTTTTAAGTGAAGGTAAGCTCAATAGTTTAATTAAATTAAATTAAACTAGAATAGATTTAGAATATTAAGATAGAATCTTATTTTGTGGATTTATATCAGCTACTTTGCACAAAATGCTCAGAAACTCATGAAAGTCAACTTACATAAATGTTTCCTTGAAAGTAATATTTTAATTTTTAGGGTATTCATACAGTTCTATCACCACTTAATATTTTCAGCAGCAAGATTCAAAATTATTATTACTGAATATAGTTCTGTTTTGGAATACATTAATGATGAGCTGAATGTGAACTAGAAAACCTTATGTCTTATAGAGCATCACTATCTTTACAGCATATATAGCTGAGCTACATATGTATGTATGTATATGTACACACACATATAGAGGTTATGCTTGCTATGTTAAAAAGCTGAAACAGACTTTCGCAATAGTCACATTGGACCGTATGTGAAAATAAAGTTCAGACACATGTACAAAAATTTGTATGCATTTCATATGTATACATAAACTTATCTAGAGATGAAAAATGTGAATGATAAAAATTGAAGAAACTGTAAGTATATCCTTGTATACATTTAAATTAGACTGCAGTAACTTTTCAGTCTCCAGTTGATTAATTTGTCTACCCAAACTTCATTAATATCAGCATTAGGTCTTGAAATGAACTAACTGATGTTCTTCTAGCCCTGCCGCACCACCTAATGACTTTGCACTATTTATGCTAAACTAAATTGCAATGGAGCCTTCACAGATACATCATACTCTTTTAAATGTTATTAAAATGGTTATAAAAGACAGTAAATCAATCTTTTTTGCCACACTGTACCGATAGAACCACTGAACTTTGGAGTCATTGACCAACAAAGCTAATTGGAAAAGTTTTCTATAAGTATATGTACAAAGTTAGTGAATAATGAATTACTTTATTTTCTTAAAGCCCCCCACTTAATGGACGTAAAATACAAACTCAGGCCAAGTACATATGGCTGAAATAAATTCAGCAAGTAGCACAGAGGGGGCAACAAATGACTATGGAATAATAATAAAGAATTTTAACTTCTTAATAGGTATAAACATTATATACTAATGCACTGCTTTGTTGTGCTGAAGCTTTTGCACAAGTCCAGTAAGTCCAAAACGACAAAGCCTGTTTTGAGTAACTTTCACAGTTGCACTGTTTCTTTACTGTAGCATTAACACAAAAAGAGAATTGTAAAAGTGTTAAAAACAAACAAACAAACAAACAAACAAACAAACTACAGTTGATTTCTGGGCATCTCACTAGAAGAAAGACATTAAGGTGCTGGAGCAGATCCAGAAAATAGGGCAACAAAGCTGGCAAAAGGTCTGGAGAATAAGTCTTATGAAGAACAGCTGAGGGAACTGGGGTTGTTTAATCTGGAGAAGAGAAGGCTCAGGGGGAACCATATTGCTCTCTATAACTATTTGAAAGGAGGTTGTAGTGAGTTGGAGGTCAGTCTCTTGTGCCAGGTAGGAGTCATGGGAAGTTTAGGTTGGATATTAGCAAAAATTTCTTCACAGAGAGGGTGATCAGGTATTGGAACAGGCTGCCTAGGGAACTGATGAATCACTGTCCCTGGAAGTGGTCAAAAACTGCACAGATGAGGCCCTCAGTGAAATGATTTAGTGGTGATCTTGGCAAAGCTGGGGTAATTGTTGGACTTGATGATCTTAAAGGACTTTTCCAACTTAGTTAATTCTATGATTCTATGAAATACCTCTACTGATGCTGTGTGAGCCTGCATTTGTGTGTTATATGTGTGAAGGAGAAAAGGGCATTACGGAGAATCCTTGCTTTTCATGCTGGCTCTCATGTACATATTTTGCATATCTCTTAAATGCATTCATCAAGACAGGGTTTATTATGCTTCTCTTTTTCACATGCATTTCTCATGAACAGAATAATGAGAATGTTAAAAATATAAATGGGAGTTTCTAGGTCTCAGCTAACTACAGTCTAGAGTCTGCAGGGAAAAATATGACTCTCATTTTAGGAAAACCAAATGGCCTTTGCTGCCTCACTTTTATTGCCAACACACATTTTAGGAACAATCTATATAGCTATAGGCAAGCAAGTCAATGTCACCATTTGTAGCTGATGTGCATTCTTTTAAAATTCTGGTGCCTTGTGTTTACTGTGGCTTGCTCTAAACATTCGCACATACCTGATTACTAATATTCATACTGCTTAGAGGTTTAGACAGGGGTTTGGCCATTTCAATCAGGTTCTGCCTTATTATAGATCAAAACTGTAATAGAAATTAAAACTGAAAAGGTGCATGTCTTTCTTGAATGAATTCACCCATACAGCCCTGTTTTGAGAACAAAAATCACATCATTTAACTTTGGCCATTTAAAAGACTCAACTTTAAAGTAGTTGTTAATATTTTTTCTAGAAATCAGTAAAGATCTTTGGATAAACAGGAATCATCACCCACAGGTCTCTATCTCTAACTATGGAGAGTCTGTAATTTTACATTTTAAACATCTAAAGTTAGATGAAACAAATCCTATTTCACACCTACAGATGAAAATTTAAAATCAAATACCTATGTCAGATTAAAAGTCTGAAGCAAAAATTCTGAAGTAAAAGAAAGTGAATCTCCACATAAATGTCTGATCTTGAAGTATATGCATTTCACAAATAAAACACTTGAAATTCAACAACGTGCAAATCTTGACCTTGACAAGTACGTGGGTGCAAGATTATGTACAGGCTTGTAATGCAACAGGCAAACAACCAAGAAGTTGTAGTAAACCATATGAATTAGAGTATATCATATAATAGTTAAAAAAATAATGAAATCTAGAGAACTAAAAGCATTTAAAATTTCCTAAACCTTCAGAATGATAATGGAACAATAGTACTTAACACTTAAAATGCCTCCCAGAATAAAGCATGTTTGGAATTATTTTTGGAGACTTGGCAGTTTCAACTGAACCCATTAGTAGAACTGAAAAAAAAAACCCATTGTGTATGAGTAGACCAGGAAAATGTATGTAAAATGGAAATCTCCTAGCACAAGTAGTCTTCAAAATGTCAGTGAAAGCAAAATGGCTTTAAAAAAAGTTTCAAAAATTAAAATTGGATTGCAAACAGTTTTGGAAAGGCTTGAAGCAGAATGAAGTTAATTCAAGAAATAATGATTTCTTGACACTTGTTTTTTTTCCATTGTCCAGTTATGAAGTAGTTTCTAATAAATACTTCTGATTATCTTCCCTAACTTTGCAGCATTCAATGAGCAATACTCTCTTACTTAATGCTTAATTGGCTACTCCAAAACAAACATTTGTCTCACCAACTTATACAAATATGTTAGGGAAATAACAGTCACCACAGATTATGGAAATTTTCACAGACTTAAACTAAACCACAATTGCTCCTAGTTCACTCAATTAGAACTTTTATTTCTGCTTACAAACACAGTAAAAGATGTTTTCAACCACAAAGCTTTAGTATTACTTTAAACCAATAACCCTGCTCATGTGTGATAAAATTACCAGGAATTACAGGGAAAAAAACCTTTTTTTCACTATTTTGCACATTATTTTTTTCTACTTAATTACACACTTCAGTCTGTGTTTCACTTCAAAACAATGCTTACACAAATATCCAGTATATGAAAGATGCTGATGCATACTGTGCATGGAAAATACATTTTGAGCCAAATCATCTGCCTCCTAAAGCAATGGAAGTTTAAAAAAAGTCACTTACGGCTGACTATTACCTGAAGCATGAAGATCCATCCCTGAGAAAGTAACATTGCTATCCTTCAAAAAAATTCTAAGAATATCAGAGCATTACAGGGACTTCTGTCTGGAAATTGAAGTCAGTCTCAACTGTTACCAGTGTACTATAATTGAAAAGAGTTGAAAGCCACAGAACTCACGATTTTTGATTAAGCAGTACGTTTTATTACTCATCTAATGTTGCACTTACAAAAAGAAAGAATTATCTCAGTATCAAAAAATCACAACAGATAGAAAAGGCCAAATTGCCAGAAAGCAAACATAACATTCTTAGTTTAAACTTTATTAAATCATTACTGGGTTATCTTGTATGTCTTGTATGTCAGCAACACACACTATAGTATCAAACTGCCACTTCCAGTTCAAATGCACAACACTTATCTGACTGAGCATGATTGGAAACACATATGTTTAAGTGAAATCAGAATCTGCAGAAATAGAAACACTTCTATCCCAAATGCAGGCCTTTTCAACCAAACAAATTGGAGCAGTCTAATCCTGCAGGTTCATATTCTTCAAATATATTTGAAAATCCTTCTAGATGATAGTTAAATGGTTGTGTTTATATAGGCTCCAAATGGCACAGATTGAACTAAAAAGACTAAATACAGGTTTTTATGGTGATAGTATACAGGTTTTAGCTGTTACTGCTCCAGTTTTCTTTGTTGTTTTTTCTGGTATTCAAAACATACCTGCAGAGTTCTCAGAAAAGGATTTTATTTGACTAAAAGTGTCTCTGAGGAAAGAAGTATCAGTCAGGAAATTTCTATCATCTTTTAGTGGCAATGGTATGAAATGAAAGTAATTCACTCAAATGATGGACAGTATTTATTGAAGGCTGTCTTGTGCTACCGAGTGCAAAAGCTAAACCAGAAGCTTTTGAAGTTATTGCGCCCAGGAGGTCAGATGCTGCCTTTGCAATTTAGAAATTGTTGACAATTTGGGCACTGTTTCTTTTTCTTACAACAAACTTTTCCATAATGACCCTTCTGTACTAAGTCTTCTTAATCTAACAGAAATTTCACAGACATCCAGAGTTAATACAGGACTACATGTAAGAAGCACCAAGAACTACTTTTATTGTCTACACATTCATTGCTTAAGTACAAGACAGAAGTCCTAGACCTATGGGCTGATCAGTTCAACAGACCGCACTTCACTCTGGCTCAAGCATAGAATTTATTTGTAGTCATTCATATGTTCACTGTTTCAGGTTTAAAGAACTGGGGCACCTAAAAAATAAAAAACATTCATCTTTTACGTTTACAGCATGCAGAACATAATAGGATAATAAAAATACCCAGAGACAAAATTCAGCTCTGTTTCATAGTAATAATAACCTTGTACATCAGTATGCAATGCTTTTGTTTCAACAGTTCCCCAGGCGTGAAACTGCTACTATCACCATAAAACAGCAGATCACCTGCAATATTCAGCACATATCAGGAAAAAATTGTGTTTGGTGAAGTCCCATACCTGACCCTTCTGCACACTACCTCAGGACCACAGACCTTCATTTCTTGCAATTGCATTACGGTACAGGCCAATATTTATTCAGCACAGGTCACCATAAAGTATGCTCCTTTATCCAGTACTGGATATTTCCTATACTGGAAAAAAATCATTCTAATTGATGAGGGAACATTACACAAATCTCACTGACATGTTAGTCTTCTGAAGAATTAATTTCTCTTTCCCCACACTGATATGGCTGGATATGGCTAAAGCTGTATTTGTTTAAATACAGGGCTACACTTTTTTCTATCAGACTTACTGCTGTCTAATGCCATATTAGACAAAAAAAAACTAACAGCAAAAACCTTTTGAAATCCTGATCTAGTTAATAGCTTTGATGCAAAGTGCTAGCTTATTTGCCACCTGAAGCGTATCAATACACTCCCTCCTCTGTGTTTTGTCTGCTATCTACAATAAGGAACCAGAGCAGGCACAATTATCCAGCCTCAATTCAGTGGCTAAACAAATGCGCCTGAAATATTAGTGACAGCTGTTAAGAGTTTGGCTGTTAAGATTAGTGAGTGATAAGACATTCACTCTGTAGATAACACTCCCATTAAGTCAATGATGGTTTGAAGAGAAACAATACTTACATGCAGCTCATGCAGTGATCTTAAAGGAGTTAATCTCCGCTGTGATCAGAAATACAATTTTGGTAATGAGTTAATTTTATGTGGGTGTAAATCCTCTATATAACTTACATTTCCCTTTTCAATTCACAAAATTTGCAAAAATGCCAAAATCCTGTTTCACTTCTGTAAACAGCACAAGTGTAATCTTTTACAAACACAATCTAGTCAATATCACAAGGGTGCACACTAACTGTTTCAGCTTGCAGCTTGGTCCTCTTATTAACACTGAGCTAGAGTATATAGCCATATATACTCTTTATACCCTGATGAAATACTGACAGTCACCCAATATAAGGTAGTGAATTAGTAAAAAGCACAAAACATTGTTCAGATAGGAAAAGGAGAGTTGGGAGGGAGAAATGAGGAGGAAAGGATACTGCTTCAGAGAAGACAGCATAACCAGAGTGAAAACCCAGCAGAGTGATCAAAAATTAAACTAGATTAGACTAGTTTTTACACAGGATGGAAGGATCAAAGGAAGCAAGAGTGGGCAGGTCTTCCTAGTGATTCCTCAGGAATAAAACAAGGGACATACTACAGCACTTTTCCTAAATCTATCAAGCTCTGTTCAAAAATCAGGTAATTTCTCTTCCTAGCAGCCCTTTCAAAGACCCTCCAGACTTACCCACAGGTAGTTTACATACTTTGTTCATACTGGAACATTCTCCTTTAGTTTAAATATTTGGTCTCTCTCCACAGTGCTGAGTTTTATAAAGGTGGGAGAAGATGGAAGACATAACCCTTTTATTTATGACTAAAAAGGCTAGTATAATTTGTTAGAAATCCTTTGTGGGTCTTTCAACATTTATAAATGAAATAAATATTAAGTGAAAAGGGTTAAGAGACAGAATTTTTATTTTCTTTTTTAACATCTTAACTCCTTTTATCCCTAGGAAGTACTGATTAAAAGTGCAGCTACCCGGCTGCACCCTCTGTTGTGCTTTACTTAAAGAATGCCACATTTTGTGTCCATAGCTTAACAAAGACTTCAGTTCTTCCCATAGCTCCTTTGTGCAAGGTAGCTAAATTCTTCCATCAGTTTTAATTATAGTAATTCTGCTTTTGTACTCAAAAATTACGCACATCATAAATGCTCATAATGCCAGACTACTTGCTGCTTCTCTGACCCAGGGAATTAAGTGATTGTGAAATATATTGGGGTAAAATAGTAGTACTGATATCTGAACTACTTAATTGTAGATGCTTTCTTAACCTGTAAAGCTTGAAAGAAGTAGATTTCCACAAGAGCATTATGGAAATTGTGTAATATTTTAGGTATACATTTAACATGGGTAATATAATATGTTACTGCATGTTTTTAAATCTTTCTCTGAAATTTTGCTATACTTTACAGAAGCACAGTAAAGGTGCAACAGGGTGCAAATTTAAATGGCAAAAATGCATTTCAAAGCATGCAAGTTTTATCATTTACATGTAAAAGACACTGGAGACAAAAAATATACTATAACTTGCTTCTTAATGAGGAATGCTGCCAGATACATTCCTAGATGAAATAATCACATTTCTTACAGCACCTGGAAACAGTGAAGTTGAACTGTGCATCCCACAAAATTTTAAAGTTATACTATAATTTGCTGATTTTGCATAGCTTTATTTTTATGCAGTGCTGGGGTACAGAATACTGATGGCAAATCAGCACCCAGAGACATGAAATTAAACCCTGCTCTTTTTTCATTTGAGCAAGGTGAAAAACACTTTTTGACTATCTCTCTCGCTGTCTAACAGGGCTGCTGTTCTGGTATGACCAAAGGTCCAAGAAAATAACTCAGAAAAATTCTATAGAGGAGCTGAAAGAACAGGATAACTATGAACAACAGAACTTCCCTCTGTACGCTAATAACAAAAAGTAGCATTCTTGCTATTTAATGTGGGTTTTTTTCTCTCTTTCTGCTACTGCCCACTTACATAGCAGTGGTGAATTTTCTAAAACACGTGGTAAGTCTTAACTAGTGAAAGCAGCTACATTAAACCCATTAATAAATGATCCCCCAAAAACCAGTTCATTCACTTCTTTCAGTTCCTGCTTCGTCTCTTTGATGCTCGCAGTTGTTTTGCAGCTACCTACTCACTGTGACAGGTATTTGCTGTCCACATAATAGATGACTAAAGCATTCTTTTAGTACTGAAGCAATTACAAAGGAACTCCATGAGAAATATGAGATGAAGTTAACAAAGTAAGATCTTCAGAAGCTTGATATCTTTAATTTTTGGTATCTCTAGTCCAAAAATTACATTAAAATACTTTAACTAAACAGACACTTAGTGAATGTTTCATGATTATAGTTTCTTCATGAAAAGTTATTTATAGAAATATTGCAGTTTCTCCTATTGCAGTTTCTCCTACAGCTGTGTCCCAAAACTGCATTGTGTTTGAGAAATTTACAAATGCTTTCAAACTTACATGCCTGCTTTGGCTGATCCCAAAAGTAAATATCCAAATAATGGGGAAAGCAAGCGGTCAGAGATCATTTCAGCAAGCTCCCTGTCAGTAATATTTAGGGCTGATGGATTCTAGCCATGTTGCTTCTGTTAATATGCCTGTGTGTAACTGGGGATAGCCTCTTAGGCTGGAGCACATCAAAACCTTATGCCAGTCAAAATATACCTTACTCCATGCCCTGAATTGCTTGTTTAAAGTAATAAGTTTACAGCAACATATTGGGAAGACAACAAACTTAATAAAAGAGATTTCATACACAGAAACTAGATATAGAAAAGTTGAAATATAAAAATCTCTACATTTCCAATATCCAATGACAGTCAGTGCTCAAAATCAGCTAGAGTAAAAAAGTACAATACGCCAAAGGTTTTGGCTTTGTTCTTGTCAAACACTTTTTTTTTTTTTTTTTTTTTTTAGGAACCAGTTGTAAAGCTATCAAAGAAGAATATTCAGAAAATGTTCAAACTATCTTCTAAAGATTAAAAGCATTTCATGTAGAAATACTTTGGAAAAAATAAAAGGAGACACAGTGGGTATCCATAAGGATGGATCCCCTAAGTTATTTTACAGCATAGCCCTGCCACGTTGTTCTAGTGAAATCTCCATCATATTCCCCTTCCTCTCTCCTGTGCTGTCACGAACAGAGAGAAGGGAAGTGGCAATGTTAAGGTTGTGGAAGTATGCATCTTGTTCTTTTTTCTACAAGTTTGGATTAATGAATCTCTCTAAAACATATACATGAGAAGGAAAAACATTTTATCTTTAGGTTGGTCAACTGCACATCTTAAGTTTTTGCTTAAAAAAAAAAAAAAATACTTGAGTGAGATCAGGAAAAGCACCAGCGAAAGCCCTTTCAAAACGTCACTTGAACAGATTTCCTGTGCTTTCGTACTGCTGCTCCTTTTCTTTCCTCTCTGACATTTTCCTGAGACTTGTTTGTCATCTCTCTGCAAACACAAAGCTTGTTTGGTTTGATTATTCCATTTAATTTCCTTAGGGATCTGATGAAAAAACATATACCCCCCCAAAAATGAACACACTTTTCTCTATGCGTTCAATATAATTTTTACAGAGATTGATTTCTTATTTCCACTCTACTGCATCTACATTACTTGAACACATTGCAGTTCCTGGAAATAGTGTGATGTTGAGGTGATTTAAGACACTGGCAAATTTCTGTGCAATTCCACACACTTTTTTAACTTGCATTCATACAGTAAGATGCAATTCCAGCTAAACTTTGCAGTAATGGATATAGACTATTTCAGAAAGTGCATATAATTTTATTGTCTCTTTTTTTTTTTTCTGGTAACTGTTCATTTTTGAAACACTCAGTAAGTAGCATCCACCTGTTCTTACTGCAGTGTATCTAAAAGAACAAGAACAGATTGCTTTTGTTAGGGTGTGTGTGAGGGTTTGGGGAACACAACTCTCAACAGAAATAAATTATTAAAATCGAGAAATCTAAAAGCTAATTTTGGAAAGTAGCAATAAAATGGGAAAGCCACGCAGCTCTTCCATCAAACAGTTTAATGACATTCAAAGGAATCAGACAATTGTCACGAGATATGAGAAAATCTTAGTCACTGATTCTTCTGGATCTGGTAGAATTAGCATTCCAGTATTAGCAGAGTATTTCTCCCATGTAAACAGAATGACAGAACTGCAGTACAAAGGACTAACTATTCAGGTGAATATGCAGAGCACTGCCCAAAGTACTGTGAATATTAACATTAGCAGTATTAAGATAGATCTCCAAGAAATGAAACACGCACAGTCTTTGTAGAAAAATACTTGCCTTTTCCTTCATTTAACTGGTCAAACTCTCATTTTATACTTGTTGCATTTCAATTACACTGTTCTTTTTGACTTCAAAAAAATTTCTCTGTTGGGAGAAAGAGCATCTGTAAACTGAAAAGATTCCTGCAGGGAAAACTGTAAAAGGTCAAGGAATAACCTGAAGTTAATTGTCAGTCTTGGGTCAGAAAATTGTGTATGTCTGTAAGGATAGCTATACATATTAATGTGGCAACTACTTGGGCAATCTAGCAAAACAATAATCATTTCTCTTGAACTGTGATCTGTACTGCTGATTATTTCTGGCAGGAATCGAAAGGTATTAAGCCCTCTATGGACAATGAAAACTTTATTTTTACTTTCTCCAAGTGTCACAAGGTTGTTGCCTCAAGTATTACTGAATAACATATTCAAGTATTAACATGTAGTTAAACCTAGATAACGTAACACTGCTTTTTTCATATGGTAAATATGTATCTTAATTTGATATAAGTTTAATGATTTTAGAAACAGCATAAATTAACAAAATCTACTCATTAATATCTTTGAGATATTACTAAGTAAAATTAGTAACTCACAAGCATATATTTTTGTTAGTTTAGAATCATCTATCGAGTTGAAAAGTTATAACTTTATGATTTTATTGATTTTACTAATTTATAAATATAATCTTATGGAGTTTATTACCTTATGAAATTTGATATATTTTCTGAGCATTTAAGCATTATTTACCTTTTTGGGCATGCATTTTCCAAGTTTTTTCTACTTAATCCTTTCAGGTTGTTTAGCCTAAGAAGAGAATGCTTTAGGGAGACCTTAAAGCAGCCTTCCAGTACCTAAAAGGGGCCTATGCAAAAGCTGGAAAGGGACTTTTTACAGGGGATTGCAGGGATAAGACAAGGTGGGATGGCTGCAAACTGACAGATGATAGATTTAGATTAGATATTAGGAAGAAATTCTTCACTGTTAGGTTTATGAGGCACTGGAACAGGTGGTCCAGAGAAGCTGTGCATGCCACATCTCTGGATGTGTTCAAGGCCAGGTTGGATGGGCCTTTGAGCAACCTGGTCTAGTGGCCAATGACATGGGTTTTGGAACTATATGATCTTTACGTTCCCTTCCAATCCAAACTATTCGATGATTCCATGATGCTTACCAACCTGAAAAATTATGTTTAATCAGCAAATAATCAACTTGTGTTTCATTTCCTTTCACAGTTTATTTTGAATATCTTGAAAACCAAAGTCCCAACTAAGTGGATATCAGGTGGTATCCCTTCATTGTGAAGCTCAACTGGATTAATCTTCCCCTTGCTTCCCCCTCTCTCCCCTCAGGAGATCTGATTGTTCATTTTGTGTCATAGAAGGTGATAACCTGATTAGCCACCATGGAAACAAAATTAATTTTCTCCTCGAATGAGCAATACAAAACCAATATTAATCTCTGAATTAACTTTTTTTGTATTCACAGTCTCACCACACCAATACACTATTTCTAAAAATACTCTTATTTTTCAAGAATAAATTATTTTCAATTTTCCACAGTTTATTCTATTACTTACTGCAAAAGCAGGATTTTCCTCAGTCCTTATTTAGAGTTATTTATGCTTCTATCCATACTGTTAGCCAGAACTAAGGTCTGATAGTAGCAGCATGCAGAATTGTGGAGTAAAGCAAATTCTAGTAATTATAAGTGAAAAACAGGAAAGTCATTCTGTTGTGAAATTGCTGCTGACAGACCAGTTGGCTGTTTGGCTTGCAGAGAACGAATCACCTTTTAACCTTGCTGGTAGTTCAAGGGTCAAGAAAGAAAACTGCATACTGGGTAGAACTGGGATCAGCTATATACACAAGCATCTCCAGAGTACCAGTTGTGAAGATGGTAGGTAGCAATCTGAAAAAATTTTTCCTGCAATTCCCAGATCTTGTAGCCTTCTTTCCCATGTATTTACCCAAGTGGGTTATAAGTCTGCAACCCAACTTGGCAAATGATTACATGTAATCTTTCATTTAATAAAAAGTCTTAACACCAAGGAATCCAGATATGCCATTGTGAAACAAAACAAAATAAAAGACCCAATGAAAATTCTTGAAAACATTTGTTAGAGCAACAATAAACAAAAGAAATTAAATAATCAAAGCACCGAAAGACAAAACAGGAAAAAACCCCCAGCCCAACACCAAAAAACCTAAGAATCACATACCTGCTTCTGCCCCTCAGTAGCTTATTGTTATGACTGGGACTAGTGTAGTAATTCAGTATCTTTACCTTTTCCACCAGCATCCCTTTTAGTAGTCTGTGGTGGGTTGATCCCAGGCAGCAGCTAAGCATCCACGCAGCAGCCTGCTCACTCCCCCACCCCCCCCAGGCAGAATAGGGGAAAGAACAGGAAGAACAAAAGCAACAAACCCTTCAAGATAAAGGTGGTTTAATAAGTGAAGCAAAGACAAAGGTAAAAACGAAAAAAAGTGATGCAAAGACAATCACTCACCATGTCCTACAAGTAGACTGATCCACAGCCAGCCTCCATGCATTGGTTGCTTCCCCCAGAAAAACCTCCTGACACTTTTTATGGCTGAGCATAATGCTATATGGTGCAGAATACCCCTTTGGTCAGTTGGGGTCAGCTGTCCTGGCTGTGTCCCCTTCCAACTTCTTGCCCACTCCCAACCTATTCATTGAAAGGGGGAAGAATGGGAAAAAGGGAAAGCCTTGATGGCGCGCAAGCACTGCTCAGCAGCAATGAAAACACTGGTGTGTTATTGTCGTGGTTTAAGGCTAACTCACGCAGACTCTCTCTCTCACTCACTTCCCCCTCTTTCTTCCCCCCGCTCCCAGAGGGATGGGAAGGAGAATCAAAAAGAATGCAACTCCCACAGGTTGAGATAAGAACAGTTTAGTAACTAAAGTATAACACAAACCGCTACTGCTACCACCAATAATAATAATGACAAGAGAAATACAAGGAAAGAATACAATTCTCACCACCTAATCCCAAAGCCCGACCACGCAGTGCACCCCCCACCCTTCCGGGTCTCTCCTCTCTGCTCTCCATCCTGGGCATGACATGCTGTGGTATGGAATAACCTCTTTGGTCAGTTTGGGTCAGGTGTCCTGTCTCTGCTTCCTCCCGGCTCCCCTCCTCCCTGGCAGAACATGAAAGTCCTTGGCTAGACCAAAACATCACTAAGCAGTAACCGAAACACTGGTGTTATCAGCACTGTTCCCAGGCCCAAAATCAAAAACACATCGCTGTACCAGCTACCGAGGAGGAGAAAAAATGACTGCTGCTGCTGAACCCATGACAGTTATTAACAAACGAAAATACAGCACCATCCTGGCTGCTATGAAGAAAATTAAATACATCCCAGACAGACCCAGTAAGCAGCCTCTTGGATCACATTGTACAATTCATAATCTTGAGCTAGGTATTTACAAGAGTCTTCACTACCAAGAATACCAGCTGCAAAGTTCAAACTATATGGGAGGATGACATTTCAAAAGTCGCATCTTGAAGTAGATAACTGAATAGATAACTGATGCCAGATGAAAGTAAAGTAACCCAAAAAAATTATTCAATCACCTTTGATGGACTTCCATTAATTAAATAGTATGATGATAACAATACTAAGTGCAAAATGTAACCCAGTGTGAACTTAGGCTATGCCGGCTTCATTGTTGAGTTTTTTGAGCAGAATTGTTTGAATGCCTCTCACCTAATCTGACTGACACACTTAGAAAATAGGGCACTTTTTCATTGGTAGTATGACTTCCCTAAGTTAGATGAGTCTTCCATCCTTAAAGTCCTGCTTTCTGGACAAGTACCCTTAATCACTAAGCTACTATATTAATAGTTTAATACACTGAAACACTTCAGTGTTTTTAATAGGTGCCCAAACCCAAAGCTATCAGCTGACAGGTAGCAGATAAGCACATCACTACTGACATGATCCATCTACAAATAACAAGTACTGATTCCTATAACCTGAAAGCCTACGGGCATTAAATGAACCCTTCTTTCTGAAGCATTTCTTTCCAATTGCAAAACCACCATGTTCAAATAAGCAGGTTTTTATTATGGATTAAAAATTTCAACCATTATTTCATAAAAAATGCAATGAATGACATAATTTTTATAAAAATAAGAAATCAGACAACTTCCATTCTCTCAGGAACTCTGGAAGTAGCCCACCTCATTTCAAATCTCACAGAATCAGCCCCTCCTCTAGCCATTTATCTAACTACACTCTGATTATGACAGCCTGTTGCAGTAGTAGAAAGGTCTCTTTGCAGACCTAACTCCTGGACCAGTGAGATCTCTCTTCCTTTTGGAGCTTCTTTCAGCCGTACAACCTACAGTTGTTCCAGACAGTTTTGTTTAATGCTTCTACCGGATTCCCATGTACAGGGCAAAAAGCATTGCTATGCATTTCTCTGTCATTCCTCACCACTGCAGCATAGGTGTGTTACATCAACAGCTCAGGAGCACTTCTTGGTACTTAAAAACAATCTTTAAGGAATATAATAACCGCATTTTGTGAGGAGTAACTTTTGGGAAGTTTAGAGTTTCGTATGTGCAATAACAACACAAGCAGCAGGAGGGCAGTTCACCAATACAGAATAGACCTGACTCTGTGCTGTACTGAGACTGTCTGTGATTATTCTAGAGATTCAGCCGGATGTTATTAATCAACACCAAAAAATGGACCAAAAGATCATGGAGCTGTACTTTATCTTGACCTAGAGAGATCACCTCAAGTAATAAAAGCAAGTTTAGCTCCTCTGCCCATGTAATTTCTGCCTTGCTGATAAGGCTGTCAAAGCCCATGTCACATGGTTGTTACAGATGCTATTCTGAGACACAGTTGTTAATGAATAGACTGATAACTCCCAATAAATAGGCAACAGGGGGCAACAATTTTTATCTATCCTGTCTTGCACTGCAGACAGAAAAAACCCTGCACATAGAGTGAATGTGAACTGGCTTTATTCCCATACAGTCAATCTGATAAATGAAATAAACCAGTTAAAAATTTACCACTATTCTTTTCTTTTTTTTTTTTTTTTTCAGGTTAGACCAGACATTCGGGTAAACTCTGCTTCACAACTGTAAGAAATAACTGGAAGAGTCAGCGAGAGGAAAAAAGTCAGTGAGAATGGGAAGCACCCACTAAATATTCAACTGAAATCCAATAAAATTTTCATAATCATAAGGATAGGTATGAATCCTTAGAAAAAGCCTTGAAGATCATAAACCTAACTTAAGCCATCCATTACCAAGTCAGTATTCATCACTACAGCAGAGGTAGTGGCCTATCAAGTCTATGTGGTACAGAATTGTTGTAAGTAATGCACAACAGAAGGATGGAAATTCAGCCAGCAACTTCTGAATTGTCGGCTCTTTTTACGACTTGCAGGATTTTGGTGTGATTGTTACATCTGTACATCATGATAACTTCTGGCTTACCTCTTGTCTGCTCTGATAGGTAATATAGAGTAACTGTTGATAAGTGGGGTTTTTTTTAATTTCAGGTTTGACTGCAAGCATCTAAGCACTGAAAATGCTACAGAAGCAGTATTTAAAAGAAAGTAGTTCCCTATTTTATTTTTTTCCCAAAAGAAGTCCTACCATCTTAATTCTATAAAGCAATGTAAAAAACATTTTAGTAATTTTCCTTTTAAGCAAATAAAACTCACTGGAAGGCCTCTTTGCATTTCTTCAACATTACTATGAAAATGAAAGCACTAGGAATAGTCAGCATATTGGGCAAGAACTGGTCATCATAATTCCATTCTTCACTCTTAAGGTTCCTCTAAACTGAATATCACCAGATTCAAAAGCTATGCAGAAACTGTGACTGCATTCCACAGCATGCTGTGGCAAGGGGCCTTTTCAGTGTGTCACTGCAATCCACAAACGCTGGTTTTCCCATGAAAACCAAGACACAGATGTGTGCCTTAATCTCCTCCCAGCTTGAAGTTGAGATCTTTGTTTTCTGTTAATTCTCTTGCACGTGGGTACGGTCTTATTAGCTATGAGATTTCTTTACAATGGCTATTTATTATCTATAGCCTTATAAACTCTGAGAGTACCAACTAGGGATTTGGATGTGTCCAAAATGTGCACTCTGTCTTGAAGACATGAAGCGCATCTTAGTCCTATGGATACCATCAAAAACAGCCAGTGTTTAAATGCATTTCTTGCTTCCTAGTAAACTTAGACAAAGTCTGATAAATCGAATCTTAAAATCACTTACAGAATGCGATGAAATTTAATGTAACACCTCTGCTTTCTTGATTCCTCCCATTCTTGTCAAAGCATATAGAAAGTTTAACACTGTATGCTATTGCTATTACTATGTATACTTCTGTAACACTTGAGAATTCTTAACATGAAACAGAAGCCTTGTGCAGTGCACCACATTCCACAATAATAATGTATATTGTACATAAATATAAATAGGGCAAAAGCTAAATTGCTACGCCATTTCACAAAATAAAATAAAATAAAATAATAAAATGAAATAAAATAAAATAAAATTAAAATTAAAAAATAAAATAAAATAAAATAAAATAAAATAAAAAATTCAAATAAATAAAATAAAATAAAATAATATAACTGTGTTCCTTTATAAATTTTCTATAAGGAATCTCCATGTTCTCACACAAGTGCACATTTAGAACTAGGTAGCAAACCATTAATCAGATTTTCTATTTTTCAGTACATGAAAGGCTTACAAAAGTTGAGTCCCTTTCAATTGTACTGAAGGCAGTTGGGATCAAAGTTTTTAAATACCTGAGTAGGATCATGACACCCACCTCACATAATCTAATTTTTAAGTGCTGTCTTTACTAAAATAATTAAATCCTTGTTCCTGCAATGCTAAGAAGGTGGGAATTTTATTACCATTTAAATGTACTACCACAGCAGGTACCTCTTTAGGAGCACCTGCAATCCCAGCAGATCAGATGCTATACCGAAGGCACAATCCATAAAGACTGTATCTGTGCACAAACACGTATCTCTATCCACTTATTTCTATAATATATATCTATAAAAAGGCTATTCAATTAATTTTCAACCCCTGAAAGACTGATTGTGATCACCCAAAGGACAGTAGAATAATAAAAAAGGTAATGCACGTTTTTCATATTTTCACCATTCATTCTTAAATAGGAAAGGACTTCTAATTTTTAATTTGCATTCTATCAAATTTTTGTGGCAAGCAGCCCAGTATACAGGAAAACAAAAGATCATATGATGATACTGATAAAGCTTCTATTCTGGGAAAAGCAGTTGCATTCCCCTGAACAGAACAGGAATAACTAACCAGCATTTTTCATTTTTGCTTTATTTTGTGTTTTGAAATACTTATTTTATCTAACTGATGCAAAAACTATAATGATGAAGGCTCAACTTTGGAATAGTACTTCTGTGTCAAGTGCACATCTTAGAGTCACAGTAAGAGTGCAGAAACTATAACAAACACTAAAAGCCAATATCAAGCTTTTAATAATCACACATATGAGAAACCTGACTATAGCACTTTGTCTTTATAGTAAAAAGAGCAAACCCATACAAAGCAAGGCTAGAAACAGAACAGTGTGGACACAGGACACTGTACACTATTAAAAAAAAATCTAAGTGGAATGACTTACCACTTCTTCATGGGTAGCACTTTCTACATTTATACCGTTAACCTAAAAACAGATACGATAGGGAGAAAATGATTTGTGATGTGTAAGTTGGTTAACGAAATAAACATAAAGGCAAGTATGAAACAAATGTCTGTGGAAAAAGTGAATATTTACTGACCTGTGTTATTGCATCTCCTATAAATAACATTCCTGTTTGGTCAGCTGTGGGATTACAGAAGGAATACATTTTAATTAAAATTAGTACTGAAAAATAATGCTATATTGTCTTCCAGCAATTGGTTTAGCATGCTGTTTGTAACCTTCATTTGCAAATGATTTGGTTCTGAAGATACCAAGGGCACAGCAATCAGTATTTATCTTACAAAGGTAATAGATTCTTAACAATTTTAAACAAATTAAGAGAGTTATTTTCCAAGCACAAATAACTTATTTAAAATGGAATACAAATGTCATTTCTCACTAATGAAGGATTTCATTAAATTATGTGGAAAATGTGATTCACACTTTTCATTATTCTTTCAAAAAAAGGAAATAACAATTTCTGAAAATACTTACCAGTTCCTTTCCCACTGAACAAATTTACAGGGACCGGTATAATTAAAGAGGTTGTGCCTAGACTCTTTAACATGACGTTGGAGTAAGCTTTGTTCCTGATAATAACAAAATATGTTATTCCAGTCTGTAATTGGTATGCTTCCTGCCTTACAGACTTGTTGGAAATAAAGTTATGAAATGGCAAACGATTCTTTGCCAGTACAAGCAATGACATTTTTGAGGTGATTTTTATAACTTGTCAATTCTTTACCTTTGAGGGGAATTTGAGGATGTTTATCCCTTAGAATCCAATTCTTAATTGAAAGTAAGGCTCTGACCCTGCTAAGGCTGATATAATTAAATAAGGCATACTTGTCTTATATATGATCTTACACGGTCACAGCTTGAGGCTTTGAAGAATGCAATAAATGTTAACAGTATTGAGAGATGGAAATTGAGTTAAAAAAAAAAAAAAGAGTTAAAAAAAAAAAAACTTCATAGACTATTTTTACCATTTCTGCAATATAGCCGTAGCCACTACAAATGTACCTTTGTACAAAATACCTTTTTTGTATAAAATTTACCTTTCTAATAGATTTAACACCACTCTTTTGGCAGATAAATGATAACACTTCATTAGCCATACTTTTATCAGTACTTAGGAAATATTTCACTATTTATTTTAAATACCACACCAGAAGTTGCATTGAAGGTATTTACCCACTTCTTATGCTGCTTTGTATTCAAAAATATGCACACAATTTATAATGGCTGGTAGAGAAAAGAGATCTATGTACAGAAATCCAACTGAATTAGAGCTGTTGAAAAGCATCACTAGGCAACGGAAAGTAGCCTATATTGGGTACATACATAGCTAGAGGTGCTGAACATTAGCTTGAGCATCTCAATGCTAAACTTCTGTTGAAGATGTTAGCAACCATTAGTTATACCATTAATGAAAAATATAGTAATTTTTAATTTAAGGCTTATGTTGGGGCCACTGGGCTGTTTTAGGAAGGTGGGGGCATATTTTAATTTGGGATAGAACAAAGAGGGTGTGTTTGAAATTCCAGTTGTGGGAAAACACAAAAGGATAAAGTCAAAAGGTGCATGCCTTGCTTACTGTGAGTAATTTGAGTCAGAACTGAGTGGAGAAATTTTGAGTATGTCTGCTTTCAAGTATATGCAATAGGACCCTGCAACTTGAATCAGTGCAGAGCCTGGAGATCAACTGAATGAGGTCTAACAGACAGAGTGGGTTCTCAAACTGCTTCAGGAGGACACCCCTAATATGCCAGTCGTGGGCTATCATTCTGTCCGTGTGCGGGGTACAGTAGGACTCACACTCCAACTTAACTTACTCCAACAATCTACAGCAAGGCAGATGTGTTTATTTATACTTCAAGTATTTATAGATCAAGTACCAGACAGTTGATCCACAGATGTGATGAGGATGGCATACACGGACTACAGGTAGCACTGTTTTCGTGAGGCCCTGTCTTATTGGCACTTCTGGGAGGCCAAAGCAGCTGTTGCCATAGGAAAGACCAGTTGAAAAGAGTAACGTTGCAAAAGAAGCACCATAAGAGAAAAAGGGGTGAGGATGCGAGAGATGTGTTTGGAAAGAATTTCTGAAAGAGGTGAAAACAGAGAAATGTAGGATTGGTGATAAAGGACAGTGTATTGAGCCAGAAAGTGTTTGAGTGAAACATGAGATCCTGATGGAAGAGAGTGTCATGAAGATTTGTAGACAGGTAGGTAGGTATCACCATGCTCCTAGATGTTCAGCTATCCATGACCCGCTGCATAATGACAATTGCACAGCCGTGTAATCTTGTTTAAATCTGCTGAGAAAACTGCTTGGTTTAACAAAAGTTATTATAAAATACATAGAATGGCATCAATGCAAAACAGGAAAGGAACAATTCCAGACACAGGTAAAATTCTTGAGATGGTTTAGTTAACAGGTCAAGACTTGAAGAGGAAAAACACTGACATGACAAGGTGTAAAATCTCAAGGAAGAGAGGTGGAGGATGGTAACTCAGCAGCACTGAAGATAAATCTCTTCCAGGGAGCAATAGAAGCTGAATCTTTCCCACCTGACTGTTGACTGCCAGGTCAGTAAGGACTCATTGGTCATTCCACAGGGATGATGAGTACTGCAATATCCCCAGCTACCTACTGTGTGTGTTAGACAATAAATTTTATACCTAAAGAGCACAAAGCAATTATATCCTGCTTGCAAAGTCTCTACACACAATCAGAGCTGTCTAGATGAGTAAATGAGAAAAGAACCATTATGTGGTCGGTGCCAAACATTCTGTGAACTGAAACAAAGCACAGAAAATGAGGACAAACATGGCATTTGCTCCAAAAGTACATTATACTGCAAACTAACCAAATAATGTAGACACCTCCATAGCTGCTGCCATCAGAGCCAGTGATGGTACTCTGGCAAACTATGTTTGCATGCCTGTGATGAAACACTTTGGGTTTAGCCAATTGTCTGATTTAAAATCAATGATGATTTTAAAGAAAAATATTTTGCACAAAAATTTATAGAGGATATATCACTATGATGCAGAAGTTACATTGTAGTTTACTAAACTGCATATTAGAAATAAATTGATTTGAAAAACTCCCTCAAAAGAGACAAAGAGGCAGTCTTGTTATCTAAGGCATATTTTAAATCTGAAGACATCTACTAATGTTTTCATTAAGTCATATATTCTTAACATGACAAAAATATTAAGTAAAAGGTTCCAGGTTATGTGGGATGTTTTTCTCCCAGTCATAACATCCTCATATACAAAGGTGTCTATGAAAGGCTGCTCCACAATTATCAGTCACTATGTGTAAAATCAATCAGTACTAAAACCAAAACACTCAAGAAAGAGCTTTGGAATACTAAGAAGCATATAACCTTATTCAGAGAAACAGTACATATAACTTCTTTAGAATTCAGTATGCATCCTGAAGTTTTACTTGAAATAGTATTTTAGTAGCAGTGAATTGAATACACCTAAAAAAAAAGCTTGAAAATAAAATAAGCACAAAGTTGTAAAAAGCAGAAATGTACCAGGCTGTAAAAGAAAATGAAGCGCATGCTACACCACTTAGTGCTACATTACTTTTTTTCTGTATCTTAATTATGTTTAAAAAGGTTTAATATTGACTAAATGCTGAACATTCACAAATGATACTGAAGTAGTATGAAAGCATCAGGAAAAACCCGAAGTTGCTTCTGTTGAAGAAATGAACCTGTAAGTAATATGGCATCCTTGTATTTTTCAAGATTAATCACAATACATATTTTCACTCAATTTTTTTAAATTCCTGAAGTACACAAGAAACATACCAGGTACTATGTCCTCTGATATTATTAGTGATGCACAAAACATGTTGCTTAAATCACACAATGAGCCGCATTGACTTCAGGGACCTCTCAATTAAGAAACTTAACTTTAAATACATGCATTTCAGAGCATAAAGAAAATCTAAAAGGCTTAAGAAACTAGATTGAATCAACAGCGAACGCAAGAGACTCCTCAAAGTCAATCAGACGTATTTTTCCTTCTTCTTACATTAACTAGACATAACTACAGTCATGACTGTAAGGATAGACAGGCTCCAACTCGTTCTATTTATCTAAGACAGGTATTTTGACATTTTTAATCTATGTTTTAAACAGAACTATATTAACCCAAACATTGAAAACTACATCCCACAGGGGAGGACTCCTCACACTCTTCCCCTGTTCCAGCATGGGGTCCCTCCCACAGCAGACAGGTCTCCATGGACTTCTCCAACAGGAGTCCTGCCCACAGGCTGCAGTTCTTCATGAACTGCTGCAGTGTGGGTCCCTTGCACGGGGTGCAGACCTTCCGGAACAGGCTGCTCCATCATGGGCCCCACAGGGTCACAGGTCTTGCAGTAAACCCACTCAAGTGTGGGACCCTCTCTCCATGGGGCCACAGCTCCTGCCAGAAGCCTGCTCCAGTGCAGGCTTCCCACAGGGTCAAAGACTCCTTCAGGCATCCCCTTGCTCTGCCATGGACCTCCATGGGCTGCAGGGGAATCTCTGCACCAGTGCCTAAGGCACCTACTCCTCTCCTCCTTCACTGTTCTGGTGTCTGCAGGGCTGTTTCTTTCACATATTCTCTGGCTGCAGTTGCTATTGCACAGTAACATTTTCCTTTTCTTAAATTATCCCAGGCACACTACTGCTGTCACTGATGGGCTTGGCCTTGACCAGCAGAGGGTCTGTCTTGGAGCCGGCTGGCACTGGCTCTGTCAGATGTGGGGGAAGCTTCTAGCAGCTTCTCACAGAAGCCATACCTAGCTTCCTTGCTACCAAAAGCTTGCCACACAAACACTATATAGGCAGGGAGCACAGGTTTGGAGAGATAATAATGGGCATTATGTGAATTAATAAGGATATCCAGCAGTGCTACAGAAATTGCCACTGATCCTCCTGATTATGAATGCCTTAATGGCGGAATGAATCTCCTGCTGAGTCACAGAAGATCAGTGAATAAAAATGCTACTCTGGGAATAGGTTAGGGGACTGTTGAAAAGCTGAGGCCACCCTGCAGAAAAGTATTTTAGCTGGCACTTTGCATAGCTGCATAAAATACAGCATTGTATCTGCAAAGTTAACACAAGATAAATATAGGTTGGCCCGGGAAGTCAGAACTGCTTTCTCTTCAGCTTGAACTATACAAAGAATAACAGGAACTATAATAGTGCACAGGCACCAGAAGCACCACCAGGAAAGACTATCTTTTACACAAGCATCTGAGTGAGGATTGGACATAGCAGTCCTTAGAGTTTGGCATATCGCAACACATGCCTGGAATTGATACCAAGAATTGTCTAGGACAATGTACAAGCTAGCAACATGCTCCATCTACTGCACCAAATAGGATCCTGTAGACAAAATAATGCTGTGTTTTTCTCGTAACACTGGAATGATTGGTAAATTCATGGGTAGGGATCCTATCTGGAAAATCTCATGTGCACAAAAGGTGGGGATAAAGACCAATCAGGTGTGTTGGTCAAAAGGCAACTCCTTTTGCCACATAGAAAAGATAATAGGAGAGAATTTGTGAAACCATGATTTATAGCAATATATTGGCACTCCTGTGTTCAAAAGTGAAAATGATAATTTTGTTCCATATAAAAACCATGTGGTTTTGAATGGGAAAACTTGGGGAAGGGAGGATAAAAAAAAATCCAAATCCTTTACAGAAATAAACACAATCAATTAAATGTAATTTCTTGCTGCTCTGTGACACAGGAACTGTATTCAGAGAAAAGACTAAGCATCATGAGAGGCAAAGAGCCATAGATTGGGAGCAGACAAATTTTCCTTGAAGTTTTGAGTAAAAATTGACAGGGAAATTAAGAAGAATCATCCTCCAAAATTACATGTGAATAGCAGAATCCCAGCTAGAAAAAGGTAATCAAGTCAGATTCCACTGTGAAAAAACCCTGAAGTGATGGACATTTCTAACCATATATATACTTCCCATTTTTAGTGTCACATCTAGTATTGCCCTGCAATGAAACATGATTTTTGCTGTTTCATTACTGTTTTTCCCTTCTCCTACACTTTATCTATCTGTACCTGTTTATGTTTGTGATTTCATATCTCTCTCTCTCTCCATTAATTTTCAGTGTGAGTGTCCCTTAAGGGCAGTTCTCTCACCCCAGTCTGAACTCTATTCTCAAATTATCATCAAGTGTATAATTATATCTGGAATTATGACCATTTTATAGAGATTTTACAGTTAGCAGTAAAGCACACTGAAAACATGAGACATGAACTGTTATAACTTCAACCTTTTTTCAGATGAAATGTTTGAATTCTAAACAAGTTGGAAAATACTGAACAGGAAAATTGTAGCTCAGATTAGCTTGCAGACGGTGCAGCAGAGAGAGCCCATAGGAATGGTTATCAAGATAAATTTGTACTAGAGAAAAATACTTCCAGTTTTACATTCAATTCTTCATCATTTGATTTTAACTTTATAGAAAAATACTCAAAGTAAGGAAAAAAATTGGAACATTAATAGTGATAAGTACTTTAAAGTTTTGCCTTTTTAAGAAGAATCATGACAACTAAGATGTGACTGTAAGAAAAGCAAAGCCTTTTTTTTTTAATGCATTGTCTGAAAATTTGAAAGTGACACATTATTACCGTCATTTATTACTTGGGATACTTCCTTAACCACAGCTGTAAGTCCCTTGAATTTGAAAATAAACGTAAAAATACTCATGCATCTTACATGGACAGAATTCAGGAATAGGTAGCAATAACTGAGAAGCAAAAGCAATAGTTATGAATAAAGCAAGTTATATTTTATAAAAGAAAAAAAAAAGAAGAGTTCTACTAGCCATGTACAACTATTATTTCCTTAAGGGTCAGTGAAAAGCTATTTAAAATTGCAAAAGTACATTTTTTCTAGGAATATGGTCAGTAGTGTTAGAAACTCTAGGTTATATGTATGTAAAATCAATCTAAACTTGAAAACATGATAAAGACCATGAGGATGATAAAGGGGCTGGAGCACCTCCCATATGAAGACAGGCTGAGAAAGCTGGGTCTGTTGAGCCTGGAGAAGAGAAGGCTGCATGGAGACCTCATAGCAGCCTTCCAGTATCTGAAGGGGGGCTACAAAGATGCTGGGAGGGACTTTTCATCAGGGACTGTGGGGACAGGCAGCAATGGGTTTAAACTTAAATAGTGGAAGCTCAGGTCAATGACACCAAGCTGTGTGGTTCAGTTGACACGCTGGAGAGAAGGGACGCCATCCAGAGGGACCTTGATTGTGAGGCGAGCAGATGCCAACCTTATGAAGCTTAACCATGCCAAGTGCAAGGTCCTCCACCTGGGTTGGAGCAATCCCAGGCACAGCTACAGGTTGGGCAGAGAAGAGATTCAGAGCAGCCCTGCAGAGAAGGACTTGGGTGTGTTGGTTGATGAAAAAATGAACATGAGCTGGCTTCAGTGTGTGCTTGCAGCCCAGAAAGCCAACCTTATCCTGGGCTGCATCAAAAGGAGCATGACCAGCAGCAGGTCGAGGGAGGACATCCTGCCCCTCTACTCTGCTCTTATGAGACCTCACTTGGAGTCCTGTGTGCAGTTCTGGTGTCCTCAACATAAAAAGGACATGGAACTGTTGGAACAAGTCCAAAGGAGGGCCATGAGGATGATCAGGGGACTGGAGCACCTGCTGTATGAAGATAGGCTGAGAAAGTTGGGGCTGTTGAGCCTGGAGAAGAGAAGGCTGTGTGGAGACCTCATAGCAGCCTTCCAGTATCTGAAGGGGGCCTACTATAGGTATGCTGGGGAGGGACTCTTCATTAGGGACTGTAGTGAGATGACAAGGGGTAACGGGTTCAAACTTAAACACGGGAAGTTTAGATTGGATTTGAGGATGAAATTCTTTACTGTAAGGATGGTGAGGCACTGGAATGGGTTGCCCAGGGAAGTTGTGAATGCTCCATCCCTGGCAGTGTTCAAGGTCAAGTTGGACAGGGCCTTGGGTGACATGGTCTAGTGTGAGGTGTCCCTGCCCATGGCAGAGGGGTTGTAACTAGGTGATCTTAAGGTCCTTTCCAACCCTAGCCATTCTATAATTATATATTTTCAGAATTATTACCGTATTTTTCCAGGTAAAAATAGCCATATGCATTTTAAAATTAATTCACTAGGTGAATAAATTGACAAACGAAAGCAGTGCAATGTAAACAAAGATGAATCTGATCACACAATTGCATTATTCTAAGGCATAAGGTTAGCTCTAAGACATATGATTAATATCTCATGTAAAAGGCTTTCTGAGCTGAATAACATCATATTAAGTTAGACAAGTTATGAATAAGTAACATTATCTGAGGAAATAAATTATAATCTGACATATTCAATCTTTTATTTTTTCCTAAATTATGAAACTAAGTTTCCATTAAATTATGTTCTAGTATGTCGAAAAGGTTAAAATGTTTTAGAGATGATAGCTGAAAAACAAACTTGGAGACTAACGTTGGATGCCAAATGTAGCAGAAATACATGCTTTAAATGAATTACAAGAAAAAAAGGAGATGTAGTTCCTAAAATAGCCTTAAAATTCTCTGGTTCAGAAATCAGTAAGGGAAAGATAAGAACAGTGGAAAGACCAAAAATAGAACTTTTCTGAAATTGCCAAATGATGTTATTAAACTTCTCATATTATCCCATGTGACATTATCTCCAAGCAGAAGGGCTGTTACATTTCTCTTTCCATCAAATACTCTGTACTGTTCTTGACTGCTTCAGCCTTAAAATCAGCTGGAGAAGTTTTACACTCTTAAGTAGTACGTTTCAATGCATTGGGAATCTCTGTTACAGTTAAAAGATGTTTTCTGCCTAGCTGTTTGCTTCTCCAGTTTCTGTACCAGTTTCTGTGGTAAAAGCAAGCTCCAAATCCAAAGTCCAAAACAGCATCCATCCTCAAAAGGACTTCAGGCAGTTCTCTTCTGAACATATTATCTGAATCAAAAAATACTACACAGTTTTCTGCAGTTCCTAAGGGAACTACATTGTCAATCAGAGGGAGGTGAGTGGAAGAAGGAACAGAAACTCTATACATCAGTGGCATCCTATGGCCACAGCTGATTCACTCAACTGCTACCTCAACAGATGACAACTCTGAAACAGATGACAACTGAAAAAGAAACAATGTATTGTTCATACCTTTCTCTATTTAGTCTGGAGTATAAAAAATGATGGCCATAATCTTAGAGGTCCACTGAAATTACAAATAATGTTTTTCAGATTTTATATCTACCTATTTGTTTAATAAACTGCAAAATGCACCCTCTGAAGAAAATATTCATCATAAAACCCTTTAGAACTAACATTTTATATTTTGACTTAGCTGTTGTGCAAAACTAATTATTGAAAGTTGATCATCTTCACATGCATAGAGAAGAATTTGCCCATTAATATACTCTCTGAATGCAATTATTTTTCAGTATCAGGAACTCAATGCACACATTTCTAGACAGAAACATATATCATGCATACATATATAAAGCCTCATTTTGGGAAAGTACCTAAGCAACTGCTTAATTCTAGAGCTGTGTCTGATTTTTAGCCAAACCAAAGGAATGAAATCAAATTTCAAACTGACCTAAAATGGGAATTGTTTGGTTTTCTTTGTAAAGATGTGTTCTGGATTCATTGAGCTCTTAAATCCTATTCAAAAAATTAACACAAATTCTACAACAAAAGAAAGCTGCTAAGCAAAACTTAAAAATATTTCATCCCAAATTGTCTTCTGTCCAGGAATTATGTATGAATAATTTATTTCATTGTAACAATGAAAATACTACCATCTAATAAAACATTTAATACCTCATTTTAAGTATATGCCTGTTCAGTTAAATAATCACCTAAAAATTAACCCTTTGCATTCTTCTACCCAAAGAATTAATTCGATTTAGGTCAATAATTTAAGTGTCTTGCTTTAACATTTAATCCTCAAAACAAATTCCAGTAGTATAAATCATCCTAGAACCTCACCTCAAGAATTCTTCTACCTATATGCTTCTCACTAAATATACAATGAATGCTACTGGACATCAAGTATGTGCTCAACTACCAGGTTGAATAAAAACTGTTTCCTGAATCAGGGAACAAAATACTTTCTTTTTACTTGCTGACTGATCTTTAACAGTTCATTAAGATGTCCTTCCTATTTAGAAGCACTGACTTTTATGGCCTGCCTATTCTTGAGGAGGCAACAATAATAAAAGAAATCCAATATGCTAAGAATATTCTTCTATGACTTCTGAAAATAAATTTAGAACTGGAGTCACTGGTCCAAGGGAGACGACAGTGAGTAGATTCTATCTTAATTCGCTTTCCAGTAATAACATTGGCGAATACAATTTTAAAAAATATACAAAGTATGAATAATCCTAAAAAAACACTGAAGAAATTTGCAAGTGATATTAGGAAACAAGTGTACAGATATTAAATACCATCCAGCTTTAAATGCCTATGTTGAAATAAGATCTTTCTTATATTTAAAGATGGCCTTGTGTTCAGTCTTCACCTTCATTAGCATAAGGCTTAATGCAAATTTGTGATCTATTCTGACTCCCTTTTAAATTCAAATGCCTCCATTTGGGTTTAAAACATCCTTAATCTTGACCTTGCTGGCTCAGTGGAATGAATCTCCCAGGCTGATGAAGCCAAGGCAGCTGTAGGGATGAAGAACATCAGCTGTGAACTAGACCATGCTAAGCAGATTGATTATAATCTCACATAATGTCCACCAATTTATTATGACTAGGCTTGGTTACCCCAGTTCTACCACCTTTGAGGATAACTGTAGTCAACACATTAAAAATACCTATAGGGGAAGTATCACACATGCTTCCATACTAAACAATCTTTGCTTGGCACCTAAGTATAAATGAAACTGTTAAAAGCCCTCATCAAACTGACACCATGTCCTCCAAACAGATGGTCCTGAATGGAGGCAGCCAGGATGTGATATTTGGACGCAGTCTGTGTTTGCAGAGCACATGGTTTTAAGCCAAGAATGTTTCAGTGGCTGAATATCCCAAGTTCATTCCAGTCCTGTCAGGGTATATAGCATCCCCCATCAGAAAAGACTAAACATAGAATAGAGGATTGTTCAATACAGCAAAACATGAGTTATAAGTCACTTTTTATCAAAAAGAGCAGGAAAATGCTTTTAAGTTAAGGTCTTAATGAATTTCAGCTCTTAAGAGAAGACCTTTTTTGAAACTGGCAAAATGCAAACTATACCTATACCACCCAGTTATATTTAATTTTACTTAAATATTTTCAGCACGCCTGAGCTGAACCCATTGTACCGTTTCATTGTTGCTGCTTGTGTGACTCCACATGTTATATGAGATGAGCAGAGCTCACAGCAGTAGCCAGATTACTGCAGCATGTCTCATGAAAATGGAAAATTGCATCAGGGTGACAAAATGTGACTGCTAACTTGGTCATTCTGCAACACAGATCAGAAATATGATCACTTGATGGTTATACAATTAAAATTTCCAATACTATATGCAGAAAGTCATTTGAATGTATGACAAGGTTAGATTTTAATGTTCATTTGTTTTCACAGTCTCCACCCTTTAAGTTCTACAAGTTCATAAAGATGCTTTAGTAATTACAAATGGGAGTGGCAGATATGAGAAAGATATAAACACATAAAAGCCCATTCACCCATATATTGTGTCTAAGGATTCTTTCTATTTAGTGGATCTGACAAAATTTCTTACAAATTCACTGTACAAGTAAACCTGGCCTTCCAAAGTTCCGAATATTCAGTTACACATCTCTGAGAATAAGACTGTACATCTATTTGACTGTAAGCCTTCAGCAGTTTTTAACACAAATAGTTAAAACTAATTCTAACACATACATAAAAATAACACACACTTAGAAGCTCTTAGCAACTCCTGTACAATGTTTGCACAACTATTGTACAATGTTAGAGCACAATGCACTCTATCTTAAGCCAGTTTCAAAGGAAAATACAGGAAAAGCAATACTGTATTAAATAAGATTAAAAAAAAACAACCTAAAGAAAGCATAAATCAGTTTGAGACAATCTTCCTGAAATACTCCAACATCAATACTATCTTTTCATCATCTGGGAGATTATAAATCATGTAGCTAATATGCTGTATGAACTGGATGATTTTATATATGGGTAGGAGAAAAAAAAATCCTTGTTTTGAAGTGAAGTAATAACCAATAGGATTAAAATTATTCTGTAGCTAATTTTTGACATTATTTTTGATTTTGTAAATGTGTTTGTATCTACTTGTTCGCATTCCAGCTGGAGACCAGTAACGAGTGGTGTCCCTCAGGGATGGGTCTTGGGACCAGTCTTGTTCAACATCTTTGTCAGTGACATGGACAGTGGGATTGAGTGCGCCCTCAGCAAGTTTGCCGATGACACCATGCTGTGTGGTTCGGTTGATACGCTGGAGGGAAGGAATGCATCCAGAGGGACCTTGACACACTTGTGAGGTGGGCTGATGCCAACCTGATGAAGTTTAACCATGCCAAGTGCAAGGTCCTCCACCTGGGTCAGAGCAATCCCAGGCACACACACAGGTTGGACAGAGAAGAAATTCAGAGCAGCCTTGTGGAGAAGGACTTGCATGTGTTGGTTGATGAAAAAATGAACATGAGCCAGCTTCAGTGTGCGCTTGCAGCCCAGAAAGCCAACCTTATCCTGGGCTGCATCAAAAGAAGCACAACAAGCAGGTTGAAGGAGGTGATCCTGCCCCTCTACTTTGCTCTTGGGAGACCTCGCTTGGAGTATTGTGTGCAGTTCTGGTGTCCTCAACATAAAAAAGGACATGGAAATGTTGGAACAAGTGCAAAGGAGGGCCACGAGGATGATCAGGGGACTGGAGCACCTCCCGTATGAAGATAGGATGAGAAAGTTGGGGCTGTTCAGCCTGCAGAAGAGAAGGCTGTGTGGAGACCTCAGAGCAGCCTTCCAGTATCTGAAGGGGTCCTATAGGGATGCTGGGGAGGGACTCTTCATGAGGAACTGTAGTGAGAGGACAAGGGGTAATGGATTCAAACTTAAACAGGGGAAGTTTAGATTGGATATAAGGAAGAAGTTCTTTACTGTGAGGGTGGTGAGGCACTGGAATGGGTTGCCCAGGGAAATTGTGAATGCTCCATCACTGGCGGTGTTCAAGACCAGGTTGGAAAGAGCCTTGGGTGGCATGGTTTAGTGTGAGGTGTCCCTGCCCATGGCAGGGGGGGTTTGAACTTGATGATCTCAAGGTCCTTTCCAACCGTAACTATTCTGTGATTCCATGATTCTAAGTAGGGAGAAAGAATGCATATATTTTTGAAACACTTATTTTCACTTAAATAATATTACTAGGTTGTTTCCTCTAATATTAAAGCACTAGAATCTTAAAACAGAAATAGTCCCTCAAGTTCATATGACAGATAATTTGAACATGCTCTCTTCATTATTATTATTTACTAATTAATATGATAATATTGAAGTAATTTCTTTTCAAGCAAAATAAGGACCCTCTGAAAAAATGCAGAGGAGAAATCCAAGCACAGTCTGTGAGCTAGTGAAGCATAAGGCTGAACATGTTGCCAAGCAAATGTGCTTAATCTTCACTGTAGCAAAGTAGTAAGAGAGGCTGATGAATTCAAAAGATTGAGTCAGTGGGTCTGGGTTGTTTAATGAGCAGGACATGCACTGAGGGCCACAGTGCAGTGCTCTGTCTTTTTTTTTTTTTGCAGTAAAGATTTGATGAAATGGGTAGATTTACTGTAGAGAAGAGAGGAAACACATAGAAGCTCATAACACAAACACAATGAATCTTCAAATATGTAAAAGAATGCCTCAGCAAAGAAAATAACAAACTAGTCCCCACATCCATGTCTAACAGAGAAGAAAATATGACTCGGTTTTTCATCAGCTAAGACCCTTATTTCGTATTTCAAGGCACTGCACACCTATGTGAAACTTACTGAAGGGCCCCTTTGTTTTCAGTGCACCTCTTCAACTTACCAAAATCACTCCAAGCTCTGACACAGTCCCCCAGAGGTTCCTCTTGCTTAGATAAATGTCAGTGTAATACTTAACTGGGATAGATGACAGTGATTTAGATCTTGTGATACCATAATCATAATAAACATTACAAATCACTCTCTGCTTGCAACAAGGCACAGTTAGTCATACCACATAGCAGTGAATTACTGCGTGGAGAAAAAAAAATATGTCTGGTTTGTATTTTGTCAATCTGCTGTGTTATTAAAATTAAGTACATCAGTAGATTTCCTATGTCACAGTTTTGTTTCCAAAAGTAACTTTCAATATTTTGTTTACAACACAATTGTCTTACTCCAGTAAAAATATGTTTTCAGAAACCATTAATTACCAGTAAAATTGCAAGTATAGATCCTAAAGACTTGAAAAGATAATAGATTTTGAATTCAACACAAAGGCACGTGGACTTTTGGACATTACAGAGTATCTTAAAGACAGTGTGAGGCTGAAAGAATGAGCCACACGTGTTTTAACTCTCAGTTTAAAGATAATTTAATTTTTCAAAACAATCCATAAATGCTACAGTATTGTTTAAGTAAATAACATAAATATAAGTTACCTGCTTGGTCTTTAAATATTTTTGATATGACGACAGGCACTTTGTGCTCAGCACCACCCTGTAAAAGATGTGCATTAACCATGAGCTCTCAATTAAGACTGAAGTGAATTAGCTGTATTGAAAAATTAAAAGAAGAAACGAGAAGGGATCCATACCTTTATGCTTAAGCCCAAGCCACCAACTGGTTGTCTATGAAGGGTAACAGTTCTGTGCTTTAAAAAATTGTAGAAAAAAATAAATTCAGGTGAAAACACAATATCTGAATAAGCATAGAAGATGGTTTTAAACTTTCATTTTTTTTTACTTCTAAAAAATTCATTCTCAGAGGTAGCCTAGAATCTAAGTCATCCAGTTCTGAAGTATCATTCACCAATTTATAGGCACTTATTTAATTCTTCAACATAGGAGCAGAATTTCTGCGTGAATTCTGCATGCAGACTTTCAGTATGTTTTTTTTTTGTATCACTTCAGTGATATTCTTCCTACCCAGAAACTTTTTACATGCTTTTGCTTTGAGATACGCATTTTCAGAGTTATCACATATGCTCAATATTTAGTCTCATTTTTCAATCACAAATACCAACATTTTTTAATCCATATCTTAAGACCTTTACCATTTTTTGCAGCATATGCCATAAGACTTTTAAAGTCTGCTTCAAATGGTTCTTTTCTTGTGTTTCATATTTAAGCACATAAAGAAGAAAACATTTATCAATATTTTTCTACAGCAACCTATCATATGTTTAACAGTATGCTGAATTTGACATTTCATTAGTATGTAATTCTTGGTGCCTGACAACATAATAATAGCACTTCATTGGCTTACAGTAATTATAGAGTTGAGAGGATTTTTTTTTGCAACATGCTGAACAGTACTGCAGAGAATGCCATCTTTACAGAACTTCCTGAACATATAGGAGGGTAGATTTAGATCAGATATTAGGAAAAGGTTAATTCCTGTGAATTAACCTTTGTGAGACACTGGCACAGGTTGCCCAGAGAAGCTGTGGCTGCCCCATCCCTGGCAGTGTTCAAGGCCAGGTTGGACAGGGATTTGAGCAACATGGTCCAGTGGAAGGTGCCTCTGCCTGCGAAAGGGGGGTTGGAAATTGATGATCTTTAGGGTTCTGTTTCTACTCAAACCATTCTGTGATTCTATGATTACTTATTTTTTCCTTTTCAGTAGATAAGAAAATATATATGAGATTACTCCTATATGTATATTTCCTGTTGGGTATTTTACAATTTCACTAATTCAGCTAAATATAAATTATTATTTCAGCAGTCAAGCCCATAAATTTCAGATTATATAATTCAGCTTTACTGAAATCTGTGCTAATTCAGATTGTTTCATAGGTTTTCGTCATTTTGAATTACATCAAAACTTTTTATCTAAATTAACATGCACACTGACAAAGCTCTGATTCAATCTGAATTAGAATATGACTCTACCTTTAAATTCAGTGACTCATTCCCAAGAATAATTTTCTATGTCATAAATCCTGTCTGCTTGCTTAATTCATATTTCTTTTCACCTATGCTTATACCTTGTAAACAAATTATCCCAATATATTCCATCACAGAGGGATGACGGAATAAATATTTTGAGAGCTTAAATTGCTTTAGCATTAGCAAACAACAAATACAAAACCATTATATGGATAGATTTAGCCATTTTATGAAAGACAAGCAAGGTATTATTTATTGGCATGTTACATATTCAACTGCCACTAACGTATTTTCATACGGTTGATAGGTACATTTCAAATTATTATATTGATGATATAATTGAGATTGTAGCCCTATGAAGCAGTTTCTTTACACAACATCGTAATAATAAGTTTTGTGATTTCATAGTTCATAGCATTGCTTATTTCAGAGCTTCAATATTTCTATGAAAGGCAATTTAAAATAAGGTCTTTATCATGTACCTCAACATTTCCTTTGTAACAGCTTCTTTTTTAATTAGAGCTATATTTGAAAAATGAAAAAAACTTCATTCCTTTAAAGATATGTAAAAGTAAAATGCCAAAAGCTGAGGATCATCAAGTGTCATAACCAAGATCATTTACAAAAGCTGACACAGATTTTTTTTGTTATTGATTTTGAATTTCAACAAGTTGAACAGTGTACAATTCCAGGGGATTAGGAGAAAACTAATACTGAGTCAATATTGAAAGCATGTAAACAGAGCCAGAGATTTTCATTATATTACAATACTTTAAGGTCAGATGATCATATATCTGGCAATGAACTGTCCATTTCATCACCGATGAATGGTAAAACCAATTCACACGATTTATAGGGGAATAATTTTAAAGAGTTTTATGGAAAAAACCTTTTCAAATTACATGAATACTTGCTACAAAATTTAAAATCTTGATGACAGAGTACCAGCCTTGTAATAATCCTAACAAGACATTGATCTGACATGCTAAAAAAAACTCGATCAAAAATGTAAAACAATTCAAAACAATATGTTGTAGTTTAAGCACATGTAAATTGGCTAACTAAAAAAAAAAAAAAAAATCAAAATGTAATTCAGATAAAGCAAATATTTGGTGGCTATGCTTCTTGTGGGATAATAGCAGTATATATATTACATCTAAGAAAAATAAAAATCAGTGATCTGGAAAAAAAATCTACATTAATTACAATAAAGTTTTTAAGGACTACACCTGTAATAAGGGTAATGATGGACAGGTTCCAAGCATATAGAACTTCAAGGTCATTTAAGGTCATCCTTGTAATAAAGAAAACAGCTGAAACAAATAGAGAAAAGCACTCTATCTATCTGCAGAATTTGGTCTTCTAAAAAAACCTAAATATGAGTCATGAAGACTATGAGAAAATCCTACATTCCTGAAGAAAGCCATGGCCAAAATCACTAGCATAATCCTGCATCACTGGGAGACTGTTAAGAAGGAGTGGAAAGACTTTAAATTATTTCTGTACCTGGAAGTGATGCCCACTTTAAACAATACAGGTAGTTCTGATACACTCATTTTGAAAATGATGCAAAGAAATTGGAGAGGTAGCAGGCAAGAGCCACAGGAACACCAAATACCTTGACAGATTTGTGTAGCAACGAAACAGATGCCAGGAGTTAAACATATTTACCTTTTTCAAAGGACTTTTAGAGATGGTTAAGCACAATTTTAAAGCATCTTCCTTGGCAGAAGACAAGCAAATCTTTCAGACAGACACAGTGAAAATTTCAGTTACTTGAAGTGGAAAACAGACACATTCAGACAAGATTTTAAACTCTGGTAGCATGACACATCACAACTAGACTTCTTAAGAAATACTTTTCTAGTAGTAACATAGCTTTGAGACCTTACAGTGTACAGCTATTTCTTTCTTCATCCTTATTTAAAGCATAATCTGTCATATTATTTCATGACCACAACTTTAATTTAGTTCTAAACATAATACTATAAAAATACTTAGGGCTTGTTTTGTACCAGTAAGCAGTACAATATTTAGGTACATCCACATAAATTAAATTAGCTTCCCAGCCTGCATATATATCCTCCTTCTACAGAGCAAGAATGGAGGCACAAAAAGACCCAGGGACAACTATTCTGTTCTAGTGATGTGAAATGCCTTAATATTTTTTCAAAGTATTTGTATGAACTTTATCTGTTCAAAGTATCTTGTTGGCCAGCTGCAGCCTTTGCTTCGAATGCTCAGCATTTTATCACATTATAATTTCAGATTAGAAAAGATGTACCTAATGCCTGATCAACAACGTTAATTTGGCACAATTCTAACTTTCTAATAATTGACTTTGCAACTTCATTTTAAAGGAGAAAATTAAATTATTATTTTTTGGGGGAGTAAAACCTACAAATTCACATGGCTCAGTATAGTCTAGTTTCTATTTAGTCCTTCATTTGGACCCTTAAATTCATAAAATAGATGCTCATTACTCAAAAAAAAAAAAAAAAAGTGTAATTTAGAGAAGAAAATCGGTGGGTAATTTAGAGATTTAGAGGAGATTCAACATTAGATACCTGCTGAATTAAATTTCAGGTTTTGTAAGAAAGCATGCTAAACAGTAATTATTGCCTTTTATCTGACTTCTGCACTCTGTCCCCTCTAACTTCTCCTGTTGTCCTATTGTCTTTTCAGGACCTTTATATAATTTTGTTCTTCTTGATCTCGTAACTCAAAATTCAGGAAGATATTTTTCACTTCTTCAAACCAAAGAACAGACTGTTGTACAATTCCTGTCTCACAAGCCATGCCTATGCTAAAATAAAGCAGGCTGGAGGATTTTCTCCAGCAAAGCAACACAGTAAAACTCCCAAACAACACTACCAAATTTTCTTTCCTTGAAAACATTATGATTAACACTGCCTAACTGGAATGCTAAATGACACATGTAATCTCTTGATTTGGTCTGAGGCATTGTTTAAGAGAGTTGCAACTGACATTGGCCAAAACTGAGACACAGAGTACACCAACACCCATTATAGACAATTTGGCAAAAGCCAAAATGCAGCCAGAGACTGCTCTCACCGTGGGACAATGTTGAACTTGCGCTACAGCATGTGTTTTATTTTCTAGAAGAGATAAAGTCACATAGACCTGTGTATGACAGATCTTGCAGTACATAAACAAAAAGGAAAAGGACACTGATACACATTAACTACAAACACAGATGTAAATTAAAGATTTCTAATTATCCCTACAAGTACTGGTGGCATTGGCAGTCATGTACAATAAAAGCATACATGTAAAATAATATACATCTTAATAGCAGATTTTATTTAAATTCTGATAGAAAAGCATGTAATATTCTGACAGCAGTTCCATAGTTGAGACAAAGTCCAAAGAACATTTAAAAAATAAATCTCTTCATATACTCTAAATGATGATGCTTTTATATCTGGCAGTACGGATACAATTCTAATAGCATCACACTAATAAATCATTTTATAAACTATACAATAAATATACTAATACTGGTACAAACAAAGGTTAGCCAAACTCAGGTTTCATGAAAGCAAGTCCAACTGACAACACTATCTGCCAAAGCAGAATTTTCTTGTTGCACACTTGCGCAGTTACTGGTAACATAATTCCTGGATGTGGACTACTTTACTAAAGGTAATGCTGTCTGCCTGCCTCTGCTTTTTCCTTCAAAGTATCAGCTGCGCAGAGTTGGAAGGGCAAGACTAACTGACAATATGTTATCAAGAATTGCTTGCATTAGAACCTAACCTTCTATACAACTGTGGATTATATACCCAACCAACAGGTTTCAGCATGGTTAAGATGACCTCTGTGAGAACAGAACTGTGTGCACATACAGTATGTTTCAAGTGCAGTATAAAATAGAAAGCTGTTTTTAATTTATAGAGGTGACAGAATAAAGTTTCCCTCAAATATTTTATTCCAGGCTTGTACACTGAAATTAACCTGAAATTAAAGTGATATATAGGGAAGAGAAATCTGTAATAATGCCAATGCCCAGCCACAGGCATGAAGCAAAGACGCAAAAGCCATGACAGAAGCAGATGTCTGTGTTAGTGGAGAAGTAATTCCATTAGTAGTTCTCATAACAGATCATGTCAGTGTACTTTCTTCAAATGTGAATGCTCTCCTTAAAGTGGAGATCCCAGACAGTTGTAATGGTGGTAGATGACCATTAAGCAAATAGACAAATACATTTATGACTCAAGGGAGATGACTACAAAATGATTACCTGAACGTGTAGAAAGTGGCACATCTAACAGGAACCCTTGCTTAGCCCAAGAAACACTAGGCAGGTTTCGTCTGCATTTGTACCAAAAATGTAAGGAAACACAGCAATTAAGTCCTAGATACAAAAATTAGGTAAGAAGAAAGGAAGCAAGAGACCTGGATTTCTACAGTAAGGTTCTCCAAAACTCTTCCAATAGTCCCTGTAGGGCTGAGATAGTGAAGATCTTAATGCATTCCTACAGAGAAGGCTTAAGGAAGATGGATTCAGGTTTATCAGAAACTGAAGCCATTTTATAAACAAACAGAACCTGTGCAGGAGGCAGTCTCATCTGAACTGTAAAGGAATCAAAGCTGCTGGTACTTAAAACTCAGGAAAGCCATACTTAAAATTTTAAACTGTAGTATTGGAAACATTGACAGGTACAAAAGACAGTAAAATTATGGATGATGCTTCTATTACTGATATAAACAGAGATTTTCTGTATCTTGAAGTGAAGTACAGGTTGGGAAGGGAAAAATACAAACACAAAATATAAACCAGAGCTCCCGGAACAAAACCAGAATTGTAGTAAATCTGAAGTAAATAAAGGTATAAGCACTCTGGAGATGTACAAAAATCTCTAATTATGGGATGTATATAAGAAAGGTAAAATAGGCTACATAAGCAGCAGATTAAATGCCTTGTGCTACAAAGGACTTAAGACTCCAATAAAACTAGTACTGTAACTAACCCAACAGTAGAGATCCAGGCTAAAGACAAGCAAGAATCTTTACTAGTGACCACTCAACTAGGATGATAACAATGACTGAGATATGCAAAAAAGCAACAGGAATGAGAAACGCAATGGTGGTAAGACTTAACTTCTGGTAGATCAGACAGAGATACACAAAAGCATATAATGCAGTCAACAAACACCATGTCTCTCTATCAGTCATTGCTTCATGGAGCTCACAAGATAAGACTAAGTACTTGCCCCAGTCCTGAGTATAGCATGTAGGATCTAGTTAAATTTTTTACACATAAAAAGCTACTGTGCAATAGCAGCTGCTATGTACTTTACATTCAACAGTCACCTGCAAACCCAGGAAGGGAACTATGAAAAAGTGAGGAAGCTTGTTGGAAGAAAAAACAAATAGGGCAGCTAAGAAAATGAAAATGTTATAGGCAGTATGAAAAGTAGTTAAGGGTACCACACAGGAAACACAGAGCCAATGAATGCCACTTATTAAAAGGACTTAATAAAGAAGGAAAGGAAAACTGCAGGGCTAAAGAGGAGGTTAAGGGAGGTTATTACATGTAGAGTGATGGACATTCTATTCATACGAAAACAACAAAAAGTAATATAAGCAAATAAAACTGAAAAACAAAATAAGGCAGCAACAGAAAAGTGAGTTCCAAAAACTGCCAAAAAAAAAAAAATAAAAGTTTATAATACACCTTCAAATCTACCAAAAGCAGGAGGTCTGCCAAAAAAAATACAGGGTTGATTCATGATCGAGATATAAAAGGCATGCTCAGTTAACAAGGCTATTGGAGGGAAGATAAATGAACACTTTTCATTAGCATGAAAGAAACTAGAGATGTTCTTCCAACATGCTTTGTAGCACAAAGGATGTATGGGTCTGTATGAATTTGAAACCACTTCAGAAGCAAATTCAGTAAATAACAGTAGCACATCACCAGGGTCACATAGCATTCACCCTAGTATTAAAGGAACGCATGGGTGAGACAAAGCAGACACACTGGAGTGATACTTCTCAATAAACCCTTGATACATGAAGACTACAACACTGAATATAAAATCCCATTTTTTTTTTTTATAAAAGGTTCCTATTAAGGCTTAGGAAACTTAAGGCCTGCGCTAAATAAATTAGAACTGGGGGAGGAAAGGGGAGGGAATAAAATCTGCCGTGAGAGAAACTCTAAGAAAGAGTTCCATTAGACCAAAAAAAAAAAAAAAAAAACCAACCCAGGTGATTCTTTGTTCAATGTATAGCAGATTCTGGAGTCTGTTAAGAAATAAAAAATCTCGATGTTGAAAGTCTACACGTGTTCAAGGGGATACTGGAGAGCTGTAGAAAAAAAGAAATCTGTTAAGAGCCACCATGAAACCGCATTTTGCACAAGAAGGCACTGAAAAACTTGGGGCAGGGAACGTGTTAAAAGAAGCATCACATATTCTTGTCCTGCTTGGCTCTTCTAGGGAAACATTAGCAGCTGCTGTTGGAAGAAGTGGGCTCAGTAGATTTTAGGTCTGACTCAGTTCTGAACTTCTTATGCAATTCCAAAATCTCAGGTCTACAAAATTTGGACAGAAACCCACACTAGTTTTGCAAGCAACTACAGAAGAAAATTCTACTCCAGCACTTCTTGCCAAAACTGTACTGCAATATTTGTGGGAAAAAGAAACCTGTCTTTTTTTTTTTTGACATTAATGATAATGTCATGCTCATATGCAGCTGAAAACCCAGTGTTTATGTCTCAGTCAAACACACAAACAACTTCACTTTTTAGTTGCCTGCAGGCTAGATACAATTTTTCTTTTCAAACTAATTTATTTATGGTTTGAGGCTAAGGTGAGGCAGACATCTGTAACTGTCTTAAAAACCAAAAACAAATTAACAAAAAATACTGAGCTAAAGTTGACTGTATGATGGCTATATTATAGGCAAGGAAAACTCTTTAGAATGTGTACTAATTATCAATCTGTACAGGAAATTTGGAATACTTTCTTTTTCTTTTTAACCAAAGTTTTGCTTTGCTAATGATATATTTTAATAATATCTACAGTTTATTAAAACTCTGCATTCTGAAGTCTGTGTGTATATTGTAATCATTCGTTCCAGCTGCGCTGCAAAGCGGAAGTAATTATGTATCCCCCATAGCATGCCACATAGTAGACCTGTTCTGTTTTCTCTTTCTAGGAGATTAGAGGAAGAATAAGCGCCCTGCATGAAACTTCAGGGTACATTTGAATAGAAAGAATGTAATTATTAAAACTGTAATTGGCCAAGATACCAACATGAAATATTCTTTCTAAGACCTTTTATTGTTTCAAGTTATCAAGGACTGTTTGTTTCTCAAAGCAATACTGGCTCTGTAATAGCTACTGCTTTAAAAATTGGAGTAACAACTTGGCCATAATATTGCCTAGGACATAAGTTCTAAGAAACAAATGCATTGACTAGTGTCAAACGCACCAGCAATGGAAAGAGAAGCTATATTTACCCGCTGTTTGACAGACAGTTTGATCTGCATACATGTCAAGCAGTCCTTTCAGCAAGTAGACTGGCCATCACAACTGAACTTAACCTACAGTAGAAGAGTATTTATTTTGGAAATGTATTTTCAGTCTGAACAAGAAACCGCAAAGCTCAGGAGGCCATTTTTGCAATGCTCTAAGTATTAAAGGAAATTCATATTGTAAAATTGCACATCTGAGTAAAACACCGCCAGCGATGGAGCATTCACAACTTCCCTGGACAACCCATTCCAGTGCCTCACCACCCTCACAGTAAAGAATTTCTTCCTCATATCCAATCTAAACTTCCCCTGTTTAAGTTTGAACCCGTTACCCCTTGTCCTATCACAACAGCTCCTCATGAAGAGACCCTCCTCAGCATCCCTATAGGCCCCCCTCAGGTACTGGAAGGCTGCTAGGAGGTCTCCAAGCAGTCTTCTCTTCTCCAGGCTCAACAGCCCCAGCTTTCTCAGCCTATCTTCATACGGGAGGTGCTCCAGTCCCCTGATCATCCTCGTGGCCCTCCTCTGGACTTGTTCCAACAGTTCCATGTCCTTTTTATGTTGAGCACACAATACTCCAAGTGAGGTCTCATAAGAGCAGAGTAGAGGGGCAGGATGTCCTCCCTCGACCTGCTGGTCATGCTCCTTTTCATGCAGCCCAGCATACGGTTGGCTTTCTGGGCTGCAAGCGCACACTGCTGGCTCATCTTCATTTTCTCATTAACCAAAACCCCCAAGTCCTTCTCCACAGGGCTGCTCTGAATCTTTTCTCTGCCCAACCTGTAGCTGTGCCTGGGATTGCTCCAACCCAGGTGTACAACCTTGCACTTGGCATGGTTAAACTTCATCAGGTTGGCATCAGCCCTCTTCACAAGCATGTCAAGGTCCCTCTGGATGGCATTTCTTCCCTCCAGCGTATCAACCGAACCACACAGCTTGGTGTCATCTCAGCAAACTTACTGAGGGTGCACTCAATCCCACTGTCCATGTCACAGACAAAGATGTTGAACAAGATCGGTCCGAGCACTGATCCCTGAGGGACACCCCTCATTACTGGTCTCCAGCTGAACCACACTGAGCCATTGAGCACTACTCTTTGTGTCCGGCCATCCAGCCAGTTCTCTATCCACCGAGTGGTCCACCTATCAAATTGATGTCTCTCCAACTTAGAGACAAGGATGTCATGTGAGACAGTGTCAAACACTTTGTACAAGTCCAGGTAGATGACATCAACTGCTCTACCCCTGTCCATCAGTTCCATAGCCCCATCATAGAAGGCCACCAAATTGGTCTGGCAGGATTTCCCCTTAGTGATGCCATGTTGGCTGTCACCAGGCACCTTGTTGTTTTTCACGTGCCTCAGCATGCCTTCCAGGAGAATCTGCTCCAAGACTTTGCCAGGCACAGAGGTGAGGCTGACTGGTCTGTAGATCCCCGGCTCATCCATTTTCCCCTTCTTGAAAGTGGGGGTTATATTCCCCTTTTTCCAGTTGTCGAGAATTTCACCTGACTGCCATGATTTTTCAAATATGATGGACAGTGGCTTAGCAACTTCATTCGCCAGCTCCTTTAGGACCTGTGGATGGATTTCATTAGGTCCCATGGACTTGTATATGTTCAGGTTCTTAAGATGGTCTCGAACCAGACCCTCTCCTACAGTGGGCCCAGGGTCTTCATTCTCACTGTCCCTGCGTCTGCCTTCCAGGACTTGGGTGGTATTTTCAGAGCATTTTCCAGTGAAGACTGAGGCAAAGAAGTCATTAAGAACCTCAGCCTTCTCCAAATCCAGGGTAGCCAGTTCTCCTGATAGATTCCAGAGAGGGTCCACCTTGTCCCTTGTCTGCCTTTTATTTGCAATGTACTTATAGAATCCTTTCCTGTTATCCTTAACATCCCTAGCCAAGTTTAATTCTAACTGGGCCTTAGCTTTCCTAACCTGGTCCCTAGCTTCCCGGACAACATCCCTGTATTCTTCTCAGGCCACCTGTCCTTGCTTCCACCTGTTTTGAACCTCTTTTTTCCTTTGAATTTTCCTCAGCAGCTCCTTATCCACTCAAGAAGGTCTCCTGGCCCTCCTACAGCACTTCCTTCTAGTTGGGATGTATCACTCCTGAGCTTGCAGCTAGTGATCCTTGAATACCAACCAAGAGTCTTGGGCCCCCCTGCCCTCTAGGGCTATATCCCATGGAATCTTACTGAGCAGGTTCCTGAAGAGGCCAAAGTCTGCTCTCCTGAAGTCCAGGGCAGTGAACTTGCTGCACGTTCTTCTCACTGTCCTGAGGATCTCAAATTCGACCATCTCATGATCACTGCAATCACAGCTGCCCTGGAGCATCACATTTCCAACCAGCCCTTCCCTGTTGGTGAGCACAAGGTCAAGCATGGCACCTCTCCTTGTTGGCTCCTCTATTACTTGCAGAAGAAAGTTGCCTCCACACATTTTATTCTACACTGTTATAGTTGCATCTGCCATTTATTGGAAAGCAGTCTCAAAAGGCTTCCTTGTTTGTTCAATGTAAAATGTCAAATTTAGAACAGGTACTACATGGCAGGTTGACAAAAAATAAAAGCTGGTCTTAGGCATTGATGGCAATAAAAGCAGAAAATGCAACCCCGGCCCTCTGGAAACATGCAGGGGAAAGGAAAAAGCAAACCAAGAAAACATAATATGAAGAGTTAAAAGAGAAGGCTGCAATCTGTCCTGCATGGACACAAGTCAAAAAACAGTCTGATACCAGACCGGGTAAGAAAATAAAGATAGGTACTTAACACACCAGCCATATCTAATAATTTTCTTCAGCAATTCTTGAAGCTACCACAAGGAGGTTACAGGATAAAAAAATAATTGAAGAACCAGATCTTGTTAGAATATGAGACCCGGTAAATATATCATAAAATGCATAAATATATCATAAAATGCTCTTTGTTACATATCCACAAACAACAAAAAAGGATGTGGTGCACAAGCATATGTGAAATTTTTCAGGAAGTTTTCTCCTCAAGATAAGTTCTCATAATGAGGATTTTCTTAGCTCTCACCCTCCACCTCTCCAGCCCTAGATCTTCCCCAGCAAATTGTTTTACATTTATTTGTCATTCTGCCACGTACAGAGATTTCCACTTCTGCTCACACAACCCTCAGTTCTCACTGATCAGCAGCAAATTTTCACCTACCCAGTGGCTGCAGCCCACCTACTGTCTGATTCTCTTCATAGAAACATGGAATTCAAACTACAGTAGGATTGTTCTTGACCAAACTATTTCCAGATGGAATTTGGAAGAAACACCATACTGAGGGAAGAGTGCATGCAGCGTGCTAACAAGAGATGCCACCGGATTATGATTAATCACCAAGTCTAATGATAGAGGCATCTACATAATAAGGCTTATTATAAATAGTCTTATGCTGATTTGCAAAGATATCATTGGACTTAATCACACAGCATATCAGATGAACTGTAGTGCCATCACCTAGGAAAGGGACAGAGATACTCCTTCTTCAAGAAGGTGGCAGACCAGGGTCAAAGAATACTTAATTAGAAGCCAGAAAGCACTGAGTTTTGATTGCTTCCTTACTCATTAATGTTACTACTTATATGTCCCCAGCCTTTATTAAAATTTGTGAAGATACAAAAATCTTCAGAAATCAGTGGAGCATGAGGAAAATGTAAACTTCACAGTTTGCCATTTTGATCAGACTGAATGTGCCACATCTGTGCATTTCCACAAGTCCTTAATCCTGCCCTCTCAGGAACTGTAGCCCACTTGATATTTCCAAAAAGACAGAAAATGTTATTAGCTTTAAAAAAATAATTTTAGACCAAAATACCATACCAGTAAAGGTAGAACAGGCACTGGGCAAACACCTGTATTAGCAGTTATCTAGACAGAAATTTCCTTAATTTCTCTTCCCTGGGGGTTTGCTAAAATAACATTCTTCTCTGTCCTTATTAGTATCTGAGTTATAAAGAAAAAGCCACAGCAATCTTATCAGGGATTTAAACAGTATTTTCAGGCACTGTTTTTATTTTTTGAACCAACACAACAGCTAATCTTGCTATTTTTTTTCCCTATTCACCCACCTTGCTTCATTCTGATAAAGTCCAGCTAAGACACAGCCTGTGAAGCTGGACAATTGGGTACCCAGGATGCAAAGGTTTTTGTTATTCTAATTCTATTAGACTCACATAAGCCCCTGAGGAGTCCTCTTCCAATCAAGATGCCAGGTGCTTGCATTAGAAAACTGTTTGCCAGACCGCTGACCAAGTCAGAGACAATTCAGCTCTGTGAGAAGGACTGATTTTGATAAAAAGCCAGATGCATTTATTTTATTTTTCTTACTTTGCAAGTGGAATTACCGGGGGGGGGGGGGGGGGGGGGGAGGGGGCTGGGGTGGAAGATACAGAAATATAATACAAAGTAAAAGAAAAAAAATTTCTTATGAAAAGAGGAGAGGCGTAAAACTGTGGGCTGACAACAGGAGAAGGATGATAGCAATATACATGGAAGAAAACCAAGGAGTATGAATATTAAGGTGAGGCGCTGTGTGTAAGAAATTAATTTTAGCATGAAGAATTGCAAAAAGTTAAAGGAAAATCATACCATAATGAAGCATAAAGTATAAAAATTAATTCCTCCCTGTTTTTCCTTTGACTGAAAATGGATCTCTCCCTGTTTTTCCTTTGACTGAAAATGGATCTCTCCCTGTCTGTCATACAATTAATTTCTTTTTGAGAGTAATGATAAACATGGAGAAAAAAAATACCATACTTTAAAAAAAATCTATTTTCTGTACACCATTTCTGTCAATACCTTCATTCCCGGCTTCTGTGAGTATGCGCTAATTCTGATGCATGCATTAATTTTCCTTTTTCCTACGAATCAGAACACCCAAAACACAATACTCAGTCATGGAGACTTGCTTAGAATACTTAGATTTGCCACTATTGAAGCTCTGAAATACAGCATGATGGAAAAATCACATATTTAATCACGTAAATATAAAATAAACAAATATTCTATACAGTCACATAAAAATTAGTTTTATAAATGTAATAGTATATAATAAAACACTAGTGGGAGGTGTCCCTGCCCCTGGCAGGGAGGTTGGAACTAGACGATCTTAAGGTCCTTTCCAACCCTAACTATTCTATGATTCTATGATTATTTCCCACTTCCATAAATATTTTTACAGATATTTAAAAGCCATCTTGTCTACTGTGAAATATTTGAATTCTAAGGGAAAGAAACAGTTCCATTTACATTATTTTTCTATACATATCTTAAATTTCACAAAGCATGTTGTTTTCTCTCATTTCCCTACATCCATGTCCAAGACAGCAAGAACCAGTGAAACAGGATGAATTTCCATTAAATTACAGAAATCTAGCTCTACAATTTCTAATAAAAGGTGAAGCTTTCTCAGTTCTTAAAAATAGCACCTAAATGAATGGTAGATAGCAAAATATGAAACAAAATAGATCTAGATGATGGTAGTAAAAGGTATTTTATAGAGAAAGCCTTATATGCTTGGGAATAATCTCTACTGCTCATTATCCAACCCGCAACAGTAGCACTAGTGAACACTGATGCCTTTTCCAGTCCTCACTGCAGCATTCAGAACTGGATGGGACAGGAAGGGCTAATTATGCATGGCTGCAAATCCTGTCCTCAGCATTCCTCAGGATCAATGAACCTGTCTGCAAAAGGAAGGCTGGAAGAAAATGCATCCCACGAATTCTGTCACACAAAACTGGTGGGACAACAAAATATTACTACAAGTAGATACAGAACTTTCTTTTTCAATATTTCAATTTACGTAGTACAGCTAAGAAGAAAAGTTACCCTAAAACAAAAAACATTTTTCCCCCTCCTATGTGTTTGAGGTGACTACAGAAAGAAGACAAATAAGTTATTTCTATTTTTGTTGCAAATGAACTAGCTTGATGAATGGCCGTGTGTATCAAAGATTCACTATGAATACCACAGAAAGAAAAAGTATAGAAAGAAAGAATAAATCAGTAAGGCAATGTGATATTTTACGACTACTATAGAGTGGACTTTCAGGTTAGAATTTTCTGTGACATGGACAGTGGGATTGAGTGTGCCCTCAGCAAGTTTGCTAGTGACACCAAACTGTGTGGTTCGGTTGATACACTGGATGGAAGGAATGCCATCCAAAGAGACCTTGATACACTTGTGAAGTGGGCTGATGCCAACCTGATGAAGTTTAACCATGCCAAGTGCAAGTTCCTCCACCTGGGTCAGAGCAATCCCAGGCACAGCTACAGGTTGGGCAGAGAAGAGATTCAGAGCAGCCCTGTGGAGAAGGACTTGGGTGTGTTGGTTGATGAAAAACTGAACACGAGCCAGCAGTGTATACTTGCAGCCCAGAAAGCCAACCGTATCCTGGGCAGCAACAAAAGGAGTATGACCAGCAGGTCAAGGGAGGTGATCCTGCCCTTCTACTGTGCTCTTATGAGACCTCACTTGGAGCATTGTGCGCAGTTCTGGTGTCCTCAACATAAAAAGGACATGGAACTGTTGGAACAAGTCCAAAGGAGGGCCATGAGGATGATCAGGGGACTGGAGCACCTCCCGTATGAAGATAGGCTGAGAAAGCTGGGGCTGTTGAGCCTGGAGAAGAGAAGGCTGTGTGGAGACCTCAGAGCAGACTTCCAATATCTGAAGGGGGCCTATAGGGGTGCTGGGGAGGGACTCTTCATGAGGGACTGTAGTGAGAGGACAAGGGGTAATGGGTTCAAACTTAAACAGGGGAGGTTTAGATTGGATATGAGGAAGAAATTCTTTACTGTGAGGGTGGTGAGGCACTGGAATGGGTTGCCCAGGGAAGTTGTGAATGCTCCATCGCTGGCGGTGTTCAAGGCTGGACTGGACATAGCCTTGGGTGACATGGTTTAGTGGGAGGTGTCCCTGCCCATGGCAAGGGGGTTGTAACTAGATGATCTTAAGGTCCTTTCCAACCCTAACTATTCTATGATTCTGTAAGAAGAAGAGGTGACTTCCCTATCTCGGACCTCAACCGAACTACGGAATATGCAAAAAGACTTTACCTGTCAGCCAGGGGAGTGCATCATCACCTGGCTGCTCCAATGCTGGGACACTGGGGCCAACGGTCATGAACTAGAAGGTAGTGAAGCCAAACAGCTGGGATCACTTGCTAGGGAAGGGGAATTGACAAAGCAATTGCAAGAGAGAAACGGTCCCTCAGCCTTTGGAGGCGGCTCTTGGCAGATTTGAAAGAAAGGTTTCCATACAAGGACAATGTTCTGAGTTGTTCGGCCAAGTGGACTACTCTAGTAGTCTCTGAGGGAATCAGCCATTGTAGAGATGATCTATAATATCAAGCCGAATAACAGGGATATACCTGTAGATCCAGATGAAGTCGAATGTACACGACCCATGTGGAGGAAATTTACACAGAATGCACCCTCATCATATGCCCTTTCATTGGCAACAGTAACCTGGAATGACATAATGCGACCAACAGTGGATGAAATGATTCATAAACTCAGAGAGTTTGAAAACAATCCACCCCTTCCATCATCTCAGCTGTGGAAAAGATGTCCCAGGACCTCAAACAATTGAGAGACGACCTATCCAGCTCCTCACGTGTACAACACACGTCTCAGCTATTAACAAAAGCATCCTACTGTTCGAGAGAGAAGATATAGAAGGTATACACCACGGGCCACCCTATGGTTTTACCTGTGGGATCACAGAGAAGATATGACGAAGTGGGATGGAAAGCCTACTTCAGTTTTGGAGGAACGGGTGCATGAATTGAAGTGGAGAACAAAGGTCAAGGTTGATCATCCCATGAAGGCTGCAGCTTCAGTCTCTGGTGAGCAGGTTCCCAGATGGAGTGGAAGAGATGATTTTACTTCAGCTTCTGTGATAAGGAATAATTCCTGTCAACAAGACGTGAGTGACCAATGTGATGACTATTAGAGGGGCCCCACCTCCAGCCAGGTGGAGGTACGGGACAACCAGATTTACTGGACTGTGTGGATCAGATGGCTTAGCACATCAGTCCCACAGAAGTACAAGGCTCTAGTAGATACCGGTGCACAGTGTACCCTGATGCCATCAAGCTGTCAAGGGGTGGAACCCATTTCTATTTCTGGACTGACAGGAGGATCCCAAGAGTTGACTGTACTGGAGGCTGAAATCAGCCTGACTGGGAGGGAATGGCAAAAACACCCCATTGTGACTGGTCCAAAGGCTCCATGTATCTTTGGCATAGACTACCTCAGGAGAGGGTACTTCAAAGACCCAAAAGGGTACTGATGGGCTTTTTGTATTGCTGCTTTGGAGACAGAGGAAATTCAGCAGCTGTCCACCTTGCCTGGTCTCTCAGAAGATCCTTCTGTTGTGGGGTTGCTGAAGGTCGAAGAACAATATTTGCCAATCACAACCACAACAGTGCACCGGCGGCAATATCGCACCCACCGAGACTCCCTGATTCCCATCCATAAGCTGATCCGTAGATTGGAGAGTCAAGGAATGATCAGTAGGACCCACTCACCCTTTAATAACCCCATATGGCCAGTGCAAAAGTCTAACAGAGAGTGGAGACTAACAGTAGACTATCGTGGCTTGAACGAAGTTACATCACCCTTGTGTACTGCCGTACTGGTCATGCTAGAACTTCAGCATGAACTGGAGTCAAAGGCAGCCAAGTGGTATACCACGATCGATATTGCCAATGCATTTTTCTCAATTCCTCTGGCAGCAGAGTGCAGGCCACAGTTCGCTTTTACTTGGAGAGGCGTCCAGTACACTTGGAACCGACTGCCCCAGGGGTGGAAACACAGCCCTACCATCTGCCATGGACTGATCCAGACTGCACTGGAACAGGGGAAAGCTCCAGAACACCTGCAGTACATTGATGACATTATTGTGTGGGGTGATACAGTGGAAGAAGTCTTTGAGAACGGGAGGAAAATAATCCAAATCCCGCTGAAAGCTGCTTTTGCCATAAAACGGAGTAAGGTCAAGGGACCTGCACAGGAGATTCAATTTTTGGGAATAAAATGGCAAGATGGACGTCGCCAGATCCCCACAGATGTGATCAACAAGATAACAGCAATGTCGCCACCAACTAATAAGAAAGAAACAAGCTTTTTTGGGTGTTGTGGGGTTCTGGAGAATGCACATCCCGAATTGCAGTTTGATTGTAAGCCCTATCATGTGACCCAGAAGAAGAATGATTTTAAATGGGGCCCTGAGCAACAACAAGCCTTTGAGCAAATTAAACGAAAGACAGTTCATGCAGTAGCCCTCAGACCAGTCTGGACTGGACCAGGTGTAAAAAATGTACTGTACACCGCAGCCGGGGAGAATGGTCCTAACTGGAGCCTCTAGCAGAAAGCTCCAGAGGAGACTCGAGGTTGACCCCTCGGCTTTTGGAGTCGGGGATACAGAGGATCTGAGGCCAGCTATACCCCAACTGAAAAAGAGATACTAGCAGCCTATAAAGGGGCTCAAGCTGCTTCGGAAGTGACTGGCACTGAAGCACAGCTCCTCCTAGCACCCTGGTTGCCCATGCTGGGCTGGATGTTCAAAGGCAGGGTCTCCTCTACCCATCATGCAACTGATGCTACATGGAGTAAGTGGACTGCACTAATTACACAACGAGCTTGAATAGGAAATTGCAGTCGTCTAGGAATTCTAGAAGTCATCATGGACTGGCCAGAGGGCAAAGATTTTGGAATGTCACCAGAGGAGGAAGAGGCTTAAACCACTACAGAACATCAGGGTGAGATCTTGCAAGGGACATAGAAAAATAGATCAGTGCCTTAAAATTTAGTTTTCAGAGTCTTTAGTGAGAAAACTTAAGGAAAATAAGGAGATAATGTCAACTATGTTTTCCAGGAAAGGTCAAATCTTTCAAATATAGTGCCTCAGCTATTATCAGAGCTTATCCTCCTGTCCTGTCTTCGACCAGGAAATTCTATTTAGGGTACCCTAAAATGTAGGAGCAAAATGTATCAAAATCAGAATTAACCGAAAACGTGATATTAAGAGTGGTGAGTTGCTGCTTGGGGTGGGTTTTTTTGTAATGCTTTCATTTTAGTGGGTGCTTGGGGTTTTGGGTGTGTGTTTGTTTGGTTTGTTGTCTCTCACCCCACACAAACACACTTTTTTTTCCTAGGTGATCAAAGAGTGATGATCGATAGATATACAGATGGATACAACATTTTCTGAAATGCAGTCAGCCCATAGTGATTCAATCCAGAAGTAATCTGGGACTAGGTAAAGTAGAATTTTGATTCTTTTTCTATGAAACACAAATATTATACACGAATCATTTAATTTAAATACCATTGAGTCCCGAGCAAACATGCATACTAATATGCACAGACACCATATATTGTAGCCACATGATATTTTACTGTGACTCTTGCAACCACAATTTGCATTCAACTTATTAGAACTACCAGCAATGCCTGCAGTTAAAATCTGATGTTTATCATCACTGAAGTAGGAAGTATATGCAAGTTGGTGGCTTTTGACTGAGGCTCATATTTATTTCAGCAAACCAACCAGAAATGAACACACCTTTCACTTCACTGAGTGTCCTCCCACTATATGCCAAGAGATGCAAGTTTTTTGACCATTTTAAGAGCAAATCACATTCCAGAGTTCCATGGACAAGTTTTGCAACCAGTACCTAATGTTTCTGACTACTAAAAGCTATTTCAAATTAGGTTTTGTGTGATATTAAACAACTTAGATAAATATTTGCTATGGCAGGAATAAAACATGGATTTTGTGTGATATTAAACAACTTAGATAAATATTTGCTATGGCAGGAATAAAACATGGGTTTGTGCTAGATATATATAAGTATATATGTGATATGTATGTATGAACACCACTATATATTTTTTTTGCTCCTAACTCTTAGCAGATTCACAAACTCACTTGGTGTCCCCTAGTGCCAGATTCTACGTTTACATGGCATGTGCAATACAGCAAGCAGACAGAAAGGCTCCCTGCCTTTGCCCTCTCTGAGGAGGCGGCCATGAGTTGTCATGCTAGCAAATACAAGCACAGTTCATGAAATATATTTTACTCTGTAAAATTTGGGATAACTACACTTAGTTTTAAGAGGAATACTGTTTATATGAGGAACTAAAATACACTACTTAGGGATGTCCATAACCTAGACACCACTGCTCTACTGCTTATGCAAAATGCCAACAGTTTCTCTAGTGACATTAATAAATGTTGATACAGAAGATTCCTCTACAGCTTAGGGGTAGCAAACATTTTGAAAAAGCAGCATAACTGATTTTATTTTTTTTGGAAAAAGCATGACATACATGCTGGCACTGATTAAGCCCCATCTGTGCTTGAAAAAGAATTAAATAAGTGCCTCTCAAGTGTTCTCAGTCAGCTCTATGCCCTTGAACAGACATCCTGTCAATACTTGATATAAAAATGAAGAAAACTCTGGTGTATGAAAATGCTTTCAATTGAAAACACTTCTTTTCCCCTTCATTTAATGGCCTAACGGTATTTGGTGGAAGAATGCTGTAATGTCAGTATTTACAGATATTGTCTCTCCTGTTAAGGTTATATGTGTCAGAATATATATAGCAATGGACAAAAAAAGTTTTGCACGTAAGTATGCACAAAAACCCCAACAACTGATCGTTATGTGTATTTCTAAAACCCAGCAAAATCTCCAGCACTACAATACCATAAAATGATCTCTGCAGAAGACATTAAAGTTGTGGTCAAAAGCACAGAGATATAGAAGCACTTACATTTGCACTGTGATCACTTCCACTAACACAGACGACATCTTGTTTTTGAATTGTTAATACTTCTTTCATAAGCTTCAGTCGGATGTCATAAGCATTTTCGGATACTTCATCATACAATAATGCAATACCAGTTTTAGACTGTGAAAGCAAGGCACAGAAACAAAAATGAAGAATATGAGAACTTCATAATAATAAATAACGACCTCTATCCCATGCAATACACAAAATGCATTTAAATGAGCACAGCTTACACAAAGTGGAAAACTGGTCTGCTTTTCAGTCTTCAAATGGATTAGATATAAGAAGCCCCTTTTGTAAAGTAAAGTATGGTCTAAATGATCTTTGAAGTAGACATTAACATATATTAAAAAAATAAATAATTCTTTGCTGCACTATTCCGCAAAGTAATGTTGCCATCCAACGATATCCTGTTTGTTGTTAATTGTATAACTTATTCTGACACTGTATTAGAAGCAGACAGGGACGTATAAATGTGAACAGTTTCCAGTTTCAGCAAGAAGTGGGGAAGTGCAGTGGTGTTCCAGACTTAGAGACATTCCTTCCACTGTGTCAGAAAAAGACCTGTACCCTTCCTAAAAAACTGCCTTTAAGATACAGAGTCCTATTACAGTAGAAAACTGCTTTGACATTGTAAAAACCAGAAACAAATACAGGTGTTACAGAATTTCTATTTGTTTATGTCAAGATGGACATACATTTCTGAAGTTACATCATACTAATAACTAGTAAACTTTACAGTCAAGTATTAGGTATAAATAACATTTTCTCCATGAGTATTAAAAAAGAAATTTTAGTTTAATTTTTGGTTTATTTACTTACATGCAGATTTCCCACAAATATTCAGTCAGATATTTCCTTAAACAAAAATGTGGATTTAGGAGTGCTTAGAGGTATTTGTTAAAATAATCATACGTACACAATACCAGAGCTTTACAATCATTACACAGAAGAGAAAAACACTTGCACTGAAATGGATTATTACATATAAAAGTAATATCTGCTTATTAATTTATAATGTTTATAACAGCACCAACACAAAATTGTACTTTCCTCTATGAAACTGAAAAATAATCAGGTATAATTCAAGGTATAGCTGCAGCATTTGTTACTTAATGGTGATTTAAAATCAAGTTGTTCATCTATGTTTTATTAAACAGTAAACTGTGCAAAGAACAGCAATGGAATTCAAGAAGAAACATGTCTTGGGCACTAAATGAATGCTTGATGGGATTTAAATATTAAATTAAACATGGAACATTACCTTCATAACAGTATTTTAATTTCTACAAAATTAGGGAGAAAGGTCTGTGGTGGTTGTCAATAAAATCTTTTGGTCTTTAAAGACAGGATCTCTTTAATTTTAAGACACTTAAATTTGGATGTGGTGTGGCTCTATGCAACAATCAAGTGTCAAAACCTCTCTTACAGTAGAAATGGAAAATGAAGCCTAAACAGCAATTCGATTTACCCTGACATATTGTCGTGGTTTAAGACTAACTCACGTAGTCTCTCTCTCTCACTCACTTCCCCCACTTTCTTCCCCCCACTCCCGGAGGGATGGGAAGGAGAATCGAAAAGAATGCAACTCCCACAGGTTGAGATAAGAACGGTTTAGTAACTAAGGTATAACACAAGACCACTACTGCTACCATCAATAATAATAATGACAAGAGAAATACAAGGAAAGAATACAATTCTCACCACCTAATCCCAAAGCCCGACCACGCAGTGCACCCCCCACCCTTCCGGGTCTCTGCTCTCTGCTTTTACTTCCTGGGCATGACGTGCTGTGGTATGGAATAACCTCTTTGGTCAGTTTGGGTCAGGTGTCCTGTCTCTGCTTCCTCCCGGCTTCCCCTCCTCCCTGGCAGAGCATATGAGACTCAGAAAGTCCTTGGTCAGACCAAAACATTACTAAGGAGTAACCGAAACACTGGTGTTATCAGCACTGTTCCCAGGCCAAAAATTCAAAAACACAGCACTGCACCAGCTACCAAGAAGGAGAAAAATAACTGCTGCTGCTGAACCCATGACAGCATCCACCCCTTATTCCATACCATTCATGTCATGCTCAGATCCCACATTTTCAATATACCATCACATGTATATATACACATCCACACACACACATAGAGGGAGAGTGATCATCCCTTAGTGCATGGACCAATCCCTACAAAGCTGCTGAGTCCATCCAGTCCATGATGTCAAGCTCCATCTCTTGTAACAGCCTTTCAGAGCAGGAAAGGCTGTGTGCAGAGTTCACACTTGTCAATAACCTGGGCCACAGTGTCCATTGGTAAGTCCACCCCTCGATCATGAGTTCATCTGTATGCTGCATCTCTGCCCTGATGGCCTGAGGTGTCATGGGCCCACCAGGCTCAAAATAATTCACTCTCCCCTCCAGCAGTTTCTGCAGCTTGTTGTTGGGGACTCCATACAGCTGCCTTCCATCTGTGATGCTTCCAAAGCACTGGAGGGGCCCAGTGGACTAGATAGTCGCCCATATTGTCCCACACACTCTGCCACTCATGACTGTCCGACCTTGGGGAAGATCTCTTGGTCAGCCTACATTGTAGTCTAATCCCAGACAAGGCCCACACCCCATTCTGATTAACTCTTGGGACCAGACAAAATGGTCATGGGTAAAACACACTCTGTATGCATGCCACCATGCTGATCACCATCACAATCAGCAGGCAGGTCTCAAGGGTACCCAAAGGCCATTCAAACCCTTCAGAGCTCTCAAATGAGGCTGCTGTACTTGTCACTGGGGCTGGTGTAGCTGCTGTGCTTGCCGGCTCTCTCACCACCAGCTGCTCTTTGTCTGAGTCCAGAGCTTCCTCCTCTGCCTTGCTGGGAAGCGCTGCGGGGTCTCCTGCATCCTCCTGGGGCTCGGGCTCAGGGGGCTCTGCGGACGGCTGCTGGGGAACGCTCCCGGCCACTGCGGCGCTGGGCTCGGCTGCAGGGCTCGGCTCCTCCACCACCCCCTCCCAGTGCTCGGCCGCTGCGGGGCTGGGCTCGGTGGGGGGGCTCAGCTTCTGGTACACGGGGCCGTGCTTCCGGGCAGTTTTGGAGGCCGGTGGCTCCCGGGGCCGCCCCCCTTGTCTCCCCACAGCCTCGCAAAGATGGAGGCGAGGACGAGGGCCAGGACGGTGAAGAGCAGCCGAGCTGCCAGGTACACATCCGCCACCCCCCCCCCCCCCCCCCGCTTCCGGAGCCTGCCCGTATTACAAGCCATTCCAATAAAGTACAATGACACAAGAACCTTAACCCAAAACCCATATCCGAAAAATCCCAAGATAACAAATACCGGCTGTAAGTAAGGCACAACAGGCTGAAACCATGAACTCAAGAGAATCAAGAGCAACAACTTTGAGAGCCAATAAATCAGCATTGTGATGAGTGGCTATTAATCCTGTCGTTATCTCAACCCTTCGTGCCCCACGTTGGGCGCCAGAAAGAACAGTCGTAGTTTAAGACTAACTCACGCAGACTCTCTCTCTCACTCACTTCCCCCTCTTTCTTCCCCCCACTCCCGGAGGGATGGGATGGAGAATCGAAAAGAATGCAACTCCCACAGGTTGAGATAAGAACAGTTTAGTAACTAAAGTATAACACAAATCACTGCTGCTACCACCAATAATAATAACGAGAAAAGACATACAAGGAAAGAATACAATTCTCACCACCTAATCCCAAAGCCCGACCACGCAGTGCACCCCCCACCCTTCCGGGTCTCTGCTCTCTGCTCTTTCATCCTGGGCATGATGTGCTGTGGTATGGAATAACCTCTTTGGTCAGTTTGGGTCAGGTGTCCTGTCTCTGCTTCCTCCTGGCTTCCCCTCCTCCCTGGCAGAGCATGAAACTCAGAAAGTCCTTGGTCAGACCAAAACATCACTAAGCAGTAACCGAAACACTGGTGTTATCAGCGCTGTTCCCAGGCCCAAAATTAAAAACACAGCACTGCACCAGTTACCAAGAAGGAGAAAAGTAACTGCTGCTGCTGAACCCATGACACATATGTACGCAGTAGTTGGTCAGCTGAATTGTTCATGTGGTGGTTCTGCCCCTGGGTTCAAAGCAGTTGTAACCATGCAGGTCACTACTGCCACTTAAGACACTTTAGGATATCATAGAATCATAGAATAGTTAGGGTTGGAAAGGACCTTAACATCATCTAGTTCCAACCCCCCCTGCCATGGGCAGGGACACTTCACACTAAACCATGCCACCCAAGGCTCTGTCCAACCTGGCCTTGAACACTGCCAGGGATGGAGCATTCACAACTTCCCTGGACAACCCATTCCAGTGCCTCACCACCCTCAAAGTAAAGAATTTCTTCCTCATATCCAATCTAAACCTCCCCTGTTTAAGTTTGAACCCGCTACCCCTTGTGTTCTCACTACAGTCTCTAATGAAGAGTCCCTCCCCAGCATACCTATAGGCCCCCTTCACATACTGGAAGGCTGCTATGAGGTCTCCATGCAGCCTTCTCTTCTCTTCTCCAGGCTGAACAGCCCCAGCTTTCTCAGCCTATCTTCATACAGCAGGTGCTCCAGACCCCTGATCATCCTCGTGGCCCTCCTCTGGACTTGTTCCAGCAGTTCCATGTCCTTTTTATTTTGAGGACACCAGAACTGCACACAATACTCCAAGTGAGGTCTCACAAGAGCAGAGTAGAGGGGCAGGATCACCTCCCTTGACCTGCTGGTCATACTCCTTTGGATGCAGCCCAGGATATGGTTGGCTTTCTGGGCTGCAAGCGCACACTGCCGGCTCATGTTCATTTTCTCATCTACCAACACCCACAAAGTCCTTCTCCACAGGGCTGCTCTGAATCTCTTCTCTGCCCAACCTGCAGCTGTGCCTGGGATTGTTCTGACCCAGGTGGAGGACCTTGCACTTGTCATGGTTAAACTTCATCAGGTTGGCATCAGCCCACCTCACAAGCGTGTCAAGGTCCCTCTGGATGGCATTCCTTCCCTCCACCGTACCAACTGAACCATGCAGCTTGGTGTCATTGGCAAACCTGCTGAGGGCACACTCAATCCCACTGTCCATGTCACCGACAAAGATGTTGAACAAGACTGGTCACAGCACCGATCCCTGAGGCACACCACTTGTTACTGGTCTCCAGCTGGACATTGGGCCGCTGATCAAAACTCTTTGCGTGTGGCCATCCAGCCAGTTCTTTATCCACCGAGTGGTCCACCTATCAATTTGATGCCTCTCCAACTTAGAGATGTTCTGGTGTCCTCAACATAAAAAGGACATGGAACTGTTGGAACAAGTCCAAAAGAGGGCCACGAGGATGATCAGGGGACTGGAGAACCTCCCATATGAAGATAGGCTGAAAAAGTTGGGGCTGTTTAGCCTGGAGAAGAGAAGGCTGTGTGGAGACCTCATAGCAGCCTTCCAGTATCTGAAGGGGGCCTATAGGGGTGATGGGGAGGGACTCTTCATTAGAGACTGTAGTGAGAACACAAGGGGTAGCGGGTTCAAACTTAAACAGGGGAAGTTTAGATTGGATATGAGGAAGAAATTCTTTACTTTGAGGGTGGTGAGGCACTGGAATGGGTTGTCCAGGGAAGTTGTGAATGCTCCATCGCTGGTGGTGTTCAAGGCCGGATTGTACATAGCCTTGGGTGGCATGGTTTAGTGTGAGGTGTCCCTGCCCCTGGCAGGGGGGTTGGAACTAGATGATCTTGAGGTCCTTTCCAACCCTAACTATTCTATGATTCTATGATTCTATGTCATGTGGGACAGTGTCAAACGCTTTGCACAAGGCCAGGTAGATGACATCAGCTGCTCTACCCCTGTCCATCAGTTCCGTAGCCCCATCATAGAAGGCCACCAAATTGGTCTGGCAGGATTTCACCTTAGTGAAGCCATGCTGGCTGTCACCAATCACCTTGTTGTTTTTCATGTGCCTCAGCATGCCTTCCAGGATAATCTGCTCCAAGATTTTGCCAGTCACAGAGGTGAGGCTGACTGGTCTGTAGTTTCCCAGGTCATCCTTTTTCTTCTTCTTGAAAATGGGGGTTATATTTCCCTTTTTACAGTCATCGAGACGTTCACCTCACTGCCATGATTTTTCAAATATGATGGACAGTGGCTTAGCAGCTTCATTTGCCAGCTCCTTCAGGACCCGCAGATGGATTTCATATCTAAGAACTCCACACATGTAAGGCTGACACAGGCTTTTTAGGATATCGAGGGACTTCTCTACCTGGAGAGAAGACCAGATTTTGATGATTATAATGGGATACAGACATCAGCCATGCCATCATGTAGGTATTTTCAGCTTGAAATGGATCATGAAAAAGGTTTACAGAGTAGAAATCCATACCTAGACACTGTCATGCCAGTGGTGAGCAACATATGCCTCTGAAGTATTATTTATTTGATCTCTTTTATACATCCTTGTAAAAGCGAACAAACTGCACCACAGCCTTCTACTTTGACTTAAAAATTAAGTATAAATAGCAACTCAGACACAAGTGCCTAACTCTGCGCAGATAAATCTTGTCCTTAGTGTTCGCTGGGAATGCCTAAAGGAAACAGATCAGTGAGGGTGTAAAGCTTTAATCATTCCCACTTATTTGGAAACCAACATTTCTCCCTTTTCCCAAGGTTTTGAAATTTTTTAGATTTCCAGATTGTGTGGAAATACACTTTTGCGAATGACGACACATTAAAACTGTGCCAAAATTACCTGTTTAAAAGCCATTCTGCATAACAGCAAGTATTTTCAAACAGAACAACTTCATTGAAAACCACCATTTCTGCATTTTGCTGCTGTTCAGGAATTGTGTATTGCTATCCTACCCAGACTGGCGATTGCTGTTACTTTAGTGGATGTACCAGAGCATGCTTTACAGAAACATTGAGAGAAGAGAGCTCTAGATAGCTGTTCAGACAGCCTAAACCAGGAACTTTTCTCTGGCTAGTAATCACTACATATGTTCAGAAGTAACACGTTATAAAAATATCCAAATTTTCATTTGTAACAGATGATCAAGTAAGGACTGAAAAATGTAGAGCAACTGATTAAATAGCTCAGCATTTTCCATCACTCTACTTAAACTGAAAATCTCACTGAATCTCATCTAGTCCTATTAAAATCCAATACCTACCTCACGCTCCATCTAACTCCTGACTTGATCCAAGATGATGTGCAGCAATACCTTATTTGCTTTCAGAATCAATAAGATTCATTTAAATTTCTCTCAGCCTTTCAAGTCAACTCTTTTTAGACCATTATAAATGGCTTTGAATCAAGAGTTCAGCACAGTCCCTTGTTTTCCGTTTGTGTTAAAGAGATGGCATATGTAACTCCAGAGGGCAAACCCCAGTCCACACAAAATGCTTCTTCAAACAAGGAACTTTTAATAAGAATGTAAATCTCTGCATGTACAGGTATATCCAGCATTTTAACTATGCCATGTTGATCTCGATTTCCCATTTAAAACCTGTCTATATGGTAGCTGTTCTAATAACTGGTATCAGAATTTGAGGATTGAAAAGTGGAAATAACTCCCCAGAATGATGTAGTAATGTTGGAGATCACATACCAAATTTACATGTGTTTTGTAATAAAAAAAACACCAAAACATGCAGAAAGTGCATAAGAAATTACATTTCAACTGCTCTTGTGAGACCTCCCTTGGAGTATTGTGTGCAGTTCTGGTGTCTTCAAGATAAAAAGGACATGGAACTGTTGGAACAAGTCCAGAGGAGGGCCACGAGGATGTTCAGGGGACTGGAGCACCTCCCGTATGAAGATAGGCTGAGAAAGCTGGGGCTGTTCAGCCTGGAGAAGAGAAGGCTGCATGGAGACCTCATAGCAGCCTTCCAGTATCTGAAGGGGGCCTATAGGTATGCTGGGGAGGGACTCTTCATGAGGGACTGTAGTGAGAGGACAAGGGGTAATGTGCTCAAACGTAAACAGGGGAAGTTTAGATTGGATATGAGGAAGAAATTCTTTACTGTAAGGGTGGTGAGGCACTGGAATGGGCTGCCCAGGGAAGTTGTGAATGCTCCATCCCTGGCAGTGTTCAAGGCTGGATGGGACATAGCCTTGGGTGGCATGGTTTAGTGTGAGGTGTCCCTGCCCATGGCAGGGGGGTTGGAACTAGATGATCTTAAGGTCCTTTTCAACCCTAACTATTCTATGATTCTATGATTTAAGAGGAATATATGTTTAAATTTACTTGGGCAGATGAGGAAATTAAAAGTTAATTTTCGTATCTCTGAGAGTTTTATAGACACTGACCTCAGAAAGAGGGGTGTGTGGTGTGCACATCCATATACATGGTGGGAGGAAGAAAGAAGGAGATCAATATCACAAGCATCACAGTAGCTGTGGCTTTTAAGAAAGCTTAGTCACTGCTGCTTTTGAAAGAAAAAGAAAAAAGCTACCGAAACCTACTTTCTCAAGCAAGCTCAAAAACTGTCAATACCACAAAGAAGAAAAAATAACTCTCAAGGGGGATCCAGAATTGCAGATGAATCCTTTTATCAGCTTTATTGTTGACTATTTAAGGCAAGTCCCTAGCCAGTGTACCTGCTTTAAAATGGTCTCTGTTCAGTATAAAGTTTTGGGACCCTACTCAAAGTACTAGAACTCTTTCAGTGCACCATATCTGCAACCTAAAGCTCACAGCTGCAAATTCTGTTTCAAGGTAGGCATCTCTAAGCCAAACTTCTGTCTTACTGGCAAAAAAAGCATTTAAAAAGATGAAGCAGACTTTAAAAGTAGTGTTGAGGTATACTAGGTTTCCTCTAGAAACTATTTACTTGTTTATGTCCAAATGTATCAGAGCAATATTTGTTACGCTATTCATGCTAGGAACTGTTTGAAGAGAGGCACAAAATACTCAAGACTCTTAGATAGATGATCAGGAAATTCAGATGAGATCCATAATGAAATCACATAATATATTTGCATGCATTCAGAGCAGATATCAGAGTCTGCACTGCAGTAGTACTATTTTGATTTAAAGTGCAAAGATCTCAGTAACTCCAAACCCCTCTTATTCCCTCTGCCTAAGTGTATTTTAACAGTGATCACAACTACTGTTGCAGCAAAATAGAGTATTAGTGTCTTTGACCTTTAAAATGGATCAGCTGGTATTTCCCATATTTTATCTAAAAAATCCTCTGCATTGAGTTACATTGCTTCTCCAGCAGAAATCACCATTTGTTTATTTTCATACTTAAATATATCCATAGCTTCAGTGGCATGGCAGTTCATTTTTTAACTGTTAAAATGCATTTGTAAATTACATTTCTTAATTTGCAAATAAAATTCTTTAAGCACTATATTTGAACTTTTTTTCCCAACTAAAATTCTGCATTATACTTCCAGAAAAATATTTCAGCAGCAGCTATTACACCTCATAGGTCTCAAAGTATTAAGATTCTCTAATCCAAAGTAGTTTTTTTTCCCATTAAAACAACTTTGTTGAAATTCCATACCTGTGGTATACTGACGGTTGTAACACTTGTTGAAGACACATGAGAACTGGAGTCACTGATTTTCATCCTACATGACTTCATATTTGGCAGACAGAGAACTTAGGCAATCTCTGTCCCACAGAGCCAGTACTCTGATCTCTTCAGTTACAACAGGCTCAAATTTACTCTCTCTCATAACTGGTTTGGTATGTTTTCTACACCACATTTCCTATCATGATCAAAAGATCACAGAAGGACAAAATTCAACTTTAAAAAAAAATCTAAAAAATAGGATGAAGTGTAACAAAAAAAAATATGCAAGGAAGAACAATCACTTGCATGGAAGAAGAAAAATTTTTCATCACCATTTGTTAAGGAAAGGAAACAGGCAGGTAGCAATGAGGATTTACAGCAAAATATTGGCATCAATACCTTATGGTTGCAATAAAGGCAAGTATATGTTTTGACTGCTTGCCTTTGTATTCTTCCCTACTGATTTGGTTTTTATCACTCTCACAAGACAGTGCCCAAAAGTAAACACAGTTCTTCAGCTGGTTAGTACATGAGGTTCCTTAAATACTGATGAATATTAGGGAGGAATAATTTCATGACTATGAAATAATCCATCACCAGCACTGCATTTAATACATCCCAGTATATTGTTTCTTTTTATACAATATTATGTCAGCTTGATTCATGGCCACACTACACAGAAGAGGTAATGAACTGAAACAGCTCATGAGAAATGCAAAAAAAATTAGAAGAGACCAGAGATCTGGAAAATAGGACCTAAAACTAATTCTGCATAAATTTGTGTTGTTTAGTTTAAAGATAGAATACAAGAGGATATAATGACAGTTTTAAAGTACTTCAAAAACTATTGCAAAGACAAATGGAACAGTCAGATCAGAAAATAATTCAAAATCTTCTTTTAACATATTTCAAATACAAGAAAACTGAAGTCCTTGAACAGATTGCTGTTACAGATTACAGACATCCATAGTTAAGGAATTAGAGAGAGAAATGAACAAACATCTGCCCAAACGGTATAGGTACTAATCCTCTCACAGGGCAAAATGCCAGAAAAGTGAATTTCTATCAGATATATTTGTCTCTGATGCCAATATTCAGAATTCTGTCACATCTTGCATATGACTGAGCCTCTGCATCCCGGAGAAAGCTTAACTGCCTTTAGGAGGGCACCTGCACTAAACAACTTACAACTGCCATAGGAGAAATGAAAAATTACTATTAAGACCTGAAGGAGTTTATCATTTAGGGGTCTTAACACAGGATGAGTGACATTTACAATAAAATTTATTAATAACCATAATTCTTCTAGTGCTTAATCTGAAACCCTAAGAAGAACTGTACCTTTGTCTTTCACAAGAAGATAATACCAGGGTTTAAGGGGCTTTGAGTGAGAACACAAATACAGGCTCTTCAATGGGCCAATACAAATAGATAAGGACAGCAGATACATAGTGAGAGCAGTAACACAGCTGTGGAATGCAGAAAATTAATGATTTCATTAGCACTGTGATCACACAAAAATCCATTCAGTAAATCTAAAAGCAGAAACAAGACAGAGATTAACTGTAACTTGCTGAAATTAGTTATATGGAGCTCCTTTACAGAGTATGTTTTTTCTTGTAAATATACATGGAGCTTTCTAAGCTTTTACCCCTACTGACAGTTTCACACTTGCTGAGACAAAAATCCTTAACCATAATACTCTTTCCCTGAAGAAGTTCTGACGATAATAAAGCCCTTAAACAAATTGTTTGGACAAGTCAGGATATTCCAGTTTTAAAAGGGTGAGGTGTTCTACAAAGAAGTCAGAAGAACCATCCATAAAAACGCTATGAAGGACAAAATGGTATGGATTTGTCCCATAGTCTCAGAGTAGTTGAAGACTGTAGATCAGGAGACATACAGGAGTGGATAATTTTACCATCACAGGTAGGAAAGGATCTTGAGAAGTTTGATGGGGGGTGGAACTAGATGATCTTAAGGTCCTTTCCAACCCTAACTATTCTATGATTCTATGATGCCCAACCTCAAAGCAAGGCAAATATGCAATCAGCCCAGGCTAAAAGCCTCTAAGGATGGAGGCTGCTCAACCCTGCTGAGCAGCCAGTTCCACAGCTTGACTATCCTCACAAGAAAAAACTGCTTCCATGCCCTTCCCCAACAAGGAGAACTGCAATGGGAGCAGCAGCACCAGCACGTCACTGCACTGTTGCAGCTGATGAATCTTGTTGCTGCTCCAGTGGTCCAGTCCTTCAGCTTTCATCTGTGTCTGAAGGGAAATATTTTAAAGTAGCTTGAAGAGAATTATTTAAAATTAAAGCAAAACCAAGGCAAGTCTGAATTTCATTCCAGTTGGAAAGCAACTGCCAATGATAATTTTTAACAGTGGATTATTTTCAATACTGCAAAATCAACACCAGTAAAATTTTTAATCTAGAATAATACTGAGACAAGGGGGGGCACAAAATTACAAAATGAAATATATAAACCTTTAGAATCAGTTTTAAGTAATGTTAAGTTTGATGGCTTTGTAACCGTAGTAATGGAAAATTACCGAGGTGCATGACTCACAGAAAAAAAAAAATATATATAGAATACAGCTACAGAACATACTGAGAATTCTTGTATAAGATAAACCGTTGTAGCTGACATAGCTTTAGGCCCTTATGATCTTAGTAAAAAATGAGTGTAAGAAAAACAGGATAGAAAAATAGGAGGTAAGGATAAGGAGTATCTGGGAATAGAAGGATAGGCTGAAGTTAAATTAACTGATAAGTAGAAGGACAGGATGATTGTTGTATCTGTGGTTTTGTCGTGCTTTAAGACCAGCCGTAACTCAGAAAATCATGCAGTCTCTCTCTCACTCCTCCCCCCCTTCCTCCCCCCCTCTCCCGGAGGGATGGGGAGGAGAATTGAAAGAATGTAACTCCCACAGGTTGAGATAAGAACAGTCCAGTAACTAAAGTATAACACAAACCACTACTGCTACCACCAATAATAAAAATGATAATGTGTGTGGGACTACGGCGGGTCCATGAACCCACCGACTGAGGGCATGGAGTGAGTATTTGACTTAGGGCTGTTCAGCCTGGAGAAGAGAAGGCTGTGTGGAGACCTCAGAGCAGACTTCCAATATCTGAAGGGGGGCTATAGGAATGCTGGGGAGGGACTCTTCATGAGGGACTGTAGTGAGAGGACAAGGGGTAACGGGTTCAAACTTAAACAGGGGAAGTTTAGATTGGATATGAGGAAGAAATTCTTTACTGTAAGGGTGGTGAGGCACTGGAATGGGCTGCCCAGGGAAGTTGTGAATGCTCTATTGCTGGCGGTGTTCAAGGCCAGGTTGGACATAGCCTTGGGTGGCATGGTGGCATGGTTTAGTGGGAGGTATCCCTGCCCCTGGCAGAGGGGTTGGAACTAGATGATATTAAGGTCCTTTCCAGCCCTAACTATTCTATGATTCTATGATTCTATGACTCTGAAGATATTAAAGCATATCCTTGAAGAATGAGGAAGTAGAAGGCATCTGGAGGAGCAAACAAGTTAAGGGAAGTACTTAACTGCAGAACAAGAACTTGGCAAGATGACAGGCTTTGCTAATGCAGCAAAAGGTCATCCAATAATATGCTGCTGCTAATGGATGTAACCAATGGCAAAAAGACACATGTACGCTAGAACTATATATAAGCAACAACTTGTAACAATAAAGCGAAGCTGCTACTTGATCACCAAAGAATTATGTTTGTGTCATTTGTCTGTCTCAACAACGACAATAAGGGAAGGAACAAGGGAAGAGAATACAACCGCTCACCACCAGCTGACCGACACCCAGTCTGACCAAGCAGTGATCTAGCCCTTCCGGGTAACTGCCCCCAGTTTATATACTGGACATGACAGGCTGTGGTATGGAATACCTCTTTGGTTAGTTTGGGTCAGATGTCCTGTCTCTGCTTCCTCCTGGCTTCCTCTCCTTCCTGGTAGAACATGAAACTCAGAAAGTCCCTGGTCAGAGTAAACATTACTGAGCAACAACTAAAAACATCAGCGTTATCAGCGCTGTTCCCAGGCTGAAGTCAAAACCACTGCACTGCACCAGCCACTAAGAAGGAGAAAAATGATTGCTACTGCTGAACCCAAGACAAGTATTAATGAACCAATTAAGCTAGTATAATCATCTACTGTGTGTGCTTCAAAGGCTGTCAGAAGTGATGAAGATTGTTGGAAGAAGCAAACAACCCCCAACGACCACCATCTCATTTTTGTAAGCATGTGGGGAAAATTTCTAGAAGAATGATGTAATACATAAGTAGCCTCATGAACACGCATGTATGTACATAATGAATATGTATGCTTTGTGACCATACAAGAACGGCTTGTTTACCAATTTGGAGACAGATGTTAGGAGGAGCTACCCCCCGTGTCTTCTGGTGGCGCAATCAAGAATACCTGCTTGTCAACTTGAAAACTTTGTTCGCGAGTTTGTTCCTGGAGTTTTCTCTGAATCAATATACAGCAAAATTGATTTAATAGTTGCCTAGCTTTGAAGATGTATTTGGAAAATACACATCATGTGGAACATATGCATCTTCTTTCAGCTCCTATTTAAAACAAGCAAACCCTCAAGCCAAACTCACCAAAAATTAAGAAAAATAAACCCATCTGTATTGCAGCCTCAGTAAGCAGTTACAAGGAGTCCTTACCTTACTATTTTTTACACACCCTTGAGCATTTAAAGACTGACATTATATTGTGCATTTTTATTAGAGCTGTAACCCTGTTTCATAGTGTTCACTATCACTGTTCTCAGTGAAGAAGATCAAAAATTCTTGATAATCCATTTTAAGGAGGTGATTCACATTCACAACAAAGCCAGTGGAATGTATCTGATTTACAACACTGATTCCAGAGTAGATTAATTAAGACTAAAGACGCTGGTTTTCAATATATTGTAGATTTTCAATGCAGTATATTGCAAGAATCAGCATCAGAAATAAACATAGTCAATAACATATATTTAAGAATCATTTGAACACATTTTTCGCAAAAGCACAGATTATATCTGAAATATGCACCTTGGAAATTGTTTACATAAGGACTGCAGTTACTGTTTTTACACTTACATTTATTAATGCCAATATTTTGGATTGACATTTCACTACATATAGTTCTAAAAGGTATATTGTCATTACAAGATTTCAGAACATTTTAACTGCAGTGCAACAGCATCAGTTTCTACCAATTCAGAACAGAGTTCATCCTAAATTTTTAAGTTGCATATAGAAATCTACAAGCAAGAATATTAACTCAAGATAACAGAAGGTTGAAAAGACGCTCTCAAAATACAAAATTTGGAACTATTTTGTTGCTTACATCATGGCCTATCCATCAAAAGATCAGTTAAAAATAGCCTTAGGAGTAGATCGTTGGAATATTCTGTTAATGACATTAGCCTTGCAAGAAAAGTGATTAACAGCTGGCTCTCAATCTGTGAGATCTCAATCATTAGAAAGTAAGCAGCAATGTCTTGTTTAATTATGGCAAGCTCAGTGTGTCATGAGCTAATTAGAAATGATTGATTATTGTCATCCTCATGTGCCTCTCAAAACATCAGACACAAATATTTGAATCCGGTAACATGTCTAGAAATGAACTTTCAAGAAAATTAGGAAAGCTAAGGCCCAGTTAGAAGTGATGTTAAAGATAAAAGAAAGGGATTCTATAGGTACATTGCAAATAAAAGACAGACTAGGTACAGTGTGGGCCCTCACCAGAAGCTATCAGGAGAACTAGCTACCCTGGATTTGGAGAAGGCTGAGGTTCTTAATGGCTTCTTTGCCTTAGTCTTCACTGGAAAATGCTCTGACCACACCACCCAAGTCTTGGAAGGCAGATGCAAGGACTCTGAGAATAAAGACCTTGTGCCCACTGTAGGAGAGAATGAGGTTCGAGACCATCTTGAGAACCTAAATATGCACAAGTCCATGGGACCTGATGAAACACATTCGTGGGTCCTAAAGGAGCTGGCGAATGAAGTTGCTAAGCCACTGTCCATCATATTTGAAAAATCATGGCAGTCAGGTGAAATACCCAACAGCTGGAAAAAGGGAAATATAACCCCCATTTTCAAGAAGGGGAAAATGGATGAGCCAGGGAACTACAGACCAGTCAGCCTCACCTCTGTGCCTGGCAAAATCTTGGAGCAGGTTCTCCTGGAAGGCATGCTGAGGCACGTGAAAAACAACAAGGTGCCTGGTGACAGCCAGCATGGCTTCACTAAGGGGAAATCCTGCCAGACCAATTTGGTGGCCTTCTACAATGGAGCTATGGAACTGATGGACAGGGGTAGAGCAGCTGATGTCATCTACCTGGCCTCGTGCAAAGTGTTTGACACTGTCTCACATGACATCCTTGTCTCTAAGTTGGAGAGACATCAAATTGATAGGTGGACCACTCGGTGGATAAAGAACTGGCTGGATGGCCGGACACAAAGAGTTGTGCTCAATGGCTCAATGTGGTCCAGCTGAAGACCAATAACGAGTGGTGTCCCTCAGGGATCGGTGCTGGGACCAATCTTGTTCAACATCTTTGTCTGTGACATGGACAGTGGGATTGAGTGCGCCCTCAGCAAGTTTGCCGATGACACCAAGCTGCGTGGTTCAGTCGGTACGCTGGAGGGAAGGAATGCCATCCAGAGGGACCTTGACATGCTTGTGAGGTGGGCTGATGCCAACCTGATGAAGTTTAATCATGCCAAGTGCAAGGTCCTCCACCTGGGTCAGAACAATCCCAGGCACAGCTGCAGGTTGGGCAGAGAAGAGATTCAGAGCAGCCCTGTGGAGAAGGACTTTGTGAGTGTTGGTAGATGAGAAAATGAACATGAGCCGGCAGTGTGCGCTTCCAGCCCAGAAAGCCAACCGTATCCTGGGCTGCATCCAAAGGAGTATGACCAGCAGGTCAAGGGAGGTGATCCTGCCCCTCTACTCTGCTCTTGTGAGACCTCACTTGGAGTACTGTTTACAGTTCTGGTGTCCTCAAAATAAAAAGGACATGGAACTGCTGGAACAAGTCCAGAGGAGGGCCACGAGGATGATCAGGGGACTGGAGCACCTCCCGTATGAAGATAGGCTGAGAAAGCTGGGGCTGTTCATCCTGGAGGAGAGAAGGCTGTGTGGAGACCTCATAGTAGCCTTTCAGTATCTGAGGGGGACCTATAGGGATGCTGGGGAGGGACTTTTCATTAGGGACTGTAGGGATAGGACGAGGTGAAACAGGTTAAAATGGGGGAAGTTTACACTGGATTTAGAATCATAGAATAGACTCATAGAATAGTTAGGGTTGGAAAGGACCTTAAGGCCATCTAGTTCCAATCCCCCTGCCATGGGCAGGGACACCTCCCACTAAACCATGCCACCCAAGGCTCTGGCCAACATGGCCTTGAACATCGCTAGCGATGGAGCATTCACAACTTCCCTGGGTAGCTCATTCCAATGCCCTACCACCCTTACAGTCTAGGAGAAAAAAAAAAAAAAACCACAACAAAAACCAGCCAATCAACCAACCAATCAAAAACAAAAGCAAAACAACAAAACCAATAAGACCACCAAAATCACTGCCCCCAACTTCCCAACTTTTACTTATATCTGTAGGTATTGTTTTTACAGGCTGATTGCTCAGATAAACCCTGAAGACTTGGTTATTCTCTGCCAATTCCACTATTTTTTCTAGAGGTCTAGAGGCTTAGAAGTTCAATCTGGTTTTATTTTTCATCTTATAGAATCAGAGATTGGTTTGGGTTGGAATGGAATGTAAAGATGAATGACCAAGTAAGACATAAACAAGGCAGGATGATGGTAAATTTCTAAGAAGGTACACTTCAGATGTCAATATCATATTCAAAAGAAAAAAATCAAAGCACCAGCTAGACAGACAGGTAGAGAAGAGCCTTCTTTATAGGCTGATTGCATGCCATGCCATGGAAAAAGATAAAACAGCCCGTTTACACCTCAATTTCAAAACAAAATTGTCCTTTAACAAGAATGCATTTCTGAGAAACATCTACGGTTACATTCTGTTCTTAAGGGAGAATCCATAGGAATAATGTCAATAGATAAATCCAGAAGGTATACAGGCATATGGAATTTGTATGTAGTTGATTAGTATGTTATAAACTTTATAAAGAGTGGACTTTTTCAAATGGAAATACAAGTTTTCAATCAATGCTTCTGAGCTTTCTGGGACTTCTCCACTCTACTCACTGAATTTATTAAATGATGGTATCAGTTAGTGGAAAGCACACAAAGGTGGGCGACAGTCTCAACTGAATCCTCTGCAACAAGTAAGAGTTTAAACAAGCAACTATATATTAAACAACTGTTCAATGTCACTTCTATAATCTTGTAGAATCAAGCCTGAACTAAAAAGTAGTATTGAGTATCAACTATGAATAGACAAATGTTCGCAAAATGCAGAAGATGAAAAAAGGACTGCACATATCAGAAGTGGAAAACAAAACTCAATTCCAACCAGGAATTAAAAAAAAAAGTACTAAAGCTTACTGCTGTGGACAAAAAAAAAAAAAAAAAATTAAAAAATGAATTAACATACAGATTCAAGATCTTAAACAGGTATCCTTCAGAAAAAGGAAGCTTATAAAGACATATAAGAAAAAACACAGGAAAAGTGGGAAGAACTGAAGGTTATCTGGAATACCCAGTAACTGAAGAAAAATTGCAGGTAATGTAAGTATTGAAACTCAAATGATTTCTCCAAATTAGGCTTCTTTAAAGATTTCTTAAGATGAAGGATATGTAATCTAAACCATTCTTCAAAGGCAATAAAAACATGTAATTAGAGGTGTCAAGTGGAGATGTATGCTCATTTCTAATATTGAAAACAATAAATGCTCTGGGAAGAATAAATGTCTGGAACTCAAACAAAATTCTATTTTGAAAGCATGCACCACCTAGCCTCATAAGCATCAAGATAAACAAGATGATTAGTGCTAAAAAAACCCAAAAAAGTATTCTGGAACTGGTGCTATGTTTGATTTTGGCAGTTACATCTGAAACTTACTTCATATCTTGCTCAGCATCAAGAGTTTGTTGATTGACAACCAGGGCAAGCAACTCACTGTGATAGAGAACCACTGTAACCATTTGGCTTATGCCTATAGAGGTACATTTATGCATCTGGACCTATGTGCCAAAGATCACCAAATCAGCTTTGACTGGATACTGAAGTCAGCACAGCACATTAGAGACTGGGCAGTCATTCTGCTGGGCCTGCAAGCAAGGTAACACGAAGAAAGACAACAAAGGGAGAGGTACATCAGCTTTACTAAAAACGTATTGAAACAGCAGTGAGTTAGGCAAAAAGAGAGGTCCTGCACACAGTAAAGCAAGAATCAGTGCTTAGCAGGGAAGAGCATTAAACATAAGTCAGCTAGCCAAATGGCTCAAGAACTTTTAACTCCAGGATTTTAGGAAATATTAAGTTAACTTTGCTGTCAGAGAAAGGCATTCACCAGAACAGTATGAGCAGGACAAAGGAGCAAACTTGTATTACTGAGAAACTGCAGGGAGAAAAGGGGAGAAAAGGACTGAAGGGATTTACTTTAAGTTCAAAAAATAGAAGCAAAGAACTAAAACAGTCAGAAACTGACAAAAACCTACAGTTAGATAGAAAGCAGATATTTTAACTGTTTCTTTTCTGACAACATCATACCAATACTGTTGTGAAATCATTAGCAGATTATCCTAGTTATATTTCACAATGTAAATGCCAAAGGAGGTAATGGCCACATGTACACAAGTATTTCAGTGATGGGACAGTGTGAGTACAAAATCCTGTGTTGTGTATATTTGAAGCATATTTATGAAAAGCCTGTATTGGAAAAGGTATGTGATCTTAAGCACACTATCAACAGTTTCATATTTTCATGCAACTAATAAAAGTCAGATTTGCAGGTAAAGAGACAAGATAGTTTGTGAAGAAAAGCAGGAAAGTAGAAGCATGGATTTGGAAAGACAAGGGAATGGTTCTTATAACATAGTGTTAAAGAAGAAGAAAAGACAACTAAAATTAGAACAGAAAAACAGTAAGAGGAATTTAACAGTAATAATGGGAAAAAATAAAAACAAAAAAAGGAATACTGAGGAGGAAATGAAAAAAGGCAGTGTTTAAAAAACATATGTTTAAGAGTAGCTGCCAATGGACAAACACATCGATGTTTTGCAAGGAACAATCACCACGGGTTACTAATCCATAGACAAATTTGACAAATTAACTCTGATAAGAGTATTAAAATCTGTGTGAAAAATGGAAACAGAATTTCAAAAAGTTGTACTTAGCAAAAGTGCTAACCAAACCAATTGAAAGCACAGCTAAATAACAAGCCCAGAAAACAGCTCGTGGTAACGAGGATCCTGCCTAAGTTTACCACTGCTCCTCTCACAGCCGGCAGGCTCACTGGGATGATCGTTAATGAAAATGTGCCATCACTCCTGCAACTTCCTTCTTGACACATGCCGGCAAACAGACGGACCAACTACCACAAGAATCACTGTTACAGCTGATCATCAGCTATCTAACCCCACTTATCCTTCACAACTATAGTATTTACATGCATGTTATATAACCCTTTTTTATGTACTGTCATACTTTCTATTATCCCTATTCTGCAGAGTACAAGGACAATGTACTTTTCTATACTAATATTAAGAGGCAAAACAGTGTGAATATTACCATTCCAGTTTTTCTGTAAACATCTATTTCTGTTTTGACTCACTGGTTGCAGACCTAACTATTCCTACAAATGAAAACTTACTGTGTTGTGGGGCTATTTTTTTTTCTTAATGCCTTTGCACATAAAGCATTGCATGTAAAGATTTTCTGGTTTCCATATAAGGATTTTTTTATTAGAAGGGGCAGTACAGGGCACCTCCCTTGTTCCTGCTTAAGTTTTCTTCATTTCATAAATGTCAAAGGCTTACTTTAGCCTTTGTTACCCTCCTTTCATTTCTGTGCTACAGGGATACACCTTTTTTGTATTCAAATGATTCACACTGATGTTAATGGGCCATTAAAAATCCCACGAGTAATCTTAAATAATCTCTTTTCCTTGTACCTGAAACTGAGCTATTTCTTCCGTCTTATAAAAGAGAAACAACATTCTAGCACAAATACTCAAAAAACATTTTAGGGATTTAACTGTAATCCCAATGAAGTTGACGTCTATTGAAAATTCTCAGTCAAGTCAGCCTTTCATTGTAAAAATAATTAGTTTAAATTTTGTCACAAATGTTGACAGCTTTTCAAGTTGTAATGTTCATACCATAGTTATTACCATAACTATAAAAATTCATGGAGAAGGACATCTTTCAGGATTCTGCAAATTTTTTAGATGAAATCCATCTTAATTACTTTGTCAGCTCATAGCAAGACACAGCAAACTATGCCGGTTTTCATATCTGTCACGGGTTCAGCAGCAGCAGTTATTTTTCTCCTTCTTGGTAGCTGGTGCAGTGCTGTGTTTTTGATTTTGGGCCTGGGAACAGTGCTGATAACACCAGTGTTTCGGTTACTGCTTAGTGATGTTTTGGTCTGGCCAAGGACTTTCTGAGTTTCATGCTCTGCCAGGGAGGGGGGAAGCCGGGAGGAAGCAGAGACAGGACACCTGACCCAAACTGACCAAAGAGGTTATTCCATACCACAGCACATCATGCCCAGGATGGAAGAGCAGAGAGCAGAGACCCGGAAGGGTGGGGGTGCACTGCTGGGTCGGGCTTGGTATTGGGCTGGGTGAGCAGTTGTATTTTTTCCTTGCATTTGTCTTGTCATTATTATTATTGGTGGTAGCAATAGTGATTTGTGTTATACTTTAGTTACTAAACTGTTATTATCTCAACCTGTGGGAGTTGCATTCTTTTCGATTCTCCTTCCTATCCCTCTGGGAGTAGGGGGAAGAAAGAGGGGGAAGTGAGTGAGAGAACGGGTTGCATGAGTTAGAGAGGCTTAAACCATGACAATACCTCATTAACTATTCCTTCAAGCTCCTGAACAGGTAAAGTGTACATCAAATTATAAACATATGCATCTTCTTTATTTAGAAATTAAAATTATATTTAAAAAAATAATCTTAAGTTGTTAAGATTTAACTGAATAATTTTAAATTTCACTATTTTCAAGTTGGACTTCATGCCACCAATCACAGCTCTGCATCTGGTGATTCAGCCAGTTTTCAATTCACCTGTGCATTCATGTAGTCCATACTTCATCAATTTGTCTGAGGATATGATGGGAGACAGTGTCAAAAGCCTTGCTATAGACAAGATAAGCAACATCCAATCTCAACCCTCATCCAGAAAGCCAATGAATTCATTATGGTAGTCTATGAAGTTAGCCAGGTAAAATTTCCTTTCTCCTGCTTCTGCCTCTTCTGCGCTTTCTTTTTGTATTTGAGTTCAGTAGGAACCTTGTTTGTTGCTTGTTGGGATGACTATTCCTGAGCTTGGAGAAGGTGATTGTTTAAATCAATGAGGGGTCTCTTCTGGACCCCTCTTCTCTTCAGGACTGTATGTATACTCTGTAATATACCAGTGGTACAGACATCATGCAAATATATAGGCAGTAGAGTGGATAATTAAATATAATAGGCTAAAGTCTGATGCCTTACTTAATGCATACTCCCAGGTTGTCTGTGAAAATGGTGTTTTACACTCTAGCCAAAACGTAAGGTTATTATGGGTATGGGTCTTCCTACATAGGAAAACATTCATATAAAAGTCAAACTGTGAGAATGCTACAATCGCGGATGCAAATACATGACTTCAGAGATTGTTTTCTTATATCATTATGGAAGAGAAACTAGACATATTGACGATCTGACTTCAAAAAGGAAGAGGGGGGAAAAAAAAGTATGTATAGGATTAATTCATTTCCCTGCTGAAGCCTCAAAGGAGTTCCTAATGAGTTTGGTTGTACCATAATTTTGAGATACCAGTAGCTACAAAGTCAAAATATGCACCGATTCTTTCCATTCTTCATCAGGAAATAAGCAATGAACATACTGATAGGAGTAGTCCTACTGTTTCAATAAAAGAGACTATAACATTTCTAATACATGCATATATATACACTCAGAGGTGCATATATTTTTTTCCCCAGACAAAAATACACATATATGGGATATACATAGAATCATAGAATAGTTAGGGTTGGAGAGGACCTCAAGATCTTCTAGTTCCAACCCCCCTGCCAGGGGCACAGACACCTCCCACTAAACCATGCCACCCAAGGCTCTGTCCAACCCAGCCTTGAACACCGCCAGCGATGGAGCATTCACAACTTCCCTGGGTAACCCATTCCAGTGCCTCACCACCCTTACAATAAAGAATTTCTTCCTCATAGGGTAAAGTATCTAAGTTTTATATGATCTTGTTATGATGGTGAAAAAAATTAGCTCTTTTAAGATGATGAGTTGCACCAGTTTACCTTGTTAAGCATGTTGTTGACTGAGAACACCATATTGCTATAACTAAACTAGGTTAGTTACTTCAGCTTTTCATGTAGGGACCTTTGCGTGACTGTACGTGAGGACAGGAACTCCCATGTTTGAAATCAGTCCTACAGACTCCTATGGACTTTTTAAGCATTATGTTTCAGTTTCCATGTTCTTATATGAAGACAATGCATGCATCAGATAATTGTTTTAAATAATTTTGATATTACTCAAAATATGCAAAATATGGTATAGCTGTTAAAATGGTTTAGATTTTATTTCTAAAAGCCACTTCAAAGTTCATAAATTGCCTGCCAGTCTGCAAATGAAAGAAGGCAGGTTTGTCTCCATGTTATACCACTGTATAATCATGCAGAATTTTTGCTTTCTTCCAACGGTCATAAAAATGGCTCCCAGCATACATAAGATAATGGATATGACAGATAATACTGGCACTGGAATGGGTTGCTCAGGGAAGCTGTGAATGCTCCATCCCTGGCAGTGTTCAAGGCCAGGTTGGACAGAGCCTTGGGTGACATGGTTTAGTGGGAGGTGTCCCTGCCCATGGCAGGGGGATTGGAACTAGATGGCCTTAAGGTCCTTTCCAACCCTAACTATTCTATGATTCTATGTTCTATAATTGGTGCTTGCTGAAATGGCTCAGTCTGTGGTCCTATGAGCTGAAGGATAAACCAACTGGCAAAACAGGAGCCTGAAGAGTCTTTTTACACTGAATTATAGTTCAGATTGTCAGGTAAACTGGAAGATACAGTAGTAAAGAACAAGCTGTTTAAGAGTAAATTGGACGAACAGTTAAATCCTAAATGATCCTGAGAGAGTCCTCATTTGTGCTCAGTAGCCTAACTCCTACTGACCAATTCCCCATTCATTGGCAGGAAGAGGACACTCCAGGCTGGTCACAAGTTTTTCATAGAAAGTATGCAATTAAGCAAGTGAATAAAAGAGAACTTTCAGGAGTCAAATAACAGAAACTTGCTCAAGTTAACTTAGGGTAAAACTCTGAAATAAACCTGCAAGGAGAATCAGGTTGCCTAGTTGCTTTGTCACACTACCAAAAACTGGCAAGTTTATTCTGTTTTTCAACCAGGTGTCTCCATACAGAGCACAAATACTGAGCTTATGGAAACAAGCCCTGTGGCATAAAGATATGCTGTCACACATTAAAAATCAGGCTTTGGAACTTGTTTGAGGGAGAATTTAGAACAGCTCTTCTACTGCTAGGCAGCAGCTTTAAAACAGCTGACAAAATTGCAGGTTCCCAGACCAGAGGTATCAAAATGGTATTCAAAATGTCAGTGGCATCTACTTGATGAACTATTTGCCCTTCTGACAGACAATTACGTACATTTTTGAAAAAGGGCTTTCAGCATAAGCTAGTATTTATTAAAGGTGGTAATGTGATAAGAGTGAGAAATTATTAAAAATATCTAGGAAAAGATTTATAAGTATATATCTCATAAAATGCAATTCATAGGGAAGACAAATTACAGTTACAAAATTAATTTTTCATTTTACATTATATGTGTTCAACATATCTTAGGACTGGAACAGTTAATTGTGAGCAGCTTCAGTGCTTTTACAGTTAAAAGCAAAAATTTTTTAAAGTTATGGAGATAGAAAAGGGATTACTAATCATCCTGCTAACCGGATTTAATGATTGTACATTGTACGCTGTAACTGGAATCTTAATGATGGACTAAAAACCTTTGTTTTGTGTGTACAGTATTCGTCACACCAAATTCTAGGTATTTTGGTGAAATGCCTAAGACAAGAATGTATTTGTACTAACCCTCCTGAGATTTCAGTGAGCAAAGATAAGGATCTGCAAAGGAACTGGAGATTAACTACCCCTTGAAGGTGCCTCTCAGTCAGGTAAACAAGGATTCCAAACCAGTAATCAAACAGAGAAAAGATGTAATAAAAATTTTGGATAAATATTTCCCAAACATTAAAGATTTGAACTTTAGGGAAGCTTTTTTATTTTTTTTTAATAAGCCCAGTCAAAAATAAAACTTCAGAAAATATAATTTGAAAACATACAGTCATTAGGAAAACAGAAGTTGGCATTATGCTCTGACAATAGGCAAAAGCCAGCCTCATTACCAAGCTAGAGGAAGCAGGTAAGACAGCAATAGGCAGTGAACAAAGAGAAAAGTGGTCTGTGCTTGAAATGGTACAAAAAGGCAGAAATAGCAAAGAATAGAAAAGGGGAGAAGAAAGCAATGGCATCTCACAGTCTGTTCACAAATCACAGGCCTCCTTACCTCAACCACTGTGTGCCCTTTTCACATAGCATCCATCTAACTTGGGTCTATCACGGCTGAACATTCCTAACTGTGAACGTTCAGGTAGTGAACTCTTCCCAGAGTAGCTGCAAACTCTGTCATAACTCATTAAGCTAATATAACTATGCTAGTTCCACCAGCAGCACATTTTCTCCATGCATTTGTGCTCATTAATAATTCCCTCATCATTCAGACAAAAATCCCCAAAAAGCTTTAGCTGGGGGCATTGAAATGCCAGTGAAAACTTGAAGACTCAGTACTGTCCCAGATGTGACATCGATGCCATTACCAGCTTCATAAACATACATCCTAACACATACAAAAAAGCAATTTTAATACTATGAAAACTAGTAAGTAGACATAAATCTTCTGAAAATTAGATACATATATGAATAGCCACAGGCTACTGGAAATGTAGCTTACATTTATAGATGCAAAGTTCCTTACAGGTGCAGGTGTTCACAGAATGTCTCAGAAATTAACTATGAGTTAAAACATTATATATTTCTGATTTTGGCACTAGATTTGCTTATACAACTTCCCAACTTAATGAAATCTAAGATGCCAAAGGGATGGAGTCAGATGCCATAAAGTGTCATAAATAAAAATAAGCGCTCCCCAGAAAGCAGCAAGTTTCCACCTTGACAAGATCCACTAACTTATTTTCTCCTGCTTTTCCTAACATCTCTCCACCAAAGCCTTTCTTTCATTTAAAGGAAGGTGTCTGCATAGTTACCGACATCTGCCCCAATGTTAAGTTGCCTGTTTTGTTTTTTTAAGTTATCCAAAAATGTCACTGTGGGGTGGGGTGACACCCACACAGAATGGGTTTCCTTTTTTGGCAGACTTCTTTCTACGCTTTGTAAAAGCAAGGTTATTTAAGAAAGGATACATTTACTTGACTTTTAGCATGCTGATATTTATGACTCAGGCTTCTCTATGTTAAATTAGAGACAATTCATATTTCAGAAGCACAAAAAAAGCATGTGGTTTGTTAGTTTTTTTTTCAAGCAGGATATCATTTTGGGTAATTCTGGCTTGTTTACACCTAAAAAACATCCCAAATTATTATGTGGGCAGAAATAAAAGTATGAGCATTCTTTTAAATATATATATTTGTCAGGCACAAATTCAGAAATATATCTTCTTATTATAGTTTGTTATCCATATAATTAGCACTGAATTCCAAAACAGGAGTGCCAAATCAGAATATAAGCAGACATACTCCTACTTTTTCACTTGTTTGTTTGTTTGGTTTACCCCACTGTACCCAGATGGGGTCATCTGACATCATTCTCTCTACAGTACTCATACTGCCTCAAGTTAGACATCATACAGGTTTTGTCTGTTTCTTCCAGGGAAAACAATATCTTTTTGTGTGCTTCTTTGATATCTTTCTATAGTCTTGTTTTCATACATCTTGAGATTGGAAATACTTTGGAAAGAAAAAAAAGCAAAAAGAAACACTGAAAAGAGAGAACATCATCACTGCTGAAACAGTAACACAGGCTACAACCAGGGGAGACTCATTCATAGAACTGATAGAATTCTGTTTGGAAGATACTGATAACACAGAAACCGGGTCCCCAATTTAAGGAGTAACCCTCCTTAAGTTGGCAAATAAACCCTTGCAAAAGAGCCAAAAGGAAGTACAAATCATGCCTACTTGTAATCAGTAAGTTTAAGCTGATTCTGCTAAAGATGTTTGTGTGAGGGAAAAAAAAGATACTAATAAACAACATAAATATAGATATGAAATATATTCTCTTAAGCTACACAATTTTGAATGTGAATTTCATTAATGCCAAAACATGTCTTACATCTGAGACTGGAAAGAATAGATTCAGAATAATGAAAAAAAAATCCTGTGCTCTGCAGCCTGTTCTCATATGTTAAAAAGGTCGTGGAAGAGCTGCAGTTGCATTTGGCCCTTTCCGTCTGTGTTATTTTTCACATTTTCTGTTCTGGGCTAAAACTGCTTTCCAAAGTGAGACATACAAAACCGCATTAGATAAAATGGGTAACTAGATTTCCTAAGTTTAATGATTTTCAGACTCAATTATTATCCATGACAACACATTCCTACATGGCAGGATAGCCATGAGAAACATTCAATACCTGCATCTGCAAGCACACAGCCAAAATTCCTGAAAATGAAGCTAACAAATCTCTTATGCTTTCATTAATTACCGGTTCCATTTCTTTTTGTCTAGAACAACTTTGCAAGTTAAATTGTAGCAATGCCTACAGCAGCATCCCATAGCACTAAGGAATTGATTATGGTCAATTGCTGAGGTGAGTAGCTCTAGAGAGGACGCCTTCAACACCTGAGAGAGGGGAAGCTCAGCGTCTGGAGACTCAACTCAGAGCGGCAACAGCCACCAAGGGAGCCTCAAGTCCTTGACAGGACTTGCCAAGGTGCCGGCAGCTCAGCGGACGCGAGCAGCTGACTCAGAGGGGGTGGCGCCAGAAGGAGCAGCACCAGCCCTGACTGGGTAAAAGCCCGCCCCAGGGAGCGTGGCAAAGTCAAGGCAGTTGTGTGGGCAGGCAGGCGGGATGGTGAGCACTCGCCTTATAACCAGGGCCCGGTCTGGGAGCTCTGCTCTGGCTGCGCCGGCGGTGGCCAGCGTAGGCATCCAGACAGAGCCGATGAGAGGGGAGGACGCAGTGCAGAGCTCGGGGTGTAGAGAGCGCCTGCACTGCTCTCCTGAGAGGAGGGTGAGCAATGGGCAGAGCTGCACTCTGTGCTCCCTGGTGGAGGTCCTCCTGCAGCAGGGGCTGAGCTGCAGAACACTGTCAAAAGGCTGAAAGATGTCAGAAAAGCTGAAAGGAAGCAGCACTGCTTGCTCCAGGTCCAAACGGTGCAGGGGCCTCAAGAGTCCACTGTAGCTCATGGAGGAAAGAAGGAGGCCATTAACCCAGGAAGCTGGGAAACAGCAACAACAACAACAACAACAACAACAACCAACCAAACAAAAAAAACACAACAACAAAAAAGGAGAAAGAGGACAATTAAAAGCACGGGGTTTCCTCCTAAATCTGTTGTCCCCACCCAGAACAGCTTTGCTGCTCTGCAGGGGGCTGATGAGGAACCACACTCTCACCAGGAACAACCGGCTGATGCACTGGTAAAGAAGATCACTACTGGTGCTGCCAGGAAAAAGCGGCTGGCCATATTAGTAGGGGACTCTACTCTGAAAGGAACAGAGGCACCCATCTGTTGGCCTGATGCAGGCTCAAGGGAGGTGTGTTGCCTACCAGGGGCTCGGATTAAGGATGTTGCAGAGAAGCTGCCTGCTCTAGTCAGTCCCACTGACTATTACCCACTTCTACTGATCCATGTTGGCGCTAGGGATATAGCTAGCAGCAGCCTGCAGAACATAAAGAAGGACTACAGAGCTGTGGGAGAGGTGGTTAGGGGCTCTGGAGCTCAGACTGTCTTTTCATCAATTCTCCAGAATACAGGGGAGGACCTTTAAAAGGCTAGGAGGATAGGCCAGGTTAATAATGGTTAGAAGGGTGGTGCCATAGTCAGTGCACTGGGTATCTTGAACAGGGGACTGAATTTAGTAGACCAGGTCTACTGGAAGTGAAGCTGGTCAGACAAAGAAGGGAAAGAGGGGTTTTGGTAGGAGGTTTGCCAGACTGGTCAAGGATGCTTTAAACTAGATGTGTTCGGGGAGGGGGCAACATTCCATCCCAACACACCCAGTCAGTTGCCAGCACCTATAGCAAACATTCAGAGCAATGTAGAGATTCAGCCACTCCAGCCAAAGAGCCGGCTTCATTTCAAGCTCGGCTCAGATGCCTCCATACAAATGCCCGTATGGGGAACAAACAAGAGGAATTAGAGATGTGTGCATGTCTACACGCTTATGATACAATAGGTATCACAGAAACATGGTGGGATGCCTCCTATGACTGGAGTGTCGGAATGGAAGGTTACAGGCTCTGTAGAAAAGATAAGCCTGGCAGGTGGGGAGAGGGAGTTGCTATTTATGTTACAGATAGCCTGGAGAGTATGGAACTCTGTCTGGGGGCAGGTGAGCAGTCAACAGAGAGTTTGTGGGTCAGGGTTAAAGGGAGAACAGCGATGGGAGACATTACTGGGGGGATCAGTTACAGACTGCCTGATCAAGAGGACTCTGTGGATGAAGCACTCTCTAGACAGAGAGGAACAGCCTCACACTCGCAGGCTCTTGTTCCCATGGGGGACTTCAATCACCCTGATATCTCTTGGAGTGACGGTACAGGCCGGCACAGGCAATCCAGGAAGTTCCTCAATTGTGTGGAAGACAACTTTCTTCTGCAAGTAATAGAGGAGCCAACAAGGAGAGGTGCCATGCTTGACCTCGTCCTCACTGACAGGGAAGGGCTAGTTGGAAATGTGACCCTCCAGGGCAGCCTTCGTTGCAGCGATCATGAGATGGTCGAATTCAAGATCCTCAGGGCAGTGAAAAGAGCGTGCAGCAAGCTCACTGCCCTGGACTTCAAGAGAGCAGACTTTGGCCTCTTCAGGAACCTGCTCAGTAAGATTCCATGGGATATAGCCCTAGAGGGCAGGGGGGCCCAAGACTCTTGGTTGATATTCAAGGATCAACTACTATAAGATCAGGACTGTTGCATCCCAACTAGAAGGAAGTGCAGCAGGAGGGCCAGGAGATGGATGGATGGATAAGGAGCTGCTGAGGAAACTTTGAAGGAAAAAAGAGGCTTAAAACAGGTGGAAGCAAGGACAGGTGGCCTGAGAAGAATACAGGGATGTTGTCCAGGAAACTAGGGACTAGGTTAGGAAAGATAAGGCCCAGTTACAATTAAACTTGGTTTGGGATATTAAAGATAACAGGACGGGATTCTATAGGTACATAGCAAATAAAAGGCAAACTAGGGACAACACAGGCCCCCTCTCGAAGCTATCAAGAGAACTGGCTACACTGGATTTGGAGAAGGCTGAGGTTCTTAATGGCTTCTTTGCCTTAGTCTTCACTGGAAAATGCTCTGACCACACCACCCAAGTCCTGGAAGGCAGATGCAGGGACTCTGAGAATGAAGACCTTGTGCCCACTGTAGGAGAGGATCAGGTTTGAGACCATCTTTAGAACCTGAATGTACACAAGTCCATGGGATCTGATGAAATAAATTCGTGGGTCCTGAAGTAGCTGGCAAATGGAGTTGCTACGCCACTGTCCATCATATTTGAAAAATCATGGCAGTCAGGTGAAATTCTCGACAACTGGAAAAAGGGAAATATAACCCCCATTTTCAAGAAGGGGAAAATGGATGAGCCAGGGAACTACAGACCAGTCAGCCTCACCTCTGTGCCTGGCAAAATCTTGGAGCAGGTTCTCCTGGAAGGCATGCTGAGGCATGTGAAAAACAACAAGGTGGTTGGTGGCAGCCAGCATGGCTTCACTAAGGGGAAATCCTGCCTGACCAATTTGGTGGCCTTCTACAATGGAGCTATGGAACTGATGGACAGGGGTAGGGCAGTTGATGTCATCTACCTGGTCTTGTGCAAAGCGTCCGACACTGTCCCACATGACATTCTTGTCTCTAAATTGGAGAGACATCAATTTGATCATTGGACCACTCGGTGAATAAAGAGCTGGCTGGATGACCGTACACAAGGATTTGTGCTCAATGGCTCAATGTGATCCAGCTGGAGACCAATAACGAGTGGTGCCCCTCAGAGATCGGTGTTGGGACAGGTCTTGTCCAATATCTTTGTTGATGACATGGACAGTGGGATTGAGCGTGCCCTCAGCAAGTTTGCCGACAACACCATGCTGTGTGGTTCGGTTGGTACACTGGAGGGAAGGAATACCACCCAGAGGTACCTTGACACGCTTGTGAGGTGGGCTGATGCCAATCTTATGAAGTTTAACCATGACAAGTGCAAGGTCCTCCACCTACTCTGCTCTCGTGAGACCTCACTTGGAGTATTGTGTGCAGTTCTGGTGTCCTCAACATAAAAAGGTCATGGAACGGTTGGAACAAGTCCAAAGGAGGGCCACGAGGATGATCAGGGGACTGGAGCACCTCCCATACGAAGATAAGATGAGAAAGTTGGGGCTGTTCAGCCTGGAGAAGAGAAGGCTTTGTGGAGACCTCATAGCAGCCTTCCAGTATCTGAAGGGGGGCTATAAGGATGCTGGGGAGGGACTCTTCATTAGGGACTGTAGTGATAGGACAAGGGGTAGCGGGTTAAAACTTAAACAGTGGAAGTTTAGATTGGATATAAGGAGGAAATTCTTTACTGTAAGGGTGGTGAGGCACTGGAATGGGTTGCCCAGGGAAGTTGCGAATGTGCCATCCCTGGCAGTGTTCAAAGCCAGGTTGGCCAGAGCCTTGGGTGGCATGGTTTAGTGTGAGATGTCCCTGCCCATGGCAGGGGGGTTGGAACTAGATGATCTTAATGTCCTTTCCAATCCAAACTATTCTATTATTCTATGGATATTACTATAGAAGAACTTCCTATTGTTTGTATAATAAAATTTAAGTATTTAGTATTTAATATTTATTTCTAACCTATAAGAATCCTATAAGAAAATTAAGTATTATACATACAGTGAACACTTTTTTTACCTTCCCTATTTGCTACAGTTGAAAGTCTCTATACATAGCAAAACTTTCAGCAAGCCTATTTTGTCTAAAATGTCTCCTAATCACCAATACAGACTCTATTTGAAGTACTTATAGCTATTCTAAGCATTAATTATTAAGAAATTATTTTATTACTTAAAGTCACTATACATTACTCAGTTCTTGAAACATCAGTAACTTATGTTAAAATACAGTGGGATGGCCAAATTACTTACTGGGCAAAAAGAAACAAGTTGTGAGCCATTCTTGTACACAACAGAAATGGGACATGATTCTATTTTATTCCTCATTTCAAAAGTCCAACACTGCAATACTAAAAAACAAAAATCACCATCATCACATAAACATGATCAAGCTGCCTACTTATGCAAAAAGGATCATCTACCTTCAATATTTCCTTTGCGCCTTCAGAATCACCAACTATAATAAAGATTTAATGAGGCATAAAACAATAGCTAAAGGTTGGAGGGAGATTATCTAAGATTCTATAACTTCTATACAAAAAAGGGCATCGGTAGCATAGATAGAAATGTAGAAAATGCAATGAAAATTAAGGTTAGTTTCTAACATTTCAGTGTACCTTTCATTTTGGTTTCCACTTTAAGCAACATGCAGACAATCTGAATCACACTCCAACATGCAATTTCACATTGAGCCCCAATGTCTGCCAACACCTCCATACCTAATTTTACACTAGTAGCACCAAGCTAAAAACCTAATTATTTTTGTTCACACACTACAACATTTTTTGTCAGAGCAGGGTTGAGAGGATACACTCTGCACATAAATTCACAAACTGAAACATATGGTTTTAGAATAGTGAGAGAAAAGCCACCTCACATTACCTACATGCCCCATCCTCTGTCTCTTTTCCTTACACTGACTTCCACATAGTGTAAAGCACATCAGTGTGATTGATACCCCTGTACCATTCATTCCTGTACATTTCATTCCTGTGACAAAATTTCATAGCATCTACATCAGACACTAAGCCAAAGCTCAGATCCGATGTGCAAAAGGAATAGGAAGACACAGCACACATGTGGCCTGAATATCTGAATTCTGAAAAGCAGTCGCATGGATTTGTTTCAGCAGTTAAATTATAATGTAACAGTAGCTTACTGGTGTGGGTCAGACTGGAGGTCAGATTGAATATGTGTTGACAAACGTATTTGAAATCATTTAAGAGGATTAATTTAAAAACAAAGTGAGCATTATAAATTTTATATAACACTAAACTTAGTAAGGTCATGTTTTACAGTCAAGTAGAAATCTTTCCATATTCACAGACAGGCAAATTTGTAAAATCATGGTAGTTAATTCAGTTCTTATGGGGATACATAATGGCTAAAACACAGAGCTGTCACTGTCCTAAAAAGTACAATAATTTGAGTATATTTAGATTGAATAGGAAGATAAGGTGATCCAATAAACTAGGTGATCTGTCAGTGACTCAAAACTCATTCATTAACTCAGCAGTCTTTTTAAGTATGTACTCAGGATTTAAAAGGAGCATAGATTAGTCCTATTAGAAGTAGGTCTAGTCCTATTACCAAAATCAGCAGGCTACTTCAGGACAGCACAGTGTGGGGACCACTACCTCAGGGTGCTAGCAGGACCTTGAGGGGACTTCTGCACTGGGACAAGCCCCAGCAGGCTGTGAGGAGTGGCGGGTGTACACAAAGAGCTGGAGCACCTACATCTCCAGCAGGAGATTTGAATATGTGGTGTGTAAACAGGGGCTGTTCAGAAATTTGGGGGTCTCAAGAGTTTGGTAAGTGTCCACCGCTGCGGTTTATCTGCTGTATTGCTGGTACTGATCTTGAACAGGCAGTATACTAAGCATCAGTTGATTATGTATCAATCATTAATAAATAAATTGCTTCATTCTCAGTTTGATTTAAATAATGTAAATGAAAGTTTTTCCAGCAACACCTCTACAAACTCAGTCTCTGACAGTTCTTTGTCAGGCAAAGGATAAGGACAGCCAAAAGTGAATAGCCTTTGTTGCTTTGCTTGAACACTCAAGAGCAAACTATGCTTATGAAAAAAACAAGGCTTATAAGAGAGAACATACTGTCTAAAAATACAAAAGCAAATTAATTGACAGTAAAGTACTTCAGGGTGTTCAGAGCTCCTGTTCTGTAATTTTGCACTCCACTTGATGGATTGTTCATAAAGCTAAAGCCTAAGAGAGAGTAATAGCTGAATAGGAGAGATGAAGGATGCTGAAAGGAGCAGCAATGACAGAATACAAATAGCAGATTATCAGCCTAACAAGGGCAGATGTGAGAGGTCAAGAGACCAAATGAATGAAAAAAGACCAACACAAGAAAGAAAGTAATATTAAAGTCTATCTTGTCAATCCATTAAAGATTTTTTTTTAATATTCTAACAAATAGGAAAAATATAATAGAAATTAGCAAAAGTCAGACTGTATAAATTGCAAAAAACCTGACAAAGGCACATAAAACCATAATAAAGATAGTCTTGTAAAATTATGACAGGAGCTATTTGATAGCTGTACAGTACAACTCAACATCATCTCAAGCCACTGACATGAATTATTAAGAAATCACAGAATAGAAGAAAAATTCCAAATGACTACAGAAAGCACAGTGCCACCCTTAGATAAACAAGTAAATACCCCAGGTAACTACAAACTGATTAGCAGATATTATATACAGGTAAAATAATCACTGTCCTCTGATATTAACACACTGGAAAACAGAAATTGTCAGTCATGAATTCACAAGTTAACTTGATAAAAAGTGAGTGCATAATGGAATTTACTTACCCTGTATATGCTGGTACACTTGAATATCAGCAGGGACCTGGTCAAACAAGTGGTTCCACGAGCAGCAAAACTTACAATTTTACAGATTTCCATCCAGTATCATACGATCATAGAATCAAATATGTTGGAAAAGACCTTTAAGTTCAAGTCCAACCTTTAGCCCAGGACCACCATAGTCATAAACAGCCTTTTTTTAAGATCCCAGTTCACGATGCTCTGCCCTCCCAATATCCCCCAGCACTCCTTGTGTGTCACTCCTTATTTTGGGCTGGGCAAACTGCTGGACATACGTATATGCACCAGGGTGTCTACAAGCAAGTACCACACAGCCACACCATCAAGCACAACAATCATGTAAAGGCAGTTATCTTAGTAAAACAACTAGTTTAGCTTTCTCTAATAAGTTAAATTTGTTATGTATTCCTTATTTGTTTGTAATTAACTACCAAACAGTCATGAAGGGAAACCAAAGGAAAGGGCAAAGGTGGATTAAGGGACAGTTAGATCAATGGACTGAAAATTGGCAAGTTCAAATACACCTAATATTTAGGTTAAAAATAAAGGCTACCAAGATAGCTTGGAAGACACAAAACATAATTTATTGATTATTAATAGCTAAAAAAACTTAATTGGGAAATTATAGTTGAATGCTGTGATTCTTAGTAAGTTTTGGGGATATATGAAGTTATATATCCCAGAACATCCGTAGCACAATCAAGAAGATACTTTGGGAAGAAGAATGGCTGCACAACTCAACATTAACATCCAATGCAGCACACTTAAAAGAAATTATTGATATAATGACTGACAGCAGATAACTACACAGTTATCTGTGTATATTTCTGCAGAGATAGGCTGCAAAGCCTAAAAACACTCCATTAATTTGTGGTGTTATATCTTTAAAAAAAAGTAAAATTAGAAAAAACTGAAAAATCTATAAAAATTGCATTCCTTCAAGAACTCAAGAATGAGAAAAACATGAGAAACTTCTGGCATTTAATCTTAAGACTACTAATCAAAAGAAGTTTAGAGATCCTGACTCTTTTGCCTAAGTATCTTCAAAGTTAAGAGGAACAGCAAGACCAATGGTTGGCCTTTAAAAGTAAATTAAATAATGTTTGACAGTACATAACTGAAATGTGCTCAGGTTTTTCTTCCAGGGGTTGTCATGTACCCAACCACAAAACAAGAGCTGAGTTTAACAGAGGTAAGTAGGTAAAGTTAAAGGCTGTAATATGTGTGATATCAGAATTAATTATGGATTGTCCTTTAAACCTAAATGCTATGAAATAACCAAAAGTAACCAGTATCTCCTATGTTAATTTTCTACTAGCAGTTTTAATCCAGAAAAACAGAAAATAAAATAATAAATCACTACACACTAGGCTATAGTTTACAGTTTCCTTGTAATTTATACTGTAGGAAAGAGCAAGGAAGATACTACTTTAAGTAAATTTTAATATGAAATTTACATTTATAATTGCAGATCTAAAAAAGAGGATCGATATTTCTATGCTTAAGAAAATGGTCAAATGAACTTGACTCAGTCTTTTAAATACTATTATTTATAAAGTATTATTTTTAACACACTACTAAAGTTGTGATTCAGACAGATATGATGAAACAGTGCTTATACAGATTGTACATGGGAGTATGTGAACTACACCACTATAATGTACTGTTGTCCAAATTTATGTCCAAATACATTCTGTGAGAGCAGAATGTAATGCAAACCCTTTCACATTTTCCACTTTGATACTTCAATGTTTTTCTAATAACAACCTTAAGTCGTTATCATGACTTTTTTTAAAAAGCCATACTCTCTCAAGTGTAACTTATTCTTTCATCTTTATTTCCCATGTATAAAGCATCTTACTGATTTCTTTATAAAGCTACCACATCAGCAATGTTGGCACATGCCAGGACTCTCTAACCTCTGGCTACATGAAAACACAAGTTCCTAGGCTGCCTTCATATTTTCTTAATACACACTCTAATGCCATCCAAGACTCAAGAATTTGTAACAACTAAAAATTTCAATTTAATAAACTTGAGAGATTGTATTTCAGAAAGCTATTCAGGTATATTTGTATTTAATATTTTTTCTTTGACTTTATATATAAGTGCATTCTCACAAAATTCTTGGAAGATCAGAGGTTTGGCAATTCAAGCTCCAAGTCCCAGTAAACATGCTCCTGTCAAGAGGCTGAGATAAGAAGCTAGAGGTTAACTTCCAAAGTGGATATCTCCTATTTTTTTAGTGTTCATGTGAAAATTCTGTAGGTTCATTCTTCATTCCTGACATCTGAAAAATGTCAAACAGCTGATTTCATGACTAAAAAGTTTTCCAGAATCTGCTAATTCTTTTTCTCCATTTGTATCTTCTATATTGTGAAGCTCCGCAAATATTTCTCTTCATCTAGCTATAAAAAAATATGGTTTCTCAAAGAAAGAAACACTACATAAGTTCATAAATCTTTGAAAATGAATCTTTGAATGATGAAAGTGATTTCAGCATGAATGCAAAAGAACAAAAAAATATAAACTAGAGAGTGACCACTGTGCAATTGAAAGCACCAGGCACAAACAGGCGCAATAAACAGCAGCAAAAACATATTAAAAAAGAGGCTTGATTACAATTGATAATAAACATATGTATGTTTATATTGCATCTGAGGGCAAGACTTTTGCAATTCCTTCTTTTAAGAGATAAACACTGCTGAATGTTTAAAAGTAAAAACCACCTGAAGTGAGCTGGTACAGCAGTATCCTCCTTTAGGAAATCTATCCTCTCCTCTTGTAACACAGGCAGTGGACTTGTTTGGTTATGGGGTATTTTTAATGAAGACTCTGTCAGCATTTTTTTAGCTGACTGCAGAGATGCAATGATACAATCCTGGGGAACCATACTGAATAACATTATATGAAAAGGATGCCAGAGTTTTTAAAAACAAACAAACAAACAACAACCCTCACATTCAAGACTTCAGTAATATTCATGAATAAGAAACTTGAAAACAGATTATTAATATTTTGGCAATACTTCAATAAATATCCCTATGAAGTGGTATACCATTGCTATATTTTACATTTTCTTTCTTTCTTAGAAAAACAGTTTTTAATTTTTTGTAATCTTTTCCTTATTTCATAATCATATTTTTTTTGTTTTAATTAATCTTTATTGTTCCTATGAAAAATAGAAAGTTGATGCTTGAATCAAAAAAAGTCAATTAGATTTTATTTATTCCTAACTCAGTGTCCTGGCTTCAGCAGTAGCAGTCATTTTTCTCCTTCTTAGTAGCTGGTGCAGTGCTGTGTTTTTGACTTTTGGCCTGAGAACAGCACTGATAACACCGATGTTTCGGTTACTGCTTAGTAATGTTTTGGTCTGACCAAGGACTTTTTGAGTTTCATGCTCTGCCAGGGAGGAGGGAAAGCAGGGAGGAAGCAGAGACAGGACAGCTGACCCAAACTGACCAAAGAGGTATTCCATGCCACAGCACGTCATGCTTAGGATGTAAAAACGAGAGGCAGGGACCTGGAAGAGTTGGGTTTGCTGCTGAGTCAGGCTTGGTATTGGGTGGTGAGCAGTTGTATTCTCTTTCCTTTTATTTCTCTTGCCATTATTATTATTGGTGGTAGCAGTAGTGGCTTGTGTTATACTTTAGTTACTAAACTGTTTTTATCTCAACCTGTGGGAGTTGCATTCTTTCGATTCTCCTTCCCATCCCTTCGGGATCTGGGGGGAAGAAAGAGGGGGGACTGAGCGAGCGAACTGCTTGAGGGGCTTAAACCATGATACTCAGAAATAAAGACTGTATTTTGTTAGCAAATTTTCAAACTGAGTACATCACCAATTTGGAGTACATTTCCCACCACCAGGTGTCAATTCTAATATAAGCCATACCTTGACAAGGTTGACAAGTGTCATTTTCAGTAACAGGTATTTGAAATATATATTACTTGAACAAGGTATTGAAAGTGTGAGCTGCATTTTTAGAAACTAAATATGAAATAAAGATGGATTTTTTAAATTTTAAGTGATTCGTAAAGGGCAGTCCTGTAGTCAAAATACATATTCAGGGAGTGAAGAATAGTGACAAGTGAATGGAACAGACACATACTTCTTAGAACACTTGCCTATTCATGATTATTATTATTAGCAAGACATATGGGAAACAAAAATATGGCTGTGCATTAGTATTTAACAATGTTGAGATCTCTTGGAAAATTGTTAATTTCCTTTAAATACGGATAAACTTTTACTGAAGATCTTCCCTTAGAAAGAAGAAAAAAGTAAGAACAATGCTTAGCCAAAAAGTCTGAGTTTTTATGATTTATAGCTGTATATCTTTTGCGAAGTATGAAAAAGAGCTGGAAAAGTTTAGATTGGATATAAGGACGAAGTTTAGCTCAGACTGGATATAAGGAAGAAGTTCTTTACTGCAAGGATGGTGAGGCACTGGAATGGGTTGCCCAGGGATGATGTGAATGCTCCGTCCCTGGCGGTGTTCAAGGTGAGGTTGGACAGAGCCTGGGGTGACATGGTTTAGTGTGAGGTGTCTCTGTCCCTGGCAGGTGGGTTGGAACTAGATGAACCTAAGGTCCTTTCCCACCCTAACTATTCTGTGATTCTATGATTCTAAGTATGTCTTCACGGATCCTTTATTTACAGAATAACCAAAATATGCCAAAGGTTTCTCAGAAAACACACTGAACAGCCAGTCATGTGCATTTCATTTATGTTCATCCCAAAAGGTGCATTGCAGTACATATGGATGGACTAAGGGACCCTGAAACTGAGCAGGACAGTAAAATAAAAAAAAAATAAAATAAAAAATAAATAAAATTAGGCACTTGAATGGGTTGTTCACTGCCTTCTCTCAGCAGGGCAGACAGAATATGGCGAAGTGAAAGGATGGCTAATGTTACTCTTTCCACCATTTTAAGTAAATGAAGAGCATTATCCTATAACTGCAGAAAAAATGGAAACTCCTTTAACTAATAATTTTCTACTCTGCATATAAAACACTGACATTCACCCCCCATGATCACTAGGATGTCCTCGTGAAGACAGCAAGAATCCATATCCAAAGCCAAAATCAACAACCTGCTGTAAAAGGATAAAAGAAAAAATGAGCCACTTTCTTATTCCCCAAATCCCCTTAAAACCCTTATGCAGTTCTTACTTATCTGCGATACTCTGGTAAGTTCTCACTTCCAGAGATAATGGACTCAAGCTGCACCAGGGGAGGTTTACATTGGATATTCGGAAAAATTTCTTCACTGAGAGGGTGATCAGGTATTGGAACAGGCTGCCAGGGAAGTGGTGGAATCATCATCCCTGGAAGTGTTCAAAAACCATGTAGATGATGAGGGCCTCAGTGACATAGCTTAGTGGTGGACTTGGCAGTCTTAGGGCAATAGTTGGACTTGATGATCTTAAAGGTCTTTTCCAGCCTAGTTGATTCTACAATTCTCTGTGCTTCAATTGGGTGCTGACTGATACTCCAATGACTAGCTTTAAAAAAAGCACAGCTTTTTTTTGACCTAAGAGATACTATAATTGCAGGAGCAAAGGCAGGTAAGCATTACCACCCAATTTACAGCTATTAAGGTATTTAGAAGGACAGAAGGCACAGCAACTAGGGTCTATCTGCAGATGCTCCCAGATCACATCCATTAGCTTCACTGGGCATAAATCTCTGAAAAGTTTTAGCAAAAATGTCTGTTTTACTGATGAACATCGTAATCAAGCATATCACCAGTCAAAAAAAAAAAAAAAAATAAAAGAGAAAAGCTAAGTCTAAGTGCTTCATTCTATGATTTGCCTCTTTACATCTACCTGTTTTTTTTTTATCCATGTGATATTTGCTGAGTTAGCCAAGTAGGTTATGACAAATACACTCAGAAGAGAGAGATCAGATAAATCTAGCTGTTAGCAGAAGGAAGTGGTTTGTTGCACTGAAGGCATTTAGTCTGGAAGAATTTTCATTATGGCTTAACTTAATTTTTTCTTTTCAATAAGTAGTTTGCCATATTTATAATGAACCATTAAAAAAAGGAAGAGAGCAATCCAGTGTGCATTGAGACAGTTTTCAGTTCTGCTCTACCTTTAACATTATTAGTATACCTTATCTTCTGTGTTTAACATAATATCCCCATAACATGGTCAAGAAAGAACTGTTGGTATATAATGCAGTGGAATGTAACTGGACTTCATATTTCTGTCCCTTGAACAACTTGTGAAATATCACACTGAATCAAAAAGTCATCCACAAAATATAATGAAGAAATTAGAGCAGGAAAAAAAGACATGAAATACTTCACTGACACTGTAGCAGCACTATAATTATCAGCACTCCGTTAATCTTCGTCCTTCCAAAATAAATCACTTGGATTCCCCTGTTTTATATCATACATGGTGGCAGCTGCATAAAACCCTCGTGCCTGGCTGCCTGCACTTGCACAACCGTTGGCACTTTGTTTAAAAACCATTAGAAATTTATCATGGAATTATTAGAAAAAAAAGTTACTATAAGCTAGTTGTATCGTTTGGGCACGTGGCATTGTCACTCATCATGGTTTAATGTCAGCAGGCAACTAACTACCACACAGCTACTCACTCACTCCCCCCCTCAACCCCTGGTAGGGTGAAGAGGCACATCAGAAAAAGGCAAAACCCACAGGTTGAGATAAGAACAGTTTAATAATGGAAATAATGCATAATAATAATAATGATGATGATGATGATGAACAGGGAGATAACAAAAGGAGAGAGAGGGATAAAACCCAAGAAGCACAGAATGGTTTGGGTTGGAAGAAGCCTGAAAGATCATCTAGTTCCAACACATCCTGCCACGGGAAGGAACACCTTCCACTAGACCAGGCTGCTCAAAGGCCTGTCCAGCCTGGCCTTGCAAGGCCTCTGTAACTGTCGTGGTTTAGACCTTGCCGATAACACCGCAACATGCAGTCCCTCGATAACTTCCCCATACTCCCTGCCCCAGGTGGTATGGGGAGGAGAATGAATGTAAAACCCATGGGTTGAGGTAAGAACAGTTTAATAACTAGAAGTAAAATATAGTGATAATAGAACGAACAGCAACAATAAGAATAATGATGATAACAGGAAACAATAAGAGAAGAAATGAGAGCTCAGAAAATACAAGTGATACACAGTATGATTGCTTACCATGTGCTGACCAATATGCATAACATCAGGCTTCACTTCCCTTGCCAAAGCTGACCTCCACTGGGCCGCTGTACAAAACATCCAGCATGCTCCCCTAAAGCAGGGCGAGGTGCGTCTGGTAAAATTGTACTATCATGACAGCCCAATCAGATGGTATTATCTACCTGATGGTTTTAAAATTAAATTCTAGCACGAAAAGTTCAAGATTTTACTTTGTTACAGGTCATACAAATGCATACATAACAGTTTATCTTCTGGAAAACATACTACTGCATCATCATTAAAGATGGAAGAAAGAAAAATAATAAACAATAACTAATTAAATACCTATCAAGAACATCTCCTAAATATATTACTCCTCCCAAACTCATCACCATTTTAATTATTGGAATGAGGACATGGAAAGTCTTTCATTTATTCATCCATATTACCAAATTAAAACCTACTGAATCAGAAAGCATAATTTAAATATACTTGCAGTCCTACTAAAGCAATAGTAGGGTGAAGACAAAAATAGAGTCTAAGAAGCAACAGAGAAAGTTCAGCCAGAGTCTTTAAAAGTCTTATTCTCCAGGAACAAAGGATTAAACATTCCAACTCATTGCGAAGTCTCCCTCTGCTGTGTCTGCATTAGGTATCTCCTTCAACAATACTGCTTTTTATCTCAACAGAAAAAAGAAAATTAGTTTAAAATTTTGCCCTCCCAGCCACAACCTGAGAGCTGCTATTCTCAGCACACAAAACCACAAGGAAGCCTAGATAGGCGTCTCACAGTTTAGCAGCTTCTCCACAGCAGATTGCTCACTGTGGTATGCCACTATCCTTAAGTAACAGAGATATTTTATAAAAAGAGATAAGCCATCATACATTCATCATAATGCAGAATGATGATGAGGAAGAGTTACTGTGGAATAAATCATCTATTTTAAATTCACATACTGTTTGCACCTTCGAGATAGATAAAAAAATAAGAAGAGAAGTATGTTCAGCAGTAAACAGCTGGCTGTATAACAGTTAATACTGAAGTAGGAAACAATACTGAAAACCGTATTTCTGTGTTCACCATTACACTGTTGAAAAAACCAATGATGCTGGTCTCAAATATGAAGCCCTCTATCATTCCAGCTGTAACTACCCTTTGCAAAAGTAGCATTTCTGTATCAGGCACTATTTTAAAATAACTGATGAACAAAACAGCTTTTTGTTTATATCAGACATCTCCAGAAACCATAATTAACATATTTTTTGCCATAGGCGTGAAGGCAGGTGCATGCACCCTGTGAAGCCCCTCTCTTGCAACACATGTTTATTCAGCCTCCAAAAGTCTACATAAGCCAGACAGAAATGCATTATTCAGCATTTGCTGGTTTTGCTAGCAAGTTACCTAATTTAGACCTAACAGTGTGATGCTCTATTATCCTAATTAGCATCAGTGAGAAGCTGATTGACAGAAGAGAACAAGAGTAGTCACAGAGCAGCCCAACAGACAGTGAAAATCATCACATTTCAAGGTCAAGAGATGGGAGTATCTCTTACACACTCTGAAGTTGTAAAGAGGTTCTGAACCACTAATTTCTATAAAGCATGTCTAACTGTAAAGCTGTAAGAATTACATTTGGTTGCATAATAAAGCATAAAACATGCAGAGGTTCTCCTGCGTAAGCATGATCTTTTCGCTGCTCTCCCTATCCATACTCGAATGGACTAAGAACTAGCTTCAATCCTATTTCTGGTACCTGACTCTTGCAGAGACTCATAAAGCAAAACACCATAATACACAAACATGAAGTTTCACTTCAAAGAACAGTCTTAAAATGCCTCGCGTTTCACTAGTCAACCAACACATCTTCATGATCCTTGAAGGAAATGCATGTGGCAAGTAGTTTTGCTGTTTAAATTACAGAAATATTTGACCCTTTGAAATTTTAACTTTCACTTTTACTGTTAAATATTGGTACCACTATTGTCAATGGCAGTAGTCTCATGAGTCACGATTGTGCTTTTAGTACTTATTTTGCTAGAGTTCAGATTTTGCCAGGGGAGGGTTGGAGGGCCTGTTTGGTTTTAGGTGTTATTTGCTATAAACAGATTAGTTTGGTTTGCTGGCCATCTTATTGGAAAAATAAAAAAATACCTAAAACAGACCTATTAAATTTTTGTGTGTGTGTATGTCCCAGTCAGGCCTTGATTTTAAGTTTCAACTCCCTAACACATAACTATTCAATTTAATTTATGTATTTATGTGCATATATGCATGCACAACCCCAACAAAATATATTTCATTAAGAAGTCAAAATCATAGAATCATAGAATAGTTAGGGTTGGAAAGGACCTTAAGATCATCTAGTTCTAACCCCCATGCCATGGGCAGGGACACCTCACACTAAACCATGCCACCCAACACTCTGTCCAACCCGGTCTCGAACACCGCCAGCAATGGGGCATTGAGTTAATGAAGAACTTTAGACCAGAATGCAATCCTTCTACATGCTTGCATGCAGCAGACCTCTTTCCCTTTTGAGATTCAGAACATGTTTAACTCAATGACAAAGCAGAGAAGTTAAATGGAAACTCTGAGAGAAGGTATGTTTAAACATGGTAAATCTGGAAGTTGTGAGCAGGTGCTATGCCAAAAGCATCAATTCAAGAAAGCACTGGCCTAGCTGGGGTCTGTTTTTCTTCCCAACTACCCTGATTCAAGGTGGTTCAGTTTGGTTCTCATTTTAAGCTTTCATTTGCTTATTCTGTGTAATAGTGGCAAAGCAAACTTGACAAGCTGCTAGGGGTGAAATGCACCCACGCCTGCTCATGGCTTCTCTTGGCTGCCTTGTCTTGCATTCCTACTTTCGTTTATTTCTACTATTTCTCAGTTGCATACTCCTATATTACAGAATTCTCTTTTCTGAATTACATTGGTCAGATTTTCTACCTATTTTGCATGAGCCTATTATTTTTCCTATCCTTTGCCTTGCTGTCTCTGGTTTGCCTTCCCTCTACTCCCACCCCTTACTTTTGCTGTTTCACAAGAGGGTACTTTCCATCAAAAGTACGAGCCATTTGCTTTATCTGCAAACTGCAATCAATAAAATCCTGACTTTTCATTTTTGCTAAGAAATATGAAACAGAATTGGTATGGGGGACCTCCTAAAGAGATTTTAAGGGAACACTTGTAGAAGATCGTATCTGAAAAACAAGCTTGCTAAAGTCCACATCACAAATTCCACATCCCCTGTTTTTTAAGTGTGACTTAGTTTGTGCTGCATTACATTTTCTACACCAGCAATTAGACAAAAGGAAAATACACTGGTGCTAATATACCTTGATATCTGTATCCTAGCACACCTCCTATTACATCCATTATCTTTTACCATTCATGATCATGCAGGAGGAGAAGCTTGCCAAACAAATTAAAATAATTTCTCTCTGACTGTCTTTGACAAATGGAGAAAGTCTTCGGTGCGACTAGGGAGAAATTAACTAAAGTTCAAGGGAGAACCACTGGAGCTGCAGTACAGAAGGGTGCTTAAAGGGATTGTATTAAGTCATCTATACCTGGAGTGCTTTTGGAATTATGGTTCATGACAGGCTGCACTTGTATGTAGTGTAGCTGCTAGATGGCTTCTACTTAATAAATGTTTTTACCAATTTTGTAATTTTTCTGCCATCTTCATCTGACAAGAGGAGAAAATCAATGAGAAAACACAAAAATTACAAACTGTTGGTATGTGACTACCTAAAATGAAACCATTACAACAATAATTAAGCAAATAAGAATTAAAAGGTAGAACTTACTTCACAGAAAGTTGCCACTCCTTTGAAACAGTGATGGCCTCTGCCTCTTCCAGTACATTATTGGATATGAACTGCCTGTATGATCTACTGTGAATAAATTCAACATTAGTTTTTCTGCATTAAAAGAATTTTAGGCCCTGATCCTTCTTCTTCTACTAGGGTGTTTAATTTGGTGAGACTACTCAGACTGAGATGGCAAGGCACTTAATGAATTTATTTCTGTAATTACAGGAACTGCAAAGTTTTCATTAAATGTTTATCTGTAGGCATCTCAAAGAGTATGAGATACACAGGATTATAATTATATATTTCAATGATCTCAGTGGTGCTTCTTATTTAAGAAGAGACTAAAAAGGTAATCAAGTAGGACATATGATTAGGAAAGTTTTGGGTTTTTTTGGGAGGGAGGGTGCTGTTTGTTTGGTTTTGTTTTGTTTTTAATTTAGAGGTATATGTTCCACCCCTGAAAGAGTTCACTAAATTTTATTATTTCCTGTCAATAATGTGACACCTAAAAATATATACAGCCAGTGGCTTCTGGAAATGTACTAAAAAACCCAAAAAATCCTGTCAAATTTTCTGGTTAGAAAAGAGGAAAAAAGCTATTTTGACAGGTATATGCTGTAATGTCTGACTAACTTACATGGCAGTTAGTGGCATTATGGAGTGATTCAAGTTGTGTTCTCAAGACCTGCAAGAAGTTTAAGGATTTTTTAGTTGCTGTTTGTAAGTATATTCTCTTTTGGTGTGGGGTTTTTTGTTTTTTTTTGTTTTCTTTATATATTCTGAAATATCATTTCATGAAGAAAGTCTCTTTCTTCGCAGAAATTTACTTTTTACTTCATTGCTCTGGGAGAGATTCAGTTAGAACATGAATTCTCCAAAGGCTACTGCAACAGCTGGGGAGAGCCCTGCCAGGAGAGGTTGAGGGGGCTGGGCACGTGCAGCCTGGAGCAGAGACAGCCTCAATGGGACCTAGCAGCAGCACCACACTGCCTACAGGGAGATTAGTCATCAAACTGATCTAGGCTCTTCAGTGGTACGCACCAGAAGGACAAGAAGAAATGGTCACAAATTGAAGTAAGACAGGACATAAAAAAACATTTTTTTTTCCCCATGAGAACAGTCCAGGAGTGGATCAGGCTGCCCTCAGATGTTGTGGGTCTTTAACCTCAGAGATTTTTAAGAATTGGAGGAAGGAAGACCTTGCAAATCTGGCCAGATCTCAGAGCTGACCCTGTTTCAAGCAGAAGCTTGGACTATACCCTCTGCCAACATTCCTTCAACTTGAATTATGCTATCAACCTATAAAAATCGAGGCAGCACTCTTCCAGGTGTTTCTGTGAAAATATGCTAAAAGAAAATCAAAACCCACAGAAACTTTTTTCATATTCATGTGACTTGAAACTTTATTGAATATTTTATAATATTCTGGTGTCTAAAAGTTATCTTTAAACTAACCTACTAGTAAGTTGATATATATATAGGTGTGTGTATACACATATAATTTGTAACTTTAGCATATATAATTTTGGTATTTTTCTCAGAAAATAAATTAGTCAAGCACAGCCTCACTGCACTGAGCTCTTCACAATGTAACAACTAAAGGCATCTTAAATTTAAGTTGCAGGTTTTCTGCAGCTGGGCAGTGAAGATGAGACCAACTGCCCTGTTAACTACAATCTGATACCAAGTAGGCCCAAACAGGATAACAGCACTGGTGCTTCACATAAATTGTATTATGGTGGAAGTGATGAGCATACAGAAACCACCACAAAAGCAAAGCACTGTTTCATTATTCCCTTCCATGTAATGTGTGGGCAACCCTTCTCATCGTTGTAAGCACCACCAGTAAGTACAGTACATCCCCTCATTGCTGTTGCCTCTAAAGAGTGAGGTTCAAAGCATGTTTTCATTTTCTCCTGTATCTCAGGTATCAATGGCCTCACTGGATCTGTGGCAGGTGATGAAAATATATAGTTGTTTAATAATGAAGCTGCTAAAAACTGTCTTCCTTCAGGCTACAGCACTTCAGAGAAACACAGTTAAACTTACCAGAGCAAAAGGTGGTCTATGCTATTATTTAGGGCCTTAAAGAAAAATCCTGAATCAGTACATCCTCCTTTGCAATTGGTCTTACCATTTTGAAAGAAGTTTTCTACTAAGCTCTACTTTGTCTTCCTCAATTTCTGTAAGAAGCAAACACAAACCACTATTCAGCAGGAAGTAGGTATCTGTGATTCATTTTGTCAAAACCCAGACTACCCTGATTCATCACAGGATGTGTTCATTCTAATAGTGATATGAACAGCTCCCCCCAGCTACTACAGCGGCATTTAGTGTCTGAAGAGCTTCTCCAAAAGCCATTTTTTATCCAAGCCCAGCAGCTAATGTGTAGAGAACTACCATGTCCTGCCTCAGACCTTTTGCTGAGCAGAAAAGCAACATGAGACTTACTCATCTCATGAGATGGCTGCTCTTTACCTTAAGTGTAGGAGCTCATTTTGTACCAAATCTGGAATTAGTCTTTCCAAAACACACACTTAACACAGAACAGTATGTGATTTATACAAACAACCTGCAATTGCCAATAAAAACCACTTTCTCCACCTCTGCATTTTCAATTTCTGTGTTTCAAGCTCATAACAATGCACATACATAGAGATATTTTCCCCCCTTAAAATTCATTAATGACCTTGGACTTTTTTAGCATTAAATTTCACCCAATTTCATTATGTGACTCTTGGTCATCAAAGACATGTATGTTATTCTTGTTCTCAAAGATACAGATTTAATACCATCTAATTTTGAATCATCAGTAACTTTATTGATTTCACTAGCGGATTCCAAAGCTCTCCTTAGCTCACTAATGAAAACACTTATTTAAAGATAAATACTGCAAATACTTCTCCCTTACAGAGTACTTAACCTTTCAGCCCGCTGGTGCCTTCTGCACAGCTAGCGTCTTAGCATTTTTATGATTCTTCTGAATTACAAATTCAATTACAAACTTTTTAACCCAAAGTATTCCATCTAGCATATTATCAAATGGACTTCTATAAAGCTGATACACAAATTCCGTAACTCAAGCCATATAAGTGCTTTGTCAGGTTAACCTACATAATACCTATATCTTACAGTATTGTAAGATATTGGTGTCAGAAGCTTTGGCAAGTCTTCTGACACTACATTAGATAGTATGAATCCAATTTGGTTTTGGTTGTTTTTTTTTTTTGACACCTCTGAACTAGTTTTTCCTAGGTAGATAACAAAAGTTGCCTAACAATTTGAAACTATCTGCTTTCCTGTTGTTAACCATGACAATTTTGGTACCTTGACCTCACAATTTACACAGCCAAAGAAACAGGAGCCAAAGAAATTCTTTGAATAATCCCTGAAGTCCACTGTGTCAGAATCCATTTGTAACCTGATGAGTTAATCCTTCTGATATGACTGCATTCACTGTCCTTATCAGCCAGATGACCAACCCAGTAAATCTTTTAGAATAGAACAACACGAAAATTATACATTCAGTTATGGACTGAAATGTACCTAACCATGTTAACCTATGAACACAAGTCACAGACAAGCAAGGTCACAATACTGCTTGACGTAACTCCTCAAGGTTGACAGCTCTCATCTTGACTGGTGAATGAAACATGTTTTGGGTTAATTCCCTTTAAAACTTAAGCTTAAGTCAGTCATGTAGTATTTGATTCTGCTTTACATCGCAGACCTGTAATTTACTAATGGACTAGAGTATTAAATGGTCTTTTATTAGAACAGATTTCCTTTGGGGCTTGTAACCTATCTAAGTCAATTTTGTGGGTCTCCATGACAGTGACTACTAATAGCATACTCTACTCTGAAATCTTGTCTATGTGATATAAAGGACTGCTTGTGCAAATATACATGTACTTCTTCAGACATAAACCACTGACTATATCTGGGATAGGAGTTGATCCAGCCTCAGCTAAACACCTCATCGAGGAGTTTAGAAAGCAATGGGGTCCTTTCTGAACCTCATGATTCCATGGAAAGGTCTCCCTGACTGTTTTATCTAACCCTGTCCTCTATGCCATCAGTAGTCAAGTGAACTTTGCCTCTGAATCATATTAAACCACTGTCACCATTGAATTTTATTATCTCAATAAAGTATATTGTTGCTTCTCTCTTATAAATGAAGTGCCTGGCTTCTCTGATGCAGTAAGATACAGTCAGTCTCATTTCACCTTTATTCTGAACACTGAGAATTCTAATACTACAAATTGTTTCATTTTTTAAGCTTAGACTGGAAAGACCTTCCTGGGTTTCAGCTTTCATAAGGCAAAGAAACTAAGCTGTCATAAGTCAGAAACAGTGATGTTTTTGTTTTGTTTTGTTTTTTACCTACTTTTAACCTGTTAATCATAAGTCAAAAGGATGTTCCATTACAAGCAATCCATTTACAAGCAATCCATCATTTATCTCAGCTTGTCTTTATTCCTTCTGTTTTTACTCTTCATCCATTTAAAAAAAGTGTCATCGTCTAACTGTAGCAACTATACGGTTGTCAAAGAATTATTTTCACTCTTCATGTAATAGAATCATAGAATGGTTTGGACTGAAAGAGACCTTCAAAGACATACTCCAGGTAAGTGGATGTACTCTAAGAACTGTGTAGAGGAAGAGAATCACCTCCCTTGACCTGCTGGCCACGCTGCTCAAATTTTGCAACTGGCTTTCTGGGCTCCAAGAACACATTGTCAGCTCATGTCCAATCAGTCTATCCACCAGCATAAAACTGAACATGTCCAAAAGTTGGATTCTGCAGCTGCAACGGAATAACGCCAAGCAGTTATAAACAAGTATAAACTAGGAGAGGAGTGACTGGAGAGCAGCTCTGCAGAAAGGGATCTGGGGGTGCTGGTAAACAACAAGCTCAATAGGAGTCAGCAGTGTGCCCTGGCAGCCAATAAAGCAAACTACATCCTGGGGTACATCAAACATAGTATAAACAGGCAGTCGAAAGAGTTGAACCCACTATGTTCAGTACTGGTGCAGCCTCACCTTGAGTACTGTGTGCAGTTCTGGGCCCCATGATTTATGAAAGATTATGAAGATATGAATGCGTGCGGAGGAAGGTAACAAAGCTGGTGAAATGGCTGGAAGGATCTATGCGTTTTCACAATACCTTCCCATTTCACTCATTTAACATCTTATTTTCTTTCCTGGCAAGAAATATTTTGGCCTTATACCCTTCTCAGAACAACTTGAGGGCTCTCTAGTGAACATGAAGTGCTGACGTAAAAGCTAGGTCAAGACTTTCAGAGCGCAAGGTGTTCAACTAAACTCCCACCAAAATAACACATTTAGAAGTGTGCCATTGTTACTGAAGGAAAGTTAAGTAAAAGGAGAGAAAAGCAGTCACAGAAGTAGCAATCAGTGGTTTCATAAATTTCATATTTTTCCTCAGTTGGCTTAATTTGAAGCCTTTTATAATAATTCCTCAACAGGGAAATTAAAATAATTCTGGGTTTTGTCATACGTGTACAGGGAACAAAGTCTGTGTGGCTAAAAAGGGATGAGGAAATTTCCTAATATCATAAATCTAACATGATTTTTACTAAACTTATGAGGATTCTTTCTTATTCCAGATGATTTCCAAAGGGGATAATGTTGTTATTCCCAAATACCAAAACCAGTAATTCCAGTATCATTACAAAAATTGCAAAACAAAGGTTAATGATTTTTAAAATAATATGATGAACAGAACTTGTTTTGCAACTGTAACGATAATACAATTTCAGATGGCACCTGAAAAAAGGAGAAAATAATCTAGAATCTGAAACCCTAAATGCGACACTTTTTTTTAACTTACACTAACATGAAAGTCAGAAAATACATAATGAAATACAATGGCAATCAGTTTTTTAAAGAGCCTACAGATGGTAGTCTAACGCTTATTTCACATTATATACAAAAAGATAGCATAGTTGAACACTGAAAGACTTCACTAATAAATTCCATGTGTGAATCTCAAATATCTATGAAAAAAATTCCTTAGTGCTTTGATACTATTAATTGTAAAAAGAAAATAGCTATTCAATACATAGAACACAATATTACTCTAGAAATAGAAATGTGCTTTTATAAGTCTAAAATTCATGACTTCTCTAATCAAAATAATTTTTACTTCCCCAGCCCACCTGAATCTCATTTCTCTAAAAAATCAGTCTTTGGCTCCAGATTTTGTTTCTATATATAGATGTACACATACATACACACACACACACACACTTGAAGGCAGTAACCACTAGTACAAACAAGTAGTTCAGAAACCTAAGACCATTTTTCCTATAGCAACTCAATATGAATACAAAATTACAAAACTCAAATTACAAAGGAGAGGTTCAACACAAAGGCACATTTGTGTTTGACACAGTACTTCACCTGTTGAAATGAAGCCTTATCAAAGAAGCTGAAAACCTTTCCGTATTAAGACTCTTACTCTAATGGTTTCAGCAGTGTCATACCAGATCCCACTGTATCTATTTAGTTATTTCACTTTCATATGAAATAATTAAATTGAGACAGTAATTATATTTTAATTAGTAAAGTAAGCCTAAAGTAATCAATTGTCAAGTACATCCTTAAGACCACAAGTCTCGTTGTCTTAACTCCCAAGGGAGTTAAAAACTCCTCTAGTTTTATAGTAGTACTGCTCAATGGGGTACTTCTACTTCCATGTCTGTCTTTGTTTCCCATCACGGGAACAATCTAATCAGTCCTATTTATGCGTCACCAGTGTTAAGGGTTTTATTGCCCTCTTTGGTCCTAGAATAAACATATGGAGAACAAGCCTTGACAGCCTGGCAGGAGCAAGGCCAGGAGTACTCCCCTATCAGCTATTTCTCCATGCCCTTGGCATTTCCTGAATTGTAGCAGCCATATTCAATCTTCATAGCTGGTTGTTTCAAACACAGACTCCAGCAGTCTCCTTTAAATCCTCACACAGAATCAGGTAGGCAAATATCAAGCATATGATACTAAGAAAGACCAGTACACTGCTCTTTTCTTTGTAACTTCTTTGGAATGCAAAACCAAGTCATTATACTAATTACTTTCTCTGAATAACACAGACCATATTATTTCATTCCAAAAAATACATTCAGGTGCATGCAGTTCTGTTTGAAAATCAGCTTTTTATGACCAGCTTCTGAGTAATGTTTGAAGTATACTATATGAAGACAACTAAGTCAAATTTAAAAACACTAAAAGTTATAACAAATCCTAATTGGTTAGTCAACATTAACCCCTTTCAAACAAAGTGGTACAAAGAAACTGCTTGAAACTTATTTCTCATTTAAATTTATTTACTTTCACGATCTAACAATCCTTCTGGCTAAGAAATCCAACACTTAGTAATATTTTCTAGTCAGACATGGACAGCTGACTAAATTGATTGGAGCCAGCAATTGTGCTTTGAAAGAGAACTGCAGTGGAATAGAAAAATCATCACAATTAATGTCAAGGTAGATCACTAAAAAATAACTGCTATACTTGTCATTGAGAAACTATGTTGAAAGATTCTGGTCTTTGACCATGAACTCAGTGTGTCTGTTGCCCTTATAGTCACTTCTCAGTTCAAGTCACAGCCTGGTCCTGCGGTGTGTACTGAGCTCACAGGAATATTGCACTTCCATTCACAGAATCACAGAATGCTTAGGGTTGGAAAGGACCTTAAGATCATCTAGTTCCACCCCCCCTGCCATGGGCAGGGACACTCACACTAGACCATGTTGCTCAAGGCTCCATCCAACCTTAACACTCTATCCCCATCCACATCCCTTTGGAAAGAAGAACAGGCCCTGCACATTGAAGAATAAGTTGAAGTATTATGCCTAGAGAGCATGTTGTCACCCACATTGAACTGAACCTCACTAGGTTTTTTTAATTAATTACTTCTAAATACACAGCCTTTAAACAGCCTTATTACATAATTTGTTGCTCTTTATTGGTAAAAGAGATTAAGGAGATTAATATTACTAATTAGCATTTGTAATTCTTTTAAACTCTGACCTCTAATTCTATGCTACTGATGGGAAACAATGGAAAATGCAAATCAATTCAAGATGCATCTAAGGGCATTAAAAATGTAGCACACTTCGGAAGCCTGGCTCCATTTAATATCTGTTTATAAAGTTTGACTCTAAAGCAGGCAGTATAATAGCAACCATGGCAACTACTCAACTATGGCAAAAGAGGCAGGAGCATAAGCCATAAATATTCAAACTACATGAAGCTCCTAATTTTATTTTTAAATATACGAGGAGTAAAGAACTATTAACTTCGTACAATATATGTCTGCAGCAATTTCCACTAATCATAGAATCATAGATTAGTTAGGGTTGGAAAGGACCTTAAGATCATCTAGTTCCAATCCCCCCACTGTGGGCAGGGACACCTCCCACTAAACCACGCCACCCAAGACTATGTCCAACCTGGCCTTGAACACTGCCAGGGATGGAGCATTCACAACTTCCCTGGGTCACCCATTCCAGTGCCTCACCACCCTCACAGTAAAGAATTCCTTCCTCATATCCAATCTAAACTTTGCCAGTTTAAGTCTGAACCCATTACCCCATGGCCTATCACTACATTCCCTAAGGAAGAGTCCCTCCCCAGCATCTCTATAGGCCCCCTTCAGATATTGGAAGGCTGCTATAAGGTCTCCATGCAGCCTTCTCTTCTCCAGGCTAAACAGCCCCAGCTTTCTCAGCCTATCTTCATACAGCAGGTGCTCCAGACCCCTGATCATCCTCGTGGCCCTCCTCTGGACTTCTTCCAACAGTTCCATGTCCTTTTTAAGTTGAGGACACCAGAACTGCACACAATAGTCCAAGTGAGGTCTCCCAAGAGCAGAGTAGAGGGGCAGGATGTCCTCCCTCGACCTGCTGGTCATGCTCCTTTTGATGCAGCCCAGAATACGGTTGGCTTTCTGGGCTGCAAGCACACGCTGCTGGCTCATCTTCATTTTCTCATCTACCAACACCTGCAAGTCCTTCTCCATAGGGCTGCTCTGAATCTCTTCTCTGCACAACCTACAGCTGTGCCTGGGATTGCTCCCACCCAGGTGGAGGACCTTGCACTTGGCATGGTTAAACTTCATCAGGTTGGCATCAGCCCACCTCACAAGTGTGTCAAGGTCCCTCTGGATGGCATTCCTTCCCTCCAATGTATCAACTGAACCACACAGCTTGGTGTCATCGGCAAACTTGCTGAGGGCACACTCAATCCCACTGTCCATGTCATCAACAAAGATATTGGACAAGACTGGTCCCAGCACTGATCCCTAAGGGAAACCACTCGTTACTGGTCTCCAGCTGGACATTGAGTCATTGAGCACAGCTCTTTGTGTGCGGTCATCCAGCCATTTCTTTATCCACCGAGTGGTCCACCTATCAAATTGATGTCTCTCCAACTTAGAGACAAGGATGTCATGTGGGACAGTATCAAACACTTTGCACAAGTCCAGGTAGATTACATCAACTGCTCTACCCCTGTCCATCAGTTCCATAGCTCCATCATAGAAGGCCACCAGATTGGTCTGGCTAGAGCCTCAAAGTTTTCAAATGCTTCTAAAGCAGACACAAGAACCACAGTGCAATGAACAAAGTAGCAGTGAACTCACAAAAGCCTTAAGCATAAGGCATACTAAATGTTTTATAAATTAGGTTCTTATCCTATGAACACCACACATAGCAGAGCTTAGAACACCCCAATCAATAACTACCTGTCATGGTTTAAGCTCAGTCAGCCATGAAGCCTTTCTCTCACTTCCCCGCTTTCCTCCCCCCCACTCCCGGAAGGACGGACAGGAGAATTGAAAGAATGCAACTCCCACTGCTTGAGATAAGAACAGTCCAGTAACTAAGGTATAACACAAACAACTACTGTTACCACCAATAATAAAAATTATAATGGAAATAACAAGGGAAGAGAATGCAACTGCTCACCACCCGCCAATCGATATCCAGCCTGACCCAAGCAGTGATCTAACCCTTCTGGGTAACTGTCCCCAGTTTATATAGTGCGCATGACGTGTTGTGGTATGGAATACCTCTTTGGTCAGTTTGGGTCAGGTGTCCTGTCTCTGCTTCCTCCCAGCTTCCCCTCCTCCCTGGCAGAGCATGAGAAAGTCTCAGAAAGTCTCAGAAAGTCAGAGTAAACATTACTGAGCAGCAACAAAAACCATCGGTGTTATCAGCACTGTTCCCAGACTAAGAGTCAAAAACACAGCACTGCACCAGCTACCAAGAAGGAGAAAAATGACTGCTACTGCTGAGCCCAGGACACTAGCTATAAAGCCAGATTTTCTCACACCAGTAAAAGTAAGCATTTCAGCCTAAGGATGCCCTTCTTTGCCCTGGGCACTTGCTATAGAAGCTGAAATCTTCCTCTGAACATGAACTAGCTGTATTTACCTGGCCTATTCTGGTTTCTTGATGTTCTAGAAACAAAGAACTTCTTTAAAACTAGTATTTTTTTCTGCACTATTTTGAAACTGCATCTCAAAATACCAAACTCTGGTGCTACAACTTAAATCTAAAGCAATTTAAGCTAGCTTAAAGCTAGCAAGACATATCATTAGTTCTTCTTTTCCACTTCCATATTCCACCTCCTTCTTCACACTAACACTACAGCTTTGGCATCAGATGATGAAAGAACATTCATATGTTTTTCTAGGTTTAATTTTTAACCAGATGAATTTGTACAAGAAGTTGTACAACTTGACTGCAAAAGTGATCTTAGAAAATAGGGAGTAACTTCATTGAATGAGATATGGTATTCTCAGAATCTAGATTCAAGTTATTAAATTATGATTTTTTTCTCATTTAAACAACTTCAATTGTTTTAAGAAATAAACATTAAGGAAAAAATACATGAGTTTATGCAGATCAGGAAAGCATCGCATATCCTAATATCTGCGGCTGCTAATACAACAATAAAAAATGAGACTCGCATTGCTCCTACAGAATGAGATGGCAGATCAGCTATATTTACAGATGGCAGTTTGTCTTCCAAAGATACAGTGGTTTTCTAGTTTAGATTTAGAAAAAGAACATTTAGAGTCCTAAATTAGGATTGCAAACCAACTTATTTGGAGCAAAATGAGGTACTATTTTTCCCCATTATTCCTACACAATTTTCCCAAAAGACACACAATAGAAAACTGATACCTCTATTTCATGCTTGGTCTGAAGGATTTTCAGTTCAAAAGGTAGCACCGTGTTCAAATGAAATGATCAGAAATTTCTCAAAACACTAAGAACTATTCTAATGGTTTATTTTCTTTTGCTGTTAGTAATTGTCTACTTAAAGAATTGTGGCTTGAAACATTTGTTCTTTAAATCTTCTAGGACTTATAAATAAGTATTTTTTTTCTGGCCTTGTTTCAAGGGAGTACTCGCCAAAATGTAGCAATGGTCTTTCCCTGGTTTTAAAATAAAAATACTGAGTATCAGCAACATTTCTCATTTTTATTACTGATCTCCAAGTTATGCTGTCTAAGTAAATAAATTGACACAATTCCACAGAGTACTTATGAAACTTATGGAAATAATTGTTCAACATAATGAAGGAATGGAAATCATTCTTCAACATAATGAAGGATTTCAAGCAATTCTCATTATTAGTTACTGTCAGACATGCAACATTTCTTCACTAGATATACACCTTGAGCAGGAACGGCTTACTAGAAATAACTTATTTTGAAGTTCAAACTCTGTCCTGAGAACCCTTCTTCTTATATATACTTACACGGAGCCTGTAATAGACAAAAGAAACACCACAGTATATGCACCAACTTAACATCTAAGTCCTGTCCAGTAATTACACACATGCATTACTGTTTTATACAAACACTTGAGATAACTCAGTAAAAACAGTCAAAATACATCCTTCCAAACATGCAAGTTTTATTTAAAAGAGTGTTTTTACAGTCCCAAATTCAGTACAGAATCAGTCTTACACCCTTAAAATATCATATGCATTAGACCTGTACACAAACATGCACCGAATTAATACATCACTTGATTCTTCACCTAAGGAACCTCAGATACTTCAGCACTCAAGTTCTGCACAATACTTTAGTCCAATTATAAATGACTAATAAAATTGAAGCAGATGACCAGTAAGTTTCTCTTCAATCAGCTTATGAGCTTTACTTTGATATACAGTAAATTTAATACAAAATACCCTGAGTCATATTCTAAGTACTCTTACCTATTTCTTTTTTTCCCCTTAATATTCCTACTCCATCTTACAGATTTCCATATGTGAATTATCAAACTCAGCTTTCACTCACAATATCATAATAATATTCAACACAGTTCTTGAACATTATTATTATAAGTATATCCACCTACTATAATATGACCAGTAACAATCCCCATTATACATCAGCCATATTACGTTCCTAGACAGGAGTTGTGTGGTAAATCAATACAAGATACACTTCTAAATTACTCATCTATAGCACAGGAACTTTAAAGGCTTGCAGTTAATTCATCAAGAGTGTCAGGTACCCACTTGTGAAGGCAAATCAAACTTCTATTAAAGGAAGCTAGCATTTCATGTTGAGGACTCATTACCAGTGCTTCTGAATCACCATAACTGACTGTTCTATTGCTACAGAAGTGATAACAGAAATAGCCTTCATTACAAGAACATCATCATACTTGAGGAAGCACTTATTCTTCCAGACTTAGTGTTCCCTCTAATTATACTCAAGACAACTAGGATCTTCTACATACACAGAGGGTTATTTTATTGCTGGCTTGCCAAGATGACTAGACAGCAGCCAACCCTGGTTGAGTGGGGCATTTGGCTACTTAAGTAAAGTGCTGTACTCAAAACCTTTTAGCAAACTGGAAACTGGTCTTTGCTAACAAAATTATACTGTCTGCACAATGAAGATAGACTTTCTGTTGCTGGCACAGACTACAGCAACACACATACCCATCTGCTAAATATAACTTTATAAAATATTGGCTTGTGCTCACAGAGTAAGTGGTTTGGAAAGCTTTATTTTAACTTGTGTCACCTTTAATTTAGATATTTTTCCTAACAGTGCACTCTAATGGAGCCCAGTATGCAAACTCTCTCCTGGCTCCATCTCTAAATTACACTGTTCTGAATGAGGAAGAACAGTCAGATATTGAGCAGACAGTAAACAAAACTCACAGCTTAGTTCAGTACTGTAACCTGCTGAAGTTGCCAAAGAGTTAATTAGAAAAGGTATTAAGCAAAAAATATTTTTTTTACAATATGTTTACTTTCACAGGACCTAGTCATCATCAAGGCACACAAAGCCAGTAAAATCAAAGCATAAAACACAGTTTAGATGCAAATCTGACTGCTTTTATTCCAATGATTCCTTGTATTCATGTAGGTAAAAGCTTGTTTCCTATAGAGCTTATTAAATTCTCTGCCTGCATATCCTTTATCTTCTGGTTACATACTCCAATGAGACTGAAAGTCTTAAGATGAGCTGGGCAGTGGATAGAACAGTCAGACAATGCTTATACACAAGGTTTCTGTTTTTACTCTGTGTAACAGAACATTGCTTTCTGAGTCTTGCAACAGGTCAATGGGCCTTTGCACATCCCTTCAATTTACTAAAAACATTCTAAAGACTGTTTTTCTCCAGAGCAATATGAGCTTATTTTTTTGTCCTGGTAATGTTAAGAGCAGGTGAGGCAAAAATAAATACATGAAAAGCCAATTGCACTCAGATTATTTATCCATATATCCATGCTTCTGTGCGCATCTATCCATACATGTACACATGCACACAAATACATAGTACATGTACAAATATGGCAATGTTAATAAGCAGAAAGGCTGAGGTTTTTCTAGTTATATTTGCTCAGTCAGTGTAGTGTCATGTAAACTTAATACCATGTCAAGAATTTTTAAATTAATATCCAACTCTTAACCACCTGTCCTGCACCTGCACTTTCACAAGGCTAGATAACTGATCATTGTAACAGCTCTTTTGACATGCAAGCTTGCATTGTCAAGGGATGTTATGGGATAATTACAAGAAACACAAATTATGCTTCTCCTCAAATAATCTTTTATACTTTGCTTGTAAAGACAGACCTTAGTTGTTACAGAATCATGTATTTCCTCTATAAAGATCTGGATAGACTGTATGTAAAGCTCCTGTATTACCTTTGAGAGGAAGGTAATGGCAAGAATGATACCTTACTCTGACCTCACTGATCATGCAAGTAGACAGAACAATTTATAAAGGCAATAATTAAATGACAGCGTAAACACAAAACATGATAAAGTGCATTATCATTATAACAACAACTACCTTATACAAATTAATTTGCTATCTACCTAGTCATTATAGATGAGAAGTATCTGACAGATCTAACCTTTCCTAGATGTCAGTAAAACAAGAAAACAGAGAGCAGGACACAAGTAAGGAAGATAATGACGTGCTGCAGTGAAGGGAAAGGTACAAAACTAGAGGCACGGAACATGGATAGCTCCCCAAAGGATACTTGTCTGTACAAATGTACCTAATACCATACTTATAATTTATTATAAGGGTCTGATAAAAGAAAATTTATTATGGGACAAGAGTAGGATATGCTGTCAGTAAAAAAAAAAAAAAAAAAAGGTTAAAAAAGGAAGTATAGCTGTTGGTCTTCATAAAGGAAATAGTTAAGATTAGGAATGCTGCAAAGAGCTACTCTGAACCATCAATATAGCACAACCACAGCATAAACTAATGTTACAAATTTCAACTAGAAAGAGATTTCAGCTAGAGCACAACAAAGATTCAAAATTATGTTCAATTCTAGTCACTTTTGTTCAAGGAGGACTGAATTTAAAGATAAGAACATTACAAGGAAATAATTTGCTTTGCATAGCAAGAAGAGGGAGAGGAAAATAATAGGATTGCTGTCAAACATGGCTCGGGTTGAGAGAACATGTGGGAGGTAAGCTCTAGACAAGCTGAAGGCAGCATTTTCATCAGAACGAGTGATACAAAAAAGCAAAATTAAGCAGCCAACTCTATTTCTAAATAGACCTATCAAAACTGTTTAAGTAACAGAACAGAAGAGGACCCCCTGACTAGGAAGTATCCTTCTGATAAATGTTCTTACCTATTCAAAAAGAAACATTTCTGTAATCCACAGAATCACAGAACAGTTTGGGTTGGAAGGGACCTTCAAAGGGTATTTAGTCCGACCCCCTGCAATGAGCAGGGACATCTTCAACTAGATCAGGTGGCTCAGAACCAATATCCAGCCTGGCCTTGAATGTCTCCAAGGGTGGCACATCTAGCACCTCTCTGGGCAACCTGTACCAGTATTTTGCCATCATCATTGTAAAAAATTTCATCCTCATATCCAGCTTGAATCTCCCTTCTTTCAATTCTCAACTTTTTCGCAGTGCTTCTAATCCCTAGCAGGGAATTGATCTGCCTCTGGTATGCAGAAATATCTCACCACTTCCACTAGCCATCAGTGAGGTGGGCAGAGCAGTGCGTGCCACTGAGGACTTTGATAGATTTGTTTCAGCTTTTTCTCTTGTCCTGGGTTCAGCAGTAGCAGTCATTTTTCTCCTTCTTAGTAGCTGCTGCAGTGCTGTGGTTTTGACTTTCGGACTGGGAACAGCACTGATAACACTGATGTTTTAATTGCTGCTTAGTAATGTTTAGTCTAACCAAGGACTTTCTGAGTCTCATGCTCTGCCAGGGAGGAGAGGAAGCCGGGAGGAAGCAGAGACAGGACACCTGACCCAAACTGACCAAAGATTTATTCCATACCACAGCATGTCATGCCCAGGATGTAAAAAAACTGGCGGCAGTCACCCGGAAGGGTTAGATCACTGCTTGGTCGGGCTGGGCATCGGTCAGTGGGTGGTAAGCATTTGTATTCTCTTCCCTTATTTCCCTTATCATTATTATTGGTGGTAGCAGTAGCGATTTGTGCTATACCTTAGTTACTGGACTGTTCTTACCTCAAGCAGTGAGAGTTACATTCTTTCGATTCTCCTCCCTATCCCTCCGGAAGCGGGAGGGGGAGAAAGAGGGGGAAGAAAGAGGGGGAAGAGCGACTCTGTGAGTTATGGCTGGGCTTAAACTATGGCAACTGTAACAAAATTTGGTTTTAGAGTTCTTTGGTTTCACCAGTATTTTCCTCAGATGAGCAGCAAGAACTGATTTCAAATGAACAAAAATGTATATTACTTCTTTCACCATCTTCTCTGACTTAAATACAATCACAGTGCAACATTCTTAAGTTACTATGTAAATTGAAGATGCAACATCTGATAATAGAGAGAAGTTCCATTTTTTGACAGTGGTTGATAGTGACATTTTAATGAACTAGGATCTATGGGCATTGAATGGATGTAACAGTAGGCAACATCAAATACACCATTTTCTAAGAAGAACAAAGCATTATACAGAATAGTTGGAAACTATACACAACAATTTATAAATCAAATATAATTTTTAGTCTTTATTTTGAGCTTAAAAGAAGAAAAAATAAAGAGAAAATTTAAATACATATTCATGAATCCTAGAGTTTGCAAAATAAAACAAACTCCAAGTTTCTCGCACTGATTCTTCAAGCATTCCCTAATCATCAATATTTCAGTTTAGTTAACAAAATATCACCAGCTTGCTTTGAATATTCCTTCAATTTTCCACTTTCTATACATTACAGTATTTTAAAACATCTGATATTACCCTACTATAAAAGTTTTGTGTGCAAATATGCTCCCAACAAAAAGGTATTTCACCTCTACTCTAAAACTAAGAAAAACACAAACGTACAGTAAAGTCCAAGAAATGAAACAAAAACTCCACCTTACCTCAAGAAAACTGGGGTTGTACTCAAAAACTAGGAAGGTTTTTAGAACAATGCAACATCAGTAAAATTTCTAACTTTTTTTCCTTTATAAAGGAAAAATACCTACTTTGATATATTAAAAGTACTCAGTCACACCATAAAACTTAGAAAGTCAAAATTAGCATTTACTACTAGGAACTAGAAAGAATAAAGTCCATTTTTCTTATTAAAAAAAAAGTTTTACATTTTTCTTTTGCTTGGAGATACACCACTGAACTGATACGTAACAACAATAAAAAAAAAAAAAAAGAAAAATAAAGTTGTTCTTTCAGGAGTTTTATTTTATTCTTCACATGGGTTCCACACTTGAAAGTATAGGACCATGTCTGAAACCATCTCAGAATGCTAAAAAAGAACTTAAGAGAAAACAATAAAGTAGCTGCTGTACAAGCTGTGATGTAAAGGTTCAACACATCTTTGTAATAACTACTAAACTTGAAAAACAGCAGACATTTACACCATTTCTTCCTCCAATAAATTCTATACTTTATTTTTTTCTTGAGAAAAAAAAAAGAAAAAAATTATCTTTTTTTGTGCAAGTGATTGCCAATCACAACAGTACATTAAAGTGACATTAAAGTCAACACCCTGCAGGAAATTTTAAATGTTATTTTTGAAAATGAAACCCTAACTGACAGCAACATAAATTAGAAACAGACTACAGGCTAAATCATAAAATCGTAGAGCCAGCTAGGTTGGAAAAGACCTTTAAGATCATCAAGTCCAAACATTAACCAAGGATTGTCAAGACCACCACTAAACCATATCACTGAGGGCCTCATCCACATGTCTTTTGAACACTTCCAGGGATGGTGATTCCACTGCAGCCCTGGGCAGCCTGTTCCAATGCCTGATCACCCTTCCTGTGAACAAATTTTTCCTAATATCCAATCTAACCCTCCCTGGCATAGCTTGAGACCATTTCATCTTGTCCTATCACTTGCTACTTGGGAGAAGAGATCAGCCCCCACCTCACTACGACCTCCTTTCAGGTAGTTGTAGAGAGCAATAAGGTCTCCCCCGAGCCTACTCTCCTCCAGACTAAACCTTCCCAGGTCCCTCAGCCATTCCTCATCACACTTGTGCTCCAGATCCTTCACCAGCTTTGTTGCCCTTCTCTGGAGCAGCTCCAGCACTTCAATGTCTTTCTTGTAATGAGGCATCCAGAACCGAACACAGTATTTGAGATGTGGCCTCACCAGTGCTGAGTACAGGGGGATGACCACTGCCTTGGCCCTGTTGGCCACACTATTTCTGATGCAAGCCAGGATGCTGTTGGCCTTCTTGGTGGTGGCATTGTCCACCTGGGCACGCTGCAGGCTCATGTTCAGTGGTCATCAATCAACACCCTCAGGTCCTTTTCTGCCAAGCAGCTTTCCAGTCACTCTTCCCCAAGCCTGGAGCATTAAATGGGGTTGTTGTGACCCAAGTACAGGACCTGGCATTTTGGCTTGTTGAACCTCATGCCATTTGGCTTAAGCCCATTGATCCAGCCTGTCCAGATCCCTCTGCAGAGGCTTCCTATCCTTCAGCAGATCAACACTCCCAACCAACTTGGTGTTGTCTGCAAATTTACTGATGGTGCATTTGATCCTCTCGTCCAGATCATCAATCAAGATTTTAAACAACACTGGCCCTAACATCGAGCCCTGAGAGACACCACTAGTGACTAGTCACCAACTAGATGTGATACCATTTACCATCACTCTTTGGGCTCAGGCATCCAGCCAGTTTCCAACCCATTGAAGAACATACCTATCCAGGCCACGAGCAGCCAATTTCTGCAGGAGAACACTGTGGAAGACAGGGTCAAACACTTTACTGAAGTCCAAATAGACAATGTCCACAGCCTTTCCCCCATCAACCAGAAGTGTCACCTTATCATAGAAGGAGATCAGGTTGGCCAAGCAGGGCCTGCCCTTCATGAGCCATTAAGGATTTCATTCTGGAAGAGTGTCCAGCTTCGCTTTGTCCTTCAGTAATGTTTTCCAAGGAATTCTGCCAACCAGCATCCTAAACAATCAAAAGTCAGCTCTCCAGAAGTCTAAGGTGGAAGTTTTGCTGACCTTCTTCCTGACTTCTCCAAGGATTGAAAATTCAATAATTTCATGATCACTTTGAACAAGACAGCCCCCAGTCATCGCATCACCCACCAGTCCTCTGTTTGTGAACAGCAAATCTAGCCAGGCATCTCCCCTAGCTGGCTCACTAACCAGCTGGGTTAGGAAGTTACCTTCCAAACCCTCTGAGAAACTCCTGGATTGTTTCTTCTCTGCTCCGTTGCACTCCCAGCAGACCTCTGATAGGTTTAAGTCCCCCATGAGAACAAGGGCAAGCAATTATGAAACTTCTCCCAGTTATTTGAAGAACGCCTCATCTGTAACTTCATCCTGGCTAAGTGGTCTACAACAGACTCCTACCAGGATATCTGCTTGGTTGGCCTTCCAACATACAACAAACGTACATTTTTAACTATATCAAACCATGTACTGCCATTTTTTAAGAAGGAAAAAATTAGCACTATCAGCCTCCCTCAGGGTGAAGAAATAATCCACTACTACTGAAGTTCTCCCAGACAACTTCTGTCCTTTTTGTATTTCAGCAGCATTTCTTAAATCTTAAGCATCTGAAGGACTGTGGGAGTTAGCATCAAGTGGTTCACAGACAGCAATTTCTGCCCTCTTTTCCATTCAGCAAAGTGCTCTGACATATCTCAGACAGAGTATCACAAGTTAAAAGATGTGAAAAAACAGCTGAGAAATTCGGCAAAAGAACAAAGCACTGTAAGGTGTGATCAGGAGAGGGTGCTGGGCTTAAGCAAAAATAACAGCTAGACAGAACGCAAAGTGTGGCTATTTATGTAGACAAAATGGGTAACTCTACCCCACCATAGTGATCACAGTAGAGGTAAGGCTGGAAGGGACCACTAAAGACTGCCTAGGTTCAGGCCACTCACAGCAAGATAAAATAGAGCAAGCTGCACAGTATAATGTCCAGACAGCTTATATGTTTCAACAGAATTTCCTGTGCTCCTGTTTGTGCCCATGGCCTATCAGTGGGCACCACTGCAGAGCCACTGCCTGGCTTCATCTTCTTTGTTCCCTGACCAGTGACAGGATACATGGAAATGGAATGAAGTCTCAGGAGAAGTTCAGACTGGACATTAGGAAAAGATTCTTCACTGAGAGGGTGACCGGTCACTGTAACAGGCTCCCCAGAGAAGTGGACACAGCCCCAAGCCTGTCAGAGTTCAAAAAGCATCTGGAAAATGCTCCCTTCTTGCTTTAAAAAATGCAGCAAAATAACAAGAACAGCAACAAAACCCCACAAAACTTGAACATAAAAGTATTTTTTGTCTGCATAGAATACAATACTACAAGACACTAAATGCAAAAATTTTCACTAACTTGAAAGATAAAAAATAAACTCAGATTATTCTTTGAACGAGATGTAAAAGATGGGAGAAAATTTCTAAGTGCTTCTGTCAGACTTATTATCAAAAAAATGTTTTAATATCACATTATTTTTATGATTGTAGCAGGTACTTGACAGATTGATTTCAGTACAATGAAAGAGTAAAATTTTCCTCCTCTCTTGAGCCATAAGTTGATATATTTGTAGGCATTTATACATATATATATTTACACACACATTTTAAAGATTCACAGCACTTTTTTTTGTGACATATGAATATGTATAATAAAATTAAAGGGATGCTGGCAGAGAAATGTGTAAATGAACTAGCTTCTCCAGAGATGGAAGGAGACAGTACGTAGAGGTATAAATACACTGAAATTGCTATGCTTCCATTGGCAGGTGTTGTGTACTGAGCCAACATCACTTCTCTCTACAAGACAAAAAGCCTAAGACCTTTAAGCTAATAAACCTAGATACAAGCAACCATTAAAAGTTTCCCTTGATGTGATATTTTGGAGATAAAAGGGGAAACAACCAAAACTCTAACGAGTGGCTTAATATAAATTCAGCTTAACTTCCTGTAAGGTATTAAAACCCCTAAAAAGACAAAACACACAAACAACAGAAAACATAAGAAATCTAAATAAAATACAATATATAATAGGTTGCAATTCTAATAGAAAAGAAGTCTTTTTCATGGCAATTTAAAAAACCAGTTAGGTACATTTAATTACAGTAATTAGTTAGACAACCCATATGCTTTCTTATTGCTTACACTGGTATCTTTCTTGAAAAGTTTTTTTTTTAAAAGTGCTTTCAAATGCACTTATACCAAAATAATTTAACTAAACATTACACATATACTTCCTCAAAATCTTTAGCACTTAAGTTGTCACTGAAATTAAACAGCATCATCAAGAAATTGTATTTTTCTTTACATTGATTTTCTCTGCTAAAAATAGGAAAGTAACAGACATGAAAGTACCATAAATGAATGATTGCCTTGTAAGAAGTCCCTTGATCAGTTCTGAACAGCAATTAATGAAATTGGGTTTGGAAAAAATTTGCGAGGCTCTACACTTACTCCTTCATGAAGTCACAGCTGCTAAGCTCGAAATGAACTGCTGCGCCATGTCCTCCAATATTGGACTTGTTCCAAAATTAATGCATGTGAAAAAAATCTCCACTACATAATCTGAAGTGTTGTATTACTCAAATACAGAAACTGTACTTCTGTATACTAAACTTAAGATCATCCTCCAGCCCATATTCTCTAGGCATAATAAAGCGCACAACAAACCACACCAGTCTTACTCAGGAATCTCTCTTCAACTTCTAATGACAAAATTCAGTGCATCCACACCACAAGTCCTATGTCTAGCTCCAGTCTCTGTATCTCAGGGCAGACAGCAGAGTTGAAAGTGTAGAGCCAAGTGCTCTACACTTGGGAGCAGCTGCCCTTCAAACAAAATAAGGAATGTGGAACTCTAAAAGGTGAAAGTCAGGGGAGAATAGGAGCAAGGTTTATAAGATCATGAAAACAATGGGTAAGGTTAATACAAAAGTGCTTTCCACCAAGCCCTGTGCAATACTAGAGACTCAGCATCAACTGGATCAGTTTCAAAACAAATAAAAATACCTCATTTAGCCAGCAGATAGTGATCCTGGGGAATCTGTCATCACAAGTGTTATTCAGGTAGACAGTATTTACCAGATTGAAAACAGAAATTCGGTAAGTTAAAAGAAAACACTTTCCAAAATTAGAGTACCATAGAATCCTAGACAGGTTTAGCTTGGAAAGGACCTTAAAGATCATCTAGCTCCAACTTCCCTACCATGGGCAGGGACACCTTCAACTAGACCAGGTTGCTCAAAATCCAATCCAGCCTGGCCTTGAAACCTTCCAGGGATGATGCAAACCGCAGCTTCCCTGGGCAACATATTCCAGTGCCTCACTATCCTCATAGTGAAGCACTTCTTCCTAATATCTAACGTAAATCTTCCCTCTCTTAGTTTAAAGCCATTTCTCTTTGTCTTATCCCTACATGCCCTTGTAAAAAATCTCTCTCCAGATTTCTTATGAACCTATTTAAGTTACTGAAGGCTGCTCTAAGGTCTCCCCTGAGCCTTCTCTTCTCCAGGCTGAAGAACCCCAACTCTCTCAGCCTGTCTTCATAGGAGAGGACACGAACCAGCATCCTGTGTTTCCACTGCCAGAAACAGACAGGTAGGCTAAGACAGACTGCTGTTCTGACCTCAGTAAGAAGCTTCTTTTGTTTAAATTCTTAACTTCTGTATTCTTATCTCATGTTTGAAGCATACCTATGCATATGCCTCAGTTTTCATTCTTCACTTCTGGCCTTCTTTGTAGGGAGAGTGTCAGGAAGGCCCTATAGGATTAATTTTATTACAATGTTTAAGAAGCATCACTGTATGAAAGACTTCATTCTACTCTGTAGCTCACAGTAAAGAGGCAAACAGCTTATCTGCATCAATCTTTCGTGAGCATAAAAACACCACCACAGTATTCGAGAAAAGCTCTTCATGACTTCCAGACAAATTATTTTCTAACTTGCATTTAGCTGCAACTAACGGCACTTGTCAAGTGCTGTTATGCCAACTGATAGGAATCTTTCTCATTCTCCTCCACAAGATTTTCACAGGAGTCATTCAACCAGCTGTTTGGCAACTGTGCACCAGAGGCTGAAGCCTGTAGGAAACAGATCTGTTTGTATACACATTCATGTTCTCTATTGTTCAAGTTACCTCACACAGAAATTTATGTATCAAATCTCGTTCCTCAATCTGTTCTCCAAGCTGTCTTACCAGATAAGCTTTTAATCTCAGGAAACTGTTCTCTCTAGGGTTTTATCTTAGGGCACTATGGCAATAGAAGATAGGAAGAGTCTGATTCTTGTCCAAACCTCTGCAAAGATGAAGGCTTCAGAAATCTTATGTGGTCACTACATTCTTAATTAGTTCAAAAATCTAAATTTATGGCATCCAAAAGCCTCCGGGCAGTGGGAAATAGAATCATAGAATCATAGAATCATAGAATAGTTAGGGCTGGAAAAGACCTTAAGATCATGAAGTTCCAACCCCCCTGCCAGGGGCAGGGACACCTCCCACTAAACCATGCCACCCAAGGCTCTGGCCAACCTGGCCTTGAACACTGCCAGCGATGGAGCATTCACAACTTCCCTGGGCAACCCATTCCAGTGTCTCACCACCCTTACAGAAAAGAATTTCTTCCTCACATCCAATCTAAACTTTCCCTGTTTAAGTTTGAACCCCTTACCCCTGTCTCATGTGGGTTTATCAGAATTAAATGTTGATGGGATCAGCACAACACAGATAAAGTAAGAAAGTAAAATATTTGGAAGAAATTATAAGAATCATTTCTTGTGTTCCAAAGTATTCAGTACGGAAAATCAAAAACATTTGATTTCATATTGATTATTACTGTGGAAAAGCCAAATACAACTCCGTGAGAGCTGACTAAACTAAAAAGCAATACAAAGACACTTTTGGGGGAAATAAAAAACAAAAGAACAAAAAAAACCAAGCAAACAAAAAAACCCCAACAAAACCCCACACCAACTCAAAAAACTTCTAAACCACAAAAAAAAAAAAAAAAAACCCACACCGCAACAACCAAACAAGAAAACCACAACCAACAGCAATAAAAAAAACCCCAAAACCTCAAACCAATAATGCAAGAGAATACAAATGTTCTAAAGCATACTCAGCTGTGAATAATATAATTTTTCAAGCCATTATTAGTATACTAGATTAAATCATTGAGGTATACAATTTTCTATCTGTGGTAGTGCATATCCTCCCACCACAACCCCCTGGCAGCTCTACTATATCTCAGAAGTTCCCATCAGGCCTTGGCTTTTGTGTAATGAGTTGGCTGGTGAAGCATCCCTTGACTGTACCAGGAACTTCTGCATGGCTAAGAAGGGTGTTACTGATCGTACCACAGACTCGGGTCATCTGGCTAAGGTAGTAAGCAAGAATAGGGATATTCATTCACTCCTCGACAGCCTCAGAACATTCCTTTCCTCAATCATGCACAAGTGGAATGGTACCATTGTCATTGGAAGTTTTAAAAAATTTCCAGTGAACTAGTGGCTCAGGATGAAATTTTACTAATGACAATCATCTTACGACCCTATAAAGAGTCTTAAGTGAGGCCCTTTGAACTCTTCTGGACCGCAGTGGGCCGCAACCAGCATCTCCCTGTGAGTGGGATGTCTCTTAGAGATTATGAACTCTCAAGTTCAGGATAATCAGAGGACCACTGTCAAAATCTGATGATGAGACCTGGGTTGAAGTGCCATCCCTTCCCTAAAATTAATTTTTAAGATTTCAATTTGTGCTTAAGGGACACAGTGTAATGCCAAATTCTTTCAGCTAGTGGCAATATGATTACATATATTTTTGTTCTGATTTGTAGTCCACTTCAAAAAGTCTCCACAGTAACTCCAGCTTGTGGCAATTAAGTCATTGAGAAGATGGATTATTTCTTCTTTTTCTCAGAAATTTGTATTTCTGAGAATATTCAGAGCACAGATTACTTTCCTTCCTCAGCAAATATTCCAGCCCTGGAGGATACTGTTTACAACTCCACTTGTTTCACTGAAACAGTAAAGATGTTATGCAGTAATTTTATTCTCCCCAAAGTTTGTGTTGACAAGTTGCATACTATGTGCTCACATATTATGTGTATTATTCTCCTAAAATAATATTTATGGTATCATTAACTCAGAATAACATAAAAAAATCCATTATTCTTTTCTGATTACTGCAAAGCACACTATGTGCAACATGTATAATAAATGTAGTTATAAAATACTTCATAGGTACATGAAGTTTTTCACTCGCACTAGCATTCAATATATATTAGCAAGAGGTGATATCATATTCCCCCACTGAAGTAACAGGTATGATAAAGGCCAGCATGAAGCAGAGATTAAACCTAAAGACGAACCAAAAAAAGTAAGCAAAAAACTGATTTCCATCCTCCACTCAGTTCTTAAAGCAAGACTGTACAAGATTACAGAGATGTTTCTGCAGATACCCATTCTGGCTCACTATTGTAATCGTATAACACACAGAATACACAGAAGACCCTACTGGAGTCCCCACAGGTAGGAACCTTTATCACACCCCGTAATAAACATTTTCCACTACATTTGACTTCATAAACGATGCTAATTGTACCATGCAAGGATTCCCATTCCTCTTCCAAGTGAACTATTAACAAGCAAACTGCTGCCATGAATAATCTTCACCCGAAATTTATACAACTTAAAATGCTTAAAATGGGAATACTTCTATAACAAAGGATCTATTCTTATGCCTTCTGTACCACCACTGTCTTCCAGACTGATTCACTTTTTAACCAGGTATCTATCTGACTAGGAGCAAACTAGCCACATCAAGTGTGATAAAATATTTCTTGCCAAACAGATAGAACATCACATTTCCTTACTAATAGTACTAATTTATCCCCTATTCCTATTGGAAAGTGCTGACAACAGAAGAGGCTTCTGGAAAAAAAAGATATCAGTTATGGGAGATGAACATCTCTATTATCTGTTCAAAAGAAAGTAATATAAAAAAAAAACCTTTTTTGCCTTCAAAGAATTAAAGGGAAAAAATAATACATATTTTATATATTTTTTGCAATTAACAGTAGGCAAGGAAAATGGTAAATTTCAAGTGAAGACAGACACAGGGGATATTTGGGTTAGATATAAGGAAGAAATTATTTACTGTGAGCGTGGTGAGGCACTGGAACAGGTTGCCCAAAGAAGTTGTGGGTGCTCCACTCCTGGCAGTATACAAGGCCAGGTTGGACAGGGTTTTGAGCAGCCTGACCTAGTGTGAGGCGTCCCTGCCAATGGTAGGGGGGCTGGAATGAGATGATCTTAAGGTCCTTTCCAAGCCTAACCATTCTACGAGTCTATATTCCAAAGCCAGAAGTATCCAGAACTTAAATTTCTCCACACTGTCTCTGCTGAATACCAATGATGTTTGCTGTATGGATTCTGGTTTCTCTCTCTCTTTTTTTTTTTTCTTTTTTTTGTAATCATTCAATTAAAGGAGCAATGTACTTTAAAAAATAGAAGAGTACTCATTTGAACTAGAAATAAGGGATTAATCAGAAACCTAGTTCAACACATCACAAATCGGCCAAAATCTTATTAATTCACTGACAGGTTGGTCTGTAAGGAATGCAAAATCATCTGTTTCAAAGAGATTATTGTTCTGACTATTTAAGTATTCATAGTCCATTTTTTAAAGTAGTTATGTCTTCAATGAAAAGCAAAGTAACAAAAACACCTAGTTCCATGTATCTGACTATTTCGTTAAGGTATTCAAAGAGCCAGATAACATACTTGTGAAACTAAAACATATACACAGTTATAAACTTGCAGATTAAGTGGTCAGTTACTAGGTCAGTAATCACACGCATGAGCAGCTGCTATATGGATCTTATTCCTGCATGAAAATACTGTTAAAGAAAGTAATTTTTAAAGGCTACTCTTAATACAGCAGGTTTTCACAAGGAGAATAATGTTGAAATAATTTAATTTTATCTTTTAGAACCATGCAACTTGTCAAGGATTAAGTTCTTTTACTTTAGCATAAAATGAAATGTATTTTACTGAATGCCTGAAGCCTTTCTATATTTATTAGTTATACAGAGGAGCTACTATTTAGCAGCCAGTGGTATGCACCATTGCATAGGTGAAACAAAAGTAGGCTCTGAGAAGGTGCACAGTCCATGAATTTGGACTAGAAAAGGCAGAATGTCTGCAAAAAGTTACATTATTTTGAGAAGCAAATGTTTTTGAGAAATGTTTTAGAAACCTATTCCTCCACACGACCAAATGAGCTCATAACCTTCTCTTTCATCACAGAAGACATCCTTCCTGTTCTCAGTTCTATAGAAAAGCAAAAGCACTTTTTGTCCCAGATATCACCCTTCCCATACATCAAATCACTGAAAAACTACATCCTTCCAAAACAAGCATCTTTCCAGTAGTGTTTAAAAAGAAACTGTAAATGGGTGGCAGATGGCCTTAATTTTGTGCTGTCTGTATACAAGTACTGCATGCCAGTAGATACAGGTTCCACAAAAGCAAAGTTTTACCCAACTAAACTTACTTTTTCTTCTCATTTTCTATTGTAATTCAGGGATTTTGCTGATGTAATCAGGAGCCATAATCTGACTGCCTATATACCATCCAACCATAAAATAAATATAACTCTCTCCCTGGTGTCTTCTCTTTATTTCTCTTTCCTTTAGGTCTGCATGCTACTGGTTAGGCAAATGTATTCTTCAGTACTTGGAGATTTTTAAAAAAGTGAAGGATATTTTGCTCAAAATATGAATTGTCAGACAGCATGAGACAAAGAGCTATATTTAAGAATGGTAGAATGGTATTTCTTCCCCTTCACCCATCCCCGTTTATTTGCATCATGTTTCCATGGGTGGAGTTTTCCAACCTAAAAGCCCGATTTTGCTTTACCCATACATTCTTGTTACTGCTCACACATTAGCAACCAAGGGAATGTCAGACCAAACCACTAGTAAATTGAAAATAAATAGTTAGAAAAAAAAACATTTTCTGCTGGAAACTTTGTATGCCTCTAAAGGTCAGGCCTGATACTGGAGGACCTGGGAATACATGGCTTAGTAGGAGAATGACCATGCTCAGCCAATTCCTTCCATGGGAGCGCACTGAGCAAGAGGCTGAACTGAGTGACCACATGGTTGGGGTCTGACTAATCTGCTTCTGAATCAAGATACAGGATAATGTCAACAATAAAAACCTTTGGAGGTCTCCTTTCTGGCCTTGAGCTTTATGTGGCAGTATGTCCAGCAAGCAGTTACCAATTCAGTTGTTGCTTTGCCTAGCTAGGTCTTGAAAAACTTTCCTGGAAAGAGATTCTACAGGCTTCAAGCAACCTGCTCTAGTTCTGCACTATCCCATCCTCCAGAAGGAATTTTCTTCTCAACCCAAACAAACCAAGCTGTGCTTTGTGCTCTTGTCATAATACTTAGCATACTAATGTGATTTTGGCTCCATCGACATTGTAACTGCTCCTCAAGTACTTGTAGGCAGCTACTAGATAACCCTTTTGGTACACCTTCACCAATGTTTAAAAGTAGAAAAGCAACATAGCCAACGCTTCCAGGAACCTGAACTTAGATCCTTCAGAACCTTAAATTCACATCAGCCCACTACAGAGCCTGAGAACACACAAGTTATAAAGACTTGGGAACTTTTACATAAAGCCTAGTAGCCTGAGACATCAAAAAAAGGGAAGTACCTCTCACAGTAAGGCTGCACAGTCTAAGAAGATATCTGTGCCAGAGCCATTTGAAAACATGAAGACAAGCAGTGGCATAACTGGAGGCTTTAAGTGAACCATGACAGCAGGTGGTTATATATACAGGACAGTTGAGTTGATCAGACACAGAGTAAATTACTAGAACAATTTTCTCCAGCCACCAAGGTTGTATCTATCTCCATTTGTGAGCTCCTTCTCTGCCCTGGAGAAGCTTTCGCTGATTTACACTACCTTGCAAAGTCTCTCCTGAGATCTTATACAAAGATGCATCTCATCACTGCTGCTAGAGTAAGGTTGTACCTAACAGAAACTGTAAGCCTTCAGGCAGTTTTTTCTGCTGGCGTCCCTGGTAGCTTTTCTAAAGTAAAAAGGGATAAATAAATAATTGAGATAAACAGACTTAACATTAAAAAAATGTAACTGTAAACTTTGTAGAAAAGCTGACTGAGGAGCATAAAGGCACATAGCTTAAACCAGTAGTTGTAGCAGATGTACCTAAACCAGAGCTGTAACTTTTTTTTGGGAGGGAAAGAACTCTTCTGCCAAGGTATAAACAAAAGACTCAGCACGTGTTGTTATGTTGGCACATACTTCAGCGTATTGTGCCACAAAGTGTGGTAGAATTAATTACTGTAATACAATTAACAGTCAATAAACTCAGTGCCAAATGATCATTTCTGCTTAAAACACTTTTTAATTACGGATAAAAATTCCAAATCTAAGCTGACTTTATGTAATTCAAATTAATATGAGATCAACTGTATGCCATGTACAAACAAGTTTGGGAAAAGGAATTTTTTTATCAAGTTTTATTTGGCAGTGGTTCGCTTTTTTGTGAGAAGGTTATTTACATGGCAAAGAATGGTTTGTAGATAAATTTAGAAAAAAACAATAAAACTGGCATCTGTACAGCACAGACTCCAATATTTGCTATTATGGGAAATATTGCCACTCCTAGTTGGAGGAAGGTATTCCCTCAGCCATCTCTTCCATGGTAGGAAAGTTTCTGAAGGAGTTAGGAATAAAGGTTAGCTGTCAATTAGTTATATTTGTTATCATCTTCGCCATCCCCAAAACCCCAGGACCGAGGCATTCTGGCATGAATGCAGAACCCACATACGAGCATCAAGTAAGTGCCTCTAAAGAGTCAAACCAAGGCAAAAGGGGCAAACATTTTTTCCCCTGCTGCTGTTCTATGGGATGCCATAGTGAGGATTAAGACTGGAGTAAAATAATCCTCTATCAGTTAATGTGATCCTCTAAACTTTTTGGACTTTTAAACTATGCCAGAAAGAAAGGCTGGTGTCAAGAACCCAGCAGCACTCTCTGGGTGGAATACAATCTTTTCAGAACTGATTTTTACTGAAAACAAACATACCAGAATTTCAAACTGGCTTCTTAGATTTCTGGCTACAAAACTGAGAATTTTAATGTGATCAGAAACCCATCACCCTTGTGTATCAACAAAAATCTGCTTAGCACAGAAACAGGCCTTTAACAGTCTGGAAATATTTTCTATAAGCAATATGACTGAAGATCAATTCAGAACCTACTGGGAAAATAAATATTATTTTAACAGTGTAATCAAATGGTCCAGTTGGCTACAACAGTTGTCAGAAGCCACTAACATGAATTTGTATTGCTCTAACATGCCCTCTAGCATCACAACTCTTCTGTTTAGGAACACAAATAATACAACAACAGGAAAATTCTATTATACTATTAAGCTTTGTTATACTCATCAGGGGTTTCATAGAAACCATAACCCAGGTTAAATATAAATACTCATTTTTATTGACAACTCCCTAAGCATAAAGAGTAAAAGGTGTCAGAGATCTCCCCACTATTTCCATAGCAAGCTAACAGACACAGCAGGGTAAAACCCAAATGAATTTGATGGCACCATAAGCGTCCTCTGTCACCGAGACCAAATGTCAATGAACAGCTCAGGTCTGGCCTGCTGATCTATTTTAAACCCCCAGAAGAGTAGGAAAACATACCTTTTGCCTACTGGAAACATCATCCGTCCCAGTGAACTTCCATGCACAGGACAACAGATGAAAGGAAAACATACCTTGATCTTACTGCAGTAATAAAATACAAAGTGGTGAGAAATTATTTTTTTCCTTCTCTTCTGCAGAAATTCATCACAAATTAAAATATATGGAAAAAAGCTTTAAGCTGAAAACAGTTAGAAACCTGAATTTGTAGCCTTTCTCCAGCATAAATTTTTCTGCTTTTCTCCCCTTTTTTCCACTTAAACTGCTTCAAAAAGGCAATATTAACAACTGAAGATTTCTTAATTTCATTTACATCTTTTTCCCATTAAAAAAGTACATCGATCTCAAACTATAAGAAGTTATGAGAATATAAGTATTTGCTTACATTTACCAAATATGTCTTCAAAAGCAGATTGAACACTTAAAATTAACTTGTATAGCAAATTCAGTAACTTTCAAGCATTGAAACTGAAGATAAAAGCAGAGGAAAAAAGACAAATTCTAGTGCACACGTGTATGTTCTGCCTCAAGTTCATCAAGTGCATTCACAAAAATGTAGTGTTATGTAGCAATAAGAAAGACACAGATATCAGTGTGTTCTGATATGAAAACACATGACACAGAAAACATCAACTGAAGATTTATAAATACCTTTAATCAAAATCTGGGAAACCACGTCAGCCCTTTCTAATACATCTCTTCCTTTCGTCCTTGCCTGTCCTACTCCTCCTTTCTTTAGCTCAAAGCAGAAAAGCACTGACACTGAGACCTGGCTGCCTTCTGAACTCTTAATGCAAGATCTTCATACCCATCATTCACCAGGGAAACACCTTCCCCCACAGAAGATGAGCTTAATGAAATTTAAATAATATATGCTTCTTTATCTTTTTTCACTTGGAAATATTAAAAGGTATTTTCCTTCCACATTTACACTTTAACTGAATTAGACTTTGGCATTCGACAGATGCTGGGAAAAGATCAAAGCAGACACTGAGACAAGGGGTTTTCTTAATTAAAATAGAAATCTTCCCAAACTTTCTGTTTCCTCATTGCATGCAGAAACTCTTCCTTTGTCAAAGAAAGTTCTGAATGTTAACCTAAGCCTGCAGTCTAAGAGCAAGTGCCATTCCCACACAAAAAAACATAGAAAAAAGTTCTCATTTATTCCTAGGGTTTTACTTCAGTGACAGAAATACAACAAATCATTGCATGAGCTTATCTTTTGTTCCTGCTTTGTTTCTTTTCCAGCTCTCCTACAGGATTGCCCTTCTTAAACCCTTGGCCCTCCCATCTTCGCCAAAATCTGCATGTGATTATTTACCTTAATAAATCACCAAAACATTTATATTTTCCCAGCAAAAGCTATAATTCCTTAAGGAATGCCACCCACGTGTTAGGTTACCTCTATAGCAATTAACTTCCAAAGGTCTCTGTCTGACAGGAAACTAAAGGGCATAGCGTGGCAACAGCTGTTCCTCCAAAACCTTCCCTTCTCCTAAAACAAAGAGGCACACCCAAACTGCCAAGTGTAGACAGCCATTAGCTAATGCCAACTCCTACACTTGGAACTGTTGGAAGTCTAAGCCCCAGCACTGTTTCATTTACTGTCACTGCACTATTGTATTAATAAGCAGTGATGCAAATAGAGGACATTAGTAAAATATACCTCTGCATTTAGGTCAGTCTTCATAACCTTACACCTATACCCGTGCATATAAGTCTCCAAACTGAAAATAAAGAAGTTAACATCTCCAAGAGAACTGCATAAAGACTCAAAAAATTTGGAATTTTTACTACAGACAACTTTCAGAACACTCTGAATCTATTAACTTTTGGGAGGGAATTGCCCAGTGTTTTAATCTGTCTAGAAAAAAGCAGTTTAGAAAACATGACAGGTGTTAGAAGAACTTTACCTCTATTTCCAGGGCACTTCAAATTGTTTTCTTACTTTCATAAGCAAATTTGAGGACTAAAACATTTGAGATAAGCACTGAAATCTGATCTTCCAAGAAAAAAAAAAAAAAAAACACAAACCAAAACTCAATGTCTCTCCTCAGAAATGATCAAGGGTTTCCTAAACAGATCTTACAACATCTGATGTCGTAGTATGCTTGAGCCAAGAGAAGATTTTATGAAGATGTTTACATATCCTGAGCTCACTTTGGAACAAGTTCAGTGGTTGTCTCAAGTTCCTCACAGTTATTAAGACACAAATTAGATAATGCCAAGTATCAAAACGTAGATTCAGCGTGTGCTAGATAAAACACCTGACAGCATCAGGGATTAAATAAGATGTTCCAATATTACACAGCCTGTGATCAATACCAGTACTGTAGAGCCATAAGCTAAATCAGACAAATCTTCCAAAGAAGAAAGTAGCACTTAACTGACTTCAAAGAATACAAACCTTTCCTGAGAAACTGTCTCAAAAAGATGTCATTCAACTAAAAAAATTGGGCTTCATTTAAGAAATTTCACTATTTTTAGTCTAGTTTAACAACGCATGAAAACCTGATTCAGAAAATATGTAAGTGCATACAAAATTTTTCACCTCCAAAAATAGGCAGAAACAATGCTAATCCACTAAGAGTCAGTCTCATACTGAGATCCTCACACTATCTACACTACTTTCAAAGTAAATATTTCAGAAGAAGATGCAAGAAAACTTGAGATAATACATATAGACCGTTGCCTACTAAAAACATGGCAATGGAGATCACTGGCTAAAGCTTCGTTGCCTTTAGAAGAATTTATTGTTAACCAAGTGTATGAATTTCCATTATCTTTTAAAATATAAGGCCTGAGCTGGTCTGGTCAGGGGCAACAAGAAAAAGAATTAGATGTACAGAATTACAAGCACTGGTATTAACTGAAATGAAGTGAAATTTGCCATGCAGATCCTGAGTTCCGAGCTTATAGTAACAAGTAGTCTTTTCCACTAGTAACAGAAAATTAATGTGGAACTCCTCTTGCAACACTCAATTTTTAAAAAATTCTCTTTGCTTATCAATCATTTGTGCTACCAAAATGAGAGAGTTTGCAATATATATGTCTGGCACTTAATTAATGAAATAATTCTTTGTCAAAAAGTAGTATAATTTTACCAGTGTCTGGCAAAATAGATTAAACCAATTAAAAAAAAAAAAAAGAAAAACAAACAAAACCAAAGCAAAACAAACAAAAAACAAACCAACAAACATAAAAAATAATGAAATCTCTGCATAAACACAACTTAAAAAAAATCTCTACAGAAATATGCAGCTTACGATTCAATCATACGCCACATGGACCCTTTAAGGGCTTTTTGTTTTCATTGACTATAGTAAGCTGTAGCTCCAACAGACTTTTCTATAACTCTATGCATAACCTCTCTGGAAAAAATATGCTCCAGTTGGGTGTGCACAGGCCACAGACAGCCTTCGCTCCAGTGGCCCTGAGATGGTAGTTAATGGTCTTAAAAGGAGGGCAGAAAGCAAAAAGCAGGATGCAAACAGAGGGCTTCAGGCAAGAGGACTTCGACCTTCTCAGGAATCACCTTGGAAAGATCCATTTTGGTACAGTCCTAGAAAGGGAACTCCAGGACAGCTGATTAATTTTCAAGGATTATCTTCTCCAAGCTCAAGAACAATTGGTTCTTAGAAACAAGAAGTCAAAAATGACAGCAAGACGCCTGCATGGATGAACAAGCTGCTCCTGACTGGACTGACTCGAGAAAAAGAAGCATCTAATAAGTGGAAGCATGAACAGGTGATTCTGCTATGACTTAATTATACCTAAGCTAGAAGCAGTAGTTTCTTTGGATCTGGAAGCATGATTTTTTTACTACAGTACCTACAGTATTTTGAGGTGGAACACTGTCATGGTTTAAGCCTCTCAGCCATGCAGTTTTGCTCACTCACTCCCCCCTCTTTCTTCCCCCTGCTCCCGGGTGGAAGGGAAGGAGAATCAAAAAGAATGCAACTCCCACAGGTTGAGATAACAACAGTTTAGTAACTAAAGTATAACACAAAACCACTACTGCTACCACCAATAATAATAATGACAAGGCAAATACAAGGAAAGAATACAATCGCTCACCACCTATACCCAGCCCGACCAAGCAGTGCACCCCCACCCTTCCGGGTCTCTGCTCTCTCTTTTACATCCTGGGCATGACATGCTGTGGCATGGAATACCCCTTTGGTCAGTTTGGATAGGGTGTCCTGTCTCTGCTTCCTCCTGGCTTCCCCTCCTCCCTGGCAGAGCATAAGACTCAGAAAGTCCTTGGTCAGACCAAAACATTACCAAGCAGTGACTGAAAACATTGGTGTTATCAGTGCTGTTCCCAGGCCGAAAGTCAAAAACACAGCACTGCATCAGCTACTAAGAAGCAGAAAAATGACTGCTACTGCTGAACCCATGACAAACACATACTGCTTACTTTCACTATTACTAATTTATATAAAAAAAATTAACATTCTTTTAAAATGTTTTGCTGTGACTTGCAATCTTAAAAAAAACATGATTTCAGAAATTAACTGTACAGTTTGAAATCTCCTGTTATATTGACCTTAAAAGATGTTTGAGTGCTATATCTGCAGGGAGAGTTTGCTCTTTTGCATATAGACATTTTTAATTGCAAATCTGCTGGAAACAATAAGGATGTAGATCTATCAACCATTGAAGTAAATTAATGTCTAGGCAGTAAATAAATGTCTAGCAATCAGGCATCACTACTATAGTTATTTCTGAGGAAAAGAGCAAGCCCACAGCAAACCACTTACCAAATGATTCTTACAGATTTGGTTGGAATTCAAGAAAATATATGTTCTTACCATGCAATCTAGTAACAGCAAGCATGTTTAAAGTGACAAAGATTTAGTGTGTTACACAAGGCCTGTCATTTTAATAGGCAAGGCTTTAGTATCAGACAATGACAAGAGGCTGAAACAATCCAAGTCATATATGTGCTAAAAGTGATGACAAATCCTAAGAAAAATCTATGTCTTTCCCCACAGTATAGCCATTCTAACAAACAAACCAGGCCTGGGACATGGACAGAAATCACCCATACTAATTAAATTTTAGCTTCCTCCTTGGTACAGTCTGGGCTGTGCTAACTAGCATTCCTCAGCCAAGTGCCCCCGCACAGATCAGGAGACAGCACTGACCAAAAACTGTATCTAACAAGTGTTACATGAAGGACAAAACCCAGACCTTTTAAGCTTTTAAGTGAGCTGTCACACATCCTTGGGTAGCAGCCTCACAAAATTCACTCTTCATCCCTTGCTCCTTGCTTTTTTAGTTGGTACTTAGTCTTGTACCTCATAACCCTAAGAAGTTCAGACACAGTCTCAAGCATGACACAGGAAATATTAAACACAATTTCTATTAAAAATGAAAAATAGTACAAGTTAAAAGTGTGCACCAATTTAACAAGTTGTACAGTTAACCCATTTTCCCAAATTTTTATGAAATAACTGGTATTCCAAGAAAATAAAAAAACACAAAACACTATGAAATACTAGGAATACTGCCCTTCAATAAGGCAGCAATGGAAGTAAACTGGAATTATAATCTCTAGGATGGTGTATAGCTCAATAATATACATATTTTAGCATTTATATTAAATTTTAACAAATATTATTGTCCTTATTTATAAAAAGGCCTTGTTAGACAATAACCACATCAGAGAATATAAAATCTCATTGCAACATATTAAGAAAGTATGTCATTTTTAAACATTATAAAAATGAACATAATGCTTTTAACTAAACAGTTTTCAGCATGAACAATTTACTCCGAAGAGACATAGCAAACAAGACCAACACAGAATGCTAGTCAAAACAGAATCCAGTTGCATTTTTAATGGCTCCCAAGGTTTTCTTTAAAAAAACAGTCCCTATTAATTAATATATGCCAACTGTTCCAAAGTCACTGCAGATCTGGACTGTTAAACATTTTACATACTCAATTAGCAAATGCATTTCTCAAAACCACAACTAAGAATCAGGCTAGAATGCTCTGCCATATGTAGGCTTCATTTGCAGTTAATGTTTTATTGAGGACAACTCAAACTCCTACTTTCCATTTCATTACAAAAACAGTTTGTAAGCAAGGATTATTTTTAGTTCTAAAAGAAAAGTGAGATGGGCATATTTTGACAAGAAAGGAACTCGTCTTGCCAAATAGCTGTGCAAAAGTTTATTTGCAGTGTCCCTTTGCCAATTAAGACGTCGATTCTGTCATCCTTTAGTCTGACTCTGTGGAGTTTTCGGACAGTCCTTACAAAATATTCATTAACATCTCCTAATTAAACCATATATTTCTTTTAGAGTTTAGTGCCAAGGGACTAAGAATTTCACTCTTGTACCCTGAACAATACAAAGTACATCACAAATTTCCCCAATCAGTCTTAGACTTTCAAAAGTGCCCCTTCAAACTATTAAAAAAAGTGGAATTTGCAATCCGAAGCAAAATATAGAAGTCTTTCCGGTCTACGTATTTTCTGAGCAAGACGGCATAACATATGGCACAGGCATTATGTTTTCCTGATTAAAGAACATTAATGAAACAGATGATGCCTGCTGAAAAACAATTAATATAATGATGCATCCATTAAAACAAGATATATGCAAACCTTTTAATTTACTGTAATGTCACTTCTAATTAGCACCACATGTTTGTTTATGCATACTACAGCTGCCTGGACAGAGTTGCCATTCTAACATATCCTTCTCCCATTGTTGTTATGCCACCTAACTATAGGCTGTTCTCTAATTTTATAGGACTTTGCTATTATCATCTGCTGTGTTTTCCTTACTTTACAAGTCTGTGAAGAGAATGGCACTTTAAAGACCTCTCTTAATATCTTGAACCTGAGCTGTAAGTCTGTAAGACAGAAAAGCCTTATTATATTGCTAAAGGGATTATGAAACTGTAAGTATGTTAATTTTGTTGTTACTACCAGTGTCAGAAAATAATTTGCAAGCACTTTCAGAAGGACTTCTCAGAATAGCCTACAGATACCTTTAGTCTATGCGATTTTAAAGAAAAGAGCATTTTACCCAAAGAAGTAATTAGTCAATCACTTGGTATAGTTTTACTATGAGTAGCTCACTAAAGTACAAGAGAAATACACAGACCTCAATGGAAAACACTCTCTCAGGTACACTTCAGCCTGTCTTTGGTGGCTGGCCAAGCTGAGTCAAGGGAACTGGAGAAGCAAGGCCACCCTTTCAAGCCTCTCCTCCCAGTCTGCCCTGGCTCCAGCATCACTGCCTCACCAGCAAGAAGCTACATCTCCTCGCAAGAAGGCCTTAGCCCTCAATCTGCAAGAAAAATCACATTCTATCAGCTACAGCTGAAAAACTTTGCTCTTAAGTATTTATCTTGCCCAACCCACTTCTTCTGTTAGCTGGAATGAGCAACAGTTGACATTAAAATAGAAGCTCAGCGTCAGCAGCCTTGTTTCTTCATAGAGATGCCATCAAATGGAGAGCTGGGCAGGGTTATGGCATTAGAAGGGTATCTAAGCACCCCTATCCTTGTTCTGAGAGGAAGCCGGAGATTTTAACCAGTGGAGAGCACGCCACCAGGACATATTACAGAGAAGTTCACTGTGCCAAAAAGGATGGTGTTTGGCTTCTCAGCAAGCTGACTGCTATGCACCACTGCCTAGCACATGTTTTGTCTGTTCAGCAGGTAGAAGCTCCCTTCCTTGTTGCGTTTCCACAGCAAAGTACTCTGCAAGGTGAAGAAGAGTGAAGTCAGCTCTCATTCAAAGCAGGAGTGACACTGCAGAAGCCTGGTCTGTGCAGTGCTTATCAACTCTGCTGGCTGCTGCCCTGAGTATGGCTTCAGTCCAAAAAACTATGTCTAGACTTATAAATTAAATGTGCTAGGACTGTACTCTGGTCTGTAGCCCTTCTGACAAAGCCCATGTCCTTACTATTGAGCTCTTGTTCTCTGTCCCAGCTGCAGGGGCTTCACCCAAACTCCTCTGGCTTTTGCTAACCTGTGACTACCTGAGGAGGGTTTAGGTCAATGTAAGTTGGTTTGGGTCAAACACTGCTAGTCTTCACATGGACCCATCCCAGTTCAGACTGTCACGTTATTGCTACTGCAAGATGCTGTACCTTTGTACCCAAGCAAGGAGAAAGGTGTGTAGGATTTGGCAAGATATCAAGATGCTGACTCTGCATACACTACTGTACTAAAAAAAGCAAAATCCTAAATGGACCTTACTTGACAAAGTTGCTACCTTACAGCATTAACTTTGACTGTTATTCTGTTTGGTGTTTTTTGTTATGGCACCTTTATTACCGAGTCACTGTTGGGAATGAAAGTAGATACATAGAAAGGCAGCACTTTTCAGGGCCATATATAAGGCTTGAAACACAGGGCTTTGGAAAGAAGGATACTCCATATCAGATACAGTGGCATCACCAGCTGAACAGCTTTGTTCTCTAACCCCAACCCACTGCACTGAGAGGTCATAAGCTGCAGAAGGACAAAACAGGACCCTCACTGTGTGAGAACCATTCAGCAACTTTAATTCTCCTAGAAAACATCCAGATGACAAAATTCTGGGGTTTTCTGGGGCAGACCAGGAAATACGTTTTTGTCTTTAGTTTAAAAGGTCACAGGGTCTGCACCAACCTAATGGTGCTGAGCCTCTGCACTTCTAAGGGTTTGGACTGATCTTGGCCTGAGCTTATTTGAGCTTGTTCTAGCTGTACTCACTGTTGTTTAGCATCCATCTGATTAGTGCTCCACTTGTCCAGGTTAACTTGCAATCACCATTACAGCCAGGGTCTAACGGACTTGACAGGCAGCCTTGGCAGCGGCCAGTCCCTGGACAGGGTAATGGGTGACTTGGGTCAGGGACCATTCTGAGGAGGAAGCAGGGGAAGGGAAGAGCCTGGCCAAGGCCCTAGGAGGCAGGGGTGCTCCAGGCACTGGTTTACATGGAAACTGGCAACAGTGCAGACATGCAGCTAAGTAACCTCTCAGGCTTGTCTTTCTCTTGTAGCTCCTTGCACAGCAGCGTTTAAATATGCTACCAAATGAATCCAAAATAGAATGACTTGCCCTTAACTCTAGCTCTGGATTTTCAGGGAGCATCATCTCTGTGTCCTGGCCTCCTCTAGAGTTGCAAAGGCATCATCTCTCCTCTCAGCCTCCATATGTCCATGGTGCGTAATCTCCATTCTTCCACCGTATACAACAGCATTACTGAGAACTCCACCATGAACCACAGGCTTGAGAACACCTGATCTCAGTTTGGGATATTACATGTCATTGTAAAATAAGTCACAATCTGGTTTTTGGTCTAAGAGTTGTTTCAGCTGTACAGGCAGGTATACTGTCACAAATACAGACATAGGTTGCATGGGTTAATGATCTTGAATGCTTTGCATTGTTTTGGAATAAGCAAAACTCAGGTACAATTCCAAAAATAAAGAATAAATTAATATTTCAACTAGAAATAATAAAAAAGTTGCATTCATTATTACAGAGTGGATTTTTTCAAGACTAAAATCATAATGACTAGTCATTAAAAACAAACCCAAAACACTACTATAAAAGAAAAAAAAACCCTCATGACGGATTTACATACTGACATTCTACAATCTAAAACATATCATGAAAGCAACTTTGGCCATATCTTCATGTCGTGCTTTAAGCCTCTGTAACTCATGCAGTCGCTCTCCCACTCCCCTCTCTTTCTTCCCCCCAGCTCCTGGGGGGATGGGGAGGAGAATTGAAAGAATGCAACTCCCACAGGTTGAGATAAGAACAGTTTAGTAACTAAAGTAGAACACAAACCACTGCTGCTACCACCAATAATAATAATGACAAGAGAAACACAAGGGAAAAGAATACAGTCGCTCACCACCCATACCCAGCCCAACCAAGCAGTGAACCCCCACCCTTCCGGGTCTCTGCTCTCTGTTTTACATCCTGGGCATGACATGCTGTGGCATGGAATACCCCTTTGGTCAGTTTGGGTCAGGTGTCCTGTCTCTGCTTCCTCCTGGCTTCCCCTCCTCCCTGACACAGCATGAGACTCAGAAAGTCCTTGGTCAAACCAAAACATTACCAAGCAGTAACTGAAAACATCATTGGTGTTATCAGTGCTGTTCCCAGGCCGAAAGTCAAAAACACAAAGCTGCACCAGCTACCAAGGAGAAAAATGACTGCTACTGCTGAACCCAGGACACTTCATCAACATCAAAGCAGAAACACATTCTACATCGCTTTTAAAACCATCAATATATCACAGCAGTGTGTGAACATAAGAAACACATCCATCTGACACTGACAATGTATTTGGATGCCTGAATGAAAGCAACAAAAAAGCTCACAGTTGTGCTGGGATGTAAGGATTAGAAGGCCAAATAAATACTTCAGTAAATATTTGTTTTGTTTGTATTTTGTTTTTCCTTTTTTTTTTTTAAGGTTTGAAATCAACACATAAAAACAGTTTGTATCTAATGCTGCCATATAGAGAAAAATATTCACTGAGCTGCAGTGACAGAAAAGCCCACTTAAAGCTCTGCAGGATAAAGTACTACTGCAAACTTGCTTGTAAGCAAACTCTGCTGAGTATCTTTGTGAAGATCAGAAAACAGTTAAAATTCTACATGCCAGTCAAGTAGGATTTGTTTGATTTTAATGCCTGCATTGTTGGAATATATCCCAGGGAATCAATTTAATTTCATAATTATGGAGAGTAACGTGCTTAACTGAGAAAAGATTTCCAAAACACACATTTTAAGCATCTAAGGCCTGATTTTGAATGTAGGCCCCTTAAAAACAGGTATTTGATATTCTAGCCAAAAATGGTTTCTTGGAACAAGCAGAAGTCAGCACTTAAGGTCTCAGTGGAATAGGAGAGATGTACTTCAGCTAGTTTGGCTCTGAGAAGCAGCATAGCATTAGAGTGGCTCCAAAATCCCTGAAGTACTACATTTCTCAGTAAGGATAACTGGTTGAAGAACGCTAATGCGTCTGTATTGCTTTAGGTCTAAAATACCTGGTCTAGCTCAATCAGGTATTTCTTCATTAAATTGCCTTCCTTTCCATCAAAAATTCTTCAGAAGTGGAGTCCAGACCAGCTTTGCTGAGTACACCAAGATGCTGGAAAATGTTGTTTTAACATTTACAAATAAATGTGAAAGACTATTCCATCCCTAAAGCCTCATCAATTTCAACCTTTGTAATGCCCTTCCTTACCTTCAATTATAGTCTTTTGATCCCAGGAGAAAACTGAAGACAGCCTTTGGTCTGTAACATATTGAACCCACAGTTCTGAACTGGTGGAAACAAGAATCTTAACCTTAAAAACATGGATGTGCAAGCTATGCTGACACAGACTCAGATTAAAAATTACTGTGGCAAAACAATTTTTCACCTGGAAGAAACCACCACACAAATGGCACACATTTTTTTTTACTTAAGTGATACCTCTATCTATATCCAATTATTTATCTACTTTTCCCTATCATTTTTCTCTCTGCACCATGCTCATCTTCATATTTTTATCAGACATCCAGATGAAAATTCAAATAACCACTTTCCTGAAAATCACTAATAATAGTCTTACCTGCTGAATTACTGACTTTTCACTTACTGACAAGTTTTTCCCTGCATGCAGAGTAAGCGTGTATTTATGATCAACTTTGCAGTGCATTTTTAATTATTTCTTCATACAAGCAAAAATCTTTCCTCTTACTACAGTTGGCTCTAATAAGGTGTACCCAAATATAGTCCAGCTACTTCATTAGGACTAACCTATTGTAGACAGTTCCAGACAGAAAGAAACATTTCCTGAAGTCAATAATTACATTATTGTTATCTACTCCCAACTATGTCATACAAAACCACACACATTTGTTACTTGCTTTCAACTGCATACTGAATAAAGACTTCATCTAGTCATTGTGAAATGACGCATCTGTTCATAGTGCAGGCATCCTCTTCATTTCCAATTTTATGTGTCTGAGCTTATTTCTGAGATTCGAGGAATTAGTATTCACCATTCCATTGATTTTGTGTTATAGGATTTGATACTTTTGCATATTTAAGTTTGCATTTAGAATTTCTTTTAAAATGTATATTATTTTTAAAATTTATTTTATTTTTAATCATAGAATCATAGAATAGTTATGGTTGGAAAGGACCTTAATATCATCTAGTTCCAATCCACCTGCCATGGGCAGGGACACCTCCCACAAAACCATGCCACCCAATATGTTCATTAGCATCTTATGTATTTGTAAATAAGAGATCTATACAATATAAAATAATAAAAATTCTTTGTTTGGAAAGGAAAAGTGCAGCATAATAGGTTGACACTTTCTTTTAGAACATTCTGCTTATTCTCTCTACATATTTATACCTATATTATTATTCTCTGTACTTTCTTATTAGCCACAGATCCCCTTTTAGCTACTACAGTACAGTTTTAAACATATGCCATTATGTACTCTCAGTCTCACTTTGCAGCCAAGAATAGTTGAAGAAATAGCAAACTACTGTATCTTAATTCAGTTTATTACATTTAGAAATCCTAGATTAATAGATTAATTTTACTCTTCTCTCTGACTATTTTCAGAAGAGAAACGCAAATGAAATCAAAATGTATACATTAAATAAGACATTTTCCATTAGGATCACTTGAAAATACTGGACACAGATCAAGAGTCCCAAGCTTAGATATACAACAAAGTTTTCACCCAGGATAAAAGTGGTGGAAGAAAATATTAAACAGATTTTGATAATATATTTTACATAAAAAGCTAAAAACTACATTAATTGAGCCCACGGTAATTACTTTGGACAATATCATTCAACAATTGACACAAAAAAATTATTTCTAGATTTCAATTACTGCATTATTTCAAAGACATGCTGAAATTTCATTTTAAATACAGGCAGAAAATCCTCAGAGATTCAGATTCAAATCCTAAGATCAGATCAAGAATGCATTTTCCTTGCGGTCATGTTCAGTGCCACTTTGAGGCTGCTCTCTCGGCTGCTTCAATACTACGTACATTCACAACCATCCCACATGATTCTCAAAGTTACAAGGCAACACACAGATTCGATGGGTTTCATTGCAACCCTCTTAACACAGCGGTTTTCCTATGCTGAAAGGAACAAAAAAGGTGATTTTCTTATTCTGGTTTTCAAAAAAATCCCAAACACATTTGCCTGAAATTCTGAACATATACAGAATATTTATATGAGCAAGGTTAGCTGAATTTCACCATAACCTGTAGTACTTCACCCTAACCTATAGTATTTCAACCTCCTGTCCAGGCAATAGGCTTACAAGTAGGTATGTCACAGGTATGCTCTTTTTTATACCATTCACCTTTGTGATTAGCTGCTCTTGAAAAATAATGGAGCTTTGAAAACTGGTATCTTTGTAAGGTTCCTTACAGTGTGAAAGTCGTGAAATGAAATATAAAGAAGTAGCATCCTGTCAAACACTTTCCATTATTCCTCTTCTTCTAGAGATTTTATAGGAGACCCCAGGGATATGAATAAAACTTGAAATCATGAGACAACATCATGCAAGTTTCTGTCTTTTCCTCTTCTATCTGAACCAAAATAATTATACAGTATGATCATTGCAGCCATCTTTCTTTTTGAGGTTCTTGGCACCTACATTCCTTCCCCCAAGCATGTTAGAAACACTGCATTTAAAGGTTCTTGTTTTCCTTTCAATCTGACTTCCAAGTAGCATTAAAGCCTTTCAAACTCCTTTTTCATTGGAGAAGTATAAACATTTTGCCCTTATTCTTTACAGTCTTTTTATTTTTTCCTCCATGGACTTAGCCGCTCAGACTTCTGTGCAGCCTCCCTTTCTGATCTGCTCTGCCAAAGCACTAGCAACAAGACACTGTATCCAACAGCACAAAACCATCTCCATACATTTTCCTATATTATTCATAATGTACAAGAAGGTCTTTCTGAGCAAAGCTGCTCTCCTCTGTCAGTGACCAAGAATATTTGAGAAGTTTCACATTACTGAAATCCCTGTGGACATGAAACCAAGCACAAGACCCTGAGTTAATCTATAACACAGTCACCCCCATAAGGATTTTAAGGGACAGCTGCAGTAAGGCGAAATGATTCTAATAATACATGGAAGAGAAACCATCATTGTATTTCAGGAAAAAGAGCAAAAATCATGCAGCAGTGTGACAAACCACACCTTAGCCCTCCACTTAAATTACAACTGGACATAGTAAGTAAGGAGAACTCTTAGTGTATATAAGGTAAGTAGCAAGACAAGTCATAAATTCTTCTTCCCTACTTCTGGTCATACTGTGAGGCTTCTATGAGGATGATCAAGCACAGAAAGAGGTTACTCAGAAAAGCTGTGGAGTGTACAGTCTTGCACACACTCAGTATCTGGCTCCTCCAGCTGAGTCTGCTCTGAACAAGCAGTTGAAATAGAGTATCTCCAGAAGTGCCTTCTCAATCCAACTCTAAGAAATAAGACAATCTGAACATCAGCCAGCCTGAAAGAAGCCACCAGAACGTCTACCCATTGGCTCCCATGGACTTCAAATTTCTGCAATGAGCTCCTGATACACCTCTTTTCCTACAACGTTTCTAATTCCTCAGACTCTACACCACCTTCTTCTCTTCTCCTTTGTCTTCTTAGGGGGTTTAGTCTGAAGGTCACTAAGATTAAAAAAATAAACTTCTATAATTGTATCACCAGCAATTCTCCTTTCTGTGATACAATTTAATATCTAATGTGTGAATGTATCATTTGATACTTTCTGATCACTTGATAGTGAAGAACAGATGTTTATACCTTTTGCACATAAAGAAACTATATGTAAAAAAAATAAAAGGAAAAAAGACAAAATGTAAACAAAAATAGAGCTGAACAAAGAACAGGAAGATGTTGCTGTATAAATCAAGCAATACATGCAAACAAATAGATATGAATACGCATTCATTTTGTATCTGGATGCAAAAAGCCATTTCATCAGAAGTCACTCTAACTCATACTTCGGTATTGAGTTTCTAGATATCTGGCCTACTTTCATTTTTAGAAAAATTTCTTCCTGTAATAAGCATACATATCCATAACTCAGACCTTAGACTTCTCAATGTAAACTAAAATAGCTGCAGATTGACTTAAAAACTCTGAAAAAACAGTGGAGTAATATGTGAGAATTTATTTCTTGATTTTAATTATCTAAGATTACATTCTGCAGTCAACATATATGATCTATCTCACAAAATGTTGGAAAGTCCATAACAGAAGTCTTAAAAGCAGAGCACTTTGGTGAAATCTTTTCTTAGAAAGAATGAAAATGTTGATTTTTGTGTCTGAATTATAGACTGGCCCAATGACAAATGCAAATTAGCAAGTTTCTGCCACATGCATATATCTTCATCATTTAAAAAAAAAACATATCGCAAATCATTACATTTAAAGAATTTGATAAAGTCACAAGGGCCTTTAAATGTAATGCATAATGACATATTAATGGTTTTATAGAGACCTCTGGAGATTTCACAGCATTATACACTAATGAATTCTTCCTGACATTTAACACACAAAAATGCACTGAAAGGTTTAATGCTCCAATGGGTCTGATGCAGACATAGAGAAGCCAAGTTTCCTATCTGAAATGTCCACATCTAGCCAGATGGCCAACGTTGCTTCCTTTTCATGAGGTGAGAAACCATTTTGAGAACATCTGTATATACCTATGTTTTCTGAAAATCTAAATTCAATGGTTATTGGAGTCAACAGGAAGATATATACTGATGCTACACTGGCTTTAGACCAAGTATGCAATGTCGTTTGTTAAGCATCATCAGCTTCAGATATCTAATCCTGATGTTAAACATAATGACTTGTGAAAACTAGAACATTTGGTGTTCCATCTTGCCTTTTAACTTTGTTGCTTATGATGTAGTAACAAAACTACTGCCAATAGAAAGCAGGCAAAAAAATAAGCATATATTACAAAAAAAAAGAACAAGAAAAAACAAACACCCAACTAAACAAAATTGTTAACTTTAGCAATATTCATTCTTTTAAGTTGCTAGATAGAAATGTAAAATGTTTCAAAGATTTAATCTAAATCTACAAAAGACAGAGACAAATTTGCACCAGTGCTGTTTTAATAGACTTAAAATGAATTTAAAAGGAGCATTTAAGGAAGAAAAAACAACCCAGACTAAATAATAAAGTATTTGTCCCACATTCACAAGCAAAAGCATTTTGCATGTTTCAGTTTTTTTAAAGGACAACAGAGCACATCCAAAGTGCCATTCTGAAATCAAATTCAGTGACTTTTGTGAGTACCTTGGCAAAAATTCTTTTTCTCATGAAACTGTAGTAGTAAAAAAAAAAGAAAATATTTAAGATGTAGAATGCTTTTAACCATGCTTTCCCTTTCTTCTAAGAAAAACAGAAGTTTAATAGAAACTACATGAATAAAACTAAAATATCCTCTTTAGACACCATTTAACAACATAAGTGCTTCTGCAGTTGTCCAAGCTGAAAGAAAAAGAACCCAAAACCTGCCTTTTAAAAAAAGATACTCCTGAAATTTTTTCTCATTAGAGACATTGAGTTGCCAAAGTTTTACATCAGCCAAACAGAACTGAAAAAAAAACCCAAACCCTCCACACCTTCTGTTCTAGCTCAAAATTTAATATTTTCATGAAGCTTCATATAACTTAACACAGGAGCTACCATGGCTAATTTTAAGTCACCGTTAAAGAAAGAAAAATTGACAACAGCCCTCCCTAAAATGACAAAGGCTTTCCGTTCTAGGAAGAAGAAGGAACAAAACTGACACAAAGTGACAGAACACAGCTGTTTGTCATGTCATTCTGCTAACAAAGCTGGCCTGAAAAAAAAAAAAGTTTGTTTTTTTGGTTTTTTTTTTTTTTATTTTTTGAGAAAAAGCAAAAAGCTTAGACTTAAAAGCTTGCAAAAACTTCAAAAGCTACTTGCTGGCATGAACTGAACAGTTTAGAAACAGAAAACTTGTGAAAAATGTAAAAAAGCACTAACTTCTACAACCAATATCATGAGAAGTTATTCCTGGCATCCAGAATGTGTTGTAAGGCACTATTTTGGTGTGCATTAATTGGGGAAATTCTCTGACAGACTGCCAAAAACTGGTGTAAAATACAGGACTTCATAACAGCTTTTTGACTCATGCTGAATACCTCTGTTTACAAACTTGAAAGAGTCCAAATCTAACCCTTGACAGTGACTATGACAGAGTGGGAGTATCTGTTCTAACTTTGCAGAATTGTCCTCATGGGTGTGCTAATGGGGATGAACAAAACTTACTATCATTAGGAGGAACAATCCTAACTCCAGTGAAACTAAGATCTCTCTCCCAGGTAGCAAGTTGGAGATGTTATCAGCTTTCACTTTAATTCTCTGTATATTTTTCCCCTTTTTAGCTCTTAAGTAGCCATCCAGGATCTCTGTCAATTAGGAATCCAGAATGATTTCATGCACTCAGCCTTTCTTCCATCTCTTTCTTCCATAAGAACTTTGTTGATGGAAGACTAGAAAAGCAATGAATTAGGATATGCATTTTAAGTCTATTTTTCAAAATCAAATTCTTATCACTTTATCAAAAAATGTTTCATATGGAAAACATTAACAGCATGAATATATTCACTTCTATAAAATGTGCATTTTCCTATTTTATCACTATTAAACAATACAAAAAATGGGGTGGAGGTTGGACTTGATGATTTTAAAGGTCTTTTCCAACCTTGTTGATTCTATGATTTTACGAAAATGTTATTACAAGCATCTAGAGTATATCTCATAAGCCTTTGAGATGCATATTAACTAAACAAGTTTCACTAAGTTTTTATTGCTTTGTTCTCCCAAAAAGTATTGTAATGTTCTCTTTCAAAAACTAATTTAAATATAAAAGAAGGTCTCTTTAAAACATTCATCACTACAGAGATTTGGTATTTCTTTCTAAATGAAATGGAATGTTTTTTTATTAAAATAGAATATTTTAATAACTAATTTACTTTTAGTCAGAATATGGCCTCAAAGGATTGCCAGGAGTATTGTACTTAATCATAACACATTAGCCTTTCATTGGATTAGCAAGGAAAGCCTGAGTGACAGACACAATAATACAGCATGACAGAAATTGAAACATTCATATTTTTTCATCTTCTTGGCAAAGTAAGACTGACCCATCAAAAATTAATATTTTCTTTTAAGCTGATTAAGACTCATACCTGGCACACTCAGTTATTTTTCTGCCTATGCAACATCAGAAGAACAGCTCACTATTAAAAAAAATTGATTAAAAGGGCAAAGAGATAGAAAAGTCAGTAAGAAAGACTCTGTTCCTAAAATATGTGGAGAAAGTACAAAAACACTGCACGCCAGCAATCCCTCATGTACAGAACTTTATTAACCCCTTTCACACAACATCTAAGTGCTGTATGGTCTTGAAAACATTACACACAACAGGCTTGTGAAGCAGAGCACTGTTTGCTGGCTGTGTAGACACTTTGACAAGGAAAGAAAAGATGATTGCCAGCTACCGAGTAGTCAGACATGAGCTTTCTCTGCCTTGCTCCAGAAAGACCTAACACAAGCAAGTTCCAAGCATGCAGTGCAAGCACTAACACAGCTCTGTGTTAAAATTTAATTTTGTTAAGAAAAAACTCTGTGCTGAATAAAGCAGTTAACTCATGGTTCTCTGAAGTACCCAGGCTATACCTTCACCAAGGAGACAACACTCTTACTTCCTTCTAAGTGGAAAGACTCATGAACCTTGCACAACTATTATCAGGTCTGATTTTTAAAGCTGTTTTGCATGATTTTCAGACACACAAGACTGGTAAGCAGCTGACTGACATAACTGTTCAGAGTGAGAAACTGGATGTGCACAATCCCAAATCGTTTGGCAAAAATTATATACCAGAAGTACTGGAATTTTCAGCTGTACAAGAGACACTTACATGGTTTGATTCCACTTTTACAAAAGTCAGTTCACTCAATTGCATCTAAATCAAGATTGCACAGATTGTGCATAAACTTTCCCGCTGCTTATCTCTTTTAATCAGGTATTCATGGCTACTGTGTATCAATCACATGTTCTGATAAGACATACAAAATCCTTGAGAGGAGGGCATCAATGGTTAATCATAAAAATCTTTTTTTTTGATGCCCGTAATGGCAGCTAAAAAATTGTTCTCAACATTAATCCTGATCACAAGTTCCAGAGGGCTATAAATCCAACTTTAAGAGTAGAGATTTCATAAGTAAAAGATATGATGTTCAATATTTATTCTGTCTTTAATTTTCTTTGGGAGAAAAAAAAGGTCTTTTATGTTAACATCACTATAGAGAAGCTAATCCTAAAGGATGCTAACAGCGCATATGTACTCTTATCTCAGTACTGCATATCCCAGTATAGCGCACACTTACTAATCAGTGTTTCAGTGAAAGATGCAAGAAAAATGAAAAAGCAAAGTACATCATTCTGCAAGCCTCTCCAATTACAGAAAGTGTATATGTTCCAGGCAGTCAAAGAAGGCCCAGCCTGGCCATCACCCTGGGCTTCTTGTGCAGCCGTTCATTCTTGCTGCCTCTGCATGCACAGGCTGAAGCCCAGCAAGCCCAGCACTACTGCACCAACTCTGTGCTAGTAAGAAAACCATACCTATGTGATACTGCTTTATACATGCTGCATACGTAACAGTGGCAGCCTTAAACCATGACACAGGTAATTTTGTGACAAACAAGCAGCAGTAAATAAAACAGGTCCCAGCATCCACCCCACACACTTCTGAATTTGGGTCATTTCACAGCACCACAGTGTCACAAAAATTATGTCTTTCATAACATTAATCCAAACTGCCGCTATACCCATATTAATGACATTTTCTCAAAGTAGTGTGAATTGATGTGAATTAACAGTTATTTCATGGTTTAGGGTTTTTCTGGTGACATCTACATCTTACCACCTAGTTGCTTCTTAGTGTTTGTGCATAACAAGACCAAGAAAACATAGGCTGTTCATGGTGCCATGAACAGGACTCCTAGTAATAGTGCCAATGATCTTCTGTATCACAGAGAAGCACCACCAGACACCTAATGCAACCAGTCTACAGCATGTTGCTTAAACAAAAGGTGAAAAATCTATAGCTGTACATGGTTAAGGTGAGAGATAACAATGAGGACAGTCTCTCATGGGTTCAGCAGTAGCAGTCATTTTTCTCCTTCTTAGTAGCTGGTACAGTGCTGTGTTTTTGGCTTTCGGCCTGGGAACAGCACTGATAACACTGATGTGTTTAGTTACTGCTCAGTAATGTTTAGTCTAACCAAGGACTTTCTGAGTCTCATGCTCTGCCAGGGAGGAGGGGAAGCAGGGAGGAAGCAGAGACAGGACACCTGACCCAAACTAGCCAAAGAGGTTATTCCATACCACAGCACATCATGCCCAGGATGTAAAAACGGAGAGCAGAGACCCTGAAGGGTGGGGGTGCACTGTGTGGTCGGGCTGGGTATAGGTGGTGAGCGATTGTATTCTTTTCCCTTGTGTTTCTCTTGTCATTATTATTATTGGTGGTAGCAGTAGTGATTTGTGTTATACTTTAGTTACTAAACTGTTCTTATCTCAACCTGTGGGAGTTGCATTCTTTCGATTCTCCTTCCCATCCCTCTGGGAGCAGGGGGAAGAAAGAGGGGGAAGTGAGTGAGAGAGCGACTGCGTGAGTTATAGAGGCTTAAACCACAACACAGTCCTAATGGCACACGAGGACTCCTGCAAGGATACGATGACATAGCTGGCCAAGGAAGTTTTCAATGAGCACTGCCAACTGAGGATTATCTGATAGTGAAACAGAAGCAGCTCACTGCATATCACCTTAAGTCAGGTATAATTTTGTTGAAGTTAAGATTACATGACAGACAGAAAGCAATAAAATATCATAATCATGTCTCAAAACATTTAAATGGAAAATACATGTAGGGCTTATATAAATGTTACTTTAACAAATATTATTTTTGTAAAAATGATTCTGAGTAGAGTTCCCAAATGACTGTGTGAGTAGCAACCTACTCTTATTCCATGACATGATAATAAAGTTAATCTATGGATATACATTTCCTTAATTTAATCAAGTCAAACTCAGCTATGTGTATTATGAATGAAAACAGCTCCTGGTAAACAGCTTAAAAAAATGCCCTGCTTCTTTCAGATAGCCTACAGCTAAGCAATTACCCAGCATCTCACAAGGGACAGAAAACAGAAAAAGGTTGTATTTTGCTTCAGTTGCCTGACTTTATCCCTAAAAAATTATTCTTATTTATTAACCTTTACTTTGTCTCTTTCAGTACGTTACCTAACTGTATTAGTAAATCTTGCAACTATTCTGCAAGCAAGTACAAAACATAGGCACTGCAACCATCTTTAAAATACTTCTAATATTGAAAATGTTAGTTAGTATGCTGTACATATGTTAAGGAGTGTCTCTCCAAAGACACTGAGTCAGCTTTAATTGTTTATGTATGGTTTTAGTAACACACTTTGAAGCTAGACAGCAACACTTTGATCTTTAAAAGCTTAAATGAGAGACTCAAGTGTATATCCCTAAACTTGCATATAATCTGAATTAAGACTCAAAATGAGTCATATTTCAAATGAATCAGGCATTTTAAGATGACACTGGCTAACTGATTAGTCCCCAAAATATGTCATTCTTAAAGAGAAATAAATCTTAAGAAACATTTATCCTGTAGATTTTTTTTTTTTTTTTGTAGTATTCTGATATTAAGACCTCATTCTGTAGCACACGCAAAGAGAAGCAATTTCAATTCTTGCTGGAGTAAATATACTATATATAATGACAGAATAGTCATGTAGATTAGACATAAGAACTTAACAACTTCAACTTTGCTCTTAGCTAAAAGAAGGCAGTATTTCAAAATTGCACTGGTGCATTTCACATCAATGTGAAAATTCCACTATATAACTGAAAAGTAAAATATAAGACTAAGGGATTTTTTTTTCTTTACATAGTGGTAGGTTGATTTTTCCACATTATTTCAAAAATGAAAGAGGTTTCTTCACCTTTTTCCTCTTCCACTTCTGTAATTATGCCTCAACACCACCCCCAACACACATACACAGACAATCCTTTTTTAAGTGATTAAACCAGCCATGTTTTGGAAAAAAAAAAAAAAAGTTTAAAAGAACACTAGTACAATGATTCCTGATACTGCAGTAACTTCATACAATACTTGTTTCAAAAGGCTTGGAGCAGATGTGCTAGCCTACTGAAACATGCGCTTGGTACGCTCAAAGAAAGCACACACAGAAACCTGATTTACAAAGATGACTGCGGTTAACTCTACGAACAACCCTAATACAAGAACGGTGAGCCTAGCAGTGTCCTGCCATGAAACAACTCTTGAACCCTGGGGACTCCACAATCTCTCATCAGTGCAAAACGACAAGTTAGGTTTTGCCAGGCAGCTGCAAACCGAGCATAGGATGTAGCTGAAAGCACCAAGTGAAACTCTGAGGAACAAGGCCTGTGTAAGAGGGTGGATAGGGTCTATTCAGGGGTAGATACGTAGGTACATGCATACACTGAGCTGAAACTGCAGAGCTGCTGGCCCTGTTCTAGAGCCAGGAACTCAAGAAAAGTCTCTCTCCTCAAGCAGATGACAACATCCACTGCCTTATACTGAACAGGAAAAAGATAAAAGTATTTGTCTGATTTGAATTTTAATATAGATAGTAAGATCCTATGACACTATAAAAAAAGTAAATAGTTTGGAAGAAAGGAAAGTAGGGGTCTATACAAACACCCAGCTCAGAAAGCTTTCTCATTCTCCCATCACCTGGATACACTGGAGGAGTATCACAGGGCTTCCCAGATGCCTTTCATACACCTGCACCTACTTAACCATATTCCTTTTTTACATGCAACATGTGGGACAGTAATCCCAAAATCCATAAATTAGTGTCATCACAAAGCCCCTAGTTGACACTTATTTGTGCTACAGATGCTCGTACATGCCCAGTGCTAGCTGTAGTCTTCAGCTTTTAATCACATCATGACTGCAGAGCCATGCTAATAGAAAGCATAGCCTTCAAAAATTATATAATCCCTTTACTTGTCACTTATTTCAAAAGTCCTGAGGAGCAGCTTCAAGTTCTCCTCTATTGTAGCTAGTTTCCTACTTTCTCCTCTTTATTTTAATATTAAAGCCTTATGAGCCTGACAAGATGAAGATATTTTGGTTGAGTGTTCAACCAAGTTTCATTGATCACAGTGGTTCTGAAAAACACTTGCATGCTCAGCATAAAGTTGTATTATTAATTACAGGAAACATTAGTCATACTTACACACAACTGATTTCAAAATATTAATTACATTTAAAATGAGGATTGTGTAGCTCCTCCACATAGGATAAAATAACTATTTTACTATCTGGCGAGACTTTTTTGGGACTTCTACACTGCAAGCTAGTCAGGCACTGCAATCACATGGAACAGTTGTGGCCTCGGATTCAAGATTTCTGCACTACATCTGTCATGGTGCTAAGGAACATCTGTCATTCCAGTGCAAATGTGGATGCTCTTTGAATAACAAGACTTAAAAAAGAAGACTTAAAAAAGCATATAAGCCTGTACTGTAGTTGCTGTTCATACAACTACCCCTCACTGAGAGGGTAGTTAGTAATACAACAATATCACTGACATTACTAGGTTTCAGAATTAATTTCCTGCTAAAAATGGTAATATTACACACTATAACACTGTCTTTAGTTATGATGCTAACATTGGGCTCCCATGAAAACTAAACACTACCCTATATTTGCCCTAAACTTTCTCATCCGCATTTTCCATCTCCCAACCTACTTCATGATGAACTTGTGAACTTTCAATTCAATGTTTTACTGCCTACAAAAACAATTTGAAAATTATCAAAACAGACAAGCTCTGCTATTTGCAAATTTCAATGAACACAATTTCCACACTTTCCATTATTTAAATAAGGAAAAAAAAAACAAACAACAAACTAATAAAAACCTAAACAAACAAAACCAACCAAACAAAAACCATAGAGGTTGCTTTCCCCTGGATTTTGGTCAGTCCTGCTCCAGAACACAGGAGATTTGTAGTCAGGAATTTAGCTTCTCTATGGAAACACAAAGATGAAATAGTCCTAATTTGACTCCTCATCTCCAACTACTATTGTCATTTTATCAGACCCTTTACCGGGCTGCACAGAGGCATTAGAAAGAAAATTCTTATGGTGGAGTTGACAACTATTTTATAACGTACCAGTACAGATTTGAAAGAAAATCAGAATCGATTAATTTCATTTGTTCTTAATGACAGAACAAGAGGCAGCACTTCAAGCACCAGTAGGGTACATTAGCATCTCTAGCAGAGGAAAAAATTACTGTCATCAGATCATTAAACAAGTTGCCAAGTGAAGTTACAGACTCATTATCACTTGAAACATGACACCTATCAGAGGAGCCAGAAATAATAAATCCATCTTGCCAAAATGGTAATGGGTTGTCCATAAATTCCAGAAGAAACACATTCCAAAATTGAAATGGTTTGATTAGGTTACAAAAATTACTTGTTATTACAATCTGCATTCTTTTAGTTAGTCAGGAATAATGAACATGAGAAATGCTACAGCAAACAGCCTCCTGAAAGATTACTCAAATGGCAGCCTATTTAATAAAGCTCTGTGTTATAAACCTTCACTTCTTTTCTTACTGTTTGAAATTCATGACTTCAGAGAATATAATGCACTTTGGGGCAGAAAATAACATCCCTTCAGCTGCATTTTTTGCATCTATTTTCTATACATGCAAACAAAATCAATACCACTTGCTTGCCATTAGCACTCTATACCTTATCTGAGGAAAACCACCAGCTGGTGCATGACTAAACACAGCCTTGGGTGACCACTGCAGCAGTGGCAGGTGGCCAGGTGCCGCAGCCAGCCCCCACACAGTGGGCATCAGGTGCTGGGGAGCAGCATCAGGCAAAGGTGCAAGCCAAGGCCAAGCCAAGAAACCCAAAGAATAAGTCAGAAGTAAAGCTGGCACCAGCCGATGTCAGCATGGCCCAGGTGGGGACTGAGGGTGCTGCTCTGGGCCCAAATGGGGCTCCTGACTCTTGGACAGGAACACCCCAGCTCAGCCCTCAGGGTTCAGATGCTCAACTGCCATCACCAGAATGTGCTGATTCTGGTTTTGAAGGCACAGAGGCTTTGTGAAATGCCATACTGGAATCCAGATGTCCTTTATCTCAACCTTAAAGGATGTTCTATTTAAAATGACCTGTTAGTTGTGAAAATTAAATATTATTTCAGCACAATTAGGCTAACCTCTGACAGCATGGTACAGCCATTACAGTACAGAGCCATGCTGTGCTTAAAATGAGCATCTCTGAAGACTGCCATGTTGGGAGGAGTTTTCTTCCATACATTAGATTTAAGTAAATGACACAGAGGTCTACAAGAAAAAAAGTCAGAACTGTGAAAATATTAAGCTTAGTGGCATGCACACATTAATTTAGAGGGAAAGAAATTAGCATGGGCAGTAACTAGTACTACAGCAGTGACAAGCACTGCACGGCCTACTTTGCAAGCACTACTTTTGACCAAGTTTAGGAGAGGGAATACAAGACCTGCTATTTAATCATAAAAATAATCAGTTTTATTACATAGATCTCAAGCTGCACATTAAATTGATCTCACAGACAAAACATCAAAATGCATACATCAAAGCTTCAGCACAAGTCATCTCCCAGATAGAAAAGTCATTGGCAGATTGGCAAAGAACTGATCTCTGTCCAGCAGAGCACTCACTTCAGTTTCAAGGACAGCCCCGAATAACATTTTGAAAAAAACATGAAAATGAAATGTCAAAAAAATTAAAAGATATAATCTTTTGCATAGAAAACTGCTAGCTGTAAAATAACAACCAATGTCACAAGGTATGACAATTTACCAAGGTTCTTTATCGTCTTAGATATTAAAGTTAATTAAAACTGGTGAAGTCATGGAGCCATTTATGACCTATCCTAAATGTAATCTAATCTCATCTGAAATGCATGAAATTACTCTGCCTATATCTATTACTTCAGTTCTTGATAACTATTATAGTCATTCAATAACCCAATTACTATAAATTACATTGCAAAGTAGGCCTGTGCAATAGCTAAAATAGAAATTATTTGTGACATTGTCTGCATAACATTAATGGACCAAATGAAACTTATTAGGCAAAACAAACTGAAAAAACAAAACCCCAAAACTTGCTTTGACTTCCCATGATACCTATATCTGAAAATGTTTAACTTGCTGCAGAATACAACACCCTATGAATACACACAGAATTACTATTTTGAAATGTAAGAGTTAAAATGTATATTGAATCTAAAATGTTTTTAATGTAGTTGGGAAGGTGCTAAGTGTGGCATCAATAAATAGGCACTCTTGGACACTGGCCAACCAGACTTCCTGGAATGCAGGAACACATACTTATTTGTGTAAAGCTCCATTTTCTGATGCCCAGTGACTTCAGCTAACACTTGAGAGTATGGAGTCACTGAGAGTCAAGCTTTGCTAACCCCCAGCAAGGAAGAGGTTCCCAGAGGAAGAGGTAGTTAACAAACAGTGGTGGGCATTGACTAGCCTCCAGTGTTTGCAGTTCAGAGTTTTTGAACACTAATAAATATTTATCTTATATTTATAAACACAAGGAATAGTTTATTTTGGCTAGAGTCTAGCCCAAACATATGAAAAAAAACCTGTCATTTCAGGTTCAGATCAGGGATCAAAGCCAAAATCATGGCTTTGGGAGAAAAGATGACACAACCTTAAGAGTGTAAGAGTGCAAGATGTTTTACTGAAAAGGTGAATGAAGGAATGAAAGTAAATCAACAACTGTTTCATCTTCCAAACTCTTTCAACCAAATTTAAAAATTAAAATTATGCTGCTAAATGTTTCTTGGAGTATGAGCCCACCTCATAAACAGTGAGTTTAGAAAATAAAACCAGCAGCTGTTATGCAAAGGTTGAGGAATGCCAAGCAGTAATAAAAAACATTTGTATATATCACTTCAGGTTATGAGGATACAACATTCAAACGAGCAGGTCACCAAGCCTGATGTAAACCTACTGTCATAGCTGCCCTCAGCCAGCTGGGATGCGTGATCTGATGTCTAACATCTAACTAGTAGATGTCTACAGCTAACGAGTCGAATCTCTAAAACCCAGTGTCCCCACCCAAATCTAACTGCACTTTTTTCTTGGTACAGAGAAGCATACTAAAATTATCCTAAAAAAATTATCCTTCTCAGCTAGGATTTACGGAAGAGAAGCACTTTGCAGAACATTTAAAACTGTCCTTTGAAACAGGAATAATGAGATGTTTGTCTATTTTGTTTACAGATTAATGGATTGTAATGATCATACAATTTAACTTTTCAGTACGTATTCCATTCTATGGAACTAATGAGCTTTGTAACATCCATATCCAATAAAAGAAAGCCTCCAAACACACTAAGCATTAATTATCATATGCGACAGTAAAAGACTTTTTTTTTTCCTTTTTGAAATGACAAGCAGTTTCAGGTAAAAATCTGAATTGCACAACATTTTTTTAAAAAGTAACTTTTCAGAATTTGTTAAGTGTTATTTAGTCCTATGCTAGTGTCATGGGTTCAGCAGCAGCAGTCATTTTTCTGCTTCTTGGTAGCTGGTGCAGTGTTGTGTTTTTGATTTTGGGCCTGGGAGCAGTGCTGATAACACCAGTGTTTTCAGTTACTGCTTGGTAATGTTTTCGTCTGACCAAGGGCTTTCTGAGTCTCATGATCTGCCAGAGAGGAGGAGGAGAAGGGAGGAAGCAGAGGCAGGACACCCTACCCAAACTGACCAAAGAGGTTATTCCATACCACGGCACGTCATGACCAGGATGTAAAAGAGAGAGCAGAGACCTGGAAGGGTGGGGGTGCACTGCTGGGTCGGGCTGGGTGAGTAATTGTATTCTTTCCTTGTATTTGCCTTGTCATTATTATTATTGGTGGTAGCAATAGTGGTTTGTGTTATACTTTAGTTACTAAACTGTTCTTATCTCAACCTGTGGGAGGTGCATTCTTTTGATTCTCCTCCCCATCCACCCGGGAGCGGGGGGAAGAAAGAGAGGGGAGTGAGTGAGAGAGAGACTGCGTGAGTTAGAGAGGCTTAAACCATGACAGCTAGAAAACTGAGCCCAGAAAATAAACTGTTCCCATATATTTCTTTAAGGTATTTACATTCAGCCTTCATATGCATTACAAATGAAATCTATGCTTCATGGAACATGAAAGCATGTTCTCTGGAATTCTTCATAAATGCAAAGCACAATCTGTCTCTGTGCTACTGAGGGGTAAGGTGGGCAGAAAAGAAACCAAATATGCATATGCACACTCATGTACAAGGGAAAACAAGACTCAGGCCTAAGTTTGAAAATTTAGTTACAAAAATTCATACAGATTTATATACTGCGCACCCTCACTGAAGTTAACGCATCCCTAGAAATTGCATTTATATTAATGAGATCCAGCAGATCTAAAAAATTGCTTCCACAACAGTGTCACAATCCATGTGGAGTGATCATTATTGTAGGTATGAATATGAAAAAAGGAAATAATTAAACTTTAGTCATTAATGCAAATTGTGAGCCTGGTCTAGTGGAAGGTGTCCCTGCCCATGGCAGGGGGTTGGAACTAGATGGTTCAAGCTGTTCTGTGACTCTGTGATGGTTTTAAACTTTCACTACCAATACTCTTTGTAGAACCAAAGAGTCCTCTAAATTAAATACTGAACAGAGGGTATCCTGTATTCATATGAGCAACATCATGAACCTACGCCAGAATCTGCCAACAAACCTGGAGTGTAGCTCACCCTTTACAAGCCCCGTTTATTAAACAGACCCACATTGTTTGATTTTTTCTTTTCCTAGGTTGTAAGGTGTCCTGGATTCAGCAGTAGCAGTCATTTTTCTCCTTCTTAGAAGCTGGCGCAGTGCTGTGCTTTTGACTTTCAGCCTGGGAACAGCGCTGATAAGACCAATGTTTTTAGTTGTTACTAAGTAATGTTTACCCTGCCCAAGGACTTTTCTGAGTCTCATGCTATGCCACGGAGGAGGGGAAGCCAGGAGGAAGCAGAGACAGGACATCTGACCCAAACTGACCAAAGAGGTATTCCCTACCACAGCACGTCATGCCCAGTATATAAACTGGGGGCAGTCACCCAGAAGGGCTAGATCACTGCTTGGGTCAGGCTGGATATCAGTCGGCAGGTAGTGAGCAATTGTATTCACTTCCCTTGTTATTTCCCTTATCATTATTATTATTGGTGGTAGCAGTAGTGGTTTGTGTTATACCTTAGTTACTGGACTGCTCTTACCTCCACCCATGGGAGTTACATTCTTTCGATTCTTCTCCATCCCTCAGAGAGCTAGGGGAGGAAGGAGAGGGGGGAGTGAGCAAGCAGCTGCATGGTTCTGGGTTGCCAGCTGGGTTTAAACCATGACATAAGATTCTCACAGTTTGCAGAGATCATCTTGCACCTTCCAGACAAAGTTCTTTGCTTTACTGCACCTCTTAATCTGCATTACAAAATTGAAAGTTTAGTTAAATTCATCAGGATGTTAAAGCAGTGCTACATAAAGATATGCATCTTTTCAGATTTTATCTTGGCATGTGAATGTAAATGATGATGCAGCATTTTGGAAACAAACATGTCTCTGAAACTGTGTGCAAGCGGGTTGTTATTTTTTTACAGAAATGTTTTGTAGAAATGTTAATATTTGCTAAGGATAGAGACTCTAAACTTGAACATTGCATTTGGGAATCATAACCTCACATGCTATCTAGATATTTCAGATATCTTACTTTCAGGAGGCAGATTCTCCCAGTTCAAACTGAAACTTAGCTCCAGCCTGGAAAAGCAGGAAAACATAAAATGTACACATGCACATATATGTGGCTGTACATAGCATGCTATATGGCATGCCACTCTTGAAAGGTTTCCAGTACCTGAATCACAAATTTCCCAGTGTACGTTGCTTCAGAAAAATTAAGCAGCAATTTAGGCAGAATAATTCTCCCACACAATTCATGAAATAAACTGAACAGCTATTAATAATCCTATTCCTCTCACATATACCAAGCAAATGAGTGATAGTAAATCTGTGGGCTTGGTTCATGCCTGTACTTCTGAATACTCTGCATAGAACATGCTAGACAGAAATCACACAAGTAGCTTTAACTCACATTTTAACTGGTTATCACTACTATAAAAAGAATTAATGATTAAGTGTTTAAACTTTGTCATGATCAATTCAGTTGTGAACCCGTTAATAATACCCAGAATAAAACGATTAGCCACAAAATAGTGTCCATTCTGCAATCACATAAAGGGATTCTGCTATCAAAAAGGCAGTAAATCTGAATGCTAAATAAAACAACAGAGTCAAGAAGACAAAACCGTTTTAACAGAAACAGATACAAAAAACATCGGAACTTTTCTTTTCCATAAAACAAATTAGAGGATTAGGGAAAATCACAAGCCAAACATAAGCCAATCATCTATTTCATGCTCCAGGGTGTGTAATTATGAGTACTTCATGAGATAAATCTAGAGTAATCCTCCTTGATTTAGCATATTGACCAGGTGACAGTTTGAGTTCCATAAACAATTTTTATAGAGATATGGGCCAACTAGAAAAAGTCAATAGCAAAGAAAATGTATGATTCAAAAAGTGAGAAGATTGATGCTGCTTACACTACAGATGTATTGACAGTCTTCCCATACACAGAATGCTGCTGCAAAAAGCAAATATCCTACTGCAAAGATCAAATGAAGTAACAGCAGCCTCTAAGGAGTAAAGCCAAAGGAGTGAAGAATTGCCAATTAACCAACTCAATCTGATCTTGATCAACTTGCATCTCCAGGTGCCAGGGAGCAGCAAGAGTGGGCTGTTCCACCAGGGAAGGTAAGCAGGGAGCTCAGGATGGCTGTGAGGCAGGCAGGGGCAGTGTCCTTACCCGCAGTCCTACAGTCCCACAGTACCACAGTAGGCAAGCTAGAAAAGCAGAGCAAAATACTAACCAAAGTACAATACGAAACCTGACAAAATAAAGAAGAATGTACATAAACAGACACAGACAATGCATGAAGAAGAGATGTATATTCTCCTTAAACTTGATCAAATTAGAGATGTTCTTTCTCCTACCATTCAGCTGATCCACAATGAAAAAGCTTCACGTCATATTTCTCTTCACTAACATTATAATCAAATTGCTGGCAGACTAAGACTCAAGATACTCAAGATAAAAAGAGCAAGACCTGACAACCTGTAACAGAAACTAAGAATAACCAGAAATTAAGTCATTAGTGCACAGGGAACTTGTGTTATACTGCTTTTTGTAGGCAGAAAAAGCCCTCTATTACTGCTAGGATGTGGGTGTTATCGCTTTTTCAAGGATGCTTTAAACCAGAATTAAAGCGCCTGAAATATTCTTTTCAAAAGATTTGTTGTTTTGTTTTTTTTTAACTGTAATCTCACCCCAATCTTAAATTTATTTTCTAGCTTCTCCTGATGAATTAATAGGAAGAATAATTTCCCCTACCAAAATAGAGAGTGTTTTGTATGGCTCAAAGACTAGCCATGTCTATGGCCTGGAATATTTTTCACTAATCTGCTTTGCCTCGTTTCTTAAAAGAACCAAGTAATGACGAGTACGCTGCAGTTCATGAAGAAGAGGAGCAAAACGAGCAGCAGAAGTTCCTTCCTCAACAGAGTTCCTCACTTTGTGTAACTAAGGGAATTTGCAAACTGAGGGAGTATTTTCCATCTTAGTTCTCATAGCACATTTGAGAGTAATCAAATCACACCCTCTCAAATCTGAGGAATTGGGCAAGGAGTAGTAAGAAGGAGGAAGAGAAAGAGCTGTCACCATTCATTTTTTCAGCCTGATCTGCAGTGGTACTTATTACACTTAGAGCCTAAATATTCTAAGGAAAATGAGGGCTTAGAGGGGAAGGCAAGGAAGAGATAGGTACCCTCTTCATTTGTACACTACTGGATTGAGAGTGAGAGTGCAGATAATGAGGACAAAGATAATAAGAAGACTGCATCTTTTAATCACATCTGGAATAAAAAAACATAGAATTGAATTTACTGAGCCTATAATCCAGACAGAATAGCAATGCATTACAACAGAAGTAGATCTGCAGAGTAAAATTGCTTTTGTCAAGGACACAACACTCCTACACTATGGGTGCTTTGGGTAAGCTGTATTTTGTACTTGCTGTAACATGGTTCCATGGACTGAACCTTCACTAGTTGCTGCAGTCAATCAGGTGCATCTTTGAAACACCTTTCAGTTTAGTTCCAGCTGAAAGAAATTCAGCTTGGATGCTTGTGTGTCAGCATTTTAGTTCACCCTAGAAGTAGGTTTTTGAAGCAATTCTCCCCCAGTCATTCTCATTTTTCATGCTGTGGTCTGCTTTGTAGTGTGGTCTTGGCACATGAGGTGGAGGTATGCTCCAGGGAGAAATCTAGAGAGCCACTAACAGGCATTCAGTCCTCAGGATCAGGCTACAGTCAATCTGAACTAAAACCGCAGAGATCCATATAATGTGAATTGTTCAGTCCCTCTGTCCTACCACACAAATCTACTCATATTAAGCTTTGCTCCTTACCAGCATAGGATATACCTTTGGTGCACTCCAAACCACAGCACAGACTACATGGCAATAAATAAGGATGATAATAAGCTTCACCTGAAAATCATGTGCCTAATCCAAAGAAAAATATTAATACACATGTCCTAGGAGGAAATAAAGGCTCTTTGGAATGGAATATTTTCAATCACCATTTTATGCAAGTCCTTTATTCAGTTCACTGGTGGTAAATTCCCCTGAACAAAAGGGTCAGCAACTCTCAAACACATCTGACCACATCAGGTTAGTATCAATAACAAACAGGACAGCTACAATGGACAAGTCTAAGCAGTAGCGTCTCTACAAGCAAATAAAGTAGCTGAGGGCCTGCAGGTCAGCCAGCAGAACTCTTATTAGTGAATCTAAGTGCTTCTGCTCTCCTTGAAGACATGAACCACAACTTTGATGTCCACAGGAGTGGTTCCAAGTGACAGTCTGGATATTGTCCAGAAGACTGCTTTTTTGCCAAGGAATAAGTAATGCTAAGGAAAATGCTAACAGTTTAACAAAATGATCAAAAGCACTTTAGTGCTTAGAGATAAGCCACAGCCTTCTTAGTGTCAGTGGTAGCCCGTGATTCCCACCTGCACAAGGGAAAGTATACCAAAAATCATCTTCAGAAGGGTAGTCTGAATGGACTATTATTCTGCTTCTGCAGCAGTTACTCGACCACATCCAATGAAACTCCCAGTCCCTGAGATGTGGCTGTACCTCTAAATCGTAGGTTACCCTGTACCACCAGGGGAGAGGCTGAAAGAACTATTAAGACAAAAAAAAAAAAAAAAAAAAACATTAAGACAAGTTGTTATATTCAGTTAACTGAAACAGTCATAAAAGTATTTGTAGAGCTCATTAGTGAAAGCACCTTAATTTCACATACGAACATGAAATCAGTTCCACGGGATATTTTATCTGTAAATATCAAAGACTGCAATTTACAATTAATGTATCTAAATCTTTATTCTACACAATAATGTTCAAGACAATAACTTTCCATTATATTTAAGAAAGAAAATACTTTTTAGTATTTCTTGCAGAAATATAGAGAGTACATAGACTACTGCTTGGATTGCTCTTTTAAGTCACATCCAATTAAATATAAGATAGAGAATTAGCTCTCAGTGAGCAGAAGCTCTCCTAATGAGATATCAGCACCACAAATAAAAGTAGAGACTATAGTCAGACAAGTCAGTTGCAGAGAAGCACTATTCTTACCCCTAAATAATGTTCACTCACACTTTCATTTTGGAGAATTTGGAAAAGATCCCTTCTCCCTAGGAGTTTTTCAATTTATATTGGTAATATTCTCTTGTCTGGCCTCAGTTTGCCAAAGTTTCACAAAAGTACTTGAAAAATAATCATGCTCTACAAGACAATCTACTTCTTACCACTTACAAATTCCACCCAAAACAGTATTATAGAACTACATTATGTTCATCTCACACTTCACTGCCATTAAACCATAGCAATAAGTTAATGGGTTTGGTTTAGGTTTATTTATCTTACTTCTGCTAGATATGCTGGGCTAATTCATAACTTCTGTAAGGCAGCAGAGTCTGGAGCTAAGTTTCAAAATATAAAACAATTATTGTAGCTCTCCCAGAGCAGACAGCCCTAACATTAATTGCTTAAAAAATACACATGAAGCACACTTGGCACTTTTTTTTGCGGCACTTGATAATGAATCACATATTAATAGAAGGGAATTTGTATAAATGTTAAAAGATTAGGTCTTCATTTTGTGTTATAAATTGATGAAGCAAGATGTTTTTTGTGGAACAGAATTAGATTGACTCTGGTCAGATTAAAATGACACTAGAATTAGAGAATTACAGAGCCAACTCAAGCAGGTTTGCTACATTCAATTATATTTAGCTATGAAAACTACAGCTAATAGACATTAGTTAACCTTTCTGACATTGATAAAAGTCTGTCAAACTGCTGAAAGCTGAAAAGAAGAAACAGAGCTAGCAGAGATTTAAGTATGGACTTTCCCTACTTATATACAGCCACAAGTAACCAATTAAAAACAACCCAGTCCTCCCTGAAGTTTAGGTAACACTTGTCTGCCTACTCACTTTCACATCCATTCCCCTTAAGGATTACCCTGTAATGTTACTGTTCTTAAAAAAAATCCCCTCTCTTTGTTTTTGTTTACTTCTTGTCAACTGGTCTGATAAACTGTCAAATGGAGCGTCTAAAAGACTACATGTTCAGTTAATGAGAAAGTCTGGCTTTTTTTCTTAGTTTTGTTGTTGTGGTTGGTTTTGGTTTTTTTTTTTTTTAGGAATAAAGCAAAGATTGTAAAGGAGAAGCAGAAAGCAGCAAAGCACAGAGGTAGCACAACAGCACATAAAGACAATCAGTCACACAATAAACTAAAAAACTGAGAGTGACAAAAAGCATATAATCAGATTGTTAATTGTGGTTGGTTTGGCTTTTTTCCTGTCTGGAAGCCAGTAAAAGATTGCCCATTCTTTTCTCTTTTCCTGACATGTGAAAGAAATATTCTTGAGGGTATTAGTCACAGATGGTTCCAACTGCTACAGGATTGCCCTTGGTAGGGATTACAAATCTAGTTTTTGTTTTCTTATTCTAAAGGTTCAATTACAGGGAGTAAAAGCCAGGAGAAGAAACATTTTTCCGAGCTACATTTTATATTGTCTGACTGTCATAAACAACGTAAAGCTTTTTGGGGGTGTGCATGCAAATCAGATCTAAGCTATTTAAGTTCATTAATTCTCACCACTAGGTTGCTGTAGTAGCATTTCGATAATTCAGACTTCAGACTTGCTTCACAGACCACCTATCTTTAGGAGCACCTACATATTCCTAAGATAGATATGCTTAAAGAAGACCACTTTCTTGTTGGATTCAGTATGTTTTCTGAAAATACCATGCTACTTTTGAAAGTCCCTCAAGACTAACATATGCTTCTACATCTCCAACCAGGATTGCTTAAATTGAGTTGTCACAATTCCATGTTTTCGTTAAAGTCACATTTAAGACAAAAAAAATGAAGTATTTAAAACATTCAAAACTTCTGGAAATCTAATTTCAATGAAGACCTTTTTTTTTTTTTTTTTTTTTTTTTTTGTAAATGGCAGGTACATTGGGTAGATTTAAGCCTTATCTTCTGAAACTTTAGAAGTAAAAAGGGTGATACAGATTGAATTTCACTTGACCAGGAACAAACAGGTATAACTTTAAGCAGTGAATAAACCGGCCCATATCTAATTTCTGCCATCAGTTGGTAATTTTGGCCATGGTAGACTTCTGTAATTTTCTAACGTAAAATGAATGTGAAGTTTGTCTTAAGTATACCAAGGAAATTGGAGGTTTGTGTGGAGTTAAATACAGCGGTTGAAAGGTATCTATTACCTATACGATATCTGAAGACTGAGATTTCCACTGAGTGTTTGATAACATTGGAGAATATGTGAATTGTTTAGACAATAAGAATACAAATTTCTTGCCTTATGAATGGTAACTATCTGTACTAGCGATAACCTATTCTGTGATTATCACTTAGAAGTATCATATAACTAACCCATGTATAATAAAGGTCTTTTCAGAAAACAGTGTCTTTCTTCCCCCCTCTAGTTTTCACAGATTATGAGTATAAACATGTAGAGGTATGCACACTTTTTCCAGTAGAATCAAAGATTCTCTTAATGATCACAAAATCCTGAATAACAAACTTGGAGGTTTTAGTACAGTAAAGTTACTCTTCAAAGAACACTACAAAGTCTAATCCTTTTATTAATGTCATTTTTTTTCTCTTACTATTTAAAAAAAAAAGACTATTCTGTTTAGCACATCCAGCATATGCACCAGATGACACACCAGATGCTTTAGTAATTAATTCATCTTTTCAATGAAATGTACAATGAATAGTTGCATAAACCAGTGTGTTGATGCAACTGATAACTACACTGACAATTCAAAACTAGAAACAGAAAAAAATTTATAAAAAGCTATAGTTACATCACAAAACAAGGCTGTCAGACTGAACTGGCAACATATGCTCACTTAATGCTTCAACTGTGTTCTGGAAACAAGCACAGAGCACACATTACTGTATATCCTTAGATTGTCGTTCCATCAGGGCTCATGAGGGGTTGCAGAAGAACATATGAATGCTACATTTACAAAAATGAAGCATAAGACAGTGGGATATGTTGAAAAAATAAGAGAGGAAAAGACATCTCATATCAAATTAGATTGTAATCCTTGCTTGAAGAGAGTAGAATATTTTACCAGAATAGAAGAAACTTGCATTTTATTAACACAACACCACTTACGATTAATTCCTTAAGTCTTTCTAAAATCATGACTTAATACTGTTAAGACACTATTTGTATGGAAAGATGCGCCTATGAATTCCTTTCAGTATCTATGTCTTAGCTGCAGCCAGTGAAACAAATGAAAACTCTATCGCTTTACCTGTTCATTGAAGAGGTTTGCTGGAGAGGACAAAAGCAACACATGCTTGTGACAAACAATTTTCAAATATGCATGCATCCTTAAAAAAACAAGCAAACAAACAAAAAAAAAAACAACTCATTGAGATACAGAAGAAAACTTTCTCTATATAATGTTTGGGGAGGTTTCATCATGTTGTCAGAAAATGTTGAAGTACAGAAAGGCAATTTACTCAATCCAAATCTACAAAAAAACCCCCCAAAACTTTAACTAAAACCTCTTCCTTTCAGCTTCTCCACTGGTAAAGTAGGAACCATACTGCGCTCACTCATTTCACAATGTACTCTCAAACTCAGTAGACTACTATTTACAGTTTATCAAGTGTTAAATGTTAAAAACTCTTAGTAGGATGAACCACAGTAATTGTACTGCGGAAGCTTTATCCACCAGCATGCACAGTGCATGTTTTTCCATTGGCCATGTGAAACAGCCCATCACAAAACATACGCTGAGGTATATTGAGCCCCATTTGAACTCTTTGCTTTTGTTGATTGGCCTCTGCAAAGCTTGGCATAAAAGGGAATTCATATCAAAAGGTACAACCACCAAACTGCCACTTTGTGTCAAGGAAGAATCACCAACAGGTGATGATAAAGATTTGTCACTGAAAGGCTATGATTCTTTCTCTGCCTGGATAAGACTGCTCCTGTGGTCCTCAACACATCAGTCAAGGCTTCTCTGCTACCAATCACCCTAAGGGCAGGAGTCGGTACAGCTTTAGATCAAAGAAGTGCTATGGAATTTGGCTGCTCAGAGTCTGGGAAATATGTTTACAGTGTGGATGATAACCGCCTCTGAAAAAGGCTGTTCTGGATGCACTTTGTACAGCAGATCACATTACACAGAACTTGCCTGTTCAAGGGAAGTTTGTCCTCAGTTTTTATTCACCCAGCGAATTAGAAGTCTCATATAAACTGTGCAAAGATAAAAATCCCAAAACAGTATGCATAAAACAGTCATGCAAGTTTGATGTTGAGGAGGAAAGCATTATAAGGCTGATGGTTTTATAGTGTCATGCAGCAGAGCACTGTACAAAACAACTGAGCTTTTGCATTGATTTTCTTGCTCAGAACTTCTGTAAATACCACAAATGCATTTTGTTTCTACTACAATCTGAACTTCACGAAGAGATGATAAATGAGATAATATTGATTAAATTGTGCTAAAGGGTTCCAACTCTTCAAGGTTATATCCTTCAGAGAGTTTGCAAATTTCATTACAGAAACCTGTCTGCTGATGTACATAAATAGTGGCAGAAGAGTTCCAGCAAGACAGCTCTCACTGGAGTCACACTGTTCTTCAGACAGAAAGTTCAGACAAGCAGGTACAGAGGAGTTCAAATTGGTAGAATGAGCCTGCCTGTTTTTAAGAAAAATGACCAAAAAAATTTAGATCATATCTGTATTATGTGAACGTTACTGACAAAGGGTGTCTAGAGTAAAGCACAGTCTTGGGCCTCTGCTGGATTTAACTGTCAGCTTTGTCAGTAATATGGAGGGCAAATCCACTGAATTGTTCTAGGTACTTTCTTCATTAGGGACTGTAGTGATAGGACAAGGGGTAAGGGGTTCAGACAAACAGAGGAAGTTTATATTGGATATAAGGAGGAAGTTCTCTACTGTAAGGGTGGTGAGGCACTGGAATGGGCTGCTCAAAGAAATTGTGAATGATCCATCCCTGGAGGTGTTCAAGGCCGGGTTGGACAAAGCCTTAGGTAATATGGTTTAGTGTGAGGTGTCCCTGCCGATAGGAGGTGGGTTGGAACTTGATGATCTTAAGGTCCTTTCCAACCCTAACTATTCTATGATTCTATGGTTCTAGGATTCTATGATTCTACTTTACTTTAACATGCAGTTTTTATAGTAAATTAATCTTACCCTCAGATGAAAGTCAGCAATAACCCTCTCCTGCTTTTGGGGGTATGGGGAAAGGAATTACATGAAACATCACACAAAAAAGCAACTGCAATGATCTGATAAATTTCCCTGAAGTTATGCATTCATTCTTAACTAACGGAGGAAAAGAGCCACTTTCACTAACCATCTGCTTTCTAAAACCTTAGGATTTTTCTCTGAGACACTGGGGGCAGAGGAGTGTAAAGGGAAGAGAGTAACAGAGACCACAGATGCTCCTGTTCTGCTGGACAGAAGGCTGTACAGTATTGCCAGTGCACGCTACCAGCCATGAAGGTTAACAGCATAAGCAACAATAGAGATGCAATCCATGGGATCCTTTCACTTTACTTGGCACTCATTAGACTGCATCCAGTTATGGGCCCTATAATACAAGAAATGCATTGGCAAATGGGAGCAAGTCTAATCAATGCCCACCAAAATGGTCAGGGGGGTGGAGCATTTCCTGTGAGGAAAGGCTAAGCTGGACTTGCTTGAACCTAAAGAACGCAAAGCCCCTTTGGATGGAGCTAACAGCAGCCCCCTGCTTCACCATAAAAACAACCCAGCAAGGGGACAGGCTGTCCAGGGAGGTTGTGCAGCCTCCATCCTTGGAGGTTTTAAAGACCCAATGGGAAAAAAACCCTGAGCAACTCATACCAAGTTCAACACGGTCACTGCTTTCAGTGAAGGTTAGGCTCACAGACCTCCCAAGGTCCCTTTCAACCTGAATGAGTCTGATTTGTGTTGGCTGTCTCTGTTATTGTGATGCCACTGACAAGCAGTATTAGGTGTCAGTGTTGTAGGAATACAGTCATGCCCTGTTCCTTCTGCTGAGCTCTGCTAGCATTTCTACTCTCAGCAGTTTCTGCACTCCCAAGTGAAAGTGATTCTATCAATATTCATCTCATGAAATGTTTAAAACATCAGGAAAAAAGTGCTTACAATAGGAACCACAGATCTAAGGTGTAAAAAGAGTACCAATGTGCTGTTCTTTTCCTGAGATCAGATATTGGTTTTCGGAGCAGCGGGTTGGTACAACTCTTATTTCTATTAAGATGTTAAAGCCATAACCTTGAATATTGTCAGTTTAATAATTGTTTCATGGAGATATATAGAAGTAGCACAGGATTCAGGTTAGTTTTGTGACAATAGGAAAGCCACTTGAATACTCAGCTATTTCTTAAGTGCTTGTAAGTTTCTTTAATAGAATCTTGAAATTGTTAATTTCACAGATTTTTTTTGGGGGGAGGGGAGAATATCTTCCCCAGTTAGTGGGAAGTCCACAAAATTTACCCTGGAAAATAATTACTAGGATTCACATAACAGAATACATGGACACCCCCTCCTTGTCATGAAGCTCCACTATCTGTTTTCTTGTGTTTTCTATCCCCAAATCAGGAGACAAAACCTCTTCACTTCACAACAAAAGTTTCTGAAGTCAGCTTTCGCCCAGCAAGAAATTTTAATAGAACGTGAGTATGTGGGAGGAAAAGCTTCAATTAATAAGTATATCCTATTGATCTGTCTTGTGGAATTTGTCTTGTAGACAAAGCTTGGCAATAATCTTGAAATCCATGCCACATTAGTGCTGACCTAACTTTTAACAAAAAGCATAGGAAAGTTGAAGCTTCTTAAAGCCACATACAGTATGACCAAATGCAGTCCAAACCTACCAAAATACTGGTGTGGAGGAATATCAGTGGTGGCCCTCTATCTGAGGAAAATGGCAAGATTAAATGTCGATCCTGAAAAGACATGTAGGGAAAAGGCCAGGCAGGGATGTCTGTGGTAACACGACACCTAGTGTTCACTTCCAGGAAGCTACTGTATTGGTTTGAAAAAAACCAGCAATGCCCGAGGACTTGCTTTCCGAAACCAAACAAAAGGTAATAGTTACATTAGTGTCTCTATCCAAGTATCTAAATAATATAGAAATGGGGGGGAAGAAAAGCAAGAAAGGAAGCGAAAATCTGCATGCGCTGCATTTCCTCCTCCTATTGAGTACACAAGTTGGGTAACTCCAGAAAAGAGCACACTACCAAAAAAAGTTTTATATCATCTTTTTCCGTTGGGTTTCTGCTGGGAGGGGGGAAAAAAAAATAGATATAACATGTGCAACAAAATTTTAAGAGAATAGTCCTTGTTCTAAAAAAAAAAAAAAATACACTACCAAAAAACTTGTGGCAAGGTTTATTTATACATAGGAATGAGCAACACACTTTTATTTTTTTATTTATAATCCTGGCATATCAACAGTAAGAGTGACTGCAAGGCTACCATTCCCTTTCATGCTTCTAACAACACAATGAAAGCCACAGTACCTAATGCATACTAGATCAACGAGACCATAAAATCCATGTAAAATCATGGCACAGGCACTCTGACATTGCAAGTAACAACTCCTAAGAGATTTGACCTCTCGGTAATCACTAAGGGCAAAGAGGAGGAAAAATTATATAAGAATTCAGAACAAGAATCTCACTACAGATAGAGAAAGCATATGCTCCTCCCTGAAATCATCTCAATAAGAATATGCATCTGATCTCAAAGAAAACAAGTATCAGAAATTACACTAAGACTGGTGAGACTGGCAAAACATTAGAGACAAGGTCTGACTGAAACTTCAGTTCTACAGAACAGAACATAAACAACTGCACTTCAAGAAATTTAGATACATTAAGAGAAACATTCTTAAAAGAGCTGTTAGTGTTAAAAATACAAGCCTACAAAACACTATAGTATTGGATTTCAAATGTACCATGTTGTCTTGAATTTAAGAGTTACTTTCCAAGGAGCAGGGTTTAATTTGTCATCCTTTTGAAGAGGAAGAAAAAAATTAAAAAAATACTGGTACATTTAAGTATTAAGACTGCCTAGCTACCACAGTCTCAAACAATGAATTGGACTCAGCATGCAATATGTAAAGTTAAATGATAACTGGTGTTATTATAGCCTATTTCTGAGAAAAATGTGCACAGACACTGTCAAGGCACCAATATTAAAATATCCATTTTTATTTTGCAGGGCAGACAGACCTAGATTCCAATACTGTTAAATAACTCAAGAAGACACAAGTCAAGCACTTATCACACTGTTAATTGTAAATCAAGTCCTTATTTTTTACAATGTCTGAAGCATAATTCTCTGCAGATATTGAGTACGTGGCATCTCTGCAGAGCCAGCCAGAACTCACCTAAATAAATATCTGCCATAAGATGTCCCTGTTGAACTTAAAGTCTATACAGCTTTTTCTTTTTTTTTTTTTTTTTTTTTTTGTTTAAGACTATATATTCATATTTTCTTTCAATTGTACATCTCTACTTAAAACACTCAGGAAAGTGAGGCTAAATTGTTCTGTGTTTATTGGAAACAGTCAGCCTCCCAGAACTTCAGTTTCATGGCACTATTCCCATTTCGGGTCCAGGCAACCTATACAGCCACAAGCCTTTAGTTCCTACCACTCTTGTCCAAAAGGTCAGTTCATCATTCATTCAGCATCTAGTTCGGACCCAGGCAGAAGTCCCATGAGTACCAGCAGGAAAAGCACATCCTAGTGGCCTTAAACATGCACATTTAACACAACTACAAGAACACCAGTCATAAATTTCACCTAATGATAGCGATTATCCCTCACTTTTAACGCTGAAATATTCTAAACTGCCAGACAACCTACTCAGCTCTTAATATTTTAGGTAATTGCTGCACAGATTATTTTTGCAGTTCAGGAACAGGTCTTACAAATTAAGAGCTGTGGAACAGCTTTAAAACACAGGATTCTACAGTACGTTTAATTTGATAACTTCATTTTGAATTATAGAAAATCTAAAAACCCAAATGTTAAATGCTTGCATCTCTTCACACACAGTCAAAAGAGAGATGTAGATACACAGTGCACACAGTGCAAAAGGACAATAGTTTGTTTCCACAGATACCTATGCAGTTGTCATACACACTGATGATGTCAGGTATCCTCTACCTTTTGCTCCTATACTTGCATCTTCCAAATATTTGCTCTCAGCTTTATGATTACAGAGGCTCAAAGCAGTTAGAAATTCACTGTGAGGGGGAACACATCTTTAAGTCATCTTGCATGCAGCTGAAAGGAGATGCCTTCTGAACAACATGGGATAAAACATAAGGAAAATAACGCAATTTCCCTTGAAAAATTGCAAGGCTGGGATCACAGAAATAGCTCGAAGGACAAAATAATAAATTAAAGGGCTGTTTTAGCACTGGTAAATTATTTTATATAAATGCAATGAATAGTTTAGATAGTGACTGAAAAACACTGGGATTACGCTCCAACAAAACAACTTCACATGCCAAAAAGAGAGGCACATTAAACCCCAGAGTGTAATGATTTTGAAAGGTACGCAGAGCATACCCACTACACTTCAAATAAATCAGCTGAGAGCTGCCGTCAGAGGGCATCATTCATAGATGATGTTCCAAATAGGCTTCCGTGAAGTAGCAAGTTATTTTCCAACTCCCTCACGGGCTTCTCTTGAAAGTGCATGAGGTGCTAAATACGTCTCGGGAGCTCTTTTTCCTTTTTTTTTTTTTTTTTTTTTTTTTTTGTCAGCCGAGGTTTGCAGCTGGGTGACAAACGAGCGATTCAGTGCTGTCCCCCGGAGGGTAAACTCGACCCTCAGGCTGCAACCTGTCACGGCGGGCTGCAAACCGCGATCGCAGAAGGTACAATCCCCCCCAGCGCAGGGATGAATCCCGCCTGGCTCCTGGCCCGGCGGCCGCGGATGGGATGAGGGAGCGAAGCGTGGGAAGGGGACCGCCTCGTTTCCCCGAGAGCCCCTAAGTGCCGTGCGAGGCTGGCAGCGCACCACAACAGCCCGGCTTCCGCCGACCCGCGCCCCGCTCCCCTCCCGCAAGCGCATCCCTCCCTCCCTCCGGGCACAGCGCCGCCGGCGGACTCTATTCACCCCCAGTCCCGCAGCGGGAGTTGATACCGGGACGGGCTGAGGGGAGAGCGGGTACTTGCCCAGGTTGGGACGAGGAGACTGCCGGGGCGCTCGAGCGGTGCAGGAAGTGGCTGCTTCCCCGCCACGCTCATCTCCTCCCATGCAGCTGTCGTAGTCCTCTCAGACGGGCGGCTCGGCGGGACGCGGCGCCTCGGGCACCGGCTGCCCAGCACCCGCCCCCACCGGCAGCGCCGGCGTCCCGGCTGTGCGGAGCAGGCTTACACCGCTCCTCTCCGTGCTCTGCCCCGCGGCCCGGGCGGGGCTGTGGCACCGGCAGGGCGGGAGGAGGGTGGGACGTGGGGGACTCCCCTGCGGCTGGGAGCCAGGCGGGGGGAGGAAGGCGGCGGAGTCGCGCTGGCTATTTAACTTCGCTCTTCTCCGGGGGAAAGGCACCACCGCTCTCGCTTCCCTCCCCTCTGCGGCCGCATTCCTATAGCCGGGCTCTGGGTGCTGCTGCGAGCTCTGCCCCGCTCCTCCCAGGTACGCCTCGGCTCCGCTTGGCGCGCCCGCGCCGCCCCGAGGGGCTCCCGCCCGGTGCCGCTTCCCTGCGGGGCGGCGGCCAGAGGCAAGGGCGGGTTTGGGCTCCGGCCTCCCCCAGCCTTCCTCCAGGGAAGGCTTCGGACACGGGAACTTCTGCCAAGGGAAGGCGGGCGGAGTGACGGGAAGCTGTGGGGCCAGGAGTGCCGCTACACCAAGGGGCAGACCCCCTTAGTTCCCGCGGGCGTCTGCCACAGATCTGAGTCAAAACCAAGAGCGATTTGTCATCCCCCGAGTAGTGTTGGTAGCCCTGATACTGGACAACACGAGGCAATCTGTCTTTTGCAAGAAGAGCCCTCATCCCTGAACACTGACGTCAGATGTTGCTCTTCGCCGTCCATTCAGGTTCCAAATCATGGCCCACGACCTGAGCCGTCAATTTTGGCGGAGCTTCATGTAGGTCTGCAGTGGCAATGCTAAGGCTGATCTTAAGAAGAGGTTCAGTCAGGTCCTTGGCATACTACTGTATGAGTAAGCATATTTTTCTTCTCTGCGGGGAGAGCTCATAACTTTTACCATCAGCTTATTTAAGTGTTTCACACACATACCCTTCTGTTTTAGAATCATAGAATCATAGAATAGTTATGGTTGGAAAGGACCTTAAGATCATCTAGTTCCAACCCCACTACCGTGGGCAGGGACACCTCACACTAAACCATGACACCCAAGGCTCTGTCCAACCTGGCCTTGAACACCACCAGCAATGGAGCATTCACAACTTCCCTGGGCAACCCATTCCAGTGCCTCACCACCCTTACAGTAAAGAATTTCTTCCTCATATCCAATCTAAACTTTCCCTGTTTAAGTTTGAACCCGTTACCCCTTGTCCTCTCACTACAGTCCCTAATGAAGAGTCCCTCCCCAGCATCCCTGTAGCCCCCCCTTCAGATACTGGAAGGCTGCTATGAGGTCTCCACACAGCCTTCTCCATGCTCAACAGCCCCAACTTTCTCAGCCTATCTTCATATGAGAGGTTCTCCAGTCCCCTGATCATCCTCGTGGCCCTCCTTTGGACTTGTTCCAACAGTTCCATGTCCTTTTGATGTTGAGGACAATACTCCAAGTGAGGTCTCACAAGAGCAGAGTAGAGAGGCAGGATCACCTCCTTTGATCTGCTGGTCACGCTCCTTTTGATGCAGCCCCGGATACGGTTGGCTTTCTGGGCTGCAAGCACACACTGCTGGCTCATGTTCATTTTTTCATCAACCAACACCCCCAAGTCCTTCTCCATAGGGCTGCTTTGAATCTCTTCTGTGCCCAACCTGTAGCTGTGCCTGGGATTGCTCCGACCCAGGTGTCTGATCCCCACAGTAATGCCTCCCAATGCTGTTCTGCCTTTAATCCTGACTCACAAACTCCTTATTGACTGCTCACCTGTCCCCAGACAGAGTTCCATACTCTCCAACCTATTCCTAACATAAATAGCTACTCCCCCTCCCTGCCTGCCAGGCCTGTGTTTTCTAAAGAGCCTGTAACCTTCCATTCCAACACTGCAGTTACAGGAGCCATCCCACCATGTTTCTGTGATGCCTATGATATCATACACCCATAGATGTGCACACATCTCTAATTCTTCTTGTTCCCCATGCTACGGGCATTTGTATAGAGGCATCTGAGCTGAGCTCCAAATGAAGCCGGCTCATTGGCTGCAGCAGCTGCAATATCTCTACATAGCTCTGAATGTTTACTATAGGTGCTGGCAAGTGACTGGGAGTATTGGGATGGAATGATGCCCCCTCCCCCAACACATCTAGTTTAAAGCATCCTTGACCAGTCTGGCAAGCCTCCTCCCAAATCCACTCTTCCTCTTCTTTGTCAGACCAGCTCCACCAGCCCCCAGTAGACCTGGCTTACTAAACTGAGTCCCATGTTCAAGATACCCAAACCCCTGACTACAGCACCACCCTTCTAACCATTATTAACCTGGCCTATCCTCCTAGCCTTTTTAAGATCCTCCCCTGTATCCTGGAGGATTGATGAAAAGACAGTCTGAGCTCCAGAGCCCCTAACCACCTCTCCCAGAACTCTGTAGTCCTTCTTCATGTTTTCTTACCTAACTGTAATTTGAAAAATACATCTGTACTCCATCTTGAAGCCTTTGCCTTGGCATGGAAGGATGAGAAGTTATCACACACAAATATGTAACAAGTAAAAAGGATGAGTGGAGCTGGCCAAACTTTTTCTAAAGTTAGTTTTAAAGACTAACCTGGTTTAGTGGAAGGTATTCCTGCCCATGGCAGAGGGGTTAGAACTTTGACATCCCTTCAACCCAAACCATTCTATGATTCTTCTAGATGATTTTTCTCTCTCTTTGGTTTCAAAAGTTTTTGTAAAATTACCACAGGAGTAAAGCATGAGAGAAATATGCATTGTCTTCTCTTTGGAGGTAACTCCATACAAAACACTGCCTGCCATTGCTGTATTTTACCATAGTATGAGCTCTTCTCCCTCTCTAAAAATACCTGACTTCTCCATAAAACCACATCTTGCCATAAACAAATACTACATGCTATATCTGTCTAGTGGTTTCAGTTGTTCTCCAGGGTTGCTTGTGGCCCTCTGTCTGTGCCCGAGTTGTTTTCTTTGCCATGTGCAGAGGCTTGGAGTTTGCCATGCAGTAGTAGTGCCATTCTCCTAAGGAGGTGGAGCTTGTCCTCATGCTAATCTGCCCCATTCCATCCTGTGCATAAAAAAAGCCATTAATCTCACTCCATGCCTGTAAAAAACTGTGTGATGGCACGTTGGCAGTGTGATAGGTTAGAGGAGATGAGTTGGCCGTGGCCTAACCTAACCATACGAACTTATGTGCATGCAGGGTACGTTGGCACTGTGAGAGCTGCGAGTCTTTCTGCTTAAGGTTAAAGACTCTCAATGAAAGGAAAGCCACCCAAGTGAGCTGGAACCTGTTTGAATATGGCTTGCTCCAGTCTCCATGGGCTGGGAGTTGCCAGGGACCAATAAATGACAGCAGCTGTCCTGATGGATATTTGGTAGCATGGGTAATAACTTTGCTGTGATTACGAACTTGTAATCACATCCAAGTTTTTATTTTCTCATGGTTCTTCTTCATGCTGTCCTTTCATAAACATGGTGGGGATTCAAAAATGTGGAGATGCAAGTTAGTATAAATACAAAATACATGGCATGGCAGTATGCTAATATGCTGGGAATATATATTGGAAATGACTTACAGAGAGAAGTTGAATAGAAAGCCCTTATTTTTCAGAATGTTTCTGTTTATCTAGAAACTGTACTTTTTAAACTTAAAAATCTTTTTCAATTTGATATAATAAGTTTTGCACACTATATTTAACTTCCTAAGAAGTTTATCTTAACACTGACAATTACGTAAATGATTTATGGAATTTACTGAAAACTGGATAACATCAACTAAGGAAATATTAATGCTTAATTCTTTTTCTAAAGAGTACCCTTCACAATATTATATTTTCCTATGGCATTGCTGTACTGAAAGTAAGTGGGTGCATATGATTTGGGTGAGGATTAGGGGCAAATAAATTCATTATTTTGTACATAATTTCAGCTAAGCTGATTTGTGATAGTCTCATCTAATAAATTTCTTTACTTCAAGGGACAAACAGGTTTATAGTGTAAGAAACCTATGAGCTATTTAGGAATTGATGCCTTCTTCAGTTTGTTGCTGGTGGAAAGCATATATGCATTTTTCCCTTTCTTCAGTTGGTAATTTTTCAGTTTTACTGCGTCCCTGATCCTGCAGAAGGTGTTGCTTTCGCTATTCCTGAAATATAACAGATGGAAGCTAGCTGTAAAGTAGATATTTAACTGATGAGAGATTTTATTTCTCTGGAGTACACTAAACCCTATAATCTGGAATAAGGTAATTGCTTGAAAATTTCTAGCCTTTGAGATTTTGTAAAAATCTACAAAATATCAAAAAATTAATTATGCAAAGAGACAGTAAGTCAAGACAACGCTGAATGTTTTCAACAATATGCCATGACAAACTCATGACGTTGGCACATTACTTTGGATAATGCCCAAGGAGTTTCATTAAGATCTGACTTGGCTGGCAGCAGGAAAATTGCAAATTGCATGAAAGACTGGAATAAAATCAGTATTCATGAAAACAGACATGAACTGCTGAATTTGGAAGACATCATATTACAGACCTGTCTTTATTTTCTTCTGCTTTCATACACATGCTTGCATTCCTTACAAACACATACCCCGAGGTAATACTTGGCTTAGAGAATGGAAACAGGAAACTATTACCACTAAAACAATAAATAATTCATTTTACTAAGCTTAATAGATGTCAAGGTTAAAGGCTTTCTAAAGAGAAGTGGATGAAAGAGTATAACTAGATTTTCCAGGATATATATGTATGTCTTATGTCAACACTGCAAACATTACTCTATCTGTACAAAGAATTTCACATAACTATTGAAGTCAAGTCATTGTCTCAATATGAAGTCCAAGATTTGCAGATGTTCCAGTTTTAGTTTGTATATGTTAATATTTGCTGTATTCATCAGGAAAAGGGGACCATTGGAGGACTGGATGTACCTGAGGCTGCTTAAAATGTACAGTGATAAATCACTAAGATTTCAGAGGTATGTTATTTTGTTTCAAAAGACAAACGCTTGCTCTCACGAATCTGTGATGTGCATCCAATATGCAGTAGCTCACTGTCCCTCCTCATTTCGTTGCATAGGGTAAGAAACTAACTCTACATACGACAGTAGCAAAATGGAAAGAGGCAGTAAAATTACCTGTAACATCAAATGAAAGCAACAAGCTGCTCTACTTCAACCAAACAAGCAGAAACTTTCTGTGAACAACTGTTCAAATGAGGTTTGAAAAGAAGCATCTCATGTTTGTACAGCAGCACCTGCTTGAGTAGCAGGTGAGAGAGACGGTAAGGAAGCTTTGGTGAACTATCTTTTCTGGTTCCTGACCCCTTTATTGGGGCACAGGTACACCTTACCAGGCAGCTTACTGACGAAGTCAAGGATTGACTAGGGAAAACCAGTACTATTTTGGCTGTCACTATTGCAGGAATGAGTATTGCCTGCATCAGTCAGGAATTCAGCATCCTAGGCTACTCAAGAGAGCAATTTGTCATTGCTGCCTTGAGTAGGTTATTGTGAAAGACGATCAAAAATGGGTATCTGAACAACTGGACATCTGAAAGATGTATTCCCAGCTGGTGTTTATAGAGGGATATTGGACTGATCAGTGTGTAGTCTTCAAAAGCAAACAGTTTTGATAACAACAATGTAGACTTCCAGCACCCATCACCAGCTGAGGCAAAGAAGCGAGTAGTAAGTGGCAAGCAAGTAGCTGAACAGCACTGTGGAACTAGGGAGGATTTTAGTACTGTTTCTTTTATCAGCAGCTGCTGATAAAATACTTGTTCTTAAGCACTTTTTTTCTTTTTTTTTTTTTTTTTTATTGTCTGTCCTTGAAATCTGCCTTGTATTACCAAATGGAGGAGCTGATGTTCTGCAAACTGTAGTATTTTGTGGGTGCTTGTTCTCTACAGGCAGCAGTGTGCCAAGATGTTGTCTGGAAGCTAAGCCAATATGCAAAAGGGAATACAGTCTTTTGTGCCCAAAGAAAGCACAAACAAATGCTCAGCTTGCGAGAGGGGTAAGAGCTGAGTTCTGGAAACCTACTGCCACTGCTCAGCTTTATCCAGTGATTGCTTGGCACCAAAATGAGACCAGGCACTAGGATATAGAAATCCCTCCTTCTTGGGAAGTGCCTGTGTCACTGAGATAGCATGTGATGCTCCTTTCAGCTTTCCCTTTCACTCTGGTTTCTGCTCATTACATTTGGTAGCCAACGTATAAGCCTAATTGTGAGCTAATTGTCATATCACAGTTTGTTTGCTTAGATTAATTATTTATGTTTCAACAGTAGTCAACCAAAATCTATCCGATCATATGAATGTAGGCAAGTTGCCAAGACTCATTTAATTAAGAAAGAAAATGTTTTTCACAAAGAAAGTAAACTTGATTGGAAGTCAAAGCATTGGTAAGCTATAATCAATGAACAAAGGCAATGTTATATGGTTTGGGTGACCAATAAATAAATCGGAAACTTATGAGTGCATAATTCATGGCCTACTTCTGCCAACAATTCCATATTCTTGTATGTTGAATAATTTCAGTACTGATGGACATGATTTTTATGGATTTATGGATTCATTTGTGGGTAATTCATGAGCAGAATCAAGGGCACAATATATTTCTTTGATTGTTCATGTAGCAGCATTACTATACTGTACTATGCTATGCTATACTGTACCTCTTTGAATCAATTCTCATTTTCAAAGGTAAGTGGCTGCAGCTGCATTTCAAAGAGACATGCTTTGTTAAAAAAAAAGAAAAAGTAGAAGTGGACAATCAGAAGAAAGTAAGAATTTTACTGCTGTGGTTTTTTTGCCTGAAAAATGTTAGAAGAGTCTATAATTAATAGTCCCCAAGCAAAATAAAACAGGAAATAAAAGAAAATGTTCATTGCAGTGGTGATATCCCTTTTCTGCTCATCTGTCTGTAACAGTGCAAAAATTTGCTATTTGCTCTGGCACCACAAACTATTATTTTTTTAATCCAATTTTTCTCTAGCTTTTAAACTGTAAGTTTCTATTCAGTTAGAATACAGGAATACAGTTGTATTCTAAGAAACAGGAAGAAATGTACCAAATGTTCATACCAAATGACTTTTTCAAAGATATTTGGCTATCTTTACCAAGTTATTTGTAATTTTAAGTTTCTTTATTGTTCAGTCATACTCATAGGATCATCAAATAATGTGTCAGTTAAGCTTATTTCCTGTCATTGCAGATGATTTAAATGCAAACATTAAGTGAATCTAAACAAAAGCAACCAATATTTTTTATACACCCTTGTGCTGTGAGCAGATGACCACAAGCTTTTTGATAAACTTAATAACAACAGGAGTCTTCAGCACTTGTCGTGGGCTATTACAGGTCTGTAACAGCAAAATGGTGTAGGAGTTAGGCGGCTATTGCCTAGCTTGGTTTTGGTTTAAGTTAACACTGACTCTTCAGTTGTATGGTGTAGGTAAGTACAGCAGTGAAAAAGTGGTCACTGTATGACTAACCTGGGACGAACAAGGAGAGGCAGGGCAGTCAAACAGACCTGTATAAAAATAACCCTCAGTAGACCCAAAAGCAGACAGAAAAGCGAGTTCTAGCAGGGAACTTAGGTCACTGGTGACTCAGTGCAAACCCTTTCTCAAGTGACACTGGCAGTGTATTAGGATCCTGAAGGTTACGGGAAGGGTGAGTGTAACATTAGGAGATAGGGTTAGATTGCAGAAAGCCAGCATATAACTAAAAGAATAAAATTAATAGAGATTATGAATAATTGGATAATTTGGAATACTTGTGTTGCCATCGTTGTAACTGGATTAATATACGTCTTTGTTGTATTAGGCTGCCAAGGCACTAATTAGACTACTAATAAATACATGGCTCTGCATATGACGAGTGTTCTGTTAAGCCAAAATAAATTACGTGTGTTTAAATGCATTTAAGTGGTGGAGTATGAATGCAGTGTATGCAAGCCTTTAAGGATTTGATGAAAATTTGAGAGGGGTGAGAGCAGAGACTGAGCTGTGGGAAGCTCTTCACTGATGGTGACGAGTAATCAGAGGAACCCCTTAAAATGTCCTTGGCCAAGAAGCAGTTTTCTTCTTCACTAGAGGAGGGGGTCTCCGAATTTATTGAGTAGCCAACAAAGCTCAAAGAGATAAAAATTGATACCCTATAGCTCTGTAGAGGGGATAAAATGTACAAAGAGGGAACGAAGTTCAAGGGGATAATGAACCTTTCCACCATACACAAGAGGAAATAAAACCTGCTGGATCAGTATTTCTGAAGAAGTGTCCAGGAGATTCCCTCCATTTCACTCACACATGCACGCATAGATGACCCAGTTCAGTCCTGAGGCTTTTGTTCTGGAAGACAGGCTTTTTTCTCTAAAATAAGGTAGAGACCAAAAAACTGGGCACCAATGGGAGTCACGAAAATGTCATGTAATAATACTAATTGGGGTTGTGTGTGTGGAGCTACCAAAATAAATTTGCAAGCAAGCACATACTTTTGTAAGACTTGTGGTTTAGTTGCCTTAAAAATAGTATATGTCCTAGTATGTCCCAAATTATCTTAGTACCCCAGTGAAGGTAATTATTCAACCAAAACTATACAAAGTCAAAATAACTTTTATAAGAGTTTCAGGAGAAGAAAGCGCCCTCTCAAATTCAGAGTATTTCATATAAGATTATGTTCTCAGACTTTATTATTTCAAGTGCAAGACCTGTATCTAATAGGCTGCCAGTACACAGATATCTTGCGTGAGGAATGTAAAACCATATGGGTTTTCTAGATCCCAGGTGGGATTTAAATAGTAGAGGCAGGGTTAGATACAATTTTAAGTGCATATCACAGCAGAGGTTCTAAATTTAATCAATGTAAAGGACTGTGACTATAATCGTGTTACTTGCTTTTCCCCACTCCACTCCACCCTCACTTCCCCCTCCCCCCCAACTTTCTGTGATTTCCTTTACGAAACTGTCATGTTAAATAACAGGTTCATTCCATTCAGTTCCTTCAGATTTTATCAATCTTGTTTTAATGAACTGAAAAACAATATAAAAACCTAACCACTGATTCAATTGTTACTCTGCCTCGTAGATATGACCTGTTTACTCTGAATTCTTATTAACATTTATGTCCAAAGGAGTTTGCAGTGTGCTTCAGTGAGACAAAGATCTAGCTGTAAATGTCATACTTTGTGTAAAAATGCTGTTACTATTCTGATCAAGCCAGTGGTCTTTTCTTTGTACACTCAGAGACAGGTTTTGCAAAGCAAGAGAAAATCATTTAGTTAAAATATCCCGCATATAACTAGTATGTGATGTTTTATAAATACTTTAATTGATTACCCATGATGCTGTTTTTTCCTGGTTCTTCTTGTAATCATAATCTACTTTTGTATCCTTTTACCAATTGTTAGCCTGCTTCAACTTTTGACACCAATCAGAATTTATGGGTTTAGGCAAATCTGAAGTTCAGTCCAATTCAATATACATGGATAGGCCATACACTGTAAACAGGAAATCACAGAGCTGAAGAATTCTCCATTCACTGAGGGTATATTACAAAAGGGATTTTTAATGTTTTATGCAAAAAAATAATTTGGGCAAAAGGTAATAATACAAGGGGGGTTTTGAGTTAGAATTTATCTGCTGAAGAATGAAAGGCAGTTGTATGGATTGCTGTTTACATAGCAAGAAGAGAAAAAAATCCTGCTAAAAAAAAAATGACAGCACTTTTTTGTTTGTTTACTTGCTCCTAGAATTCTTAATTCTATTTAATTTTGATTCTTCTCCTTTGAAAGTAAACTATTCTGGTTTAGGTTTTATAAATTAAGGAATTGCTGTAGTCTTCTACTGCAATATTTAAAAAATAATGCAGTGATATGTTTACCTGCATTATCATTGTGATAGAAATAGAAAAGAAAGTGTTCTTCAAAACCTCAAATGTGGGTTTGGCCCTGAAGATACTACTGTTAACTATGCCCAGAGAAAAGCAGCATCAAGAAAGAGGAATCTGAATTAAAAATGAAGTATTATAATATAATTAAGAAACTGTAGAACTATGGAAATAATCTGGGTTAATAAATAGTTCAAGAAGATCTACTCAGAGACTGCAACCATATGTAGCTTGGTCTTTTTCAAAATGACAAAGTGAAGTTCAGTTCTATACTCCTACAAAGAAGAATGAGAAAAGATGCTCCAATTCAGGTAGTAATACACAGTAATAAAAGCAATCGAATTTCATTCGGAGCTGATTTTTTTTTTTTGGTCTCTCATGTATAAGACAATGTGTCATTTGTCACTCATAGACAACAGTACATTATAGTTTCATCTATAATCATATATTTAAACATGATTCTAAAATTCAAACAGTGGTTTCAGAAAATAACATTGCAAGGCAAGGAGAGCTAAAGAAGGGTAATGAAGAAATCTCCTCACTACGAAAAGCATCATTAACTTCTTAAGTGTCAGTGAGCAAACCACTTATCATCTCTATTTCCCTCCGTACAATCAGGCTTAATTTTATTAGAGGATTGTTACTGGGACAAATAACCAGGATTTTGGAGGAATTAAACTAACCTCAGGGCATAGTTAATGGAATTGGGTCATGATACTTGCTACATTAACTAGTACAGGAATTAATCTGTTCTGAGTCAATGCCTGAATTTTTATGTTTATGTGAGAATAGGAAAAAAAAATCAATAACAGATTATGTAAAGAGAAAAGACATTAGTTTAGGCTGTTTAAAATTTAGGAGTTAGTTACAAAATAATGTTAAATAGGATGACTTACTGGGCCAGTCATATGATGCAAAAGGAAAGGAGTAATCTATTTATTTTGCGTGTGTATCCTATATATGTACCTAATCTGAAAATAAAAGCATATATATAAAGGTACATATGTACCTAATTGGAAAAAGAAAAAAACCCCAAAAAACCACAATGGTGACAAAACCTTTTCAATTTAAATAGTCATGATATATGAGTCCATAGCTCCACAATGAGAGCAATCTGGTGATAGCACTTGATTAAGAAACCTCCATATCCATCCTGCATGTGCTTGTGCCACAGCAATTTTGTTTGTACTGCTGTAGACCACATCCTATAACATTAAAAATGACCTAGCAAAGGGGAATGAGCTGCTAGGGGAGCGGATAGAACAGAGAATCTCCAAAGCCAGTATTGCTAGTAAATCCTTCATAAATTGAATCTTAAAACATTTATTTGAGTCTCAGGAAATGGAAGTTTTGTGATGCTGTAGATAAAAAACAAACAGCCAACCCAAAATATCCCCTAATATTCCATCACTCCTTGAATTTACTAGCTATGACTACACAAGCAGTAATGTAATTAGTATGGTCCAAAAATATGGTGCAGAAATAGGTGTGAGGACCTTATGCCTACACAATATGTGTTTCTAGGAGAGTAATTTTTTGTCTGCTTTCCAGACCTGAACACTCCAGCAGTTGGAGATTACCTTTCAATTTATTTCCAGCCAACACATCATCACCTGGATGAATACCTAAAAGCATTTTAAGCACTCTTAGACCACTCCAGAGTGCTGACCCAAGCATGATAAATCAAAAGATTCACTTCAGAAGTGAATCCAAACTAAAGCTCTAATGTAGATGCATATTTTTTCTTTCAACTCTCTCATAAGAAAGTATCAAAAGATCTTACAATTTGCTTAGGGCTTTCCTCTAAGGTAGGAAGGAAGACCCACAAACACAATTCGATGTGGTTAACAGCACACCAGTGAGAACTAACAAACATGCTCAATAGCATCTCATTTCAAAGACCTTTGGTAAATATTAAATACATTAGTAAACCTCTAAGCTTGTCTGAAATTGAATGATGACCTAAAAGCCAGATTTGTGCTTCCCCCTTGACTAGGAAGAGAATTCCAGAGAGGAAGGGGCTGCCTTCTGTCCTCTCACTGTTACGACATTTGACCATAGGTTACCTCCAGTTCTCCTTATGTTTCATAGAAAGAGTGAGATGGAACAATTCTGTTACTTAAGGTTTCTCAAAATTGGGCAGGTTAATGAAAAAGCTGGAAGCCAGGTCAGTGTGTTGGGCTGTGAATTTTAACCACCTAACAGAAAAAGATTTTTAATAATCTTGCTACTCTGTTCTGTATCATCTGCAGCACGTGTTTTGTTATAATTTAAAAAAATTGATGCAGAATGAAACAGATATCACCACTCTGAAAAAATGGTGAGTCACCTCTTGAGGAACTGCTCCTGAAAAACTACTTCTCCATATATCTGTGCAGTAGCAATAGGGTACCAATTAGACAACATGTCTGTCTGGATTAATTTAGCAGGAATTTACATGATCCATACATTTATTTGTAGTGAGTCAGTCATCTGCACTTTTACGAGTCTGTTCATACGATGTAGTAATTCATCAACACTTTTCCTGTCATTGGGATTTTCCCAATTTATTTATGTAACTGCCAACATCAAAGATTACTCCTGAAATAAAAGATCATCTCATTTCATAGCAAAAAGAATTAAAACATCAAAGTTTACTAAGGATTCAGTACATTTTATGTTAACTTTTTAGTACATGACAGAAATGCCTCACTAGGTCAGAATTTTGAAGCTTTTCCAGAAAGGAACATTTTGCGTTACAGAAATATAGAATAATTAGTGCTTTCATAATTAATTTGTTAGGTAAATATTTTACCTGAAAGAGTTGCCAGCCTGTGCCAAGAGATTTGATATGTTCAAAAGCATTTGTTTAGTTTAAAACTGTTGTGGTTTAAGCCTCGCAGCCACGCGGTTTCGCTCACTCACTCCCCCCTCTTTCTTCCCCCCGCTCCCGGAGGGATGGGAAGGAGAATCGAAAGAATGCACCTCCCACAGGTTGAGATAAGAACAGTTTAGTAACTAAGGTATAACACAAATCACTGCTGTTACCACCAATAATAATAATGACAAGGCAAATACAAGGAAAGAATACAATCGCTCACCACCTAAACCCAGCCCGACCAAACAGTGCACCCCCACCCTTCCAGATCTCTGCTCTCTGCTTGTACATCCTGGGCATGACGTGCTGTGGTATGGAATGCCTCTTTGGTCAGTTTGGGTCAGGTGTCCTGTTTCTCTGCTTCCTCCCTGCTTCCCCTCTTTCCTGGCAGAGTATAAGACTCAGAAAGTCCTTGGTCAGACGAAAACATTACCAAGCAGTAACTGAAAACACTAGTGTTATCAGCACTGTTCCCAGGCCCAAAGTCAAAAACACAGTGCTGCAGCAGCTACCAAGAAGGAGAAAAATGACTGCTACTGCTGAACTCATGACAAAAAATAAGGAAAATTCTGAAATACTGAATACATCTTTGATCTCAAAAGTGTATTCTTCACAGCAAAACAGGGGCTTCAATGTATCCTTAAAGAACGTTCAAGTTTCAGCATCAAGATAGTTTTCTTAAAGAAAGGTCAAATGCTTTTGTTAAAAGAAATACAAAAGAAAAAAAATCACTACTTTTCCTTTAATGTAAAGACATCTAGCATAGTCAAGCGTATTTCTCTGTTGTATCATAAAATAATGGCTCAACCCTAGTTCCAACACATCTAGTATGGTAACCTGATTCATGAGGTTTTGCCCTGCTTGTATTTCAGGGTCATGTAAATCCAAGACCTTCAAGACAAACTATAACTAGAATTGTTAAGTTTTGATTCCCTAACCCACTTCTTTGTATTTGAAGGTGTTCTCATTCGTCGAAAGATCCAACTTTTGCCTCACTGAGGTCACTAAGAAATAAAAAGTAAAATCTGAAGCCGATGATCAACTGCTATTTTCCTTAAAAAGTTTTGGGGGAATCTAATATTTTCCTTCAATATTAGAAACCAGCAATATTGGACCATTCTACTAAAATCCGTCAAGCTAGTCCACTATGATCAGAATGTGAAATGGACCAGATCTTCAAAAGGAGCCTCTAACCGGCAAGCTATTTTGTGTGTACCATTGGTAGTATGTTTGTTTGAATCTGCAATTTGTGTTCTGAATTGAGAAGTCTTGTGTCTAATTTATGCTATTACTATTCTGAGTAAGTGCTAATGCTGGACATAAAAAGCATTGCGGGAGCTTTGTTTGGAAACCCAGTGTAGGCATAATGTTATAGGTTATGCACTTTGCATTAATATTAGAATTTCTTACGAGTTTTCTACTATTTATCCTGAAATAGACCTTTCCTTGAGAGGAAAAAAAAAATATTGGCAGGAACAGACTGCTCCTACTTTGAAATCCCAGTGTTATTGTTGAAAAATACTTTTGGGCATCTGTGTTCATTTGCTGACATTATCACAGTTCAGTGTGAATTGCAATTTGGATCTAAAATCTAACAACCAGTCATCATTATGCCGTTTTCCACATCGTGCCTAAGCTGAAATAGTACATTAATTAGAATAAACAAAAAATAATATTTCTTACAGAAATCTACACTAAATTATGTAAGATTAAAACAACCTAGATATTATAAAAAAATCCCACCATTATCTTTTATCATACTAGCTAGCATAGCAAAAAAATAACCCCAAGCAAGATTGCTTTTGTGATTAGGCAGGTATTTAGGATGGAGATACTAACCCATCTAGCTCCCATTGCCTGGTCAGGGCAGTTGACAATGAGAATTGCAGCCCCTCCAAGAACTTTCTCTCCACCCTTTGGGAATACATGGCACCTTGATATATTCAGGTGGGATCATAACTATAATTTTAGTTATGAGTAAAACTGGCACTAAAAAAGAGAATGTATGTGCAACTTCTGAGCCTTGCAATCTTTCACTGTGGCAGAGCAGCTTTTAAAAAACACTGTCATGTTTGCAGAGGACAAAGGAAGTAGAAAACACCAGAGGGTTGGGGGTTTCTTTTTTTCCTTTTCGCATGGGATGTTGCCTCTACTTCTGATGATGATGATAATACTTAATCTTTTTGGCAGTATAATAACATTTTTCTCAGTGTTATTACAAGTAGAGATGCTTAATGATGAACATAGTATCAGTCAGTGACAAAATCTTTAGACCTCTAGCTGCAGACTGCATTCATTTTAAATCTATTTCATTTGGTAGATTTAGAATCAGTTAAAAACATTTAAAAGTGGTCACCTAAATAAAAAACACTTCTGTTTTTCTCTGTTTTCAGCCTGTTCTCTAGTGTAGCAAAAATACATATTTTTGTGTGTGAGAAGATTTGCAGGGAGTTTACTTTTCCCCTTTGGTACACAGAAGCTCAAGTAAACAACATCTGTAGTATCTGACCTTCTGTGCACAGATTCCCCAGTGTGCCCTGAATAAACCAAAAAGTCTAACCCTTTTGTATTTGGATCCCTCAAAGTGCAGGGATATGCTGTAAATCAATAAATATCAAAATATTTAAATTAATGCAGATTATTTGAAAATTAAATAAAAGAAGTAAAATCCACAGATTTCTTACACTTTCAGAATTTGTAATGTGTTTCAGAAAGGTTTGCTCAAAATCAGTTTTTCATTGCAGAAAACAGTAACTGCAACATAGTCTCAAAGCACATATTTCACTTGCCTCTCACTTTCCTAAACTTCAAACTTTGAGAAGCATTTTCCTAGACTTAAAATCTTACCACAGGCTTGTTGTTATTTCTGTTTAAACATAAATTAACCGGTTTGTAGAACACTGTCAAAAAGAAGTAAAATATGTTTCTCTCACACTAAAAACCAAAGCAAATAAACAATCCAGTTATTTTTGTTCTTGTTTTATTTTGTTTGTTTGTTTTAACAGAACCACTCCTGCTGCTGCTGGTATCAACTGCTTAGCCTTGTCATGGAAAGACCTCTTGCTGTAGGTAAGTGCCTCTGCATGTTCTAGTAAACATTTGCTTTGAGTTGATCAAGTTGTGAGAGTTCACAAATCACATACTGGATATGTACAATAGGTTTACTTCACACAGTTTTTCTAGGTTTGTAATATATTAAGGTTATCTCCTATGCTGAGTAATGAAGTTATACTGCAGGTGCAAAGATCTGAGGAAAATCTTCAGCAGGGGTCCTGCTGTTGATAACATTCATCAAAGAAAATCCATCTGCTGCAATGCAGACTGTGAGGTCTGCAGCAACTGAGTGAAAAGCCCCCTTTTCCCTTCTTCCCAGGAAGCCTCATTTGGGAGTCCCATGGATGAGAACTGTTCTTTTCACCCTTTGTTCAGCAGCAGCAGTTTTCATGGTTATGGTGTGGGGACCTGGGCACTTGCTGGAGATGCTTCCTGGCTTGACAGCTGTCTGCAAGGATGCCCACACGAGTCAAGTCTTGTTAGGGGCCATGCTTGCACTAAGGGAATGAATACCTCCATCATGAAAAATGTAGGAGGAGTTTAATTTTATCTTTTTTAATCAGAGTTACAAACTTTTATTCAGCTCTAAGTACAGAGGCTCTTGACAATGTAACTGAGCACTCTGGATATTAAGATTTTTTTTGTTGTTGTTATTATTTCTATTATGATAGTGTATAGAAGCTTCCAATCCTATACATAGGAAAGTTTTAATACACATCACATGGGAAAATGCTGCTCTTGAAACTTAAGAAAAAGGCAGACAGACTTTGGAGAAAAAGTCTTGGCAGACAGAACTTTCAATAAGCTCTTAATTGACTTAGGATAAGAAGTCCATTAATAGTGAAAGGCTTAAGCATTTTTGGAAATTACACACGTGGCAATTTCCCTAAGGTTAAACAGAGGGATAAAAAATAGTGTATCCAAACCTTGTAACAGACATTGAAATGATAATTTAACTGGAGAACTATTCATATTGTTCACATATTATCTGAAAAATCACTTTCAGGAAGCCAGCTGTCCTTAATGCATTATAGGCATGACATTAGCTAAAGTTAAAGGGGTGTTATCCTTATCTCATTTTCTTTCGTCCACATGACCTATAAAAGTCGTAAACATCTTGTGCAGAAGCTCCTACAAGACTATTCCCAGATAATCCTTCAACATAAACCCAGCTGGGTTTATGGCAGCTTTGTACACCTGGAGCAGGAATAGAAAAATCAACCTTTACATTTCTGACCTGTAATCCAATCCTGCAGCAAACAAAGATAACTGCCTGCCAGTTAGTAATGTTTGGGGCTCTTTGCAGACTTTTTTCCTGCTGGAGAACAAACCAGCAATCCAAGAGTTCTGCATTTTCTTAGTATTCCTTCTTCTATCTCAACACATAACATACACATTTATATGAATCAGTTACTGAAGTGACTGGTAACCTTTTGTCATGGGTTCAGCAGCAGCAGTCATTTAGACTGGACTTAAACCACGACACCTTTTCAGGCATCTGTGCTGATATACTGAGGGCTGGATCTCAGAGAAAACCGTCTACAAAATCAGCTCTAACAAGTTTAAGGCAAAGGCGAAACTCAATCTTGGATGCATCAGCTCCTCCCTATGTAAAATATATCAGAAAGCTAACAAAATTATCTCTTAACAGATGAAGTAGTGTCTGTGACTTGTAAAACTCTTAAGCCTACTGTAGCAGAATAATTGAGTAGATACGGAGAATGTTATGTTCTGAAACTAATGTAAAATTTTAAGGAAGGGATTTAAGTACAGCATTATTAAAAAAACAAAACAAAACAAAAACAAAACAAAAAAAAAAAAAAAAAAAAAAACCGAATACCAAAAAAAAACCCCCAAAATGTAATCTCAAATCTTTCAGTGTTTTACATAAAGAATCCTTTACATCTAGAGATAATTGTCATAAATAGAAGAAACAGAGAATCAGAAACGATAAACAAATTACCAAGTAATCTAAAAGGAGTAATCATAAAGCACCATCAATGTGAATTCATTTTAACCTCAGTGTCTCAGCACCAGGATGCCTTTGCTCATGCTGGGATAGATGCCACGCAAGAGATTATTGCTCTTTGTCATGCTGTCTCACAGTCAGAGGTGGGGAGGCTAGAGCAATGCTCAGGGTACTACAAGGTTTAAGGTATGGGAGAGGGAAGGAGGAAAGATACTAGCACTAAGAAAAACCTGCATTTTTTAGTTTTATAGCAGTGATCAGGAAGAGGAAGAATGAAATCCCCAGAGAATATGCCAACAGGAACACAGAATGCATTAGGAATGAAAGATCAGATACAGTTACTGCAGCTCTGTGACCAGGCTGTATCTGTAATCCCATGAAAGCAAGCAGGCTCATAGGTGACCTTTGGAGAAAACAAGTAATGGATATCACAAACAGCAGATCGAGAAGTGGAAAGACTTTAAGAATACTGAGATTATAAATTAATTCTTTTGCTGATACGTTGGACACAATTAGGAAGTGACAAATATTTCTGAGATCATCTGTTTAAATACTTGGAACTCAAGAAGTCTTAAATACAATGAAAAAATGCACCCATTCAGAGAGTACATTAACATTTTTTTGTCTATTTTAATGTTACTACTTTTTATGATTATTCTTAGGACTGCAACAGGCTCATCAGTCATTGAATTTATTTTCTGCCTGCCATTTGATATAGTAAATAAAATGACACAGGCAGTTTAAAACACTAAACGTGACAACAAACTTGTTAGGTTTGAAAGAAAGGCACAAGCACTCCCAGTTCCTTTCAAAATGTTTAGCTGTTCTCTGCTTTCTCTGTCCACCAGCTTGCTCTAATCACTTACCAGCCCTTATACTGGAAAAAAGTTGTTGCAAATTTAGTTTTAAGTGTCAGATTAAAACCACTGAGTAGTAAAACACAAGTGCTACTTAGTTCAAATGTGTATAAGACCAAAAAGAGAAGAAATTGAGTTCAGTTTTATAGTCCATGATTTACAGATTGTCAAGCTATGCAATTTCATGGCACTTTTTAATGTTACATTCCACAGGAACGTAAGGTGCAAATTTCAAAATCAGTACAAAAAGTTTGGAGGTTCAAAGCATATTCAATGTTCAAAGGGGACATGATGTGGATGTTTCATCTGATGTTTTTGACTATGCTTTGGTACCTCTCATTAGTCAAAAGAATTTTTAAACCCAGGGATGCAGCCATATATTTTTTAAAATATAATTGAAATATTATTCTCTAAATTGTTTTATTCACTGAGGATTATGTACAACTCAGCAGTTTGTGGTGCTTAGAATTTCTAATTTTAGAGCATTAACTGCTTCACAAGAGGACATGCCTTTAAACAAAATTTTGCCTTTGTTCTTTATCAGTACACAGGGGAATGCAAAGTATTCTAAGATACGTAGCTCCCCAAGAAGTAATTTATGGATGCAATTCTTGTATGTGTGGTATACACACATCTCCACTGTGGAGAAAGTAACCTCAGTGAAAGGATTTTACATATTATCTTGAAATCACTGTGGCAAGGTTTCATCCTGCTTCAGCCATCTAGAAGCTTGGTATCTATTCCAGGCCTATCTAAGACTTCTTGATAGCCAAAGGAGAAGAAGGCACAATAAGTGCCAAAGGTTTGAGACTCATTAGAAGTTGATAAGTTTATCCAGTGTTGGCAGAGACTCTAGGTGATTGCTTTGAGATATCTAAAGGTAGGTTGGATGTACCGTTGTAATATCCCTTCTCTGATAGTGGATTGAGCTGAGGGAAAACACAGGTCACAACCAGAATTTCTCAGAACCCTCTTCAGTCATTAAGCTATTATTAATAAAATCAAGATGTTCCGGTTAGTAGCAGGCAGCTGCTCACACAGCGAATGCACTTCACCAGCACATTTGCACACTCACTCAGTTACCTGCTAGTGCACAGCAGGGAAGACAGCCCTAGCTGCTTGTTCAGAAGCACAGAGTTAAGTTATTCTGCACCAGATAGCAGAAAATAGCCTTAGTAATGCAAAAGCACCTTTCAGTCAGATACCTCTCATGAAAGAAAGGCAGAAGCCTACACTTTTCTATTCATATATGCAAGGTATACATGTACTGCCATCTATTTATTATCCAGACAAATGCCTGATCACAGCTAGATGTTTGACAATATCTTTCACAGTAAATATTATATAAATAGCATGTAAGATTAATGATCCAGCAATCATAGTCTATATCAGCTGGCCTAAACTCATTTTTCCTCCTAAGTCTATGTACCAGTTGTAATGCTTTTACATAGGAGCACTTTGGAAGGGTTATAGGGTGAACGCAGAGTTCTGAGCACTAAGATTTTCCTTATGAGTCTGCTTCTCACTTGCTGATATGGATACAGCCATTAGGCTTTGCTTAAAACCATTCTGCACTGCAAAATATTTAAATTCTTAACAATCTCATTATGATTTATTTCCTGTCATTATCAAAGTTGCAAGCCATGTTTAGTAGATATCAGCATTACACACTGACCTGCTTATTCAACAGCTGCTTTTTCAGGTCCCTAAACTAATGTAAGATAATAGGCATGATAATTCAGGAAGAGGGTGTAAAATATTTCTGAAGCATAAATAAACCTATGCAAAATTTGCAGCACAGATCTGACATTTCCAAAATGCATTGCCACAGAGAATTTGAGATTTTTATATTTCTTCTTTGTCATGGGCTTTAGCATGACCTCACTGACTAATTTGCTATGGAATTATCTTCCCTCTTTTCTTTAAATCTCTTTCATTTAGTTTGTTCTCTGAAGCTGTATTTTTGTTTTCTCTACGTATGTCTTATGTTCCTGTCTTCATAAGTTCTTGTGATGCCTGAGTTAGAATACAACTTACCTAAGCAACAGCTTAGAGATTCAAATGGACTTTTGCAGTTGATATAAAGATGGAAGGAAAGTAATTTCTAAGGTGGAGTTCATCTTTTCTTAAAACAGACATTTAGAAGGAATCAAATTATGTTTTTAAGATTAGCTGTTTCTCTGACAAGTGTCTGACTGAGTAACTTAGGGGAGTCATCTCAGAGGTCAAGCAAGTATACACCTGAAAGTAGATGGTATGTATCCAACCAAGTTCGGAGAACCTTTAAGTTTCACAAATAAATTCTGTGAAGAAGTGCTGTTGATGCTGATGCATCTAAAATCATTCCTGGTGATAGCAACTTCCCTTGATTGCAGCTGCTGCTATCTTTATACAGCCTGCTGCTGTTCTAGGCAGTGCTGCTTCTGTGCAGAAAACTTCTGCTTTGCTTCTTTGTATGCTGTTCGAGTCTGAACATTTTAACAATCTTCTTTACAGCAGTTCTATTTAGAGGCAGGACATTGAAACAGTGTTTTATTCCACATCTACTCTATTAATTGTCTTTTGCCAAAGATGCTAAACTGTTAGTATTTTTTGCACTTACTGGAGTAAATGGCTGTGTGGGAGCCTGATTTTCTGTTCTGCAGCACACTCATCCTTTTTACCTTGCCAGAACATGTAAACCAAGCTGAGCAAATTGCTCTGGCTTCTAATTCACGGTGGTATAGTGAACTTATATCAACCTCTTCTAATGTCACTCTTAGTCTTAGGCTACTGAGGCCCATTAATACCTGATCCCGAGCTAGCCCTAAAGATTTATCAAAACTGGATGTTGAACTCAAGAAAACAAAAATCAGTTGTAAGTATTTCAGATGCTTCTTATCTTTTCCCTTATATGAAATTAAAGCAGGATCTTTCAAAAACTTTATTCTTTTTCGGAATGCAATGATCTCCAAACTTCTGTGGCATGGTCTCATAACTTGTTCTTCCTGACCTAATTGAAGGTAGTTAAATGTCTCACAGCCAGCAACTTCAAAACATGCATTTATGCTATTGCTTTTTGTGCCTCCTCTCACTTTCATGAAGAGATAAATCCGTGGGGTTTTTTTTCAGGTTTTTATTTCACCTGCATTCCCAGTACAGTATATGAATTTTAAATTGCTTCCACATTGTAATTGCTTTTTCTTCCGTGCCAACATTTCAAGATGCTTTCTTCTGTTCCTGCCCTTTCCACTTTTGCTGTACTATCACAGTTAGTAAGGTTTTTTTGAGGTGTTTATGAGTGAAAAAGGACTCTAATGTATGAAAGTTAACCTACCAACATTGATGGCAAGCATTTGAAATGGGAAGATAAAATTGATGGAACATGTCTTTGCATATTACATCTTCTGTAAACCAGGAAACTAATTTTGAGAGGCCATTCAAACACTTTAGCTATATACTGCCTGCTCAGGCCCCGGAAGCTGCTGAAGCTTACTTTCAAAAAAATCCATTATCCTTATCCATTATCTATGCACGATTAAACAAAAATACCAATTGTTATGTATCTATGCATTATAAATACTTGAGGGATTATTTCTTCAACACAATGAAGTGAAAATACTTAAATTTGGTAAAATACAGTAGCTCTATGCCTTAAGCAGCTCCAAAATATTAAGCTATTTTATTTTACTCCAGAGGGATAATGTTCAGAGCTCACTAATGGTCTTATATTCCTTTACCAGAAAATTAAAGTTTTAAGTATTGGTAAGCTTATTGCTGGTTTTGTTATTGCTTTGTGTTTATGTTGGAAATAATTCATTGGCTAAAGTACAATAAAAATCTTATCCCACATATCATGGTCAGGTTTTTAAAGATATGTACTTACAACACTATAAAATTGTCTGCAGAATTTTACTTTGCACTCTGTTTTACTTTGCTTTGTTTTATTTTAGAGCTGTGTTCCTCTGGTTTATAATCAACATATATAGATTTAAAAATAAGTTAGTATAATGCTTTCAAAACATATTTCAAGTTTTCTTACATTTAATTTTTGACTGTTTGTACTACAATCCCTATAATCATTAAGAATCTCTGTAGTTCAGAAGAATCTGAAATGTGCTACACTTCTGGCAACTCCTTATAGACCGCTGGCTATATCTGTACTAACAAATTACATCTGCCAAGTACTATACTCTGGCACTGAGGCTGTTAGCAAACAACAATTAAAAGTATAGCCTCAAAAACTGGAGGAGATGGCGGAGTTACACTTCTTCCAAATGCTCATGAATTCTTTGGGAGATCTGTTACTTAACCTGGACCAGAAGTCTGCTAAAATATGGTAGTTAGTTGTCTACTGACAACATATAGAGATCCAGTGCCCTGGAATATTTTCTGATGCTGGTATACATGTGACCTCTGAATCCCAAATCAGGAATTGTTCTGCTGTAAATACATTGGGCTCTTTCCCGGCTTTGAGAAATTATTCACATCAGTCTCTTAATTTCTGTTTAACCTCCTTCTTAGGAGGGCTGCCACATGGCTGTGTAACATAGAAATTATTTTGCTGTGGCCAAATCTGTTATTTTCAGATTTTTCATATCTTTCCAGAGCTCCTCTAATCCTTGCTTTGTCAGCTTTAAGATTTCTGGAGAAGCTATAGATGGCAGGATAGCATCTATTTTCAGAAATCTCTGCTATATGCAAGAGTGGTACATACATACAGTATTGGTTTAGCAGGAGAAAGCGTGAGCTCAGATATTTCAGCACCTCATATAGTCACACATTAACACTTAAGTCAGAAACAAGTATTAAAAGCTCTAAAAATAGGGATTTAAATTTAAAGAGTAAAATAATTCTAATCACAATGGGGCAAATATCATAAACTCTGGCAGTGCAATCAACTTCTCTCAGTGTGTATATCTTGTCCTGGCATGTCATGGTGCTGGGCTCAGTGCTGACATGTGCCATCCATGCTTAGTAAAGGGGAAAACCAAAACACAGTGAGACTTTATTGAGGGTTAGGAAGTTCCCATACGGATTGACCCTACTGCTGCCTAAATAAGACCTGCCAATGCTTTTGAGTGAATTTCTATAGAACAGTCATGCAGGTTCCAGTGAAATACATTTCCTAGTGACATAGGCAGCTAACCTCCATTTATGAAACAAAATAAATGCTGCTGTTAGGCTACCAAGGATGTCACTTTAGTATTATTAGTGGCAATGAATTATGAAAGTAGGGGAAAGTACACAAGAAAACCTGTGGGAATTGCTCACATAACTTAAATTACAATTTATTTTACTACTTTGAGCACACTGTCATCGGATATGTCTGTCTAACAGCTGAGGTCAGCCTACTTTCTAGGATGCAAGTGCTCTACCAGTGGCACAAAAATATTCATATTTTTATTCATCCGTTATAACTAATGAATAATAGAACCTATGTTCTATAGGTATTGCAATTAAAAGACAGACTAGGGACAACACAGGCCCTCTCCAGAAGCTATCAGGAGAACTGGCTACCCTGGATATGGAGAAAGCTGACATCCTTAATGATTTCTTTGCCTCAGTCTTCACTGGCAAATGCATTGAACGCACCACCCAAGTGCTGGAAGGCAGATGCAGGGACTCTGAGAATGAAGACCTTAGTCCCACCGTAGGAGAGGATCAGGTTCGAGACCATCTTAAGAACCTGAACATGCACAAGTCCATGGGACCTGATGAAATCCATCTGCGGATCCTGAAGGAGCTGGCAAATGGAGTTGCTAAGCCACTGTCCATCATATTTGAAAAATAATGGCAGTCAGGTAAAGTTCCCAACAACTGGAAAAAGGGAAATATAACCCCCATTTTCAAGAAGGGGAAAATGGATGAGCCGGGGAATTACAGACCAGTCAGTCTCACCTCTGTGCCTTGCAAAATCTTGGAGCAGATTCTCCTGGAAGGCATGCTAAGGCACATGAAAAACAACAAGGTGCTTGGTGGCAGCCAGCACGGCTTCACTACGGGGAAATCCTGCCTGACCAATTCGATGGCCTTCTATGATGGGGCTACGGATCTGATGGACAGGGGTAGAGCAGCTGATGTCATCTACCTGGACTTGTGCAAAGCGTTTGACACAGTCCTACATTACATCCTTGTCTCTAAGTTGGAGAGACATCAATTTGATGGGTGGACCACTCAGTGGATAAAGAACTGGCTGGATGGCTACACGCAAAGAGTTGTGCTGAATGGCTCAATGTCCAACTGGAGACCGGTAACAAGTAGTGTCCCTCAGGGATCGGTGCTGGGACCGGTCTTGTTCAACATCTTTGTCGGTGACATGGACAGTGGGATTGAGTGTGCCCTCAGCAAGTTTGCTGATGACACTAAGCTATGTGGTTTGGTTGATATGTTGGAGGGAAGGAATGCCATCCAGAGGGACCTTGACACGCTTGTGAGGTGGGCAGTTGCCAACCTTATAAAGTTTAACCATGCCAAGTGCAAGGTCCTACACCTGGGTCGGAGCAATCCCAGGCACAGCTACAGGTTAGACAGAGAAGAGATTCAAAGCAGCCCTATGGAGAAGGACTTGGGGGTGTTGGTCAATGAGAAAATGAACATGAGCCGGCAGTGTGTGCTCGCAGCCCAGAAAGCCAACCGTATGCTGGGCTGCATCAAAAGGAGCGTGACCAGCAAGTTGAGGGAGGTGATCCTGCCCCTCTACTCTGCTCTTGGGAGACCTCCCTTGGACTATTGTGTGCAGTTCTGGTGTCCTCAACATCAAAAGGACATGGAACTGTTGGAAGAAGTCCAGAGGAGGGCCACGTGGATGATCAGGGGACTGGAACACCTACTGTATGAAGACCGGCTGAAAAAGTTGGAGCTGTTCATCCTGGAGAAGAGAATGGTGCATGGAGACCTCATAGCAGCCTTCCAGCATCTGAAGGTGGGCTATAGGGATCCTGGGGAGGGACTCTTCATTAGGGACTGTAGTGAGAGGACAAGGGGTAATGGATTACAATTTAAACAGGGGAAGTTTAGATTGGATATAAGAAAGAAGTTCTTTACTGTAAGGGTGGTGAGGCACTGGAATGGGTTGCCCAGGGAAGTTGTGAATGCTCCATCCCTGGCGTTGTTCAATGGGGGGTAAAAACTTACAAAATGAAATACATAAACCTTTAGAATCAATTTTAAGTAATGTTAAGTTTGATGGCTTTGTAACCGTAGTAATGGAAAATTACTGAGATGCATGATATACAGAGAAAAACATAGAGTACAGATAGAGAACAAACTGAGAATTCTTGTACAAGATTGTCATGGGTTCAGCAATAGCAGTCATTTTTCTCCTTCTTGGCAGCTGCTGCAGCGCTGTGTTTTGACTTTCGGCCTGGGAACAGCGCTGATAATACCAATGTTTTCAGTTACTGCTTGGTAATGTTTTGGTCTGACTAAGGACTTTCTGAGTCTCATGCTCTGCCAGGAAAGAGGGGAAGCCGGGAGGAAGGAGAAACAGGACACCTGACCCAAACTGACCAAAGAGGTATTCCATGCCACAGCACGTCATGCCCAGGATGTACGAGCAGAGAACAGAGACCCGGAAGGGTGGGGGGGGGTGTACTGCGTGGTCGGGCTTGGTATCGGGTGGTGAGTGATTGTATTCTTTTCCCTTGTATTTCTCTTGTCATTATTATTATTGGTGGTAGCAGTAGTGATTTCTGTTATACTTTAGTTACTAAACTGTTCTTATCTCAACCTGTGGGAGTTGCATTCTTTCAATTCTCCTTCCCATCCCTCCAGGAGTGGGCAGAAGAAAGCAAGGGGAGTGAGTGAGAGAACGGGCTGCGTGATTTACAGCTTAAACTATGACAAAGATAAACTGTTGTAGTTGATGTAGTTTAGGCCTTTATGACCTTAGTAGAAAATGAGTGTAAGAAAAACAGGCTAGAAGAACAGGACATAAGGATAAGGAGTATCTGGAATGGCAGGGGTCCAGGATGGGCTGCAGTTAAACTAACTGATAAGTAGAAGGACGGGATGATTGTTATGTCTCTGGTGTTGACAAACTGATTAAGCTGGTATAAGCATCTACTGTGCGTGCCTCAAAGGCTGCCAGTAGTGATGAAGATTGTTGGAAGAAGTAAACAACCCCGAAAGACCACCACCACATTTTTGTACGCATGCGGGGAACTTTCTGAAAAATAATGTAATCCATATGTAGCCTCATGAATATATATGTATGCTCCGTGGGTATATAAGGATGGCTTCTGCAGCCATACAGGGACACACGTTAGGAGGAGCTATCCCCCATGTTTCCTGGTGCCTCAATAAAGAATACCTGCTTGTCAACAAGAAAATTTTGCTGGCGATTTTGTTCCTGGACTTTCCTCCAAATCAAAGGCCAGGTTGTACAGAGCCTTGGGTGGCATGGTTTAGTGTGAGGTGTCCCTTCCCATGGCAGGGGGGGTGAAACTTGATGATCTTAAGGTCCTTTCCAACCCTAACTATTCCATGATTCTACGATTCTAATGTTAAGTAGCATTTTCTCCTGGAAGACCAGCTACAGAGTGAGCATCTAGTCTGAAACTGCTTTAGGAAGCCCTAGAGGAATGATTTTGAATACACTCTCCAAGGCTTGCTTCTCTCTAACATGTACAAGTCCTGTAACAGGCTAAAACCCCTGCTGTGGTAATGCCAGTCCAATCCTTTATACACCAGATTTGAGACACATTTTTAAATATATATATACACACATCCATATTTCAAATATATTTGATATACAGACTTGAAATCCAAATATGTATTTCAAATTCAGTCAGTATGTTGAATATATTCAAAATACATTTATAAAAACCTCTATATATATTTACATTTTTATATTTCCCACATAAGTATCAACATTAATTTATTCAGCTTCTTGTATAGTAGGTGTATATTTCTTAAACAGACCCAACAGCTGGTCTATGGAGAAGTGAAACACTGCGATTAATGCTATTTATAACGAAATATTAAACAGCAACTCCTTTCAGTGAATGCCCTTGGCTAATTTTTGAAAGCATCTCTCTTTCCAGCAGTGGGATTTTCTTTAAAAGAACAATATGAAAGCAACAAATTTTCAAACTATTGAGCTCATGGCTGAACACTTTAACCTGAAGCAGTAACTCAGAAATATGGATGTAACGAGATTCCTACCTCCCACCCATTCTCTAAAAATAAAGCAAACAAGAAATAGTTACGAAAATGTATTTTAAGCAAAGAATAGAAGAAAACAACCAACATACAGAAAAAAATAGGGAAACTTCTCAATAGAATTTGAACAGAATGCATTATTCCTGATGAGTGATTTCTACTCTTTCTGCCCCCAAGTCTGACACCCAATGTGTTCTCCTGTTATTCATGTACTGCTTCTTCACTTCTCCCACTCTAGTCTATGCGTTTTGGCCCTTCCTTTGCTTGCCTGCAGAAAACTTTGCCATTCCATGCTCTGCCTACCTTACACTTCTATTCACATCACTGTTTTGTGTCAAGCTTCCACATTAAATTCAGATTGGTAGCATGACTTTTGTACAAAATGGTTTAGCTACACGTTTCTTGGGAATACAATTTAATTATTAAAATATAAGTTGTTGCAATATAATAAGCTAAATTCAACAATTGAATAAGATGTAATGAAATTCAGATCACACTGTAAGACTGAAACTCTTATGTTCCTGAAAATAAAGTTTGATGGGTGGTTTTGGTCACTGTTTTAAAAGCAAGCCTGATTTTATTCTGTTTTACTATAATGTAATCCATAAATCTATGCTTTATACACAAATATTCATTATTTGCAGTGACAGTTTTTAGAGAGATAAATAACTTTATATCTCATTGCTTATGGAGTCCTCTTTTTCATTATGGCAAGAAACACAAGCAAAAAAACCCACAAGAAACAGCACCTCCATTGAAGCGGGGATTAATTAGCCACATTATTGCTTTGTGAAGAAGTAGGATTGAGCGAAATTGGAGTCTGGGAAAAAAAAAAAATCCTGAATGACAAATGAGGTTATCTGACAGCCTTGTATTAATCAAAGCAGTCATCTAATGTTCTTCTTAGATGAAGAACATCTTATGTTCAAAAAAACTGTGGAGGACAGGTCAGAAAGCACGACGGGCTTCACCCACTGCATTTTGTCCCAGACTCACGATAAGAAATGAAGACAATCAGGGATAAGCTCTCCTCTTCCAAATAATTGAGTGACAGAATGAAATGGAAGGAATTATTTAACTGACTTTTCCAAGATCACAGCAGGTGTCAAGAGTTCTGGCTTTTTACAGGCTTGCTGATTCACTGGCTGGCCTGCTAAATTATGCAAAACCATTTCTTACTGAAATAAATAGTTCCCAAACATGTCTGTAGCTGCCATAATGGTTAAGTACAGTTGAATGCTCTGGAATTAATGAATTCTCAAAACAAATGTGAACTTGGACCCATTTAGCTTCAGATTTGAAGAAGGACCTGTCCTTAAACCTTATGACATTTCTTTACTGTGGTGGACTGTGAACATCCTTCCGGCCCAGAGGGTCCAGGGGAAGTTGATCTCTTACCACGCTGCACAGGTCATGGGAGAAACCACAGGCCCTCCAGAGGTTGGAAACGAAACAGCATTTGATTTTATTGCCAACTTCCCTAAAACTGTGTCAGCAGGAACAAAAACCTTGGCAGGTTCTTGTTCTTATAAAAGACCCCAAGTAGAGAAAGAGCAGGAAAGAAAACCGAGAAATAGGCTCATTACCATGTAGGTCCAGCAACGTGTTCTCAGTTAACAACTAAGAACTCCTTCAGCCATAGTCCTTTCAGCCCACATACCTGCAGTTGCCTTTTTATAGTGTCAGGCTGTCTCAGACCCCTCCCCCAGGTGAGGCTTATCCACAGGGGACCTGCTGAGCTCTAGCCCCATTTCACACTGTGCCCTGGCAGGCGTCGTGGTGTCTGTGCCACAGTCTCCGGGCAATTGATGTTTGTGGCCTCAGGGCAGACAACGCAGGGAAGCATCCCCCACCTTGGTGAGCAGGATCCCTGCTTTGCTTCCCAGCCTTTCACCCAAACGACAACATGCTGCTCACCACCAATGGGAGCTCAGCCTCCCTGAGGTCCTTCTACCGAGTTCTGAGACACATGCAGAAAAGGTCTCTTGACCATCACACATAGTTACCAACAACTGTTCCCGGTTTTGTGCAAAATGATTTGTTCTTTTTTTTTTTCCTCACCACCTCTTCTTAAGAATCTCAGAGGTTAGATACAAGAACACTCTGAAAATAGTGGCTAAGAGTGGAAAAAATAATCTAAGGTGAATTGCATTTACAATGACAGTTGCTTTAATGGAAGCATCTATGCCGCCGTACTGCATATGTTGGTGCCTTTTTTACAGTGATCATTTAGTATTTTTTTTTCCAGTTTAGATACATTTTAGTAGATTTATTTTGATCTTTATGTGTCTTCCTGAGTACTGTGATAAGATGATGTAGGGTTGCTTAGGCCCAGTAATAGCAAAAAAACCAAAAGGTCTGGGGAATTTAAGGCTTGACCTTGTCTCCTTTTTTCAGCTTCCTTGAGATGCTCAGTGAAACCCTGAGTTGACCTGCTCAGCTGCCATCAGGATGGCAGCAGTAAGTATATGCTGGAAGGAGCTTGGCTGGGAGATGTCTTCACTTGCTTCTGCAGTCTGAAATAGCAGTCTGCATCACAGCCTATTCACACCAAGTGAATGAGTTTTTTGTCTTACAGCCTCAGACACAAACTTCTTATACTTTTCTTTGAAGAGTGATTATTTCATTGGGCAGCACTGGAGCTGAAGGAGGAGATTCAAAGAAAAAAGGTGCCTTTATCAATGCCAAGCTGGAGGGGAAAGGAGTTTGTCTGGGCAAGGGTGGCTGCAGGTTACTAAGGCACCCAGTGCCCTTTTCCTCCCAAATCTCTTTCCTTAAGGGATCACTAGAATGGGGTGAGCAGCCGCAGTGGTGTGAATGAGCTCTGACTGGGCTGTCTGGATCCCACAGGCAAGGTTGTACCTCAGCTGGTCAGAGAGCAGGTAGGAAGGCAGTTGTATCTCTGCTTTCTCTCCAGCTAGCAGAAATGACTGAGAAGTGAGAAGGCGCATCAATGCCAGGTGATCCTCACTGCGGGTTTGCCACAAACTAATTCATTAACTGGGATTCACAGGTCTAGATCTGACTCTTGAATAGCAGTATTACCACTGTACTGCAACCAGGATTAAACAGAAGGATTAAACAATCCTTCTGAGCAAAATTGTTGTTCTTATTCTGAGATCTTAAGCAAGTTTTTCATCACATAGAGCTATGTGGACACAGACTAAAGAAGATAATTTTCTACTTTTGTTTTCGTGACTCTCCTTACCATGGAAAGTACCTAAAATGTGCCACTGTGATGATTCAACTATCTGGGAAGCTCTTATTTGGACCATGAAGAGTGAAATAAAATAAAGAAAATCATAATATCACTGAGGAAAATTGCCTATTAAAGATTATGTACTTAACAGTGAAGGAGATCATCTTTGAAAGAGTGCAAAATCCTACACCTGGGTCGGAGGAATCCCAGGCACAGCTACAGGTTGGGCAGAGAAGGGATTCAAAGCAGCCCTATGGAGAAGGATTTGGGGGTGTTGGTCATTGAAAAAATGAACATGAGCTGGCAGTGTGTGCTCGCAGCCCAGAAAGCCAACCGTATGCTGGGCTGCATCAAAAGGAGCGTGACCAGCAGGTTGAGGGAGGTGATCCTGCCCCTCTACTCTGCTCTTGGGAGACCTGACTTGGAGTATTGTGTGCAGTTCTAGTGTCCTCAATATCAAAAGGACATGGAACTGTTGGAAGAAGTCCAGAGGAGGGCCACGAGGATGATCAGGGGATTGGAACACTTACTGTATGAAGACCGGCTGAAAAAGCTGGGGCTGTTCATCCTGGAGAAGAGAAGGCTTTGTGGAGACCTCATAGCAGCCTTCCAGCATCTGAAGGTGGGCTATAGGGATGCTGGGGAGGAACTCTTCTTGAAGGACTGTAGTGAGAGCACAAGGAGTAATGGGTTCAAACGTAAACAGGGGAAGTTTAGATTGGATATGAGGAAGAAATTCTTTACTGTAAGGGTGGTGAGGCACTGGAATGGGTTACCCTGGGAAGTTGTGAATGCTCCATCCCTGGTGTTGTTCAAGGCCAGGTTGGCCAGAGCCTTGGGTGGCATGGTTTAGTGTGAAGTGTCCCTGCCCGTGGCAGGGGGGTTTGAACTAGATGATCTTAAGGTCCTTTCCAACCCTAACTATTCTATGATTCTATGGTATTGTCCATAATATTTTGTCTTTTATACATTTACTGCCTGCTGACCTTGTTAGGGTACCTATGCAGATGTGTAAGTCCATGTCAAGAATGTACAAAACTAGCTGAGTGTTTATGCACAAGTAGAGCTATCTACAAGAAAAAGTGGAAGACTTTTCTATCAAAAACCCAGTAATTTCAGCAAGACTGTTGTCTTCTTTCAAACTTATCTATTTCGGTTTCAATAAAAGAGTAAAATAAGTTACAATTTTAAAGTGTAACTTCTCATAAATTGCTACAATCATCATGGTTTAGACAGGAAAAAATTGTTGAAATCACATCCTTGCAGAATGGAAATCTGTGAGCCAAATCTGTCTTGGAGTGCATTGAAAATGAGACTAATTTTTTTTTCTTTCTTTTTCCCATATGTTGTTCAGGTTTTCATGAAATAAAATTAAACATTTCCAAGTCCTTGATGAGAATAAACATGTAGCTGTAAGTTAGGGTATTCCTGTATTCATCTTAGTGGTGTGCTACCTCTGAAAACAAATGGTGGCAGATTCATTGCCAGTATTGTTTATGTATATAGTTTGATTCAGTCAGAATGGCATAATTACTCATCTAAAACCATAATTCAAGTTGATGAAATGTATCATATAAATCTGTTTTAAATGACTGTAGTTTAATATTGAATTATTTTGTCTTAAGCTTGATAAGAGCACGTTTCCTGTTTTATTTGAGTAGAATAGTTTCAGAATATTGGAAATTTCTTAGGTCACCATAGTGAGAATTGGCAGTGGTAGTGAACAGCCAAAGGGAAGAAATGGCATTTTTTTTAATGTGGTACTCAATTTAAAAAAAACAAAACAAAACAAAAAACAAACAAACAAACAAAACCAAACACAAAAAAAAAAAAAAAAAAAACAAAAAACAAAGAACCAAAAAAATCCAAAACCAAACAGATTTGGAATGGAATAAAAGAAACCATACTACTGCTGTAACTGAAGGACAATTAGACATCAATGATCCAATATGTTACAATATCACAACCATGGCAAATATTTTTCTCAAGTTCAAAGTTAACCAACAGGTACAACTCTAAAGGAAACCAGACATCACTGGTTCCAGTTTTCACAGAACTGTATGTTTCTATTTTAAGTAAAATGGAGGAAAATAAATGCTTTTATTGGATCCTGGGGCTATGAACATGAAGTATGGCTTTGTGGCACTGAACTAAAATCTCTGTGGTTCAAGCTTTCTCTGACTACATTCTCTATTGATATTCTCTAGCTAAAGCCTTTGATCTGTACGTGCAGGTCAACTGTCCATACAGGATAACTCAGTATCATACCTGAGATACTGCTCAGCAGCAAATATTTAGGGAAAGAATATAAGAACTATGTGATATCTGGTGCTCAATAAATCTTCCTGGTTTTGAACAAATTATGTTTTACTGAATTTACAATCCAGAGGTTCCTCCGGACCATCAGACTTCAGAGATATGGCTGATTCTCATCTTTTATGAATGTTCCAAACCCTTTAAATGTGTGTATACTTTTGGGTGATATCCTGTGGCTATGAGTTCTACAATTTAATCATTTTCTATTTAAAAAACAAACAAACAAAAAAAAGCAAATACAATGCCTATTGCATGACCTTTTCATTAAGTGCTACTTACTACTTGTGTTGAAAAAACCTTAGTATTATCTTCATCTTTTACATTCTGTATATTTTCGTTGTATCTCAGATTATTTCCCTCCCTTCCCCAGGTGCAGAGTTCTGCTTCACTGATGATCTTTCCCCATATAAAAGCTGCTTTGTAACACTGACCGCCCTTGCTGACATTATCTTCACAGAATTAGTTTCTGATTTTAGAAGTTACATAATTTTCATTTGTCTAATATTGCCTGTGTTAGATAAAGCCCTGATTCCTTATTGTTGAAGTTCATGTAGCTCCTGCTACAACTAAGGACTTTGCAAGGAATGCATCATCCAACAGCTGTAGCAGAAATGAGAAATTGAAGAATGGTGGAAACATGAGTCAAAGGAAATGCTCATGGGCCACCTGCCTCAGAGCACAAGCAAAGGCAGAGAAACTGAAGTTTCTGCATGGATGATATATACTTTCCACGCCCATTCAGCTGAATGTAGGCGAGCTGCCACTGACTACTTACATCTTCGTATAGTTACTTGGCTAAGAAGAAGTTAGAATCCAGCTGTCGTTACTGGACAATGCCAAAAATAACACCTACACTTACATTCACAGTTTTTACCCCATGCTACTGAAGACAAACTTTCTACTTGAGATATCCTTCGCTCACCAACCAAAATAGTTAATAGTTTACTCCTAATAGTTATCACCTTTTTAAACTCTTTTTGTTGATCTGCTAGTTTTTAACCAGTTTGATTTTAAATAAATATTACTGCCCACATAATTCCTGTGAATTTGTAACATCTGTGCAGTTATTTCAGTCAATGTAATTGGGTAAGGTAACATTATCACTATCAAAGAGTCAGTAATTTTGCATTAATTCCAAAGTGGTACTATGTCCTGGAGGAGATCTTTCTATGCTTATTAGCAGTGCCAGGATTTAAGATTCTGGTGCACATCAGAGATACATAACAAATCATACAAAAAGCAGCACTAATTAATTAATTGAAAAAGAAGAAAATCTGAATATTTGTAGCACTGAATAGATCTACAAGAGCCTTAAACTATGTTTCAGTGACTTTAATTTGCACAGCAGTTGGCAGTGCAATTTCTCCTGTTAACTAAATTTTTATTCACTGTGAAACTTTCATTCTTGTACATCCTAAAAATATGTGTATAAATTAAGTTACTGATGATTTGTTGATAAGCTTATATTGGCTGCTGCTGATAAATAGAAGGCAGTAGAAGAATGAACAATAAATTGTATTATAGAAGAGTGAGTACAGAATCTCGCTACTATCCCTTTTCATGCAACCAAATTATATTTCGGGACAGTTCAATTACAACTTGCTTAGGTCAGGCATTAAATCTTCTGTGTTGTGCAACATGCTGCCAAAATGAGTGACATTTCCAGATCATTAGATTTCTTTTAAAATAGAATTTCAGGAATGTAAGAATCTGTGCTACATCTATGCAAATATAATTATTAGCAATAGAATTAAGGGGTATTTATAGTGAAGTCTTGAAAATAATGCAAATATCCTCTACTGTACTTTTAAACCACTTTCAGATTTACCACTGTAAATTCCAGGGCGAGGCCCTTTCAAAGCTAATAATACATATTAAAATATGACATAACATTTCCTTATTTTCCAGAGCAATCATTTAAATAAAAATTGAATAGATTGTGTAGCTTTTAGGAAAAAATGGCAAAGGATAGAGTGTTTCACAAAATCATAGATTGATTTAGTTTGTAGGGCACTTTGGAGATCATCTAGCAAAGCCTCCTGCTTGAAGCAGTCAGCTACAGCAGGTTGTTCAGAGCCTTGTCCAGTTGAGCTTTGGTTATCTCCAAATTTGAGTTCCCACAGAATGCCTGGGCTGTGTAAGTCACTAGTAACCCCTCTTTGGGGGGAAAAAAGCCTAATCAAAATTTCTCTTGTTGCGACTTGTATCCATTGTCCTCTGTCACATTGCTACAAACTTCCAAGAAACACTCTCCGCTCTGTATCCTCCTATTAGAGGAGGACCACAGTAAGATATCAGTAATTACATAGGTATTTATTTATTGTTATATTGTGTCCTGGGTTCAGCAGTAGCAGTCATTTTTCTCCTTCTTGGTAGCTGCTGCAGCGCTGTGTTTTTGACTTTAGGCCTGGGAACAGCGCTGATAACACCGATGGTTTTAGTTATTGCTTAGAATGTTTTGGTTTGACCAAGGACTTTCTGAGTCTCATGCTCTGCCAGGGAGGAGGGGAAGCCGGGAGGAAGCAGAAACAGGACACCTGACCCAAACTGACCAAAGAGGTATTCCATACCACAGCACATCATGTCCAGGATGTAAAAAAACAAGGGCAGAGACCCGGAAGGGAGGGTGGGGGGGTGGGGGTGGGGGTGGATGTGTGTGTGTGTGTGTGTGTGTGTATATACTGCTTGGTCGGGCTGAGTATAGGTGGTGAGTGATTGTATTATTTTCCCTTGTATTTGCCTTGTCATTATTATTATTGGTGGTAGCAGTAGTGATTTGTGTTATACTTTAGTTACTAAACTGTTCTTATCTCAACCTATGGGAGTTGCATTCTTTCGATTCTCCTCCCCATCCCCCCGGGAGCTGGGGGGAAGAAAGATGGGGGAGTGAGTAAGCAAACTGCGTGGCTCACTGGGCTTAAACCACAACATATTGTAATAACTGCAACTGCCTTAGATTTTTACTTTATAAAGTAGTTCCTTGGCATTTGTCAGAATACCTGTCTCAGCTGCAGATACCATGGAGTTTGCTGTTCAGACATAACCCTGCCTGTGAATGCTGAAGGCAAGGCAATCTTTCAAATTCCCTTGCAACAACCAAGAATTCTAGGGTAGGAACCCCAGAACAGTAATTTTTCCATTTAGACCGCTTGCATCCAAGAAGAGAAAATGCAAAAAGTGGGCTGTTCTGGAAGGCTACATCTAGAAAAACAGTTAGACTGGAGGATAAGGGAGAAATATGGGAGACCTACATACCACTTAAAGATGAAAAAGATCCATGTCACCTCACCAAACACACCTATTTGTCAGTTAGGCACAGGCAGAAATTTCTCCTGTTGATGCACCTTAGCTGGAAAGTTCTAATAGTGTTTTTTGAGGAGTTATATATCTGAGAACTTTGTTTAGATATGATAACCTTCTATATAAAATGCAGTTACTCAGTACTAATAGTGTACTGGTAAAAATTCTGTTAGCAAAATATTCTCTGATCTGCAGAAAGCATGCATATTGTATGACAAAACAAGCATTATATTAATTTTAAGGCAAGTTTTGTATATTCATGGATTTAAAAGAAGTCTTATTAAAAATAAGAAAACAAACATAAATATACAAAAATATATGCACACATTTTACTTGAAAACTATACGGTATTTGAAACTGTGTTAGAAGCACTAGGCATGCAGGCAGAGTGTACCATAATTCTGTCCTTTTTCACATATACTCAGGAGTGATTTTGCACACAAGACATCCTTTGCCCAGAAGAGAAGTTGATAGAGCTTTGCAGGCTTTGCATCTCTGTCAGCTTGAGCCTGTTGCCAGTGTCTGAACATTCAGTGATTTAGCAGTTACAGATACACCTCAGGGAACCTGAAATAACTCAGGTATAATGTGCACCAAGGACAGACAAAAATCTCAACACCATAATGTACTAAAAAAAATAAAAAATGCTATTAAATTTCCATCACCACCATCTTACTGGTAACAGCTATACTTTCATATGGATACATGAGTCATAAAAATAAGTAATTAATTATAAAGGACTGTCTCAAAATGCACTAAGTAGATGTCATCACAATTCTTTAAGTGCGGCTTCGAAGTGAGTAACATCAGCAGTCTAATTATCCCATGGAAAAACCTTTATATGCTAATTTAAGAAGTATCTGGTATTGGATTTCGTAGTGCCTCACTGCTGGGTTGTAAGCGTATTCTTCCGTTAACCTTTAGACAGTTCCTTGCATAATGCTCCCAGATACTACACATAACATTAGAGAAACCTGCATCTTGAAATGTTCCCTAGGAGCAGAGAGGAGATGAAAAGTTACTCAAAATTCACTCATTCTGAGTATTTGAAAAATATTGCAGTACTCCAGCATAGTAATTGTGCTGCTTTAATACAAGGAGCCTGATGAAACAAATAAATTATGCCTACTAATTTTAGGGCCTGTGTGATCTGCACTGATGAGACATCATATCACTGTTCTGCACTGGAGAGAGAGGGTGCACAGTTCATGCTGGATCTCAGTAAGAAAGGCCTGACAACAAATGGCTTGATAAAACTACTTTACTGAGACCGAATAAGGAGTGGAATACAGATAGCAAGTAAGTATTACGCCCCTTCAGATGCTGGGCACGCTGTATTCCTGCAGTTTCAAATGGACCCTGGATGGATTTTCCCACGGGACAATGTAGATCCTGTGCATGAAAGGAGGTTTACCTTTTTTTTTTTTTTTTCTGGTCATTTGAGCTATTGCATAGTTTTCTTAGAAGAAAACAGCTCTATTCATAAAAGATGTTCACATAAGAACACCTTGCTGCACTTTTAGTTAAAGGCAAGACTACGGAAGTGGCATAATTTGTGGTACCACATGGGAGCTGCCCGCAGGCTCCTCTGTTATAAAGCAATGGCTGAGGTTATTGTACAGCTAAGGGATTTGTGCAGCACAATGCAACCTCAAGGTGCAGCACAGACCTACCAAGTTTAACTGCTATGTGGATCACTACATTGACCCTATACAATGGTATTCTGGGCAGGATCACTACAGTCATCTGTTGTGGTTTAAGCCCAGCTGTAAATCAGCTACAGTTCGCTCGCTCACTCCCTCCTCTTTCTTCCCCCCAGCTCCCGGGGGGATGGGGAGGAGAATCAAAAGAATGTAACTCCCACAGGTTGGGATAAGAACAGTCCAGTAACTAAGGTATAACACAAACCACTACTGCTACCACCAGTTCTAATAATGACAAGGAAAATAACAAGGTGTCATGGGTTCAGCAGCAGTCATTTTTCTCCTTCATAGTAGCTGGTGCAGTGCTGTGTTTTCAATTTTTGGTCTGGGAACAGCGCTGATAACACCAATGTTTATGTTATGGCTTAGAATGTTTTGGCCTGACCAAGGACTTTCTGAGTCTCATGCTCCGCCAGGGAGGGGGGGGGAGCCGGGAGGAGGCAGAGACAGGACACCTGACCCAAACTGACCAAAGAGCTATTCCATGCCACAGCACGTCATGCCCAGGATGTAAAACTGGGGGCAGGAACCCGGAAGAGTTCAGTTCACAGCTCGGTCATAGAGTGGTGAGCAATTGTATCCTCTTTCCTTGTATTTCCCTGGTCATTGGTGGTGGTGGTGGTGGCAGCAGCGGTTTGTGTTACACCTTAATTACTGGACTGTTCTTATCTCAACCCGTGGGAGTTGCATTCTTTTGATTCTTCTCCCAATTCCCACCCCCCCCCCCCCCCCTCGGAGTGGGAGGGAAGAAGGAGGGGGAAGTGAGTGGCCGGGCTTTGTATTAGAAGGGGTGAGCTATTGTATTCTTTCCTTGTATTTGCCTTGTCATTATTATTATTGGTGGTAGCAGTAGTGGTCTTGTGTATACTTTAGTTACTGAACTGTTCTTATCTCAACCTGTGGGAGTTGCATTCCTTTGATTCTCCTCCCCATCCACCCAGGAGCAGGGGGAAGATAGAGAGGGGAGTGAGTGAGAGAGCGACTGTGTGATTTACGGCTTAAACCACAACACAAGGGAAGAAAATACAGCCACTCTCCACCTATACCCAGCCTGACCAAGCAGTGATCCCACTATTCCAGGTAACTGTGTCTAGTTTTTACATCCAGGGCATGACGTGCTGTGGTATGGATTACAGATTTGGTCAGTTTGGGTCAGGTGTCCTGTCTCTGCTTCCTTCTGGTTTCCCCTCCTCCCTGGCATAGCATGAGACTCAGAAATTCTGTAATCAGAGTAAGCATTTAAGCAGTAACTAAAAACATAGGTGTTTTCAGCACTGTTCCCAGGCGAAAAGTCAAAAACACAGTGCTGCACCAGGTACTAAGAAGAAAAATGACTGCTACTGCTGAACCCAGGACACATTCAAATGGACTTCTATTCTGTGTAATAACACCAGAGGACAACCCTGGAACTGTGGTCTGGCATTGGCAATGATATAATGTTGATTATTCCCTGCTTACTTGCCAAAAGATCAAGTAAGGACCTTTAAGACCATGAAGTAAATGGTTGAAGGCTGAACAACTGTCCCCATTATGCAGGTAAATGTTTTTAATTCTTATATATGTCAGGATTGTCTTGTGTTCTTGTAGTATACATGTGGAAGGTAACATTTTGGCAGTGCTTAACACCTTATTTTATAGTTAAGCCTGATTTTTGGAGGCAGAGGGCTGGGTCAAGTAACTACTAAATAAAACCCAGAATATTCCAGTGTATTGAATATTCCAGTAAGCTCCAAGTTTATAAATGACTTTCCAACAAATTATGAGAAAATGCACTTTATGGTTAATATTGTGAAGAAAATAGGTGACTGAAGCAGACATGGGTAGTAAAATTTGACTGAAGTTTTGGGGTTTAGGAAGCCACAACTCATTTCACACTTTGTCCTTTCACACAGTTTTGTCAACTCAAAACTCCTTGCAAAGTTGTGATTTGGCTTCTCTCAACTGGAATATGTTGTCAATAATTGTCAATAATAATTGTCAATATTGTCCATCACCATGTTGTTCAAATAAAAAGTAAATATCCCTTTGAGATTACAGCTCATAGTATTCTAATGTTCCTCCCAAGTTTGACTCCTTTTAGATGGGTTCTGCTTTTTGATTAATGACTTTATAAATCTTTCACAGTCTTGCTGTGAAGTTAGTCTTTGTTCCCACATTTAGATCTCCCGAGAGATTATTTGGTTCAATGATCATAGTTCTTGTCATTCAGCATTTTCTGTTTCTGAATATTCAAATCCTAAGGTTGCAGTCTCACAGTGGTGTGCAGTGTTTTGTCATCCTCCCTGTGTATGCTTAAATAGCAATACAAGTACATAATGCATTGTTGAAAGACATTCCACTGAGAACTCTTTGAGACCTGTTGAAGAAACGAATTATGGTGTGTGATGGCACAGTACTTTAAAGGTCAGGAGCTGTTCACAATCTGAACTAGCTACAAACCAGAAATCACAGAATTGCATTTGTTTAGCCCTGTGACTGATACTGCTCTGGAAGCAAAACTGGAGCAGTCAATGGAGTCTTGAGAGTAATTCAACTTATTGTCTAAAGAAGACATTTTGTGACTGGTCAGATTATTTGCAGTGTAAATTCATTGCTTTGTACCAGCTTAACTCAAATGCTTAAATATAGTGGTTAAATTCGTTTTTTTAAACATATTCATCTGGTCCCATTTGTGTTGGCCAAAAATTGCCCAAATGGTTTTCAGATAGAGCTTGAAAAGGTCAAAAATCTCTTAGAAGTTTTGTGTCAGATCTGCCAATGCCATGCAGATATTTCCAGTACACTGGGTAGTCTCAAATGATACCCAATGCCTACATTTTGGCAGTTGAAACTCGGTTATCAGATATAAAGATTCTTTAACTAAGTGACTTAAGATTTATTCCATGAGGCTCACAGATAATACCAGGTGTAATTGGGAAGTTCTTTTTCTGCAGCTGTTGTGAGCTCAGTTTATAAACAGTGAAAGTTAATTTTTCATACATGTAAAATAAATTCTACTTAAAGTTTTAGGCAAAAAATACAGCTTATGCAATGCATTCATTAAGAACCATTCATACAGAAATACTGAACTATTCAAGAGCACTGAATATGAGACAGCTAAAGATACCTGCTGATGAGATATTGATTCATAGTACATCTAAAGATCCTGCAACATGTGGAAGATATTCAGAGAACTGTTTCCGACCCCAGATAGCTTAAGAAGAAAACTGTAGGGTATGATGACACTGTTTGACAGTAGATATGCACTATCTCTGTCTGTATTTAAAGCCAAAAGTCAACCCTGAGCTGCCAAGCATGGAGAAGCATTAATAATGAATCATAATATAACCTGTTTCTCAGGGTGGGTAAATTATGCTCAGCCACTGACAAGCAGCTTCTCATTTTGTGCTGAACCTTGACTTCAAAGCATGGTAGCTTGCTTGCACTGGAGAGAAATTTTAGTAACATGCATGTCATATTTCTGTAACTGTTAATGCTTACCAGAGTAATACGAATGTCTGTATCATCTAATCTGCTATGTTTGTGAGGTGAGCTGTTCAATGACCCTTGACCAATGATGTATATATGATTAGAGCAGGATAATCAAACATTAGTTATGTCATCAGCAAGTCACCTTTTAAAGGCAGTATAAGGCAAAACAGGGACTACAAAAGAAACCCTAAAAATTACAAGGATGGGACAGCGATGACCGTGCAACTGGAAGTATGGGCTAACATCAGAAGCCTTAAAGATCTAAGTGTATATTGCAACAGATTAATTGCTGACAGGTTCACAACCACAAAACCAAACCTTTGAGGGCTGTGTAGGACCAGTTTTAGGGTGTTAGTTGAGCTTATATAGAATTGTGTAGCAACCAGTATAGCTGCTCATGACTGTCAATATGGGTAGAGCCATCTTTAAACTGATAATAATGAAAGCCACTATTTGTGCAGGTGCCTTAATTCACAACTGGATATGCAAAACTCATTACTCTCGTATCAAGTGTTGCTAAATATGTAAGTATAGTTTGACTTTGCCTTAAGTTGCTTTCTTTTGGTCTGACGCCCTGCTCTGGAGGTGTGCTTCTAATTTTGATGCTATGTTCTAAAGTTTTAAACAGTTTTAAACTGTCAAAGAGACAGTACTGGGCTGAAGGTCAAAGACTAAAACCACATTTACAGATGGGGAACATTTATTTTTTTCTGTTTTAATAGGAGAATCATATGTGCACATTATGAAAATAACTGGTCAATATTCACCCCATTACAAGGAAATACAAGCTTTTTTTTAAGTGGACTTTGGGTTGCTGAAAAGTGAGAAAGCAAGAAGGAAGTGAGATCTGGCATAGACAATTCTGCTTAGCTTATCCACAAAAGCTACTTATGGAAATGAATTTCCTCTAATAGTGCTTCTGGGTGCGTAAAAGTCTCTAATCTAATGACAATCTGTATACTAGAAGACAGCCTGGAGGCTGAACATGGCAAGTGTTCTATATGCTAAAATTATTCAGTCAATTTGTAAGATTGGTCCATGTCACTGATTAGGTCATGTGATGTTGCAGCTATTTCCGACTTTCCTGAAAGTAGGTTTTTTTTTCTCCTTTCTCTCTTTAGCATTTATTCAGAAATTATAATATACACTTTTTAACTGTGTAAGAAGTCCAATGTAATTTAATATCTGCAATACTGAATAATATTACAACTGCTTAAGACTTGTTTTAAAAACAAAGATCTATTTTACAGCCTAGTAAAGTAAAAGGACATCTGGCTAAGTCCTGGTGTCCTGGGTCTTGGTAGACAGCAAATTGAACATGATCCAGCTGTGTACCCTTGCCATAAAGAAAACTAATGGTATTCTGTGCTGCATTAGGCAAAGCATTGCCAGCAGGTGAAGAGAGGTCATCCTTCCCCTTTATTCAGCACTGGTGAGGCCCCACCTGAAGTGCTGGGTTCAGTTACAGGTTCCTCAGTATGACAGGCATGGACATACTGGAGAGAGTCCAGTGAAGGGCCATGAAGATGGTGAAGGAACAGGAGCATCTCTCCTATAAGGAAAAGCTGAGGGAGGTGGTACTGTTCAGCCTCAAGAAGAGAAGGCTCAGGGTGATGTCATCAATGTCTGTAAATACCTGAAGGAAAGAAGCCTGGTTCTTTTCACTGGTGTTCAGTGTCAGGACAAGGGACAATAGACACAAACTGAAACACAGGAGCTGACATCTGCACATCAAGAAATACTTTTTTTACTGTGAAGGTAACTGAGCACTAGCACAGGTTGCCCAGAGATGCTGTGGAGTCACCCTCATTGGAGATACTCAAAAGCTATCTGGACATGGTCCTAAGCAACTGGCTGTAGGATGCCCTGCCTGAGCAGGAGAGTTAAAAAAGGTGACTTCTAGAAGTCCCTTCCAACCTCAGTTGTTCTGTGATTCAGTGTTTCTAAGACTTGTGCATCCACACTGAGACAAATCCCCTTGAATAACAAAATAGCATTTTTATTCAAGATCTTTCTTGATCCTATGGTAATTCCACAAAGAATTGCAATATAATTAATCACAGAAATACACTTTATATGTAAAATGTGGAAGAAATTATAAAATTCACATGCTGAGTGATGTGAGCTTTCCATTGATGGCAGCAACCCTAATTCCAGTCTGAAGACTAATGTATTTTTGAATTATTAATTTATAATTTGTTTTAACTGTCCCAGTAGAAAATCTGTGTGACTGAAACAAGGAATCTTCTTTCACTTGCAAACTTAGTGATAATGCCAGAGGCAATTGTTCCACTTTTGGAGGCGCAAAGTGCCTGCAAAGGTCAGTGCTTTCCAGTCTTACTAACTCAAGGAAATGGATACCTGTATTTTCTTTCAGCCGTAGCTCTTTAGGGGAAGAAGGTGCCACATGGCAACTAGAGTACACTCTTGATATAACTAGGCCTTTATTCTGATAAGAATTATGTAGCACTACCACAATATAAATCGTAACAACAAGCAGTGTTAGGCTTTATCACATATTCTTTAAGTGACACCAAAACCTGAGTAGAAAACAATTTCTGGATACCAACTATTGGTTTTACTTGCCATAAATTGCCCAAAGAGATAATGCTTTCTGAATTGCTCAAAAGTTTGCAAGTCTGCATTCCATCCATACAGGAATAAACAAGTCAAGTGCACAGTTTCAAATTTCAATAATTTACTGAAGAAAAATATGAGCCAGCCTCATGTGTGTGTCAAGAACAGATTATCTAAAAGAGCATAAGCAGTTGCAAACTGAAATCCTACAACAGGTTCACACATCAATGTCCAAAGTTCGTACCTGTGCTGTGAAAATTTTCTCAAAGGAAAAACCAAATTCCTCACTTAAAATGTGCTTCAAAAAAAGTAAAAGAGTGGCATTCTTGAAATTTCAATTTTCTTTTGAAATACAGCACCTTTTCTAGAATAATTTTGCAAATAAAGATCTAAATTTAGGCTGGGATTTTTAATTTATGCTGGGATTTAGGTCTCTAATTTCAGTCTGTCAATATATCTATGTGAATAGAGAAAGTTAGCAACTATATTTAAGTGTTTTTGCTGAATTGGGGTCACATAGCAGCAAACCAGCCCAGCAAACCTTCGGCAGGCATTAACTAGGAAACTCTCTAAGAGTTGATATTGCTGCTGCAGCTGACAGAGAAAACTTAGAAACTGAAAAATCATTAATGGAAGCTTAACATTTTTTTTAAATAAAATTGAACAAAATCCCTAAGGCAGATAACTGTGGAAACTTTCATGAAACAAGGAGAGCTGAAGACATGATTCTGTTTCATCAGTAAGGACAGCAGTAAAACTATAAGCCTTACACTGGTATGGCATAGCATAATATATTAAAAAGAATTCTAATGCCTTTTTCTCTTTCATATTTTTTTCATGCTTTCAAAGATAAGCACTGTATGAGATTAATATTAGATTGACAGGGACACTGAATTGGAAATTCATTGGGGGTTTAAAATGCCATGTTCCAGGATTTACTGAAGGGATGGGGAAAACCACAGAAAATGGCATTCAGAGTAGCAGAGCAGCGACCTGCTGATATATTGCCATTTAAGTTGAAATAATAAGCATAAGCTAAATAGACATCAATAGTAAAAAAAAAGTCTACTATAGAACCTTTAAATTTATTTATTTATTTTAGTAATAATTCTAGTAATCCTTATATTCCTAGAAAAATTAGAACAGTGGTAATAATTCAGAGAAATTAAAAAAAAAAAAAAAAAAACCTTTAAAAGACATCAGAAGTTTAGATTACCTTTGAATGGGCAAGTTTGACTTTTTCCATAAGTTGCAGTAATTTGGGTTCATGCAAAGGTTATTAAACAGTTTTCATAGGAGAAGGCTATTTAGAAGCAGTCATAAAAATAAAGGGAAAACCAAGAATAGTGGAGGAAAAATAAATTGTGGGGACAGCAAGAGGAATATGCACCTTATTGTGTATGACAGATCTTGAAATCAGCTGTGTAGAAGGCATATGGATGAAATAATTTTAACCATGCTATGCTATATGTAGATAATGTCTTTCATTTTAACGCCCATCAGAAATTCTGAAGATAACTCATAATAACTTACAATCGCCTCACTTCCTTCTCATCATCAATAACTTATGGCATTCCCTCTGCCCTCACTGCTGACTTACTAACATACGCTTGTAAAAATATGCTCACATATATTCAAAAACTTTGTTATTGGGGTTCTTTATGAGCACCATTTTGCAACCAGAGCTTCATAGGGTCTTTAGCTAGGACTTGTCTGAAGATGTGAGTAGGCAACAAGAAAAATGAAACATGAAATGAAAATGACTAATAAAAGCTGAAGATATATATATTTCATAAATATTATTTGAATGTATATCTACATACCTATGTGTGTAAATCTACATGCATGAGTTTTGACAGTGTTTGAACAGACAAATGTAATACTGAAGGGAACACACTTCACTAAATTACCATATGTTTCAATTCTTTAAGTGTCATTAGTGCTGCTGGTTAAATGATTCTCTGGAAGCTAGTTCCTGGCTGAATTTAAGTCTTCTTTATTTGTTCCTATTTGTAAGGATTATGCAAAACTACTTTCTCTTTCTGGCTGATGTATTCATTATTCACATAAACATAATAAATGATTTCTCAAAAATTTTCAAGCTATGTATTCTTTGCAAACTATTTGCATTGACAACTGAGTGTGATATGTCACATAAATCAAATTATATTTTTATTTTCTCTAATTAGATGACTGAGACTTTTAAAAAACTGGAGAATAATAAATGGCAAAAGAAGGAAAACAAAACCCAGCCAGGCTGAATTTTTGACATGCTTGTTTATGCTTAGTTTTGTAATGTTTTAAGAATTTATGAATATTTTCATGAATAAATAACTAGTCATAAATGACAAGTAATGTAAACTAGCATATAGCAGTAGTATGTTTCTTTGGTAAAATATTAGCGAATTAGTTCTTTCTGTATTTGACCAATCCATTCCACACAGAGAATGGAGCTTAAATACACCAAACCGTTTGGCAAAAACTGTTAACATTTTTATGGCTGTGGTGTCTCAGGAAAGTTTAGCATCATAAAAAAGACTTCTTTTTTTGTATTGCAGGTATTTCTGCTGTAATTTTTTACTTTGCAAAACTTCACATTCAACGTTTATAGCACAAGAAGTTTTTTCCAAGGTATCTTTAACTGGGTAAAGGTTGAACTTGGTGCTCTTAAAGGTCTTTTCCAACCTAGTTGATTCTATGATTCTGTGACCTGGTGTTTGTTATGTTTTTGTTTGGTTGGTTGGTTTTATTTGTGGGTTTTCTTTTCTTTTCTTTTTTTTTTTTTTTTTTTTTTCCCTTTAGAATGTGAGTTACTGGACTACATAGCTATTCTTGCATTGCTGGATCAAAAAATAGTGCCATATCCAAAGACAGAATAAAAGCAACAAAGAAGGAAAAATATATGTTTATATAATGCAGTCCAAAGATTTGAGTTCTCAGTGAACCAGTGCCTCACAACTTCAGAAATAACTTCTCTTTCCAGTCAGCTGTAGTTGCTGGTACAGGTGGAGAGGTCAGCCAGTCCTGGGAGGCTCATGTGCTTCTGAGGATAGAGCTCTCATTGTGGACAGGAATTGCTGCCCTCTGATGCAGCAGATAAGAATCACTTGAATTTTAACATGTGTTATAATAAAACCAACTTTTACTTATTTTCCATTTATAACTTCCTTGTCACAGTAATGCAACTGTGTCTCTTTCAGAAGAAAGATGAGAGGAAAATTGTTATTAGATATATTACTCTGTTTAAATAATTGTGGAGCAATTAAATACCGAGGTGATGACGGCTATATGAATGCTTACACAGATAAATAGGTGATACTTTAATGTGCATAATAAAGAACAGGGTTTTTTCATTATATGTGATTTTTTTTTCTCTCTTGAACAATAACATTGCCACATTCTTTTCTGACAGTTATAGATTGAAAGGGCTGTCTTCAAATCTTGAATCCAGGTTAGCAAAGCTCTTTGACCTCAGAGTAAAATATTAATATAAGGTTTTCAAACTATAAGCTATCTGCTAAGTGGACATAAAAATTATCAGAAGAATATTAAAAGGGGAATCAGAGACACAAAACTATACAAATAATTGAATTACAGACTGCTTTTCAGCTAAATTGTTCTTCAACTATATATACAGTAGATTGAAGATGAAAAAGAAAATTACTCCACTGAAATTATAGCTGAAAAGGGATAGGAAGGATAAAAGAAAAGTAGATTTGCTGAACTGGTGCTTTACTTACCTCATTTCAGAGGAAAATGAGGATGGAATGCAAACAAAGACAGGAATCGTATTTCTTGATATAGCCAAGAACAGAGGTATTAGTTACAGTGTGGATAATAATAGAAATAGCATCAGATATAATAATGTTCTAATTGATAGTTTATTGTTTTTCTTTTTCATGCACATTATATTTGTACATATATTTTGTCTTCTACTTCTCACTGTCCTTCAAAGCCTTCACTAAATGAGATTAATATTTACATCTGAAAGAACAGTAAATTAAAAATGTTATAAGCAAATTACGATTATATACATAAGAGGTCCTAATGAAATTTTGCAAAAATAAGAATAGTGGTAGAAAAATTTCAGTTTTTGCTATTTAATTCATGACAGTTCAGCATAATGCAGTGAAATTCTGGATCCTTTCAAAGAATGAATTTGTACTGCATTTCATTTTGTGTACAGTGATATTCTTAACTTATTCTTCTGATAGCAAAAACGTGGTTTTGTTATAAATTTAAAGAATAAACCTGTAAAATTGAACAGGCAATAATGTCTTCCTACTAATCAAATAAATTAGGAAGAGATTAGCCCTCCTTAAAGGAGTACATAAGTTCAGATGCAGAAAATAATTGTATAATTATTTAAATATATTTTTTAATTGTTTTTTCCCAAGCTATGTATGTATCTATATAATTATAAATTGTAAAAATTATTTATTCTTTGCTACAATGAAGCACAGAAAATACACTCTTGGTTGGGGAATAGTGTCCTAAAATTCAATATAGGCTTGCCAAATAAAAATTACTACAAGTACACAAGCAAAAGATGGTTTCAGTTCCCTAATTCTCAGAAACAAAAAAGTTTAGAAAAAGGTATGTTTAGGCCTAAACTGATGTGACTTGCACAGCATAATCTGACATGTTTCTACTTGTATTACCCTTGATGATAAGACAGTCTTTGATTTGTTTCTGTTGTAGAATGATGCCACTTATGTAGCAGCATAGAATGTGTTCAGTAACAAGACAAAGAGAAGTGTCAAATAGATATGGATAGGCTGAAAAAAAAAATGCCTCAGTTGAAATTCTCAGATATTTTTTCAATATGTATCTGAACATGTAAGGTTCTTAAATGTCTTCATTAATGCCAAGCACATGTCCCAGTGTTTTGCTAAAACAGGTTTAAGACGCTCTTTTCCTATCCTTATAGTGTACCTGTTAGAGCAACTTTGTATTAAAGTAAATCTTAAACTTTCTCTTTTGCTTCTTATAAAAAATTATCACTCATAAAGTGTGAAAAGTAATCAGAACCCTATAGCAAGTATTAATATTTCTACAAAATATTTCTATAAAAAATGCAAAAACCCTCTTGTGTACAGTTTGAGACACGTTTATTTCCAAAGTACCGAGTCAGCATTTTCATTCACATGCCAGGATAAAATCTGAAAAGATGCATATCATTATGAAGGGCTGCTTTAACATCCTGATGAATTTAACTTTCAATTTTTTTTTGTTTGTTTTTTTTTTTTTTTTTTTTTTTTTACCTGGAAGGTGCAAGATGGTCTCTGCAATCTATAAGAATATTACAACCCGCAAGATTCTGAAAAGCTGTGTCCGGATAATAAAAAGGGCTTGAAAAGGATGCGCTACACTCCAGGTTTGTTGGCACATCCTGACATAAGTTCTTGATGTTGCTCATATGAAAACTGGATACCCTCTATTAAGTATTTAATTTAGAGACTCTTTGGTTCTACAAAGAGTATTGGTAGTGAAAGCCTAAAACCATTGTAGCATCATAAACAGTTTGGGTTGGGATTGATCTTAGAGATCATCCAGTTCCAACACCCTGGCACAGGCAGGGGCACCTCCCACTAGACCAGGTTGCTCAAAGTGCCATCCGGCCTGGCCTTGAACACCTTCAGGGATGGGGCAGCCACAGCTTCTATGGACAATCCATTCCAGTGCCTCACTCGTCTCATAGTAAAAGAATTTCTTCCTGATATCTTAATCTACTCTCTTTCAGTTTTAAGCATTCCCCCTCATGCTATCATTACATGCACTTGCAAAAAGTCTATCTCCAGGTTTCTTTTAGGCTCCCTTTAGGCCTTGAAAGGCTGCTCTGAGGTCTTCCCTGAGCCTTTTCTTCTTGAGGCTGAACAATGCCAGCTCTCTCAGCCTGTCTTCATAGGGGAAGGTTCTGGATAGTTCTTCAGCTTACCTAAATTTTTGAAGTCTAAACTAATTTTCCATGACTTCTCATTATATGTTTGCGGAAGAGACTTAATTAGCTAGAAACAATCTTGCTTTATTGTCTTGAGAAGTTAGACTTACGGAATGGAAAAGATGAATCACAGGCTTAAAATAATAATTAGATTTACATTTGAATACTAACATATGCAGAGTAATAAAGTGAACTTTGAATACCCTGGATGCCACAAAAGCTTACCAGCAGTCACCAGCTTTTAATATTTGCAACAAGTTACAGATAAACAAGGTATAAAGGCAGTTACTTTGCAAACTACTTGAATGTTCTGATGACAGATATGTTCTCTAACAGGTAGGAAATTAAAGAGCTGTGTCATTCTAGCTGTGACTGCATGGTTAAAACTTTTAGTAAATATTGACTTTCCAAATTATGGGCTTTATTTATCTGAAAAAGAGCTTCCCAGTAAATGAAACATTAATTTCCTAGGCTTTTATTCAAGGTGGATTTAGTACAAAGGAGAAAAGTATCTTTAAGAGACGGGATCAAACTTTGTAAAATATTAAGCTCTGGATTTTGTTGCAGGGTTATGAAATGGTAGTAGCTCTTCTCTTGACTTACTGTGGCACTTTGAGAAATCACCTATTTTATTCATTTTCCATTCTGCTACTAGCTTTTCAGAGGAGTTAGATTGCGTTATGATAGTAAGGACTTTCATACTGCTTTTCCCACAAATCCGCTAATTCCTTCAATGATTTTTCAGTGTTCAGTGTCCCCTATTTCATATACTCTCTAGCTCTTAAAGCCTGTGCATCAGCTCTGAGGAGTCTGGGAAACCTTTCATCACTATGTAGAGCTGAGGAAAGTATATTGCTCCCATCAGCACTAGCCTGTTAATGGCCAACATTTGTGTGATTCTACATCATGACAGTCCTCTGTGCCAAAACCACGGCTACATCTAACCTGCATAAATATTAATGATGGAGCCAATTGAGTACATCTAGTTTAATGAGGTTTTAAGATGCAATGGAAATTTTAGCACATAGTGCCTACATTCCTGGAGATACCCAACCCAAATTAACAAGACCACTAGCAACCTGCTTTGAGCAGCGGAGTAGACTAGATGAGAGGTCCCTTCCAACATCAGTCATTCCATGATACTGTGTAAGCTATGTAAGTCTATGCAAGCACAGTTACATCCTTTTGATGTGTATTATAGATGTATTGTGAAACCTGGCATTATGAGCATTTTATTGCATCACTACTGGAAAAAATAGTATTTGTAGAAAAAATTGCAAGAAACATTTTATTGAGGGCATTACTAGTAATCAAACTCTGCAAGAAAAGCTCTTAGTCCATACTCCTCTGAACCAAACAACTCTGTAAATTTGAGATTGAGTTTCCTTTGGCTCTTCCCCCTTTTGGGAATTTTATTGTACACAAATATACTCTGAGTAAGCTTTCTTCTTTTTATTTTTCTTAGTCATTTGCCGAACTGCTTAGAAAGTAAAGAAGACATATCTTTTGCTATTTGGTGAAAAACCTTCCCCTTTTGTATGTGCTTAAACCTTTGAGCTATTTTTAATCTACATCATCATGGCTATTTACTGAGATATTTTGGAGGAGAGGGGAAAGTCAAAGGATTCGTCCCTAAATCTCTGATGAGATACCTAAAGGTGAAGATTGCAGCATGACCCCATGGTGCTCAGAAGATCTTCTACCTCCTTGTAACCTGAATTAATAATGATGAAAGAAGATATGAGTCAACTTCAGAAAAAGTTCCACGTGACACTGACGTTGGAAAGAAGTTTTCTCCTCATCTTCAAAGGTATTCACTGAAACCTTGGAGAAATGAGAGATACCAGAAGAGACTGATTCTGTGTATCTGAGTTTCAGGAATGAAGGTCAAAAACACTTGGAATACCTCTACCTTAATCACCCTGCAGCATGTATAAAACCTGTTCTTGTTTTAGGAAGATAACTAGTCAATCTGGAAACTGGTCAATCTGCTGGTGATAGAACAGTCTTAAGTGGAAAACTAAGTAACAGTTCCATAAAGTGATGCATATTAATCTGTCGTTTAGGAGGAAATACTGACACTTGTTAGTGAAAAAAAAAATTATATATTCTGTCCCATTAACAATCCAAATTACTCCAAAAATAAGGCCTATGTATAATTTTAATCTACTGAGATATATGATAGTCTAGCAACTTCATGAAACGCATAATTTTAATCTACTGAGATAGATGATAGTCTAGCAATTTCATGAAATGCATAATTTCAAATTTTAACAGAAACAGGTACGTGATATCGGACAGACACCTTGTATAGAACCAATTTTTACTGCTCCAAACTATTCAAATACTGCCAAAAAACTTTGCAGATATTTTTCTCCAGAACATTTACCAAAAGTGGAAATTTAGGAAATTGTATTGAAATTAGTTCTCTAAAATTTAATCTCAAACCTTTTCCCAGTTTTCAAGATAATTCCATCTGATTAGTTTATATTGTTTTGAAAAGGCATTAAGTACACTGTCTACCCCTTATCACTGGTTTTATTTTTTTTTTTTACTTATAAACATTACAATTTCTTGTTAATGATATTTTCTAGTAATATGGCTGTAATTTCACATGACTGATACATTGCTTCATGATTCATTTTTTTGTTATCTTTAAAGACAAAAGTCAAAAAAACCTAATGGGGAAAAAAAAAAAAAAAACACAACCAAGACAATTATTCATATTTATGAGCTTTTAAATGATTTAGATTCTACGAATTAGTTTAACACATATAGTGAATACATTACAATATATTAATTCTGGATTTCACTGCCAGAAAACGTACTAATTTTATTTGATACAAGAGATGAACTATTCTTACATGATAACACACTAAAAAAAAATTCATTGCATACTTTTTCATGCATGGCATACTATATAAAATGGAAAATATTTATTAATAAAATAAGACCAATTTATTTACATTTAGTTGCTAAGAGTCATTTATTCTTATAATAGTATTTATTCTCTTTAAACAAAGTCTTGTATTTTTTCAAAGAAATATAAGCCTGAAGAAGAAAAAGGAGTGCCAAAGCATGTTTAAAACAAAGATAATGCTCTATCTCCAGAAGCACTGTCTTTCTTTAATAACCAAATGTTATGGTATATCTGCAGAGAATAAGACACACAGCTGCTCAGTTCTGCACAGTAATCTTTCCTGACAGTACAACATTGGCATTTTCAGAGAAAGATAGGAAGACTTTTATTTTTGACTTTGAAAAACAAATAGTGTGTTACTCTTTCAAAAATATATTCTCATCATGTAGAAACAGGGAAATGCTATATTTCTAGTTCAGTTCAAAGAATTTTTGTACTATTTTCATAACTAAGAGATAATACTTAATAATATATAGCCCAGTTTGCACGTTGCAGACATTGATAGCACAAATGTGAGGAAAATGGATAAAAATGTATAAATGGTCTCTATTCAGTGAGAATGTAATATCATATGATTTTTAAGAACGCTCAGTATCCACTTTCATTTCAAATACATTAGTATCTTATCTTCAATAGGTTAATGAATGTAAAAATTAATGAAGAAGTATGTGCAGAAAGAAAACTATATGCCCTTATTATGATGATGCAACTTTTCACCACTTTTGTTAAAGAAAAAAAGAATCAGCTGCTATTGAAAAGTCAATGCAGACATCAAAATTAAATTTGTTGCTACTGTGTGCATTTAAAATGACTTTTTTTCCTGAAGATAGGATTAAAAACTCTCTGTAATTACCAAATCTTATCTGTTATTTTATTTTAATTGAGTTTTGGGTTATGCTGAAAAATGAACAGTTTCTTTAGTTTCAATACAGCTAATGAGCAGAAATTTTCTAAGTCTCATCCTACACAGACAACAACTGAAGACAAAGTAAGTAGTTATGTCACTTTCATGGTGATTGCAATTACCGCCTTTGGTGATTATGAGACTAAATGGGGATCTTGTACAAGATAGACTGTGCAATATTTCAACAACTGAAATACCTCTGAAATGCTCTGTGTGAGCAGTAGAATTTTGGACCTGTGAAGGCATTCTCAGTTCTGTTCCCTTTTCTCATCCACATATACCTCTTTGCCCTCAGACGCTTACTTTCAAAGGTTTCAGTGAATTACTACCGCCAAATGCTGCTGAAGAAGGACTCTCTCATGCTCAACTACCTTCAAGAGTGAGTAAGATTAGGATCAAGTGAAAAATAAGGAAAAAAATAAAGCTAAATGAAAGTAGAAAAGGAGAATATAGACAACAAGGACTACAGTGATGTATGGCTGCCTACAATTCCTGAGATGCATTTTCCCTGTGTTTGGTTTGGACAAACTGATTAGGGAAATAGTAAGCGTTTCTCTGGGAAACTTTTATCTACTCAACTGCAATTTACTTCCTGTTATGTCACTGTAGTTACAAACACAAAATTTCTGTCAAAGGCACACTGGAGAAAAGTGGAGCCACTGAATGTTATACATAGATATCCAGTCTAAAGTGAAAGGAGGTAGAAATTCACCTTTCAAAGAAGCAATACCTACCTTCTGTGGTTTCCCCAGAGATGTTGTATAAATTTGTGGATCCTTTTCAAAAGTTTTCATCAAAATGTCTCTAGTAATGTCCATATCCTCTACTAAACAGTGAATATGAACCAAAAAGGTCTGTCCAGAAAATCTTGCATTTAAAGTATGAGACCAAAGATGAGTATGGATAAAAGATGCAGGTATTACACAAGGTAATAAGGCCCACGATGGTTGTCACTTTCTGCCTCTGTCAAACAGATAGGTTAAAAATGTCTAAATTTTTCTTTCAAAAAAGCTTGTTGATGAGACTTTTTTAGAAAATATCTTAATAGCTTCAAATAACTTTTTGGGTTTTGTTGTTTTGGTTTTTCTCTTTTAATGTGGTATGCAATAAACACTCTATTATACAGACATTCTACTACAACAGCCAGAGCAGGCTGCACAATTAAAATTATACTGCTCTTTCTTCGGTATTTCTATCACCCTAATTATTAATTCACCTAGTGCTGTGCAACAGGTGATCTTGTTACTGCTTGTGAAGTTGGTGACAAAAAGAAACCAAATGTAACTTTATGCTGCTTAAGTTCAGCACATCACCACTTTTGTCTAGTTCAAAGTGGAATTAAGGATCAGGTTTGACAAAAATTACATCCTTGATACATGAGCCTCTCTTCTGTACAGTATTAACATATCTCAACAGACTTGTCTCCACCTGAGAGGAAAAACCTTCTTTCCATTGTATGAGCACGCTGTAAAGAACACATAAGGGGCAGAAAGGAAGAGAAGTTGATTAATGAAAAGTATCAGCTAGGATGGGCAGTACTTAAAGCCACTAATAGTGTTTTAAGACTGCTATGCATTGACTTACATTGCTGCTATTTGCGGAGATGTTATGTCAGATCTTACCATCCTCACAAAAGTGAGAAATAAGTGGTAGGTGTCATAAGCAGGAAAATATTTCCTTGATCTAGTTAATAAAGAAATCTACAGATTAAGAATGTAAACTTCTTCTCTGGAAACCATGAAGGTAGATGGATTAAGACCTCATTAGTTAGTTGCCGTTGCTATTGATGTTACTGTTATGGCACACTAAGGGCAAATTTACTACAGCTAGAGATTGAGTCCTACCACCTCCTTCATTAGGGTAAACCAGAACATTAAGCATGTAGTGAGCTACACAGTACTAATGATGAAGTATACGATAGCATGACTTAAAAGCAGAGAGGAAGAACGTCTAAGCACCAAAACTGAAATAAAAGCCATAGCAGAGAATGCCCAGCTGGTCACAGAAGCGAAGGTACAGCAACATGCACCCCACCCTCCTACCTGCCTGAGTGAATTTGCCGCTGTCATTGCCTCTGCCACCCTCTCCTATACCAACTGTGTAGCTGGAGGAGACATTGAAGGAGTGGGAGAAGGAAAGGTGCCCTTCAGCAACTGGAGGTTGAAAATTCCTCTTTCATCATCTGCTTCCTTTCTAACATTTCTCCGTCTGACAATCACAAATGAAATCATTAAGGAAGTGGAGAGTACCAGTCCTGTTTATTTCATGCACCAAGTCCATATCAGAACAATTCCAGGCAACAACTTGCTCTAGGTTGCTGGGGAAAGAATTTCTGAAGCTGAAGATAGCAGCTGAGGCTGTTTCATTACATACCTCTGCCCTAGACCCTTGTTATATACGGGGGATCTGACTGTTATCAGGACTTTGAACATCTCTGAGCATATTCCTTCTCTATTGCCTTCTTTGTATTGGGAATAGCAGGAAAAGGGGAGCTGTGTAGAGGAGGACTGACAAGAAAAAGATTGTATATTCTTTTAGGCTGTAGCAAATGAAAGGAAGCTGATCCTTACTATTTCTGATTTTCTATATTAATAATTAGAACAATAGTAATTTTTCTTTGGTTACATATGAATATATAAGGAAGTAATTAGATTTGATAGGAAAATAGAACATGCTTGTATTTAAAAAAAAAAAAAAAAGTGCTTTCTCCTATTTTGTGTAATCCTAAGTATTATAGAGAGTAACTTCTGTGTTGTTGGTATTTTTTTAAACAAAGTACTTTGCCTTTAAAGCTATTTTTATTCATCCCTATAATGGTCTTTGTCTTCATGTCATGTATCTTTACCAATGAGATGCCCTCAGTGATAGATGCTCTAGCTGTTAAGTTTTGAAGCAAATCTGGGAAAGTGCTGCTTTGTTTAGAGTTTTGTTCTGGCAATGTATTTCAACTTTGTAATGTACTTTCATAAAATTGTGGGTTTAGTTCATATCTATCAATTACATCATTCAGCTAAATCACACAAGTCCCTGACAAACAAGGGCTGTTCCCTCATCTGACTCTGAGAATTTTCACAGTGGATGCCATGAGTATTTATGTAGAGCAGATATCTTCAATTAGTTAAAGCCAAAGAGAAATAAAGTTGACTGTGAAGGAACTTGAGAGATCTATAGCTGTAGGAGTGAGATCCATTAATCTACACAACGCTTAAATACCATGTGAGTAAGGATTATAAAAGCTACTCTTGTCAAAATAAATCTTTAATATTTGGAGCAGTCTGCCAAAATGCCTGTGCCATTTGATTAGTGTTTGTTGTAAGTGAAGCGAATTTGTTATGTGGAGTACATTAACCGGGCAATAATGTCAAGGAGCAATGCCTTACAGGTTGAGTAAATTACTGAGCTATTAAATATATGGTCTATTAAGACACTAAATGAATTTGCAGAATTTTGCTAAGGTCAATGAAAACAGCCAGTATAGAAACAAGCTAATTAGTGGAACTGATGAAGGTGTCAGCGGGTACATAATATACTATAGGTGCAAAGCACAATTGTATAACAGTCTTATTATTTTAAGAGGGGTCACTTTATATGAACCATGTTACAGCACGCTGACATTATTAACAGATTGACAGAAATTCATTGATGTGCATGTTTTGTGGTGAAAAGTAGTGTCAGTCCTAACTATACAAATGGTGAGAAAACATAGCGAGACATCACTGTGATGGTGAACCACTTCCCAATGTTATGTACAAAACTTGACATTGTACATGTACAGACAACCTCCACCTTCACATCTGGACTGCTGTGTCTAGTTCTAGCTATATGGTACAAGAAACATGGACTTTCTGCAGTTTCTCTAGCATAGAGACACAGAGATGATGGACTGGACCATCTGTTGTGTGAGAAGAGGCTGAGATGTGGGACTTGCTCTGTCTGAAGAGAAGATTCAGTGGGAATCTCATCAATGTGTGTAAGCGCCTGATGGGAGGGAATAAGGAAGAAACCAGACTTTTCTCAGTGTGCCCACTGGCAAGACAAGAGGCAATCGGCACATGAAACCACATGAAATTCCATCTGAACACAAGAAAACTTTTGTGTGTGTGTTTGTGAGGATGTCAAACACTGGCACAGGTTGCACAGAGAGGTTGTGGAGTCTCTGTCCTTAGAGATAATCAAAACCTGTCTGGATGTGGTAAAATTTGATTCAAACTAGTTTGTTCGTTTAAACTCCATGAGTTTCTATTCCCACTTGAAAAGAATTCTTGTTTGAATGACAGCTACTGTTTTATAGATCAAGACTTCATAAAGTTTTGCACATTTGCTGAATTCTTTCCTTGTAGAATTATTTTATTGTAGCCTCTTTCCTTTTTTAACAATATGAATGCTCAACAGGCATTCACTTGGATCAATATGTGTTTTAATAATTTTAATCAAACATTTTTTCTTAGAAATCCCTTGTGCTTTATACTGTTCAGTGTCTGCTGTTAATTTGCTTTACAAATCAGTGTGGCAAAATAATTTTTAAAAGTAAATTAAGCATTTCCACAGTAAACATTTCAGTTTAGTTAATTAATGAAGGACTGATCTGCATACACTCCTCAACATGACTGAAAATCAAAAACTGACATCGCCCCACAGGTTTATTTTCTTCATATTTGCTTTCTGAAGCAGTCAGCATTATCAATTATATATCAAATGAATGTGGGTATTAGCTGCCCAGCATCACAAATAATCAATCTCAATATTATCGATCTTAGTATTATAGTATACTGAACAAGGGCCATAGAACTAATTATATGGCCCAGGGTATCTTTGAATATTTTTTTGTTTCTTTGAAAACCAAAAAACATTTTTATTTTTAATCCAAAAACTTGATTTTATACCAAAAACTATACTTGCTTACTCTATTTCTGCTGGAGACTGAAACAAATATCAGTTTTGAGTTACATTTTCTTGTTCTGGTTTTATGTTGTTTGTGACTTGCTATCCTGCATGAAGGGACAGGGCCATTCCTTTATGAGTGCAGGAGCATGCGTGTCACTGGGGAACAGAAAGTAGCAGTTGGACAGCCAAAGGTATCCCCTCCAAATGGTCATACCTCAGGTTTTCTCTCTTTGTGACACCCCATAAGAAGTTGTAGGCTGCAGTGATCAGTGGTCTACCAGGGAATTAGATTATCCCCACAGCAGAATTGTCCAGAGCAAAACTGACTGAAAAACTTCCAGCAAAAGATAAGTTTTGTCCTAGAAAAGTCAGCTTCAGCTGAGAGACAGATGGGCTTCTGACAGAACCACCCTGACTCCCTGTCCAAGTGTATGAAGACAAGACGCCCCAAAACCACCTTGGCCCTGCAGTGGAAACAGTGCATCTGGTGATGGCATAGCAGGATTTATGGCTCCAGGATAGGTTTGCCAGTGTGACTGCAAAATTGGGGGCTCAGGTGGTACAACTGTGCCCCGGCTACCAGTCTGCCTGCTGTGATGCCAGGACTCTGGAGAGTCATCAGCTGAGTTGGACCAGGTACTGAACCTACAGCATGGACCCCAGCTGTACTGTATTTGTAAACAACATGAACCTAGACTAGTAAATAAAATGGGCCTTGTATGATTCCCTGCTTTTGAAGGTTTATAGAGAATACAGCTAAATATTTTTCCTCCAAAGCAGGAGACCTGTCATAGACAACAGCTTACCACAACTTGAATCCGTGCCCTAACCCTGTGCAGATTGCCAACTGAGATGTAGCTACTGAGAAGCATAGGCAAACCCCTGCTCACAGCATTTCCTGCTCCAGCATGAGCCATGGAGCCAGGGATCTCTGCAATGACAATTCAAGGCCCATCTCAAACAGGCTGGAAGGAGAGGGTGCTCTGGAGCTGTAGCACCTGGGTAGGAACAAGATAAAGGACGTTCCTAGAAGTTTACTAGCAGTCTTTCAGGTTTAGCAGAGGGTTACTACTTATAAACAATGAGAAACTTGACATATTTTATGCAGTAACTTCATTGAAGTCTTAACATTCATCTGTCACTTGAATTGCCTCCAGGAATAGTGTGAAAATTCATAAAAATAATGCATAGGATGTGTCTGTGTGTGTATCAGATGAAAATAAATAAGGAAAACCCATGTCAGGGGGGTTGGAACTAGGTAATCTTAAGGTCCTTTCCAACTCTAACTATTCTATGATTCTATGATTTATTGGTGAAATGCCACAGTAAAAGTACATTTACACCTTACTTGCATAACAGTCATTATGGTCCTTCATAGAACAGCCTCACACTAACAACTGTGTTCTCTTAAATACATCTGTACACCTTAATCAAGGGGTTTTCAAATACTTTTCAATTTCAAGGATGGTGTTGAAGGGTTACAGGAGTGTATTATATTTAAATAATCCTTGCATTTTCTTTTAGATGAGTATTAAATACTCTTCAGGCAATTCTATTTAAAGCAGTTGTGATTATTGATCTTATTTCCAACAGTAGTAGAAAATCCTAATTGAGACAAATAAAACAAAATTTATCTTTTTTTCATTAATTGTTAAGGAATCAGACCTGCTTTTTATATGTTTCTGTTGAACACATATTTACTGGAGCAAAGCACAGGCTAGATAATTTGAAGTTTCTCTACCTTTCTTTTGATCATTTACTGATAATTCTTAGTCATATTTCAGACAATATGCATGGGCTATATTCTGCTTCTTAGTTTATGAGTATTTTGTTAAAAGGAGACAAAAACATGAAAAAACTGTGATAAATCAGTGATGAATGACTTCTTTTGAACTTAAAGAAGACTAATTTGTTAAAAATTCATTAATTGATTACTACGGTTGTGATAGTGTTCTGGTTACCTGGTTATACATTATTTTGGAAATAAATTATTCATAAACATTCTTAGAGGATTGCTAATATTTTTTAGCCAGTCCTAGTTCCTGGTTGGAAATTACATCTGGTTTTGTGCCTGGATGGATTATTTCTTGCCCTGTGAAAAATTTCAGAATCTTGACTAAGAGTGAACAAAAACCTCCCAAAACAATGTGCAACAGTCAATTTTGAGACATTAATACTTACAGAGTACTATGTTACTGTAATAAATGTATATGATAGAGACACACATAGTCTGCCAAATATGATTAATCCTTTATGGGCATCCATAAGATTTTAAATAGGAGGGTAATGCACAGTTAAAACTGACATGAGCCAAAAACCTTAAAATCAGAAAAAGGAAGATTTTAAAGTACTGTATGAATTTTTAAAAATTATATAACTTATTCAATTGGTCAGCAAATGTACTTTTTTACTTTCTAAGATCATTAATATTATTTTTCTTTAATCTTTAGCCAACTATTTGGGCTACGGAGCATAGAGAATCTGAAATTCAAACCAATTTTAATAGAAATAACTGTCATCAACATGACACTCTAGGAATGCACTGTATGAGTTTTGTAACAACATAACAGAATAGCTACTTGTATGAGCAGAAAGGTTCATGTGTGACTGAATGAACACTAAATACGACTAATAGCAAAGGACCAAAGCCAATAAGCCATCTCTGAAAAATACTAATCTAAACTTTTAAGTGAACACCCATGAATAATGAATCCAACCAAAGACAATCAAGCCTGGTTTAAGTGATTTGCATGTGATTTGCTAAACAAAGAGAAGGAGGTAAGTTTATAACAAATAGAGCAATCACCTCTGAACAACTCAGCCAGTTAAGATGTTGTCCCTTCTCTCAGGAACTAGAGATAGAAAGCTATCAAGCTTGTCTCCTAGACTCTTGGCTCTTTTGACTGATTTTATAATAATTCTCTATTTGCTTAAGCAGAATGAGTTTCTTTGAGGGATTAGACTCTGTCCACTGAGTGGAGAAAATGGTGAAAATGTGAATTTATGGTTCATTCTGTGAAGTTCAGTTATTTTATTTCTGTTACAGCTCTCTTTGAATGCCTTAACTTTAAATCTAAATGAAGAGCTTCCCTCATGATGCTCCAAGAAAGTTGACTGTAACTGAACTGATTGCACTAATTATTCAGCCCCTTTTACTCTGAAGTACTATTCATGTTTCAAATATTTTTTAAATATTGAAATACATGCTCTTCACAAGATAGCATGGAGGAAGTTGCATGTTTACTTGCAAAGAAATAAAATTATAAGCTGTTAACTTGCCTAACATCAACTCTTTTGTGTGCATAAGCATCATAATATCCCATATCCTTGCTTCCTCCTGGCTCAGTCTTGCATCTTCAGTGACTTAACAAATTACTGGTGTTGTAAAGGAGGATCTTGGCCATGCAACCCATTTCTAGTGGTACTGAGTTGTTTAATATATTCTGTAGGAGAGTCCATAAGTTTTCACTGACAGGACGTATAAATACTGTGTTAGTATTTTAAAGATTAACTCTTTCAACTTTGAGATGATACAGTGTTGTCAGCACTGTATTCATATAATAATACTACACCACCTGAATTATAACAACTTCAAATGCTTTTGAAAAAGTGTTCACAACATCCACGTGAAAAGCTGTGTTCAATTTAAAGGTGGTATGGAGCTCATTAGAGAATTTAGCTTGGGATAGTAGAGGAAGTGGAGATGTATTATTCAGAGCAGGCATATACAGTCTTTTTACATTCATGTCCTACAGATGCAAATCCTTATTAGAATGTGTGATTCTGAATGCTCTATATATATGTTTGCCAGTTCTTCAGACATAGTTTATACAGTCTCCTTCTTCTTTTTACTTTTCTTCTCATTGTATAAACTTCAAATGCAGTATGTAGCCATTTATACTCTGATGCCAAAGACAATTCACTGTTATAACAGCATATATCTTCCACCACCAGCTGAACGTGAAGAATCCTCCTTACATAGTTTAATGAGCACCTCTGCCTCTGGGTTCCATGGAGTTTTCCTCAGACAGTTGCTGATTAAAGTGGTTCTGGTTATATATAGTTATTCCCCATATAACATGTGTTGTGCTTCTAATTTGCTGACTTGGAAACACCAGCAAAGAATTGTATTGGGAGTTTTAAATTTTAAGCATTACATTATTAAAGAGGTGGTGTGCCGAAATGCAAAACTTTAAAAAAAAAAAAAAGGTAGAAAATCTCCATCTAAATTGCGTCTTTAATACACTTGAAGCACTAATACCCACAATCACTCCAGAGGCCAGCTGCCTGATTAAAATTACTGGTCCAGACCTTGTGAATAGCTGAAATAGCTTTATATTAAAATAATAAAATAATAAAACCAATTTTGGGAAATTCAGACACTTCGAAATTTATGACCTCTAAAACTTTGTAGGTCATAATCCACTAAATGTAGAATCAGATTCTCAGGGCGTATCTGTCTTGTTAGATATCTAGAAGCTTAGATGTAATTCATATTATAAGCACTATGAAGTGGTTCCTTTTTAAAGATCTATGCACCTAACTTTCCTAGGCCACTGCTTTTCATTGTTCATTCTCAAAAGCACACAGACTTTCTCATGTGACCAACAAAATTTTGGAGATCCAGCCTCAAGATCATGAAAAGAGATCCTCAGAATAGTTGTTTCTACTCCATCTAGACAGACTATGTAAGCAAGCTTATACAGACTATGTAAGCAAGCTTATCACACACAAAAAATTACATTTGATAACGGGACCTTACATGTGATATTGGAGAAGCTGATAGTCAAATCTTTGTTACAGAAACCTGACTTAGGGCTGACAAACTAGTCTTCTGGCCATGATGGTACTGGTTGCTGGTGTGTCTTAATCAATACTTCCTTTTCAGCCTCTCCACATAGATATCACCAGTTCAAGTAGCACTGAATAGAGAGGCAAGGACTCAGTATTTGTTCCAGTGTTTGACCACCCTCAGAGTAAAAAACTGTTTATGTGTTTAGATGGAACAATGTGTTTTCACAAAAGTGTTTTCATTATTGCTCATTGCTTCTTGTCTTGCCAGTGAGCACTACTGAGAAGAGTCCGGTTTCCTCTTCTTCATTGCCTCCCGTCAGGTGTTTATACACATTGAGAAGGTCACCCTGACCTTTCTTTTCACACGGCTGAGGAGCCCCTGCTCTCTTAGCCTTTCCTCATTTGAGAGATGTTCTAACCTATTCATCAGCTCTGTGGCCTTGTACAGGACTTGCTCCAGTACATATGCTTCTTTTGCTGAGAACACAGGACTCCAGATATACCTCACCAGAGCTTACTAGAGGGGAAGGATCGCCTACCTTGACATACAGACAACACTCTGCCAAATGCAGTCCAGAAGGCTATTGGCTTTTTATTTTTTCACAAGGGTGTGTTGCTGCCTCATGGGCAGTTGTCCACCAAGATCCCAAGGTCTTTTGCAGAGCTGATTTCCAAATGGTCAACCCCCAGCTTGTGTAGGTACATGGGCTTATTCCTTCCCTGGAGCAGGACTTCTTATTTGCCCTCATTGAACTTAATGAAATTCCTTTCTTCCCAGTTCTCCAGTCTGTCCGGTTCCCTTTTAAAGGCAGCACAGCCAGCTGGTCCTCCTCCTAGTTTTGTTCCACCTGAAAACTTGCTGAGGGTATATTCTGTCATATAGCGCAGGCCATTAATTAAGATATTACAATACTGCATCCAGTATCAACTCCTTGGGTATACCACTACTGACTTGTCTCCAACTGTACTTTGTATGACTGAACTTAATCCTCTGGACCTGGCTGTTCAGCCAGTATTCAATACACCTCACTGCTCACCTATGAAATACTTTCTCAGTTTTAATGTGGTGATTTTTAAGGAAGACAGTGACTAATGACTGGAGGCAGTGTCAAAGGCTTTACCAAACTCAAGGTAAACAACATGCACTTTTTTTCCCTCATTCACCAATCTATTCACCTTGTCCTAGAAGGCTTTTAGACAGATCAAGCAAGATTTCTCCTTTGTAATTCCACACTTTTGCCATGCTCAACAAAGCAGCAACTTAAGATTTATAAATATTTAGATAGGATACCGTTTCACAAGGAGATTACTTAAGTATCTTTGATACTGAGTGTTTGCAATGGTTTCAATCAGCGATAAAATGGAGAGTATAGAGCTCCACAATAGCATCTTCTTTTGTCCCTAGCATCTTCTTTTGTCCCTTGTCAGAGGGAGGATCCTGCATCATACCAATATTTAGTCTGGTCTTTTTGGTGTTCTTATAATTTTTAAGGGCCGCTGTATGGTTTTCTTATAGTGTTCAGTCATACTTACTTACACAGTCCAAAATTCTTTTTTAGAAATTATTAAAAAAAGTTTTTATAGTATGAACAAAAGTTTAGACATTCAACTGAACCTGAATCAGTGCATGTTGTTCTTGAATAAAATATTTTTTCCTCACCAATCAACCATTCAAAATTTGGTAATAATGCATTAAAATATATTCAAGGCTGAAAATCTGGGTTATTTTCAGATATGCAGCTAGTAACAGCTGAAGTAATCGAGGTTTATAATAGAAGTGTTAATGAGCCCTGAACTATAGCAGAGCAAACATAAGAGTCAGCTATTAGAGAAAGTAAAGTTCAAATAACATACCTGAGCAAGCTTTATGTTTGTTGAATACCTCTTTGATAAGAGCCTTAATCATAATCATATACTGAAGAAAGGATTTTGAAAAATATTTCTATATGCAAGAAAGTTTTTTTTTTTTTTTTAAGAAGTTTGTTTTGTGTGGGATCGTTCTGAAATAATATCTTGAACTTTAGAGGGTACTGTAAATTTGGCTCCAAGGTTAGAGATGAAAAATGCCAATTAAGTTATCTAGAGTAGCCCTTTGTCCTACAATACTGACCTGGCCATCTTGACATGAACCATGTAGTTTAAAATCTTAGAAGGAAGACGTAGGACATAGTTTGGAAAATCCTGCCATACAAGCTTTGATATGCAAGACCTGTCAATGGGAACCTATGTAGAAAGGAAGAGGTAAAAAAAATGGTAGACTTTGTAACGGTGTTTAACCATTACATCATCTAAAAGAACAATGTGATCAATGGCTCTCTTCCTGCCCAGACTCTTCCCATAGATATTTGAAGCTTCTGGAGAATCAGCTGCAGCAGAAAATAATTACTTATACTAATTCTCCATTTCTGTGTCATTCATATACACTGTGTATATGATATCTCTAAATTCATGTCTCAAGGGAGTCACCAATTCCTGGTGATCACTGGATCTTGGATCACTCTGCTAGGTCTAGGAAACCGTGTCCAGGAAGTTCTTTCCTTGATTAAAAATAATGATTACAATAATTATTAAAACTAGAAATTCCAAGTAATGTCGAAGGAAACCCAAAACCTTCATGAATGAACATCTTTTCACATAATATTCTGTGAATCCAGGAGCTTAACTTCTCTTCAGGCAAAGTGGTCATCATAATTTCCTTCCATACAATGTACCTAACCAAGGTATTCTTTCCAACTAACTAAAAAATTAAATTGGTATTATTCAAAATATGATGAAAAATAATGAATTGTATATATTTGGTTTAGTTCTCCTGAGCATGAAAATGTCAGAAAGACAAAAATCTACTCTCAAAAGCAAGGTAAGAAGACAAACCTGGTAAACTGACCTGCAGGAAGCATCATCTGGTTTTACCGTCTCAAGATAAAGGGCTTCCTGGTTGTGCAAGCCTGTAGCAGACTCTGCTATAATGTCACCTGTCCATGTCCTCCCTATAATTCTTGGTTGGCTCCGTGCACTCTAGCTGGTCATTGACATCGAGGGTGACAACCCCATCTCGTCTCCCCTTCTCCTTCCTGAAGAGCTGTATCCTTCCATTCCAATACTCCGGTCAGGGGAAAGGTACATCTCACCACATCTCTGTGATGCTAATAAATAATAGTTATACAGGTGCATGTACATCTGTATCTCCTCTTATTTATTTCCCATGCTACATGTATTTGCATTAAGGCATTTAAATTGGTCCCCCAGTGAAGCCAACTGGAGTTGCAGAAAATCCTTTGTGCTGTTCTTCAGGTGTTCTCCTGTTGACCTGTAACCCCTCTGCAGGCTCTGGGCATCTCTTGCTGGCATTGGCATCAAACTGGTAGGATTGGGATAGGTTGAGGCTCCCCTCACCCATCACTTTAGTTTAAAGACCTTCACCAGATAGGCAAGCCTATGACCAAAACAACACGTATACAAATAAGCTTGGAAAAATATTAGCTCAGTAACTGTCTTCTGATGAAACAATTAAACTTGAATAATGACACATACCATTGAGGGGAGCCAAGCCAAAAAACTCTTCTGGGCAATGCATTGGTGGTGTTGGGTAGGTGTTGGGAAGTGAGGAAGAGACAGCTACAGCTGGAGATGCTGTGCAGGAGCAGGAAGAAACAATGCAGGATGTCTACAGGTTGATGGCCCAGTGAAACATAGTAGGAAAACAAGGTTTCAATTGAAATGGAGCAGGAATACAAAAAATATCTGACACTAGCCTGCTGCCTGGCTTCATGTGCTCCAGGTCTCTGGAGACGTAGCTTCCCTGTCTAGCTTACCTCTAGGATAAATTCTGTAAATTCCCAAAGGCAGGTTCTGTAGCTTGTTTTGTTCTCTGAGCACAAAAGTTCCCTGATGACAGTGACAATTTCGATTTTGCCTTGTTTTTTAGTTGCTTAGGGTAAATGACTTGATTTACTCAGGGTCTGTCTATCATCTATGCAAAACGGAAATATTTTCTTACTCTTCAGTTAATAAAAGGGTAAAATAATCAGATAATTCAACACAATGAGAAAAATACCTCTGTACATAGATATAGATTAGATATAGATATAGATGATATAGATAAAGATATAGACTAGATAGCTATAGGTATAGATATAGATATAGAGATAGAGATAGAGATAGAGATAGAGATAGATAGAGATAGAGATAGAGATAGAGATAGATAGAGGTAGAGATAGAGATGATAGAGATGAGATAGAGATAGAGAGAGAGAGAGAGAGAGATAGAGATAGAGATGATAGAGATAGATAGAAAAGAAGACTTGTTTTTGGTGAATACCAACATGCTGCCACCCTACAGTGGTGACAATTTAAGTCAATCTTGCCTTTTTTAGGGTATCCTGAAACATCTTCTTTCTGATTTTCACTAAAATATATAGTTTTCAGATCAAGTTTAGAATATGGAAAAATGGTGAATCTTGGAAAACATGGTGTTCCCTTTTGTCAGATGTATTGGCATTGTATCTTGATAGGTTTTTCTGTCGTACAGTGCAGAGCTGTCTGATAAAGAAGGTCGTATAAGAAACATTCATTTTAATAGACATGCTTACCTGCTCCAGTCATTTAAAATAAAAATTGTTTAAAGCAATAGCATATGTTTGCAAATTGGTCAGTGAGTAACAATGCTTTGTATCTCTTAATATAAATGCCTCAAAAGGCTTTGAACTTCACAACAGCTCTGAGGATGGTATTTTGATATTCTTTTTGCTGATAGATACATGGATCTCAGGCATTTTCAAACCCATCAGTTTTAAGGTCTTGGCTGAGTAAGGCTGCAGCATTTGCTTGCTTACATTTCTTCTTAAAGGGAAATAAAGGGGAGGAGAATTCTGATCTTTTACCATTCTTCTGCTTTGTTCAGAAGTTATTCCAGGTTTAACAGATGGCTCATGCCTCATTTTTGAAAAAAAAAAAAAAAAACAAACCCCAATCCCAAAATCAAAACACAAAACAACCAAAACCCAACAAAACCCAACCCAACCCAACCCAAACCAACCAACCAACCAACCAATACAAGCACCTTAAATGCACCTAGAGGTTGCAATTTTTAAATTAGCATGTTCAAATTAGGAACCATGAAAACTTTCACTGAAAATTGTTTTAGAAATTATTTTCTTTATACCCTTTTGGAACAATGTGTAATGTCTTCAAAGGAGAAAAATGTCATTTGAGCTCAAACAAAATATATATGCATACATATAATGATTAAAATTATTACAAAATTGCTGCCTAAAGCTTATATCTTACCATTTTGTTAAAAAAAGGAAAACTTTCTCAAAATTGTCCAGAGGGGAGGTAGAACTGACAAAATATTTTACAATCAAAATATAAGCTATAACATGAATGTGAAGTACATAATGAATAATCTATTGAACTGTTGACAAAAGACGCAGTCTGCCAAACCAGATATTAAGTTTTAGAAACTAGAGATTCTCAGAGAAGTTCATGTAAGAGCTGCATGTTTTGTTCTTTTTAGCTTCTTTTGAACTTTATAGAATATAGCAATCTCTTTACAGATATGGAAGCCTGCTGTCTATCCTGTAGCTGGTCCTGCTATGAGATACTTAGATACTTATAAAGGAAGTGAAAATGCTTCTTCTTTTTGAAATGTAGTAATTGTATTTACAGCTCTGTGTTTTCCTGTTTTCTCACAAAACCAACAAACATGTAGCCCAACATCCTTAATAGCAAAAAAAAAAAAAAAAAAAAAAAAAAAAAAAAAATATATATATATATATATATAAAAGGAATCATTAGGCTGTGGATTTTGATCAAAACCAAATGTCAGAATTCATCCATACTGCGCACAGTTTCTCTTCTGGGCACCTCCTTCTATAACCTTGTCCCAGCTCATTTTTTCTGTATAATTCTTCACATAATACTTCTGTAACAAGCATGTTGCTTTTCTTTGAAACTAAATAGCATTGGTTTTGATATTCTTCAGTGTTGCCCCTCTCTCTGGCTCTTCCCATAGCAAATAATTTGTCTCTTACCATTACCAGTTAAGAATCACAAAGCAGAAAGAAGAGTTACTAACAAGCATCTTGGACCCACAAGCCCTGCTGTAAATGTACACAGAAAATGCTCTTTGTGGTGACAAAGCAACAAATAGAAGTTTTCACATCGCTGCTGAAATTGCCTTTCTCCAAGGGGAAAGATACAGTGTCCATGCCTCACTGAACATGGATTCAATGTATTTCTATTACAAGGGACAAGAACTTCATTATTCTTTCTGCTATAAATTGATGAGACAAAAACCCTGAGTTTTTGAAATGATGCTTTCTAAAATGAACCCTTAGGTCATTACGAAATAAGAACCTCTGTCACTGTTTCCGCCAATCAGTGTCAGCAGACTATTAAATATAATTGCCTCGTTATTTTTGTGTTGACATTTATTATTTCCCACCTGATAAAACAGACTCCTTTCCTCTTGAGATTGGTGGTCCTCCTGGAGTTTACATCAATATAACACTAAGGCAAAAGATAAATGTTTCTGGTTTTCCGTATAAGAAATGTCCTACATTTTATAGCACAGTTAGATTATTCCCTCCAATAAATTCCTTCATATAAGAGAGAGCTTTGAAACTGTATATATGAAATACATTTTTCCCTGGAAAGCTACATCAAGTCAGCATTTCTGTTTCTCTTAACAGAACACCTTTTCTTTCTTACTGTTCTGTAATGGGTCTGATTCACATAGAGTTGTTCAATGCTGCCTGTATAGCCCTAATTGAAAGTCATTGATATGATACATCTTTTTAACAAGACACTATATGAAAGTGTAATGATTAGTTTGCTCTTTACAGCCTCATTTCCTGTCCTCTAAACTGGTAAATTGCATGCATCAAAAGAGGTAGGTAAAAAAAGACATTCACAGTTTTAGAATTATTTTCCAATTTGTCTGTCTATATTAATGGACCAGCATTTAGTCATCTGTTTATAATGGGAATACTTCATGCCCAGAAAGGGGTCCTTAAAAATAATTTCACTCATATGATAAGGCAGCACAGAAAAGGAGCACTTCTGGGATTCAGATTGCTGATCCAGTGTCTATGTGCTATGTGAATTTGTACAAGCTCCTCATCCCTCTGACCCTGTGTATCTATGTGTGGTTCAGATCACAATCTCTGCCTGACAAGAGCTGTTTCTTGCTCAGTGTGCCTGTGTATGAATTGAATGCCCAATAGAATGGAGCATTGAGGTGCTTTTGCGTATTTGCTCTACTTTAATACCATCATTAATTATAATTTGGCAGGAATTAATGGTCTGAGATAGTCAATAATACTCATTCCAGTGAAAACCATGAATTACATTTTTTTAATATATGAGACTTACTTATAGATGTTGATATTTTAATATATAGTTCACTTTTAATGGCTTTTATTTAACCTTTGTTAAAGACAGAAAGTAGAGTGTTTGAGCTGTTTTTCTGCAGTCATATAGATAGTTTACTTTTCCTAAATTACATTTTTCATCTGATCTTTGGTTTCAGGAATCTGAGGTTATAAATATTGTTCCTGTTTCAGTTTCTTCACACATGTTGGTGATAATGAAAGAAAACTTCTTTCCTCCTGATTTTGGGGAATAGGCCAGTTTCATTCTGCCCAAATATAAGAAACTCCAGCTAACAAAAAGCTGATAGTACATAAGCTAAAGATCACCTTCCCACATCAGAAAATGAGGCAAGTGTTTACACGTCAGCTGTCCGTTCCATGGGATTCAGGAACGGACACCCATCTTATTTCCTGTCATTTCTAGGATAGCTGTTTGCAGTGTTTGAATGCTATTGGATTTTCACCTGTAGCTGCTCAACCAAATTTCTATAGAGAGCTACCCCTGTTCAGGACTGTCTAGCAAACTACAGCAAACCCGTGATAAAGCCCTTCTTGATGCATGAAGTTTGAACTGACTATGGAAGGAATCTCTTGGGTTTTTTCTGCTTCTTTTCTTCATTCAGCATCACCCAGAAGTGATGAACCTGGTGAAGGGAGATAATCGAGGGTAATCAGCGGCAAGTGAGAACACCAGGTACCTGGGAACAGAGGAAAGTGTGGGAGAGGGGGATACTGGGATTTGCACAGAGGCAGTGTCTGGGGACTTAGAAGAAAGGAGGGTCAATATTCCAGTGACATGTCTGGAATGCTCTCCCCAGCCTACCCACAGCATGGGGCCACTCTGTTGCTGCACATACACCTAGTTTCAAATTCATGCAATAGAGAGTTCATGCTAGGTGTCTGCATCAAATTTTTACTCTGTCAGTTATCATAGCTCTACTGATGCCAGTGGAAAGATGCCAGTTTGTGTGACCTGTGCCCTATCATTCTTTTGAAAATCTCATGGTTCAAAAGTCTTCATCCTGAACAGTGCTGAGTGCCTCCCCTCCCACAGATGCCATTAGTGATCAAATGCTTAGAAGAGCCAGCCCTTAAATCTGCCCTGTGTTACCCTTCCACCTCTATCATCTCATACAAGAGCAGTTCAGGAACAAGATGGGTGCACTCAATAAGCACAGTATTTAATATTCTTCTACAATAGCTCTCATAGAATTTTTCTGCTACCATCTCCCAAAATGAAGAGTATTTTAAAACATTTTAGGGAGCTTTTAAACATTCATTCTCACAGCAGTGCTAGTCAGAAAATATTGAACTTTTGCCCTATGCTGAATTTCATTTAAATCTTGTAATGAATTTTTTGAATAGCCAGTTTCTGTGATAAAATGCCAGGCTGACAAAATGTAAACTTTTTTTCTTTTCCCCTAAACGTGGAAGTTTCACAAGCAATCAAGTCATGAAAGATCTTTCAGGTTCAGATTCAGATTTTTCTGGTTCAAATGTCAAAGGGTAACATTCCAGTAATTACTAGTTTAATGGTTAGTTCCCCATCCAGCAAATCGGAGAGGCATGATCAAGACACAAATATGATCAAGTCAACAATATTTAAGCAGCATATTATTTATACAAGAAGCTCCCTCTCTCCCTTCCCTCCTCTGTTTTGGAAATGCATTGTATAAATGTAGGAGTTAGATATTCAGTAGCTCATAGCTCACTCTGCCTCTGATAAAAGTGTGGTATCTAAGACTACATCCCTGTTGCCTTTTAATTTTTAATGGCAAACAGAGAAACTGCAGTGCAAGAGACTGTTGGTGATATCATCTGGTACCTGACAATGAGTTCATCCCATCACGCTGCTAGAGAGTGACAGAGAGAGAATTTGATCTGGGGTCTCCCACATCCCAGAGGAATAACAAAAGCACCATTATCATGAGATGGATTCTTTCAATAGTCCCTGGGGTGGGAAAACTGTCCAGATCCATGGGATATTATATGCAACAAGGTCCATAAAAGTGTATTTCAATATACTTACTAACACTGCTATATGCTTGCTAACACTTACTACGCAAGCCTAGTTGGACTGATTTTTTTGTCATAACAACAGATACGATGAAGGTAAACTTAAATGCTGATATTGAATGAAAATAGAAACTTGTGCACAAGAGATTAAACTCTCAGCTCCCTCAGAGTGAAAGAAAGATTGTTTGTAGCAGTCATTTATAAGTTGTTTATAAGCCTTAAAATGTTTGCTATTTCCTATTTTGTGTTGACAAACTAGTCTGTCAGACATGATCAGTGAGGTGACAAAAACTAATCTTCTTTTCTTCCATTGGATACCTTCCCTCAAGCCAGAGTAGCTGAGAGAAGAGCTTTCTAATGAGAACTGGGAAGTATTTTCCAGTTATTTTACTCTTTCTTTCCACGAAGCCACTTATGATACTCCCCACCCCATGATTTTCTTCTTTTATTAATCCTTTTAATAACTGAGTTGTTCTTTGGACTGAATCAATTAGCATATAATGCATAACTTTTTCATTCAAGGGAATGTTTAAAATTAGTGGTGCTGTGCCCTCTGGAAAGAAGCCTTCTTTTACTGCTGCTTTGCTTCGGAGCTCCAGCAGAGAACATGTTGCTTTACTGATGCTTCCGTATCAAGGTGAGCTGTTTCTTCTGCACCTTCTTGGACAAATGTAATAGCTTGGGTTCAAAGGATATTTCTTTTGTCTTTTTAATTTTAATGAACACAATTAAAAAAGAGATCTAATGCCTTCTTTAGCCTCACCTTATTGTAGTAATATGTGATTTTCTAAGGCCATCTGAAGCAACAGTTAACAGAAGCCAGAAATAAGTAATACTCGACCCCTTTTTAACTGTTTTCCCTAGCTATTCTGGTTCCTGCTTTAGCTTTCTGAATTTCATAATGTTTTTATTTGAAAGTTAAGGAAGTTTTTTTTGCTCAAATATTGCAATAAATGAAACTGATAAAAACATTTAGTTACTTTTGAAATGTATTGCTATTAATTCAGGAGATCCTAGATAGTTTGCAGTTGTGGATTATTTTTTTCCCTTAAAAAAACAAAACAAATGAAACCAACCAACCAAACAAAAAACAACAAAGCAAACCAACAAAACAAATCCTATGTTTACATTTTTATCCATGAAGTTTTATTTAGCCTGCAATGACTGATGGAGCAAGGATTTAAGGTAGCTACAGGTACATTTTATGTAGATAATCCTCATAGTACAAATTCCTAGGTGTTAGGGAGAGTTGGAAAAAAAATACCCACAGTTCATGAATTTCTTATTGGAAAATTATTTGTGGTCTTTGTAGAAGTCTCAAAATAAGCCAGAAACTATGATTTTGGAAAGAGGTACACACAAGGATCAAATCTAATGCTCATTAAAGTAGAAAGGTAAGTAGTAATTACTGGAAACAAGGTGCACCTTGAGAAGCCCACAGGAAAGACAAAGGTTCTATTTGCTAAAGAAGCAGTTTACAACACATCAGCAAAGAATGAAGAATGAGGATGTTAATAGTGCCATGTGTTACTGGAGCTGCATTAATGTATAATAAAAGGACCAGGAGGACAATCTGGAAGACAGCAAGAATTATACCTTGAACAAAGTGAGGTGATAGTACAAAACGAGGAAAAGGTTCCCAAATTTTAGTTGCCCTAAAGTCAAGAATGTTAAAATGCTATGTGGTCAGAGTGCTGCCGAAGAGACAGCATGCCATATAAGTTTAAGTTTGAAGAAACCCAAGAACTAGGTGCTCACATTTCTGTGTTTTTTTCCTTTTTTTTTTTTTAACTTTATAAGATTTATATTGCTATAAAAAGTGCAGAAAATTCACCTCTTCCTTCTTAACCGAAAAGTATTTTCATTTTAAGCTTAACTAGCTTTTAAAATGGATCTGACAAATTTAGTTTTCTTCCACGTGAAGAAAACAAATCTAAATAAAGTGAAATGTGAAGACAAACCCTTTTCAAGGTTTCAAATAAATATTTAGAGCATTTCTGTGAGCTGGCTGTACAGCTCTCCACATTCATGTGAATGAAATGGACCCTCAGAGAATGAGCTAGGAAATATTTAAGGTTCTTTAGTTGTTTGGTCGTCTAGTTGTTTGGTCGTCTAGTCATTTTAATGTTTAAAATTTACAGCACAACGGAATTCTATGTTTTGCAAATGTGGAATTTAAGATTTAATTATCTCCAAGTTAGGATTTCATTATAACACAATGATGTTACATGTGATGTGGAAGAGGAGAATATTCAGAATATTAACAGGCTGCAAAAAACCTAAACTCGATTAAACCAGATCACTAACATGGAATCTATAAATAGAAAATAACAGTTAAAAATTAAAATAATAACCCCGATGTACAACAATGAAGGCAACAAGAAATAATCATCTAATTTGTGCATAAATTTGACTTCAATTAATTCTGTAGTAAAACTCATACTGCGTATTACTAAATTCTTGGGGTTTTTTTTCTCTAAATACTTTATAGAAAATGTTGCAATGAACAATAGTGACATGAACTTAAATTCAGAATTCTTATATTGACTTAAAATTGTGTTATCCGCCTCATTTGATTATTTGTTCAGAGTGTGTGTCTCAGTTTATAACTGTTAAACCAGTAGAATGTGATTTTTCTTCCCATTACTAAAATTCAGTTTGAGCCTTGAGTATTTCTTTGTTGCTTACTCATTCTCTTGACTCCTCCAGACTGTTCTTGCATAAATCTTCCAAAGCATGCATGTTTTCAAAGACCACCATGGTTTCTCACATTTTGGTTAATCATGCTGTTTTTAAATAATTTAGCAATTTCCCCTACTATGCTAAAATTTCTTTCTTCTTTCAACTGTATATTGTTACTGGTGGTTGTAGTAGTCCACCTATAATTCTTCACTAAGCAGACAGGCTATTTTGAATGAAAACTATAGAACATTGCATAAGACAGTGTTACAACATATTTATCTGTATCTTCTCTGTAACAATAGCTCCTTTGAAATGTCATGTATATTATCTACGCACATTTCTCTTTCCTTATCTGTAAAACTCAGTTAAGAAACATGTATGTGATTTTTAAAATAAAATACTGAAACAGATCTATCTATATTCTCTGAAATATCAGTTACTTTAAGAGATTTATTGCAGGTAATCAAGTCTGGAAAATTTTACTTCTCATACTGTAGGATTATTCCTCTTTACGTTCAAACACTAAAAAGAGACTATTTTTCTGATATATAGAGCTTTTTATCATGTTTTATAGAAATAGTAAAAGCGGGGTCATGAGCTTTATTGCATTTACATTTATCACATCTGTTGCAAAGGGGGATTCATTACAGTCAATGAATGCACTATGAAAAGGCTATTGTCACTTGGCTTTGTTCTAATTGCCTTTTATGATGAGTAGCTGATAAGCTGTACAAAAATAACATTTTGAATCATAAATTCAGTATACTATTTCTATTTTTTTCTGATAGATCCAGTAAAATTTTTAATGGCCATGATTTAAGTGGGGAGCTTAAATTGGTATGGTATGTATTTATTTTTCTTTCATTGCATTAGGCTGCTCTATGACATGATTAATATGCTTCTTTTACAGTGGAGAATGAAGATGACTTTTCTTTAAACTAGACATGTGATTGCACTGTAAATGTCTCTTAGGAACATTAGACACTTCAGTTTCGATAATAAATGTTGTCCACGTTATCTCTTTAAAACATGTGGAAGAAGAAGAGCCTGTACGCTAGTTATGGCACTGAAAGTTGCAATTCTATAAAATTTGTCATTTTCTTTTTCTTTCCCAAACTGTTTCAAAGAACTGCATATAATTTTTGCTTTCAGCTAGAGCTATTTCCATGGTAAAAGTTCTAAAAAAATGAACCTGCTGATAAGTGACTTGTTAATATAGAGTTCATACATTAATCTCCTGTCTTGCGCTAAAAACCTATGCAAATTATCAGTTGCATGAATAACAATCTCTGTGTAAACTGAAGGCCTTTTAATCTGGCCTAGAAAATTATCTATTTATGTTCTGGCTTTTTATGGTATACTTCATATGGCATTTTGTAAAGGTATACCTGTAGGACAATTTTTCTTGACTATGGATCTTCAAGACCATTTTTCGAATTGATCTGATAATTCTATTTGCAATTAAAACAGGCAACTAAGAATTAACTTATTGCCTCAATTTTATCAAATTTGTTAGAAAGCCCAGTTATTAAAAGATGGAATTTTCAGCTCATTTTGAATACTTCAAGAAACTGAAACTCATTTCTCATACAATATTCTATGTTTTTGCTAACAAACAAATTCATGGCTTTCATAAATGATCAAAAATGCTGTAGATGTTCCATCCCTGGGAAACATTCAAAGTCAGGTTGGAGGGGTCTTTGCACAACCTGATCAAGCTGGGTGGCATGGTTTAGTGGGAGGTGTCCCTGCCCATGGCAGGGGGGTTGGAACTAGATGATCTTTTTGGTCCTTTCCAACCCTAACTATTCTATGATTCTATGGTTCTATGTCCCTGCTTTATTGCAGAGGAGTTTGTAGAGATGACCTTTAAATGTCCCTTCCAATCCAAACAATCCTGATGCTGATCGATGAGACAATGAACATGAACCGGCAGTGTGCGCTTGCAGCCCAGAAAGCCAACCGTATGCTGGGCTGCATCAAAAGGAGCGTGACCAGCAGGTTGAGGGAGGTGATCCTGCCCCTCTACTCTGCTCTTGTGAGACCTCACTTGGAGTACTGTGTGCAGCTCTGGTGTCCTCAACATCAAAAGGACATGGAACTGTTGGAACAAGTCCAAAGGACAGCCACAAGGATGATCAGGGGTCTGGAGCACCTCCCGTATGAAGATAGGCTGAGAAAGTTGGGGCTGTTCAGCCTGGAGAAGAGAATGGTGCATGGAGACCTCATAGCAGCCTTCCAGTATCTGCAGGGGACCTATAGGGATGCTGGGGAGGGACTCTTCATTAGGGACTGTAGTGAGGGGACAAGAGGTAACAGGTTCAAACTTAAACAGGGGAAATTTAGATTTGATATGAGGAAGAAATTCTTTACTGTTAGTGTAGTGAGGGACTGGAATGGGTTGCCCAGGGAAGTTCTGAATGCTCCATCCCTGGTGGTGTTCAAGGTCAGGTTGGACAAGCCTTGGGTGGCAGGGTTTAGTGGGAGGTGTCCCTGCCCCTGGCAGGGGGGTTGGAACTAGATGATCTTAAGGTCCTATCCAACCCTAACTATTCTATGATTCTATGATTCTATGAGCAAACCACCATAGATGTTAATACACACAACTCGCATAAAAATTATTCAATAGCAGTTATTGTAACAAAGACAGTATCCTCTCATCAGGATGATATGTCTTATTCAGTGGATGTGAACAGTAAATTAGCCTCAGCAGATCCCATACTCTGTGTAGCCGAGAATACCAAGTGTGTTACGATAGACAGAATGAGAATAGGTAGACATCAGCATAAATGAAAAGCTTGCTAAAATACTTGCATAAGTAAATACATGCTATTAGGACATTTTCAGATAATAGATAATATGGGTTTAGTATTTGGCCCATAAAAGTTTATCCCTTGGTAACTGATTTGCTTATAGACGATGCTGTTAATAGTAATGAATATCTTATCAGTACAAATTCTATATCAGATTGGATAGCTATTTTCTCCTAACGAGATATTTGTGTGAAGATTTTCACATTCAGATTGTCATGCTATTTTTAACATATCCTTTGAATTCAAACACACTGGGGGAAAAATGTGATACTAGCATTTGTTTGGAAAGCAAGTGACATATACTTTATTCATACCCACAGAATCATATGAAATAAAGCAGATTTCCCAGAATCATTTCATCTACACTTGTTGGATTTGAGTACAAAATTCTTCAAAGACAAGGGAAGGCAAGGGAAGAGTAAAAAATGATTGCTAGACAAAAGATGAAAATGTTTATTAATACTTAAAATGCAGGGTAAAGTTAGAGCATGTAAGAGTAACAGAACATACTGAGCATGGTATGCTGTCTTCGGGATTTATACCACCGGCTTTCAATCTGAGACTCTGGATTTTATATGGAAGCCATTCAGTTCATCCAAGGACCTTGCCTCCTTTAGTAGAATGACCATCATGGGAGCTCTTTTTCTCTCTCCCTTTCCCCTCCTGTGGGGAGCAGAAAAGAGGAGGAACCAAAATTACAGAGGTGAAAGAGGAGTTTGAGAGTAGGAAAACTGGTTATTAAGTAGCCCAAACTAAAAGCTGGGACATGATTGTTGCAGTGTTATACTGTGCTCAGGGTGAGGAATCTGCAAAATATAATATCTATAATCATGGCTGCAAAATAGCATAGATATGATTATGAATATTTTGTGGAAATATATTGAACTTCATTGTCATGTGAAGTTGACGGAGAGAAAAATGATGACCCCAGTTTTATACAAGAGAGAAATGCAGTAAGTGTTCTGAAGCTCACTTAATAGTTTGCTCTGTAAAGACAGGAGGGGAAGAGGAAGCATCTCCCACTCTTTTTGAAGACAAATATTTTACTTTTGAGTAGTGCACATGAAGTACAGTGGCTCTTGCCTTGGCCACACTGGCATAATTAACTTATACCATGGCTGAAAAGCCTTTTTGACACCTAAGGGATGCGTTTTAACAACTGTACATTCATTTTATTTAATCCTGTTGTGACTTAGAGTAAAACAAAAGTGATTATTTTAAAGTGCTTTTTATCTATGTAAATACAAACACTTCTATGATTCAGTGGCAAAATCTAACCTCAGAAAAATATAACAGACTCATTACACATATTTTCATCTTGAGAGTTGGTTCACAGCATTGAAAGTTTCATATTCTTGTTCATAAAGCAAGCACTTCCTCTATTAAAAATAAATGAAATACATTTTGCTGAACTTCTGTCCTGGTTTTATCTGGGATAGAGTTAATTTACTTCCTATTAGCTAGTATAAGTGCTGCGTTTTGGATTTAGTCTGAGAACAGTGCTGATAACACACTGATGTTTTAGTTGTTCCTAAGTAGCACTTACCCTTGTCAAGGACATTCCAGTCTCTCATGCTCTGCCAGCGAGGAGTGGCACAAGAAGCTGAAAGGAAGCAAACACAGGACACCTGACTCAAACTGGCTAAAGGGTATTCCATACCACAGCACGTCATGCCCAGTATATAAGCTGGGGAAAGTTGAGAGGTAGGTTCCAATCATTGCTCAGGGGCAGGCTGAGTGCTGGTCAGTGAAAGTGGTAAGAACTTGCCAAAATAAGACAAAGAAGGAAATGACAGAATTAATGTTCACACATCTAAGGTGCAAACATGGTTTGCTTTTTGTTTGTAATATGAAATCACAAAAAAAAATAGTTTAAAAGTATGCTAAAATTATCAGTCATGAAAATAGTAATACATCAGCAACTATTTTCAGGCACCTTATTTTGCTGACTCCTGGTTTTTTTTTCCCGTTTTACCCCCCGAAGAATGCCTCAGCCAAAATATTTTCCTCATTTTGAGCAAAGCAGACAGAACTGACTTCAAAGGAAACAGTTGCTTGGGCAATGACTCCACAAGGTGAGTGAGATAAAACATCACCACTGAAGTATTTTTGGTTTGGTTTGGTTTTGTTTTGTTTTCCTGAACTGAATCAGAGCAACTTTTTTTTTGTTTGTTTCCTCCCCCCCCCCCCCCCCCCCCCCCCCCTAATTTTTACTTTAATTCTCTTTTTTCTCTGGTTCCACTCCCCATCCACTCATCTTGGCGCTCCATGGTAGCAGCGCATTATACCCATATGCCCAGAGACAGGTGCTTTGTGCACTTCCAGGATGCTAAACTTATTAATATTAAGGACAACAATGCTATGCATCTTCTTCTTGTTGTAACTTCAGGTTTTTCTGCTGGAGAGATGTCAGATCTGTCTCAGTGATATAGCTTTAAGTGGAGCAGAGAGTGTAAAATTGTTATTCTAGGTGAAAATATGGAATATGCATCATTGCCTGAGACAGCTATTAATGTTCTGTTTACTAGCTCCTGGGAGATGCAGCATCTCCATCCTCTCTGAAGATAGCTTAATGCAGAACATCTGAGAGACTAACAGGAAAGACCAGGAAAAGCCTGCAAATGAACATACAATGAGAAATATAAGACAGAGTATAAAAGTTAGATCAGCTGTGAAAGAACAAACTTGAAAGGAAAATAAAAGGCCAAAGGAAGGCACCAGAAACACGAGGAAGTCAGATATCTGTTGATACTCGTAAGTATATGATATCCAGCAGAGTGATAATAATGCTATATAAAATTATATCCTTGCTTTCCATTCAAAATGTTTCACTGAACAAGAATATACGGTTGACCGTACACTGGGACTGATGTATTCAGTGCTTGATTCTTCTCTTCTGTAGCTTTTTTCTTTTGACACTTTAAAGCATTATTTTTAGTATTTTGAGGCAAACACCTAAGGCTTCCTTTAGCTGCAATTATTTTCCTGAAGTATTTCACGGTGGGATAGACTTTAATCCACAAACACCTACAGAGCTCTTGACCTGAGCAGTAGTGAAGCCCACAAATCCCTTTGGCTATCACAAAAACAAAGGTCAAAAAGATAGGAGTCCTTGCCCAGCATTTGCCAGTTGCTACATAGAATCATAGAATAGTTAGGGTTGGAAAGGACCTTAAGATCATCTAGTTCCAACCCCCCTGCCAGGGGCAGGGACACCTCACACTAAACCATGTCACTCAAGGCTCTGTCCAACGTGACCTTGAGCATCGCCAGCGATGGAGCATTCAGAACTTCCCTGGGCAACCCATTCCAGTGCCTCACCACCCTTACAGTAAAGAATTTCTTCCTCATATCCGATCTAAACTTCCCCTGTTTAAGTTTGAACCTGTTACCTCTTGTCCTCTCACCACAGGCCCTCATGAAGAGTCCCTCCACAGCATACCTATAGCCCACCTTCAGATGCTGGAAGGCCGCTATGAGGTCTCCACACAGCCTTCTCTTCTCCAGGCTCAACAGCCCCAGCTTTCTCAGCCTGTCTTCATACGGTAGGTGCTCCAGTCCCCTGATCATCCTCATGGCCCTTCTCTGGACTTGTTCCAACAGTTCCATGTCCTTTTGATGTTGAGGACACCAGAACTGCACACAATACTCCAAGTCAGGTCTCACAAGAGTAGAGTTGAGGGGCAGGGTCACCTCCCTCGACCTGCTGGTCATGCTCCTTTTGATGCAGCCCAGGATATGGTTGGCTTTCTGGGCTGCAAGCGCACACTGCCGGCTCATGTTCATTTTCTCATCCACCAACACTCCCAAGTCCTTCTCCTCAGGGCTGCTCTGAATCTCTTCTCTGCCTAACCTGTAGCTGTGCCTGGGATTGCTCCGACCCAGGTGGAGGACCTTGCACTCCAACACTCCAGGCATAGGAGCCATCCCACCATGTTTCTGCGATGCCTATGATATCATACCCTCATAGACATGCACACATCTCTAATTAGTCTTGTTTGTTCCCCATGCTACGGGCATTTGTATAGAGGCAAATGAGCTGAGCTCCAAATGAAGCCGGCTCATTGGCTGGAGCAGCTGGAATCCGTCTACATTGCTCTGAGCATTTATTATAGGTGCTGGCAAGTGACTGGGAGTGTTGGGATGGAATGATGCCTGCCTCCCCCAACACATCTAGTTTAAAGCATCCTTGACCAGTCTGGCAAGCCTCCTCCCAAATCCACTCTTCCCTTTCTTTGTCAGACCAGCCCCACCAGCCCCCAGTAGACCTGGCCTACTAAATTGAGTCCCATGTTCAAGGTACCCAAACCCCTGACTATAGCACCACCCTTCTAACCATTTATTAACCTGGCCAGTCCTCCTAGCTTTTTTAAGGTCCTGCCCTGTATTCTGGAGAATTGATGAAAAGACAGCCTGAGCTCCAGAGTCCCTAACCACCTCTCCCAGAGCTCTGTAGTCCTTCTTTATGTTCTCCGGACTACTGCTATCTATATCAGTAGCACCCACATGGATGAGTAGAAGTGGGCAATAGTCAGTGGGACTGATTAGAGCAGGCAGCCTCTCTGCAACATCCTTGATCCGAGCCCCTGGTAGGCAACACACCTCCCTTGAGTCTGGGTCGGGCTGACAGATGGGTGCTTCTGTTCCTTTCAGAGTAGAGTCCCCTACTATTACGACCCACTGCTTTTTCCTGGCAGCACCCGTAGTGATCTTCTTTATCAGTGGATCAGCCGGTTGTTCCTGGTGGGAGTGTGACTCCTCATCAGCCCCCTGCAGGACAGCAAAGCGGTTCTGGGTGGGGACAACAGATTTAGGAGGAAGCTTTTAATTGTCCTCTTCCTCCTTTTTTTGTTGTTTTTTTTCTGTTACCTTTTCTCAGCTTCCTGGGTTAGCAGCCTCCTTTCCCACATGAGCAACAGTGGATGCTTGGGGCCTCTGCACAGCCTGGTCCTGGAGCAAGCAGCGCTGTTTCCCCTCAGCTTCCCTGACACCTTTCAGCCCAGTAACAGCGTCCTGCAGCTTGGCAACGTGCTGCAGGAGGACCTCCACCAGGGAACACAGGGTGCAGCCCTACCCATTGTGCACCCTCCTCTCAGGAGAGCAGTGCAGGCGCTATCTACACCCCGAGCTCTGCACTGCAGCCTCCCTCTCATCGTCTCTGTCTGGGTGCCTACATTGGCCGCTGCCGGGGCAGCCAAAGCAGATCTCCCAGACCGGGCCCTGGTCATACGGTGAGTGCTCACCATCCCGCTCTCCTGCCCGTGCAAACTGCCGCGCAAAGTGTCTCGAACCCCCCCTGTTTGCCGCGCTCCTGGTCGTCGCAGTCCCTGGGGAAGGTTTTTAACTGCTCAGGGCTGGTGCCGCTCCTCCTGGCTCCGCCCCCTCTGAGTCAGCTCCTCACGTCCGCCGAGCTGCCGGCTCCTGCGCAAGCCCTGTAGAGGACTTGAGGCTCCCTCGGTGCCTGTTGCTGCTCCGAGTTGAAGCTCTTGGACGCTGAGCCTCCCTCCGATCAGGCGTTGCAGGCGTCCCCTCTCGAGACAGTCACCTCTCTCTATGTAGTTTTAGCGATGGCAGCATCAGACTTCTGTGCTTGGTGCAGCTTGTGATTTTTTGACATTTTAGTCTGACTTATATCATCACAAGCTGAGGAACTTGAATGTTAAAACTGTGACCTTAAGAGAAGTAATTTGTCACAACAACTTGTAGAGAACTACCATTTTATACCCATGGCTTTTGTTCACTGTGTAGATAAGGAAGTAAATATCTATTCCTTTCCACCAGTGCATAATGTGCATCCTCCAGATGCAACATTGCCAGGATCATCCTGGCAAAGTGCAGTAATCAGCAACAAGCTAATCAATACACAGCAGCTGCTTGAGATTCTTTGGTTTAGATCTCCACATACGTGAATCTTTTTCTTAATTTATATCTCTCTGTGTAATACCTCTACCATGTATACACGTGTGTACGCATGCACGTATACACATGTAGTCATAAACATAGGTGGTTGCAAATTTTAACTGTGAGACTTTTTAATATATAATTTCTATAGCTTTAGCTCAATGCATGTTCTGGCATGTATACATATTTATTTTAGCTGTATGCTATCCCCAACAGCAATTGAAAAAAAGGTATTTCTTTTTCTACATCTACAAATGCAAGTGAAGTTGAAAATACCCAGAACACCAAAACCAAAATCTGGTGTGTAGTAAGCTTGATAGTAGTATGCACCTAGATAGCTAAGTAGTCTAAAATGTAAATACGCACCTTTGCACTGAGTTGCCCTGAAAATGGTGAATATACTAATGCAAACTTATGTTCAGTGAGATATGGGAAATAAATGTTAGAATAACTGCATGTAGTAATAAATGTGTTATGTTAAAATACATTATTAATTTTGGCTTATTGATAAATAGCAAATATTTTAGAATAAATTATTTAGAAGCAATTATTTAGAAGAAAGCAGTAAACCAAAATGAAATATTCATATCAATACAGCGATTAATCTATTAAGCATTTATATTTAAACTGAAAACTGTCTTACCTTTCTTCTTTATAAATAGTAACAATAAAAATCCTCAAAAGCAGAACAAAGAAGCAAGAAATAAAAATGAAAAAGCAGCTTAAAGTAATTGTTTTACAGAGAAGTGAAATAGAAGATAATTTTCATTACAATTAATAGTGGAACAGATTAATTCTTTACAGTATTCAAGGCACTTTGGTATCATAGTGATTAGTTAAGGAATGGATTATATATCTATAATTGCCTTTGAGTTTCTATTAGGCAATTCATCCGCAGATATCCTTAACCTATGTAAATAAAACAGGTCTTTTGGCACCAGTTTTGGTGTGATAACTTAAAGATTTGACTAAGTTAAGAATCCTTTGACTCATGACTGAATTGCCAGCGTGCTTTGATTTGTTAAAAAAGATGAATTTTCAACTGACCTTTGAAAGGTACAGCAGGAGCAAAGAGAAAGCCCATTAGAAAGTTGCCTCTGGATAGTGGTAGTTAGAAGTGAGGCTAAAGCTGTCTGCTATAAAAGTTTCTGCATACATTCCATAGTTACTTTAATATTTCAGTTCCTCTTTCTCTCTTTTATTTTCTGAAATTATAAACTTGAATTATGACAAAAGCATTAATGAGGTATAATCAATAAATAGGGCTATGAAATTGTTTAATTTTATTATATTGAAAAAAGATCATCACCACCGTAGTTCATTGCCCAGAGCAGAGGATGCTACGGGTCTTACAATAGTGGCTGATTTCATTGGCAGCGTAGCATTTCAGGAACAGCAAAGCAATTATCGTTGCCTGTATTTACCACTGTTATATTTAATCAAACTTAGGAGTTACCTGCTACAATTTCATTTGTGTATGTCAAGTCGAGTATTCAGTAAGCAGGCTTTGAAACTGCAGTTTAACTTTCAGCAGAGAAAAGCAGTGTCAAGTGGTATGTCTGTCACACATACTTCATAGCTGAAAATAAAAGGAAGCTTTTAAAGAAATATTAACCTAACCAACAAAGGGTGGTGCCTAGTGAATAGTTAATGAACCCAGCCCTAGTCCCTTGTGTCACAGTAGACTATACCTATTTGACTATAAAAGCCAGACGCTTGCTGTTTTGTTTGTTTTTTTTTTTTTTTTCCTGATTTTTCTCCTGTTGTGAACTTTGTGGGTTTGCTAAGTTTCAATAAAAGAGGTGCTGTGCCTTCTGCTTAACTTGACCTGTAAATCCTGACACTTTCCTGGAATATGAGGCATGCATTTAAATATAACTTGAAAGATAACTTTTTCTTCTTAGTGAAGGCCAGACTTTTTAGAATTTTACAGATCTAAATGCAATTTAGTTTTCAGGCAAAATCCTGGATTTTATTTGGATTATTCCTTTGAATCAGGTTATAAAATCACTCTAAGTGCTACTGCTGATACCCTTATACTTTGCCTGGGTCCTCCCCTGTCTGACAAATTGCACAGCAATGCTCTGACAGGGGTATTCTTTGGCATGACCAGAAGAAGACCTTGAGGTACATTTAAACCAAGGGTGTTGAAAATGGGGACATTCAGAGATCTCAAGAATCTCTCAGAGCAGGTTATGCTAAAAGGGAGGTTTGAACTTGATTCTCTAATCTGTTACATGAGCTCCTACATGATATTTGGATCCCTGCTGTTCAAGTGTAAATTCCCTGGGTGTTTTTTACTGCAGTATTTTATGTAGTCATAAAGTGTAAGACATAAAATAGCATTTCCTAAGAAGATCAGTATTATTTTTGTTCTTATTCTGTAACCTATGAAAATCCCATTCGGCCTAATATGGTGAATGATTTTCCTGACACACCAAACTAATTGCAAAATGTTTCAGTAAATGTTATATTTTATTTCAGGATGCTAATATCCTGCTATCAAAGAGCGAGGAAGTCAAGGTCCTGGAGTCAAGTCCTTTTAAAATGTCAATCTAATGAAAATAGCATACTAAAAAATAAACAAAAGATTGTTGATCTGTGGGCTTCTTTGTATTAAAATATTTTAAACTCCTGGGTACCAGAATTCTGACTGTAAGACTCAGTAATGAGGTCTGACATAAGTAGACAGCTACATTGTAATGAGGAATAATTGGTTGTAATATGTACTCAGTGCAAACTGCAATTGTACAGAATAAAATGCATTTTGCATTCAATGGAGTATTAGACAGTGAAAAGTTTGCAATCTGTGAAATGAAATGTAGAGCCACAAGAGACTGTAAACAACATCAAAAAACTTTGCAACACTCATTATAAAGAAAAAACTTTAACAAGTTGACAAGAATAAAAAGTTACTGCATTAAACCAGTACATAATACATCTGTATGATTTATGAGTGCAGCTTTTTTTGAAAATATGATAAAGAAAAAAGGTGGACTTTATTCTGCAATGAATCTGAAATACATTTTTTAATCTGACAGAAAAGGTTTAAAATGCAGTCAGTGCTGTAAAGATACCAACATCCTTTTTCTAAACTGGACAGGATGTCTCAAGGTCATTGATGGTTTACAGTTCTGCTACTGCCAGTTCTATTCTGTGTTCAGAGAAAGATTGGCTGGCTCAGTCCCTATTCAGTCATGTCACTGAGGGTAAAATTCATTTGGCCAAATCTAGACATCTCTTTGTACATGTGACTAGTGATCTAAAATTCTTTACAATCAAAGGAGAGATTGACACCTCCAGGGTGCAATTTCTCTCTTCCTGAAGTAGATGCTTAAAGTAGGTCATATAAATCATGCCCTCGAGTGCCTATTTCTTTCTACTAATTATGAAGGGATCATAGAGGGAGAAGGTCAGAAGTAGGTATCTCTGCAGTAGATATCTAAAGATAAGTTAGATGAAAAGCACCCAAATGTCCACCCACAGGAATAAATGTTTTTGGTATGGCTATTTATCTCTATTTCCAGTGTGAACAGATTTTCAGTGAAGCTGTTCAGCCTTGACAAGCAACCTGCAGAAGTCCTTTGGGTATGAAAACACTGATTAAAAAACTATGTTAACACTTCTAACTATAAACATCAGCAATTTGTTGTCATAGCTACTTTTGAAATGAAAAAAGTTATATTGTCATAGTATGGCCATCTTTGAGTGCCATCTCAGTGTTGACTCATAGAAACTAGATGATAAAGAACGATATCTCTGTAGCTCAAATTGATCTTTAAGTTTTCTTAAACTGCTGTATTTTTATTGTATGAAGCAATAAAACTTTTTGTATTGTGTTGTAAAATAGTACTGTATTCTCTTAAACACAGAACTTAAGGCCTTTTCCCGTATTCATTCCCTCTAACAGCAGAAGAAATGCAAAGGTTTGTTGAAAGATGCAAGTATTTGAGAAGTCAGTAATCTCTTTTACTCCCAGAATTCTTAGTAAATTGAATTGAGGAACTGTTTACTACTCTGCTGACAGACGTCGATGGAAATTATAAGAATTTATGGATGATGAGAAAGTCTGCTTATACTTTAACAACAGCATCTGATGGTGGTAAAAGGGCTGCTGTATTTGGTTGTAAAGTTTTATACTGCAGTTTTCTTCCCATGTGTATTTTTAGGGAGCAATGCAGGTTGGTAGCTCTCCAGGTCAGTGTGCTGGGGGTGGTGGATGCTCCCTAGGCCAGAAGGGCAGGCCTCGGCTTCCCAAACACATCCCACGTTCCAGCCAGGAGCAGTGCAACCAAAGGACACCTGGGCAGACCCAGGCCCAGGCATTGGGCATCTCTCTGGACACAGAGTCAGGATGAAGCCCAGCACATGAGGACCGTGGCAAGGTAGGGCTGGGCTGTGGGGAGCTGGAGACAAGCCCTAGTGTGTCACCACTGGGGCAGGGGTTGACTAGCTTGGGGTCCTGGGGCGTGGGCAGTGCAGGAGGACACTAGGAGAGGACATATGACAGTCAGGGCTGGTGGTGCCCTCAGGGACCTAGTATGTATATGTCATGGTTATTTTGCATTCCCTTTATTAATTTATTTTGTCTAAACTCAATTTTATATTTCTTGCAACTAATGAATCAGTTTTACATTGTACTAAAAGTTTTTGCCTATAGTTATCTCAAATGAAACTTAATTGGCTTTAATAACCTTAATGGAATTAATTTATCTTTTATTCCTCCTTTTTGGTGGAGTTTGCACACACAAAGGCTGCAGTCACTCAAATACACTGCATTCAGGCTAATACACCAAAGACAATCCCTACATGTTTCACTACACAAGCATTTTTAGTTTTCCATGTTTACAAGAGAGAATTCTCTAATATTACTCTGTCATTCCATGAGCAGCTTAAGGAAGCGTTGGAGTCAGAGCAGAATTGTGTAGCAGCCTTTGAAAACATGTCTTTGCTAAAATCACTAGGTCAAAAAGTGCCCTTTCTGGTTTCCATGTTATATTTGCATGACCAATTTCTTCTACATTTAAAAAGTCATGAAGTATTTTTTCTAAAAATATACGATGTGCAATATTTTCTTTCATTTGAGTCACAACTAATGTTTTCTTAAAATAACTTTAAGCATAATGAGGTCCTATTGAAAAGTCACACTTTGAGTAAAAATATTAACCTTAGTCTTACATTGAATACTAATCTATCTATGTAGATATTTAAAATTTGGTATTGATAATCCTGGCTTCGGCTGGTATAGAGTTAATTTACTTCCTTTTGATTCTCCTTCCAATAGCGCAGAGGGGGGTGGGGTAGTGCTCTGTGGTGCTTAATTGTCATCTAGGGTTAAACAACAGCATAAGAAAGTATATTTCCATCATTATTATGTTTTCATGCATTTCATAGATGGGTATACTTCAAAATCAGGAGGGTGTACTGTGCCATCTAAGAAAAACAGAAAAGTAGTAGGACTTGTTAAAAACGGTAAATAAGGTCAAGGACAAATGAGAAATTTATTCCACTGCAAACGGTGCCTAAAATATCTGATAATTCTATAAAAGTATTTATCAGGATTTTACAGGTAACATGGTAGCAGTGAATAATGTGTTAACAGTCTATAACGGATCTCAAACATGGAAGAAATTCAAAGTAGAAAAGACTGTACATTATTGATATCTATACTTTTTCAGTCTGTTTGCTCTTTTGTCTGATTTTGTAACTTACAAGATATAATAAAAAGACTCATGAAATTATCCAGTTTATTACCTATCAAAATATGATGTGGCTCATCATTGTCAAATACCTTAAATGCTTCTTCTATTATCTGGTTATTTATATCTTAAAATATTTGTAAAATACTCTTGGGTTTTGTGTGCATTGAACCTTTTCCATCAGTCCTTATCAGATCTGTTACTTAAACTTCCTAAAAGCCTTGCCTGCCCTTCTCTGAACTTTTCAGGAAGGCCGGTGTTATCTTCTGTACTCCAGTGAATGCTAAGAACATCCATTGTAAAGGCAGAATGGATAACAGAAGACTAAGAGGTACAGTTGAGAAACAGAAATGGAAAGCAAAAAATGACCACTAGAAAAAGCTGGATGACAAATGTAACCAGATTAACCCCAAGTGACACTGTTAACATTTTTTAATGCAATTTTTCTCATTGCTAAGTGATTTTTTCATTTGTGCCATGTATGGCAGTTAATACTATTATAAGCTAATCTGTAGAGAGAATGTCTGATTCTAGGTGATCATCCTTCAGCCCAGCACGTTATAATTTGTTATACATTTTGCAGCGACAATAACAGGAGCTGCATGTCTAAATCCTCATTCGCCATCTGTTGTCATTACTAAGCACTATCAATTGTGAAATACTTGTGTGTCTAGTTGCACAGACAATTCAGCCTGGAAACTGTTTATATTTAAATAGTTTACTTATAAATTTATACATAAACACATGCATTCTATTTTAAGCAGAATTTCCCTAATATGACAATAAGAAGTGTTTATAAACAGGCATTTGTGAAATTCCATCGCAGTTCATCTGAAGCTTGGTAATTTCAAATGAAAACAAATAGGTCTCATTTCACCAGGAAAACAAAAGCGGAGTTCCCCAAACATGCTGTAGCAGCTATGCTGGCAGAAAGATTCATTCTGAGTGAAACACAAATGTAGCCTTCACTGTTTAATTTTCTCTAGTTAATTCTCAGTATCATCAAGGCAGTTATTCTACTGGCCACCCTTAACGCTTTTTCTGGCCTCATCAGAAGTCAGTTTTGGTTTAACAGATATTGTGCACTCAGTTCTTCTTCAAGACTCAACCTGCTACTTTGGAGGAGGGCATTTAGTACTTTTCCTCTATGATTATCATACTGCTGTTCAAGAAACATGAGTTTCAAAGCTGTGGCTCTTTCAGTCGAGGAGGATAACACAGGCCTATTGTGGCAGTCCATATTGTCTGTTCTGAATGGCTATTTCAAGTTCAGGCTACAGCACACAAAGAAGTACCTTGAAAAGACTTCAAAAACTGCAGGTTAGAAGGGTAAAAAAAACAAAACAAAACAAAACAAAATCAAAAAAGGCAAAGCCAGTGAAAACAGGATAAAATTCATACTGTATATCGACAGGATGATCAGGAATGGAATGATGCCAAATACTTGGCTGAGGGTTGTGAAGCTGAAATTCACACACTCAACAGAATGCCCTTGAGATTCTAAAAATTTTCTTTACCAGCCATGTAAATATTAACATTCACGATTGGAGATATACTTCATATCTTTGCTTGGAGAACTCTGACACAAAAAGTTTCTGATATAAAAATCTCTATTGCAAAATGACTAAAATTAGAAAAGACCCACAGGTTTTAAAAGATGCTTTATTAGAAAGGGAAAATATATTTTCGGAATTATGTCTAAACAATGTTTACTTGTCTGTTTACTCAGCTCTACTCAGATAAAACATCTTCTAGGAGATTCTGAGAAATTCTGGAAGTGAAGAGAAATCCAGCATCTGCCAAGTGCAACTTGAGACTTTTTTTAGTAGACATAGTTGGCCAGTTTATTCTGAATTACTGATGGTGGAGAGCTGCTCCAACATTTAAATTCCGAATGTAGAGGTCCCAGAAAAGATTTCACTTACAAAGAAGCAATATATCCACATGTTGGTTTTTATTTCTATTGCATCTGACTCTGAGGGTTTTTCAGTTATGAAACCTGCTCTTGTTACTTCTCTAATCACACCTACCTTCAGTATTAAGAGCTTCTTTTGGAGTTGCAAGTGTTCTTACTGTAAGAAAATAATAGAGGAAGATCTTCCTGAAAGCTGTGATTGAGTTTTATAAACTCTAAGCATCATACAAGAGTGTAAAGAAGAAATTCTGAGCAGTTCTTCTGTACTTTAGAGTCTGACTTTGAACATCCTTTACAAGGTCTGAAGTCTGGCATACAGTATTACACAAGTATGCAAAATCATGCTTTTCAGTAACTTGGAACAGTCTCTTAGTCAAATCTGAGTATGAAGTTCTGATACAATACATGAAAGCATAGAAAAATCTTTACTAATGCATGAAAGTTGGTTTCGTGCAGAAGCAATGAGAATCATTCATACGAAATTTACTGCATGGGTGAATAGGGAGCCTACTTGATAATATGGACTATGGACCTTGAGACTCATCAAGGACAGCAGAAAGGTGTTTCTTGAGTGGCTTGATATGAAGAATTTCTTTTAACTAATACCCAAATTAAAGATAAATGCACAGTTCTTATTATTTAAACTGAAAATTAACAGAAGTATATCCATAGTGACGTGGGGATCAGCTGTTTAACCAGCTCTATTCTGAGGTAGTTTATATTTGCAGGGTAGGAGAAGGAATTAAAACTTGCTTGATATAACTTAATACTGGAAATCTACAGGTTCATGTCTTTGGCTGTTTGGGTAAAAAGCTCTTTTGCTTTATATGAAGCAGGAACAAAAGCAGAAATATCTTTTAATAAGAATTTGGGGAGAAAAGTGTGGGAGTTGGCAAAATATCTCCTTAGAAAATCAACTGATTATAGCAAGTATGAGTGTTCAGGAGTATTTCTGTAACCAATAATTGCCTCTTTCCTGCACAATTAGGGAGGGAGTGTAATTTTTAAGAGAATGCAATTTTAGTGGGAACTGCAATAATGCCACTGATTAAAATATAATAGAATAAATATTTTCTTTACCCTGTATCCCAAAGATACTTTGATTCTCCAAAACCTTCTCATTTTAAACAAGCTAGCACATTCCTCTTGCTACACATGGAGTTAATAAATAAACAGATAAGTATTTACAATATGCTCTACTCCATATTGTGCAGTATTGCACAATGATTCTTCTGAAACATTATCATCATTTATAGTTGAGAAAAATAAGCAGATTTTTCAGCTGGATAAGATAAGGAATAAACAAAAGTCCTTTTAATTTGTGGCTTTCAATTGACCAGGCCATTTATTTTCTTTTCAGTGCAGTCAACGTGGTTTATCCCATACTGCATTTTGGATTATTTCCTTATTGTGCCCTTTCTCGCATCTTTGTCATTTGAAAGAGCCTGCAACATTCTGATCATGAATTTGCTGACAACCACTTTATTGCATCCAGCTGCACTGGGACAGACTTCAAGCAGTTTTGTTTGAATTAACATCAATAGATTCTCATGCTCATTCAGACTTCTGTAAACCTTTAAATAGTCTTCCCTCTTCTTTATCCCTCCCACACATACCTTCCATTTACTCCTCTCCAAAGTTTTCATTTTATTTTTTATTTCAGATGTAAAACATTCTTCTTCAGTGAATTTATCATGCTTTGGCTTTTCGTACAGTATAAAAGAAATAGGAAAGTCCTGTTAATATGACTTAAAATATGTGGGAGGAAGGACAAAAGGAGATTGCTGACTCTGGAATTTTCTCAGCTGAATACTGTTCAGTAATGCTCTGAAGGATTAGGGTGAATAGCCAGTGAGCGTAAGAAAATTGTCCTGGGCAACAGTTTCTTGTGACAACATCTGTGCTTTTCAGCAGGAAATGGCAGGGAGTCACAGAATATTTTGGGAATCCAGGGTAGGAGGATGGTAGCAGTAACATCTGTGTGTAGCCACACAGGGAAGGAGGATGCACCTCCAGAGTTCAGTTTAGGGCAGAAGACATCTTGTGTTACCTGAATTGCCTTCTGGAGGAGCTGACTGCTCTCTGCTGATCACAGAGGGAGACTTGCCTTAGGCACAGAGGTTAGATGGAAAAAGACAAGCAGTGCGCATGCTGCTTAAGAGACCATGTGGACTGTTTTCTGTTTCTATGTGTCCCACATAGATACAGATACATGCACAGGTTATTTGTGAGTCTTGCGGGTACTGTGGTCTTCCGAGCTATTGGCTGCCATTTTCATACTGATGCTGTTTTGCTGGGTAAACTGGAGTAGCTCTGTTGGGGTCAGTGGAGTTGTGCTAATTCATGTGAATGGCAGCTCTAGCACATGGAGCATTGAGAGTGCTTTTAGCTTTTCTGTGGATATTCTGAGTGTTCAGATATCTTTTTCTCAATCATTTACAATGTTAGAACAAGGCTTGATATGGACATGAACTTAAAGGCACCTACATTTGTGCTGGCTAGTTGTTATCAGCCGTTTGTCAAAGTTTCACAACCATATGCACTTTTAAGGCTCATTACCCAGAACTGCTTTTTATTGTGGTCTGAATAAACATTTTGTCTCCGTTTCTGTCCCCAATTACAGCCATAAATAATAGATGGATTGTTTTACTGAATACATTATTTGTGTATCAATCAACAGGTTCCCAGATTCACAAATTACTTTTATGCAACTTGAGACATCTGATTTATTCACTCTGTTTTCAGAAATATAAGGCATATTTTTCTATTCATCAGAGGATCAGAGACTGCTGGAGAATTTGTATACTGCATGTTTGCATATCTACTGATCCCTTTGCATTCTACCTTAGCTAATAATAAGAGATATTTTATTTCATCTCATCTCATCTCATCTTTTTTTTTTTTTTTTTTTTTTGGTGTTTGCCTCCCTCTACCTATTTTTCTGTTCATATTAACACAGTGGTTGATTTACATTTTAAAAGCAAGCTTTCTTTTGAAACTCTCTATGGGAACAGAAGAATTCTTTTTGTGTTTCTGAGTTGCATTTTCTTTGCAGGCAGATAAATGGCAAATGTGGGGAAACTGGAAAAAAGAAAAGGCAATGCCTTTGATTTGTTTTGCAGTTTCTACATCTCCTCAGAAGGTTTTGATCTTTCTGTTCCAATAAAAGGGTTCAGCGCCTTTCAGTAAACACATTGGTACCTTATGGGAAGGCATACCACTGCACAACATTCAGACTAGCTCTTTTTCTGAGTGCTCTAGAGTGCTTTGCAAAAACACCTTAGGATTATCAACAGCTACAATATTTCCTATGCTTTTTATCATTTGGGGTGCAGGCTTTAAAAAACTAATCCATTTAGAGCCAAACCTTGCAATTAGTGTGCAAGCAAAGACTACACAATTTGATTCTTAGAAATCACATCAGTGATTAAGTGCATTAGGGACAATGCTTAACAATTAGCGTTAGCTGTTATTACATTGCCCTTTCACACTCCTCCACTCATAACTCTTCCATCCTTGTTCACAGATTATCTCAGTCTGCATGCATTTTCCGACTTCAGGAGCCTTTTAATGTAAGGGACAGCATGAAGTACAGTGGTGTCAAAGTTCATGTTACCTGCTATCTCAGTAAAAATGACAAAGAAAGTATTCCTGGTGAAACTACAGGTTATCAGTTTTGTTATTATTCCCAGAGGTAATTCTAGCCCTGTATTTTCCTAGCACTTTGAATACTTTTCCTTCTTTAACTTTCTTGCCTAGTTTTGTGGCTTATGGTCAATTAATGACTTCTATTTTATCAATTTATTTAAATGAAATCTTAAATTATATTCCAAAGTATCTAACACTGGGTTTTGGGGTTTTTTGTTTTTTAAAGTATTACACATGAAAATGCATGAACATGAACTTGACTTCCTTATGTGTTCCCGTGGTTTACTGAGATCTTTCAAACAGGTCTGAATTTCATTACCATAGCATCATAGAATAGTTAGGGTTGGAAAGGACCTTAACATCATCTAGTTCCAACCCCCCTGCCAGGGGCACGGACACCTCCCACTAAACCATGCCACCCAAGGCTATGTCCAATCCAGCCTTGAACACCGCCAGCGATGGAGCATTCACAGCTTCCCTGGGCAACCCATTCCAGTGCCTCACCACCCTTACAGTAAAGAATTTCTTCCTCATATCCAATCTAAACTTCCCCTGTTTAAGTTCGAGCCCGTTACCCCTTGTCTGTTTCTAAATTTAAGTGCTGTGAAATCTTTTTACTTAAGTGGAAACCTGACACTATAAACACATTGTATTTTAAGAACTTTAACTAAATGACTTGTGTTCCCTCATCTCCCTTTAGACCTGTAAAAGTGCTGGAATTGAATCTGTGTTCATGAAAATCAAAGACTCCAGTTAACATCAGCCATGAATATCAAACACTTCAGTTAATACCACTGACCTTTGAAGCAGACTTGAAAAGCTATATCTGTTGCTGGCACGAATGGTCAGAGGCTTTCTTCCCTGCAGCATAAAATCCGTGTACCACTGTGTTCTGTATGAACTTCGCACTCACTGTTGGCTGTTCATTTAGGGTAAACACGGCAAACCCTGGACCTCTGGACTACTGCATAAATTTCTTTTTTTTTTTCCCCCTATATCCTGAAAAGACTCTTTTGTTCTCCCTGGTAATAAAATCTGTTGTATTTTTGCTTTTGGAGCAGTTCTGTTTTCTAACACCTAGTCTCCTGTGTTGACCAGTGTGATACAGAAGGGGTATAAAAAGTATCCTATGTGTCATATTCCTATTGAGCATTATTGCAAAGGCTTTCACATTTATGAAGTAGATGGAGCTGTAGAAACAGACCATTTTCACAGGATTGCAAAGTAACTCAGGGTCAATAAGACCTCAAGAGGTTTCTAGCCCTGCCTCCTGTTCAAAGGAAGATCAGCTATGAGCAGGTTGCTGAGGGTAGGGCCTTACCCACTATGCATTTGCAGACTTCCAAGATATAGACTGCACAATTACTCTGAGCTACCTGCTCAGCTGCTGGACTGTTCTCATGGGGAAAAAGTTTCTTCTTATATCCACATACCTTACATTTGAACTTCTGCTCATTCTCACCCTGCTCATTCTTCCAGCATGCACAACAGGCTCTGTGGAGTCTGACTTCATCTTTGTGATGAACTCCTTGCTGGTACTGGGGGAGGGGTGGGGGGAGGCAGGGAGGAGGGGGGACAATATAAGGAGCCCCTGAAAGCCTTCTCTTCTCCAGGCTGAATTGTTTAAAAAAGACTTCACATGCTTCCCCACACTGACCAGGTGGTCGGTAATACACTCCCTCCAAGATATCGTCCTCACTGGCCTCTCCTCAGATCTGACCAACAAGCTGTCACTCACCTAGTCCCACAGAAAGGTCTGTAAGTCTGAGCTGCTTCTTCACATAGACGGCAATCACTGCCCCATCCTTGTTTTTCTCATCATGTTGTTTCTGAAGGTCTCTTGCCTGCTGTGTATATACACCCCTGCTCTGCCACCCCACACTGCAGTGTGTGAATGTGTGCTTGAAGCTGCCTCATCAGCAAAGAATACAAACACTCTGTAATCAATATTGTCAATGGTATCAATGATAGTGCTTTGAGAAAAACAGTCCAACACTGAATTGTTGAAGTAAGCAGAAAATGTTTGGAACCAAACCTATTTTTCCTTGTGATTGGTATTCAATTTTCCAGAATCTAGAGGCCACTGCACTAATGCCATGAGATGGATGATTCTTAAAATGTGTATTTCCACTAAACAACATCTGGGTCCAGAGGGAGCAGGAAGCAGCATGATGCTGGTGCTGAGTGCTAACACCTGGCAAAAACTGTCCAGGCAGGAACAGCAGGATAAAGAATAGCTTTTTTAAGCCATATCTGATGGTGGACTAACAGCACAAGCAAGCATAGTGTGCTAGAGTCAGATTTTGACAGGAATTCGTGAATCACAGTGAAATATTTTTCTTTGTGGCTGCACTTTGATCAACAAACTGTGGTAAACTGCATACTGTTCATTGAAGGTCTTTATTCTCAGTTGCACAAGGGTATACACATGCTAGTTTAACTGATTTTGAATTTATACAACATTACTGTGCAGCTCTGTGGTATTATAACACTATGTTTCCACCTACCTTGCTCACATATGTATATGGCAATAACCTGTATTACTTCTGAGTCTATGCTTGTAATGTCTAGCAAAACAGGTTTGTGGGCATCAGTAGGTCTTCACTCTCTTTGGAATGCCTTCCTTATTTTGATTGCCTGTCTAGTCCAGAACTAATTAACAACAGTCATTAGTCTTGTATATTTGGTAGGTAAGTGGATTTTACATTGGTGAGGTAGACATAAATGTTGAGGAAAGAGATTACGGTGTTAGAAAGAGCTAATAGCAGCCACTACATTTTATGAATTGATACTTTGAGTATTAAAAAAAGTGCAAATAATAATTTTATAGTGGTATGTAAATTTAGTAAGCCATGCATTGAATTCAAGTTCTGTGCTAGTTTGTAATTCTTTTACAAGAATCAGAAACATTTTATTGCTTTTAAGGCAGTAGTAAAATTACCGTCACAGTGAAATACAAATTGATTTTCTTTTTCATATGGTGATGCATTTATCTGTCGTTCAGAAACATGGCCAGATAGTAGTACAAATTTTCAAATAGCACTGAATAAAAAGAATGTAATTAAAGGCACACTGTAAACATTAATGTAACCCAACATTTAAAAAATATAGCTTTCTCACTTGCTCTTTAAGGTATGAAACTGGGGGTTACCCTACAACAAGAATATAACTTGGGCATAAGAATGATCTTTCATTAAAATAGTTTCTTAAAATTCTTCAATATCAAGTAATCTAATTGCTAGTGTGCCATTTTATGAATACCTTATAAGCTGGAAAAATTAATATATGTGCTTTAATCCTGAACTTTGGTGTTTTATATTTCATATTAAATAAACAAAAAATAAATAAATTTAAGTTTTCTCCTAAATTTCCTTGACAAAAATATTTTAATTAAAAACTATTTTAATTCATTTTAGTTTTTACAATCAAACATGAATTTGTCTGTTAGTTATTTAGTTCTTGATTTTGTACCATGGTCTGTGAAACTTTTCGCATACCTGAAATAAAATTATGCTGAGCTATTTGCAGTGTCAAGCCTATAAGAAATAATTTTCTGTAGATATACAGGGATCTACCCAAATGTCTTTCATTTGAATCATATACATTAATCCTCTGAGCATTAATGAAAGAAGAGACTTTTTATCACAGAACAATGGCTCTCTTCATTGATACCTCATAATAAAAAGCAGCTTATAACACAACACTCGTATCTTATTGACAATATGGTTTGAATTTCCCAGAATTATTGTTAAATATATTGTGTTTTGATAGAAAAAAAAATGAGTAACGTTGAGTTTATTTATTGTAAAATCAGTCAGACCAGTTTAATAATACTTTTTAGGTAGGTCTATTATACTCTGTTCTGATTAAGATTTTGTGTGGAGATTTTTAATACCTTCCTAGATGTTTCTTGAAGAAGACTTGTAATGAAGGCACAAACAAAAACTTCCTTCTGTTCTTGGAAGGGGATATTCTTACTGATACTCTCTGGAAAACATTTCTAAACTACTTTTTGGTTTTCAAAAGGGGATATTCTGACTGATACTGTCTGGAAAATATTTCTAGGTATTTACTGAAAAACAAGTATTTGAGTTTTCAAATGCTAATATCATCCTGCAGGAAAAATGGCCCAGTTTGCAACTTGCTAATGTAGAATTTATTATGAACTCCGGAATTCCACTGAGCAAGTACTTAAATGGATTGGGCAGTGAAGCTGAAGGTTGTGCAAGAAATCAACTGCTGACCAGTAGAAGCAAAGGGTTTTCTAACTTCCAGGCACTGTAAATGGTTCTTAGGAAACATAACCTTCTGTTGTCTGAAGAAAGGAAAGCAGAGAAGCTCCTGGAAAGGGAAAAATCTTGGGAAAGGGGTTTTGAAAAAAATTCAGCAATGAACTTGTGTTGTGTGTTCCTGTCTCATAAACACAATAAATAAGACTTGCTTTTACTTGGCAGAAAATACTTTGCACAGCTGTTATAAATCACATATGAAGGTCCTGAGTGTTACATCAGTCACTGTAGAAGTAGCCTGAGATATGAAAAGAGAATTGGAAAGCTTTAGGGCTCTAGAAGGCTAACTGATGCATGATCTGGATCCTAATTCTGTTTCAGCACAGTTTCAATGATGCTATTTCAGATAGATGGATTTCTGGAGATTCTGGACATCTTTAAGAATGGGATAGACAATCTTTTCCAGTGTTTCACCATACGCTACCTGTTAAAGCGGAATTCCACAGAGCTTTGGAAAAACGAAATGGATCCATGTGAAACACTTGCAGCATGGCCTGATCTTATATGTATGGCATCAAAATTGATTATCAAACACCTTTATGACAGGTAGATTATAGAAGACATAATAGGGTTTCAGGACCAACCCCCCATTTGTATCATGCCGTCATACCATCTGGATTTGATTTACAAATCACACAGCATTTCAATGTCTCTGATCTTGTTGAACATTGCATGTGATACGATGGTGAAACTGTTTACTTCTGCTGTCAAAGTGACATCAGTAGGAGATGGATTATTCATCTGAGTGTATTTGCCTGCGAATTTGCATGCAGTTTTTGAGGACATTTGGATTCTATCGCATCTTTTTGAAACAGCTCTGAGCCTTTTAGGGGATTCTATTCTGCTATTCATTAGTTCAAAATCGTGTTAAAAGACCTACTTTCCCTTCAACTCAGTAACTGAACATTTCCTTCTGAGGCTAGAGACATGCTAACAAAGAGCTGGGAGAACTGTTGCTGTGGTGCCATACAATTTCTCCCAACAGCAACAACATAAGAATAAAAATTAATTTTGAAATCACTCTCCCTTCTCTCAAAAGAGAGATTTGCTCTTTTTTCTTAAATTGATTTCTAGTTGAGATTAGAGTATTATAGTAGATCCACCACCAAAACACAACACTGTCTCTTCAAAATATAATTGGAAAGTATAAGCACCAAAAGACAAAAGACAAATTCTACTATGAATTGGTGAATGACAGATGCACATTAAGGAAAATTCTGCTTGTTTGTGGGTTTTTTTGGTTTGGTAGGTTTTGGTTTTGATTTTGGTTTTGTTTTAAATATATATATTTTCCTCTTTCCCCTCTCAGTCTTAAGTCTAATTATATTATGCTTCATACTTTGGGATCAGTTGCTGCCTTTAGAGCTGCAAACTTTAGAAAAGCACTGTTACATATGAGTGTGAAGACCAATGTATGAAATATTTTGCAAGCCTTGCTCCTATTCCTATCTGAAGAAATCTGTCCACAAGTAACATTCTGTGGCTGAAGCGAAGGTAAGTATCGAAATACCCCTGAGCCAAGCTTGAGCTAACAAAGAGATGGGATAATGGCTTCCAGATTAGCAAGAGGTGGGCTTTCACAATGCTCAGCAGGAGCTGGAAACCAGGAAGGGCTGCATTTTGAAGAGCCTATTTGACTCGGTGAGAGTCCAAAACTCCTGCTGAGTTTTGAACTGTATTGCTGCCTCCCCAAGCTCTTACAGCTCCTGCTGGATTCAGAATGAAATTGGAATAGTGTGGGAGCCATTTGCTTTGGAGAGGAAAAAGACAGAACCTGTCATGTTCCTTCAGGGCGAATTCTGAGTAGAGCATTCACTTCTGAAAAAGTTAAGTCATCAATGGCCATCTTTTAAAAGTGGGGGGAAAATAGTTGGTAGGGAGCAGGAATAGCATGTCCTCGCATCTTTCCATTAGAAACACAGGCTGCAAACAAACACATTTACAGAAATTCTTGTGTGCAGAACTGCATAGTATCATGAGCAGTCTTATTGTGTGACCAGCAACACTAAAATAAAGACTAAGTCACCCTAATGCACTCTCTTTGTAATCTTTCAGTCCCTTTCAGGCTTCTTCAATTTATCCTAGAACATTTAAGAAAATTTTTTAAAAGAATCAGAATACATGACACTTGAGATGGAATGAAAGAGTATAAATGTATGGTTTACACCTGTTGACTTCAAAAATTATTTAAGGTTAAACCACCTGAACCTAGATGAATTCAGACTTGTATTAAAAAGCTGGATGACTTTAGAGCTGTCCCTGCCAACTGCTTTCTCTAATTTGTCAGAACTGACTAGGTAAGAGAGTAGACAGATGTGCAGTGGACAAGCTTTGGCTGGTGACTCTTGTGTGCATTTCTGAAATTAAAGCACAACAATGCAGTACCCTAGCTCATTTAACTCATAATAGTATATCTATCCCAGCAGCTGCTAACGTGATTGCTTCTGAGGCCAAATAATCCTTGCTCATCTGACATACTCTTGCTTTCAGGCATTCTGCCTATTGCTCAGAATCTCCCCTTATTACTCTACCAACAGTCTGGTGGAATTTAACTTGGTGTCCTGGGTTCAGCAGTAGCAGTCATTTTTCTCCTTCTTAGTAGCTGGTGCAGTGCTGTGCTTTTGACTTTCAGCCTGGGAACAGCGCTGATAACACAGACGGTTTTAGTTGCTGCTCAGTAATGTCTACTCTGACCAAGGACTTTCTGAGTCTCATGCTCTGCCAGGGAGGAGGGGAAGCAGAAAGGAAGCAGAGACAGGACACCTGACCCAAACTAACCAAAGAGGTATTTCATACCACAGCACATCATACCCACTATGTAAACTGGGGGCAGTTACCAGGATGGGCTAGATCACTGGTCAGGTTGGGATAGGTATCGGTTGGCGGGTGGTGAGTGGTTGTATTCTCTTGTTATTTCCCTTATCATTATTATTATTGGTGGTACCAGCAGTGGTTTGTGTTATACCTTAGTTACTGGACTGTTCTTATATCAGCCCGTGGGTGTTACATTCTTTCAATTCTCCTCTCTATCCCTCCAGGAGAGGGAGGGAGGAAGTGGGGAGTGAGAGAGCAGCTGCGTGGTTCTGAGTTACCAGCTGGGCTTGAACCAAGACACTTGGCAAAGGTGATTGTAGAAAAGATGGCTAAGCTTTCTAGGGAGAGCACATCCTTCATGCATTTTCTTCATTTGGTGAATGGAGTGCAACATACTTTTGTCATAGTGCTATAACATTTCCTGAAGAAGGCTCCTAAGGACACAGAGCTCTGGCTCTTCTGCAGTGCAGTTAAAAATGCTAGGCCAAGATTATTGCTTTTTTCCTTACTTCTTAGGTCATTAGAAATACAGTAAATATTTGTCACACACATTAGCATACAGTTTAAAGTCCAAGTGCCAAAATCAGAGTCCAGTAAGAACAGTGGGAAAACTAATGATCATACCTTGTAAATGCATAGGAATATGGCTGTCAGGATCTGTGGAAGGTAATGTGAGTTCTGCCATGAATTTCAGTAGACTCACGAGTAGCTTGATGTGGTCTCTGCAGCTTTAAAAAAGCAGTTACAATTCAAGAGAGGATTCAGAAGAACCATCACACCAAAGGCAAATTCTCTCTGAATGTCAGTGGTAAAAGGCAGCAAAATGACACATCTTCTCAAGAGAAAAAGTCTTTGCTTCTGGATAGGCCTCACCTATGAACCTTCTGTTTATCACATGCTGACTCTGTAAGTCGTAGTTTGTTGTAAAACTTTGATCTGAAAGACACTGCCAGCAGCATGCCAGAGACCTAAGGATATGCAGCATTTCCAGAGGTCATTTGTACAACAATGGATTTGAACCCAAAACCTCAATAGGGCACATCTCATTTCTATGCTTTAAAACTAATAAGCATAGATTCTGTGATGAGAGGTGAGGTTTCCTGCTTTTAATTGTATGATTTATGATTTTTCCTGCTTTAAATTGGTCACTGAATGCAGATGAAAACCTAAATGAACTTACTAAAGCAAACAGTTCTAACATGTCATTAAGGCAAGAAATTTCTAAATGAGGCAGTGTCAGCTAAACATTTTCTCTCCAATAGTAACTTTCTTGACCTTTCCTTTCTTTGCTGGCTTATATGAGCTTTGCAATAAGTACTACTAGTGTCTTTGCCCTGTTTCTGTAGCTTCAGCTAGAAACGTGTCTCAGTCACTGTACATCCAGAAAAACCCTGAAACTGGAGGAGTTTCCTAGCCAAACCTAATTTTGTTTCCAAGCAGCTCTTGCATTAGATAAACACTTGCACTGAGGTGCCTCAAAATATGAACATACATTTTTTTCATCTCTACTTTATTACAGAGCTGAAAAAAGTGTATTTACATAAATGTACAGAGAAAGACAAAGAACAACCTTATTAATATGCTGGTTTTCATTTTTACACTGCCATTGGAAAATTGAAAAGGAATAAAGAGAGTCTGGGGAAGGGCAAGGATTTAGAGAACATTTCAACCTTAATGCAAAAGGTCAAAACCCCTTCTGGTCAGTATATATTAACAGTTGTTCTTCTCTAATCATAATAGTGTGGTTTATATACAATCTAATTTGCAGTATGATTCCATTTCTGACTGGCAAGATACTCACCAAAAACACTTGCTGTCATTTAAAGTATGAGACAGATTTTCATTCTCAGCAAAATAATTCAACAGGCACTGAAAAAGTCTGTTCTTTCTCACACATGCAGATGACTTTCTGAAATCAAACATAGAGCAGGTTACAATGGAGAATTGTCTACAATTCAGTTCTCTTGGTGTAGTCCTCTGTGGACAGAGAATAACATTTCTGTATAGATCTACTTATGTGTGGTAAATAATACGCTTTTTTAATCTTAAAAAATTGATAAGAAGTTCATTTTCATACAGAAATTTAAAAAACATCTTTATATATCTTGAGGTAATCTTCACTGCACAGTTCAACATCTGGCTGCAAAACCACTGCATTTGCTATATAAAGACTTAATATTTCAAAAATGTTTTTGTCTTCTTAATAACCTTGAAAAAGATTTTATCTTTTTTTCCCAAGAAAACATGCAGAGATTGATGCTTACAAAAAATATCTGCACCTAATTATTTGAAAAAGTTGCTATATTTTAGGTATTAAAAAAATGAATGGTGAAAAAAAAGTAGCAATAGATGCTGCCATATGAATGACTATTTATTCTGTTAAGAATGGACATGCTTTATACATGTGTATTTACAAGTATTTAGTGGATGCAGGGGAAGGGAAGAAAGAAGTTATGTTTTTATCACTTCAAAAACCAAAGTATTAATTTATATTGGTTAATCATGCTGAAGTTCCTGATGACTGGAAAAACAACAAGGTGGTTGTTGACAGCCAGCATGGCTTCACTAAGGGGAAATCCTGCCTGACCAATTTCCTGGTCTTCTATGATGAGGCTACAGAACTGATGGACAGGGGTACAGCAGGTGATGTAATCTACCTGGACTTGTGCAAAGCGTTCAACACTGTCCCACACGACATCCTTGTCTCTAAGTAGGAGAGACATCAATTTGATAGGAGGACCACTTGGTGGATAAAGAACTGGCTGGATGGCCACACGCAAAGAGTTGTGCTCAATGGCTCAATGTCCTGCTGGAGACCAGTAAGAAGTGGTGTCCCTCAGGGATCGGTGTTGGGACCGGTCTTGTTCAACATCTTTGTCGGTGACATGGATAGTGGGATTGAGTGCACTCTCAGCAAGTTTGCTAGTGACACCAAGCTATGTGGTTCGGTTGATACAATGGAGGGAAGAAATGCCATCCAGAGGGACCTTGACACACTTGGGAGGTGGGCTAATGCCAACCTGATGAAGTTTAACCATGCCAAGTGCAAGGTCTTACATCTGGGTTGGAGCAATCCCAGGCACATCTACAGGTTGGGCAGAGAAGAGATTCAAAGCAGCCCTGTGGAGAAGGACTTGGGGATGTTGGTCAACATAAAAATGAACACGAGCTGGCAGTGTGCGCTTGAAGCCCAGAAAGCCAACCATATCCTGGGCTGCATCTAAAGGAGCGTGACCAGCAGGTCGAGGGAGGTGATCCTGCCCCTCTACTCTGCTCTTGGGAGACCTGACTTGGAGTATTGTGTGCAGTTCTGGTGTCCTCAACATCAAAAGGATATGGAACTGTTGGAACAAGTCCAGAGGAAGGCCAGGAGGATGATCAGGGAACTGGAGCACCTCCCGTATGAAGACAGGCTGAGAAAGCTGGGTCTGTTGAGCCTGGAGAAGAGAAGGCTGCATGGAGACCTCATAGCAGCCTTCCAGTATCTGAAGGGGGGGCTACAGGGATGCTGGAGAGGGTCTATTCATTAGGGGCTGTGATGACAGGACAAGGGGTAACAGGTTCAAACTTAAACAGGGGAAGTTTAGATTGAATATAAGGAAGAAATTCTTTACTGTGAGGGTGGTGAGGCACTGGAATGGGCTGCCCAGGGAAGTTGTGAATGCTCCATTGCTGGTGGTGTTCAAGGCTGGGTTGGACAGAGCCTTGGGTGACATGGTTTAGTGAGAGGTGTCCCTGCCTATGGTAGTGGGGTTGGAACTAGATGATCTTAAGGTCCTTTCCAGCCCTACCTATTCTATGATTCTATGATTCTATAATCTCTCTCCCTCTGGCACTAACAGTAACACTAAGTAAAATCACATCTTCAATTTCTTGAGATGCTTTTACTGTCTGTTGATAGACAAAAGTCCTAACTGCAGAATTTTTTTTTTTTTTTTCTTTTATATATGGAATTTTATGGATAGTGAAAATGAAACATGCACCATACAAGACCTTATAGCTTGCAAAATGCATTCTGATTAGGGTTATTAAAATTTCAAGCAAGAACTGATAAACAAAGGTGTTAATCAGTTCCCTTCTCTACATTCTATAAAATGCAACAATGCCTGTGTTTTGCTATAGCTTTCTTATACTTAAGACTAAGTGTTTTGTGGCACAGGGCATTTTTCAGTCATTCCCCAGGAGACAGTGCTGGTTTTGAACAGTAACATAGTATGATTCCCCCATACCCTGGTAAAATGCAAACCAGCACTGTCTGTTTAGCATGCATGGGCAAGCCACAAATACTCATCCTTACTTTTCCCTGTCTTCCAGCCCTAACCCTAACCTTGAGCTCTCCAGCCTGTATTTTGATGCAGTTACTGTGTCTTTAGATTTCAGCCCCACAAAGACTCTGCCTCTGTGTAGCTTCGCACTGCATTTATGGAGAATTTGCATGAAACTTTTGTTAAAAATTAGTGCTGTTTCAATGTCTGGGTGATAAATTTAAAACCCCCTGAGAAAATTCAGGAAACAAATGGTTTGCTCTTCCAAATAATTCATATGCGTATCCTTTCAGGATGTTTTTTACTAATCTTAGGAAAATGGCATGTTATTCCTAAACATTTTATTTCAGATTAGTAGACAATATATTTTTATTTCCAGAATTGAATAATATTTAAGCTTTAGTACATTTTTGGGGGCATGATGGGCTCTGGATATCTCATAACTCAGTTTGCAGGGAAAGATGATATTTTAATTTTTTAATTTTTTTTTTTTTTACTTAATATATATTCAAAATATTTTCTTTTCTTTCTGTGTGTACAAGTGATTTGATTACCTCTGTACGCAGATATAACTTCTGCTTACAAATCTTTTTTCTTGCTTAATGCTGAGACTATAAAAGCTTCATTCAGCTCATTGAAATTAGCAAAGTAACAAGAAGGATAAACTGGTCTCACTGAGCTTAATGCTTCTTGTTCTAGAAGTTCAGGATGATGCCTTTCACGGCTGCTTCAACCATCCAGATTTGCACAATGAGGCTCATAGTTCTCTCTGGTTATGTGGATCTCTGAGCTACACAAAACCAAAATTGAGATAAGAGCGGAATTCAGCACCAGAAAGCAGCTGGGAAACACATCAGTAGCAAGAAGGTTATATATATTTTATGGTAATTTGACATGGTAGGGATTTTAGGGTAGCCGTAAAGGATGATAGCCAAGAATACTAACTGGATAAGGAAAATAAAATGTCATCCAAGGGATGCCTATGATTAGCCCAGAACTACACTTTGACTAAACCTGCACCATTTTAATTTTTACTTTTGACAACTTTAAACGATTCTGTTTTATTCACAAGAATATCAAAGAATTAGAGGATGATTCAGGGTGAAAGTGTCCTCAGAAGGTCTTTTCAGCTTTCTGCTCAAAGCAGGGTTAGCTATGAGATTAGACTGCGTTGCTCATGGCTTTATCCAGTCTCATTTTGAAAACCTCTGAGGATAGAGACAGCACAACTACTCTGAGTAACCTACTTCACTACTGCACTGGCATCATGGGGAAAATGTTTCTCCTTATGTTCTGTTAAAAACTCTCCTAGGACTACTCAGGCTTGCTGCCATGCACCATATGAAGGGTCTGCTTCCAGCTTCCTGATAGAATCATAGAATAGTTAGAATTGGAAAATCATCTAGTTCCAATCTCCCAGCCATGGGCAGGGACATCTCACACTAAACCATGCCACCCAAGGTTCTGGCCAACCTGGCCTTGAACACCACCAGGGATGGAGCATTCACAACTTCCCTGGGCAGCCCATTCCAGTGCCTCACCACCCTCACAGTAAAGAATTTCTTCCTTATATTCAATCTAAACTTCCCCTGTTTAAGTTTGAACCTGTTACCCCTTGTCCTATCATCACAGCCCCTAATGAAGAGTCCTTCCCCAGCATCCCTGTAGCCCTCCTTCAGATACTGGAAGGCTGCTATGAGGTCTCCATGCAGCCTTCTCTTCTCCAGGCTCAACAGACCCAGCTTTCTCAGCCTGTCTTCATACGGGAGGTGCTCCAGTTCCCTGATCATCCTCCTGGCCTTCCTCTGGACTTATTCCAACAGTTCCATATCCTTTTTATGTTGAGGGCACCAGAACTGCACACAGTACTCCAAGTGAGGTCTCATAAGAGCACAGTAGAAGGGCAGGATCTCCTCCCTCGACCTGCTGGTCACGCTCCTTTAGATGCAGCCCAGGATATGGTTGGCTTTCTGGGCTGTGAGCACACACTGCCAGCTCATGTTCATTTTTTTATCGACCAACACCCCCAAATCCTTCTCCGCAGGGCTGCTCTGAATCTCTTCTCTGCCCAACCTGTAGCTGTGCCTGGGATTGCTCTGACCCAGGTGGAGGACCTTGCACTTGGCATGGTTAAACTTCATCAGGTTGGCATTAGCCCACCTCCCAAGCATGTCAAGGTCCTTCTGGATGGCGTCCTTTCCCTCCAGTGTATCAACCAAACCACACAGCTTGGTGTCATCGGCAAACTTGCTGAGGGCACACTCAATCCCACTGTCCATGTCACCGACAAAGATGTTGGACAAGACCGGTCCCAACACCGATCCCTGAGGGACACTACTTGTTCCTGGTCTCCAGCAGGACATTGAGCCATTGAGCACAACTCATTATGTGCAGCCATCCAGCCAGTTCTTTATCCACCGAGTGGTCCACCTATCAAATTGATGTCTCTCCAACTTAGAGGCAAACACCCTAGTAGGCACTGGTGGGTTGCTGTTTGCTCCCACACGGATCTCCAGGCTATATATGCCCAAATCCTTCTGCCCCTTCTCACAGGGCAAATACTCCACGGTTGGACTGTCCTAGTGGCCCTGTACTGAACTGCTTCTTTTTTATCAATGTTATTCTTGTACTATGTGGCCCAAACTGGATGTGGTATTATGGCCATGGTCTTGAACTACTAGCCATGCTTCTGTTAACACAACCCAGAACGCTCTTGGGCCATACCCTCTGCAAGGGCTTACTCTTGGCTCACTGTCAAATCTCTGCCCAGCAGGATTCCCCTCTTCAACAGAGCAGCTCCTCAGGCAGGCAGGCAGGCCCCAGTCAGTGTCATTGCCAACAGCTCTTCCTTCCCAGGTACTTGACTTGGCACTTGTCATTGCTGAATTTCATATGGTTCCCATTGTCCCATTCCTCCAGCCTCTCCAGGGATGCTTGGGTGCCAACCCTGCCCTTGAGAGTATCACCTGTATGCCTCAGACTGTTGTCCTCTGCCAGCCAGATCAGAGTGTGCTCTGGTGCCCATGGCCCACTCCATTGCTAGGTCACTGATGTCATTAAACAGGACAGCTCCCAGGATGGACCCTTCAAGAATTCCAGTTGTTACTCACCTCTGGGTAGGGCACGACTCACGTGCTACTCTGAGATAAACAAGAAACTTAGTATTTTAAGTGGAGCAAAACTGAATGTTCTCTTAACATCATTCAAGGCTACAGCCAGACCAGGCTCTTCAGAGTTCTGTAAAACTAGCTGGGAAAACTGCCTTTTCCATTGCTATCTAGTTCTGCTCAGTAAACAATAACAATGCACATGAAAGAAAAAAAAAAGCCTCAAAGAAATATAAAAATATATTTATGTGAAAAAAATACTAGACCTTACAGAGCTGTAATTATGAAAATAATAATTGTCATCACCTTTATGTGTCTGCTACTCAAGTTTCTTCATGAAGGGCAATAATATCTATGGGACAAGATAAGAGTTTACACACAATTATTGGCTCTCAGATGACTTCTGTGTTACTGTAACTCATTACATAAGTGCGGCAACTTGCCGAGGACCTACATCTCAATGATTTGTCTCTGTCAAAAGTCAAATAGTTGTCTGCCTGTGGAGCAATTTTAACCCCACACGGCATTTTACAAAAAACTCATATTCCTCTGGCAAAGCTGGATGCCGGTTTTTTTGCCAGAACAAGCTTCTACTCTAATTACAAGTTTCTAGCCATGTCAGTAAACCCCTTCCCACTCAGATCAATGAATGGAAGTCTTTCAAAGACACAGCACAATTTTTGTTCATCCCATTTCTTTTTAGTTGGGAAACATTTGTTTTAGAATGAGTGTGAGGAATTTTAACTTAGCACCTTGGAAATAAAACTGTGTCGTGGTTTAAGTCCAGTCAGCCACACAGTTTTCGCTTTCTCACTCCCCCCTCTTTCTTCCCCCCCGCTCCCGGAGGGATGGGAAGGAGAATAGAAAAGAATGCGACTCCCACAGGTTGAGATAAGAACAGTTTAGTAACTAAAGTATAACACAAATCACTACTGCTACCACCAATAACAATAATGACAAGGCAAATACAAGGGAAGGATACAATAGCTCACCCCTTCTAATACAAAGCCCGACTACTCACTTCCCCTCCTTCTTCCCCCCCACTCCAAGGGGGGGGGGGAAATTGGGAGAAGAATCAAAAGAATGCAACTCCCACTAGCTGAGACAAGAACAGTTCAGCAGCCAAGGTATAACACAAACCACCACTGCCACCACCACCCACAAAATGATCAGGGAAATACAAGGAAAGAGGATACAATTGCTCACCACTCGATGACCGAGCTGTGAACTGAACCTTCCGGGTTCCTGCCCCCCCCAGTTTTACATCCTGGGCATGACGTGCTGTGGCATGGAATAGCTCCTTGGTCAGTTTGGGTCAGGTGTCCTGTCTCTGCCTCCTCCTGGCTCCCCCTCCTCCCTGGCAGAGCATGAAACTCAGAAAATCCTTGGCCAGACCAAAACATCACTAAGCAGTAACAGAAACGCTGGTGTTATCAGCACTGTTCCCAGGCTGAAAATCAAAAACACAGTGCTACACCAGCTACCAAGAAGGAGAAAAAAAAAAAAAATGACTGCTGCTGCTGAACCCATGACATTATCCACCCCTTATTCCATACCATTCACGTCATGCTCGGATCCCACATTTTCAATATACCATCACATATATATATACACATCGGCACATACATACAGAGGGAGAGAGATCATCCCTTCGTGCATAAACCAATCCCTACAAAGCTGCTGAGTCCATTTGGTCCGTGACGTCAAGCTCCATCTCCTGTAACAGTTCTTCAGAGCAGCGGAAGCCGTGTGCAGCGTTGGATCGTTGCCTGCTGATGCTGATCGTTCCTTTACTGTAGAACTCGCCCGGTTTCATTAAAGTTCATTCTCTGTTGGGATGACGATCAGAGGGCCCGTCGCTGATGACTTGAAGACATCTAGTTGTCGGGCTACGAAAGTATTACATAGCAGACAACAGCATACAATTGAGTTCATTGGCTGTTTTCCCCTAAAATCAAATCCCCTTGAGGTACACATCGGACTTCCCCATCTTCCTGCATTACCCACCAAGTATATCCGGGTCCCTGAGCAAAAGCAATCCCACGAGTGGGTTTGCCTTTACCTGAAGCAGGAATAACCCAGACTGTCTTCCCCAACAAATTCTTTATATGCACCACAGGAACTTTGTCCCCCTCCACAGTATGTAGAAGTTCTGACTGGGCTGGGCCAGCCCTATTGGCAGATCCTCTGGTATTGACCAGCCAAGTGGCCTTTGGTAAATGAATATCCCAATGTTTGAAAGTCCCACCACCCATTGCTCTCAGTGTAGTTTTTAATAGCCCATTGTACCGTTCGATTTTCCCAGAGGCTGGTGCATGGTAGGGGATATGATATACCCATTCAATGTCATGCTCTTTGGCCCAAGCATCTATCAGGTTGTTCCGGAAATGAGTCCCATTGTCTGACTCAATTCTCTCTGGGGTGCCATGTCGCCACAAAATTTGTTTTTCAAGGCCCAGGAGAGTGTTCCGGGCAGTGGCGTGCGGCACAGCATATGTTTCCAGCCATCCGGTGGTTACTTCCACCATGGTAAGCACATGGCGCTTGCCTTGGCGGGTTGGTGGGAGTGTGATATAATCAATCTGCCAGGCCTCCCCATATTTGTATTTCAGCCATCGTCCTCCATACCAAAGAGGCTTTAACCGTTTAGCTTGCTTAATTGCAGCACATGTTTCACAGTCATGAATAACCTGGGCAATAGTGTCCATTGTTAAGTCCACCCCTCGATCACGAGCCCATCTGTATGTCGCATCTCTGCCCTGATGGCCTGAAGTGTCATGGGCCCACCGGGCTAAAAATAATTCACCCTTACGTTGCCAATCTAAGTCCATCTGAGCCACTTCAATTTTAGCAGCTTTATCCACTTGTTGGTTGTTCTGGTGTTCCTCAGTGGCCCGACTCTTGGGTACATGAGCATCTACATGGCGTACCTTGACCACCAGGTTTTGCACCCGGGCAGCGATATCTTGCCACAGTGCAGCAGCCCAGATGGGTTTACCTCTGCGTTGCCAGTTGCTCTGCTTCCATTGCTGCAACCACCCCCACAGGGCATTGGCCACCATCCATGAGTCAGTATAGAGATAAAGTACTGGCCACTTTTCTCGTTCCGCAATGTCCAAAGCCAGCTGGATGGCTTTCACCTCAGCAAACTGACTCGATTCACCCTCTCCTTCAGCAGTTTCTGCAACTTGTTGTCGAGGACTCCATACGGCTGCCTTCCATCTACGATGCTTTCCCACTATGCGACAGGACCCATCAGTAAACAAAGCATATTGCTTTTCACTTTCCGACAGTTCGTTATATGGTGGGGCCTCTTCAGCACGCATCATCTCCTCCTCCTCTGGTGACATTCTAAAATCTTTACCCTCTGGCCAGTCCATGATGACTTCTAGAATTCCTGGACAACTGGGATTTCCTATTCGAGCTCGTTGTGTAATTAGTGCAGCCCATTTACTCCATGTAGCATCAGTTGCATGATGGGTAGAGGAGACCCTTCCTTTGAACATCCAGCCCAGCACTGGCAACCGGGGTGCTAGGAGGAGCTGTGCTTCTGTGCCAATCACTTCCGAAGCAGCTCGAACCCCTTCATAGGCTGCCAGTATCTCTTTTTCAGTTGGGGTATAGCTGGCCTCAGATCCTCTGTATCCCCGACTCCAAAAGCCGAGGGGTCGGCCTCGAGTCTCCCCTGGAGCTTTCTGCCAGAGGCTCCAGGTAGGACCATTCTCCCCGGCTGCAGTGTACAGTACATTTTTGACATCTGGCCCGGTCCGAACTGGTCCAAGGGCTACCGCATGAACTATCTCTCGTTTAATTTGCTCAAAAGCTTGTTGTTGTTCAGGGCCCCATTTAAAATCATTCTTCTTCCGGGTCACATGATAGAGAGGGCTTACAATCAAACTGTAATTCGGGATGTGCATCCTCCAGAACCCCACAACACCCAAAAAAGCTTGTGTTTCTTTCTTATTCGTTGGTGGAGACATTGCTGTTATCTTGTTGATCACATCTGTGGGGATCTGGCGACGTCCATCTTGCCATTTTATTCCCAAAAATTGAATCTCCTGTGCAGGTCCCTTGACCTTACTCCGTTTTATGGCAAAAGCAGCTTCCAGCAGGATTTGGATTATTTTCCTCCCGTTCTCAAAGACTTCTTCCACTGTATTGCCCCACACAATAATGTCATCAATGTATTGCAGGTGTTCTGGAGCTTGCCCCTGTTCCAGTGCAGTCTGGATCAGTCCATGGCAGATGGTCGGGCTGTGTTTCCACCCCTGGGGCAGTCGGTTCCAAGTGTACTGGATGCCCCTCCAAGTAAAAGCAAACTGTGGCCTGCACTCTGCTGCCAAAGGAATTGAGAAAAATGCATTGGCAATATCGATCGTGGCATACCACTTGGCTGCCTTTGACTCCAGTTCATACTGAAGTTCTAGCATGTCCGGTACAGCAGCACTCAAGGGTGGTGTAACTTCATTCAGGCCCCGATAGTCTACTGTTAGTCTCCACTCTCCGTTAGACTTTCGCACTGGCCATATGGGGCTGTTAAAGGGTGAGTGGGTCCTACTGATTACTCCTTGACTCTCCAATCTACAGATCAGCTTATGGATGGGAATCAGGGAGTCTCGGTTGGTGCGATATTGCCGCCGGTGCACTGTTGTGGTTGCGATTGGCACTTGCTGTTCTTCGACCTTCAGCAACCCCACAACAGAAGGATCCTCTGAGAGACCAGGCAAGGTGGACAGCTGCTGAATTTCCTCTGTCTCCAAAGCAGCAATACCAAATGCCCATCGATACCCTTTTGGGTCTTTGAAGTACCCTCTCCTGAGGTAGTCTATGCCAAGGATGCATGGAGCCTTTGGACCAGTCACAATGGGGTGTTTTTGCCATTCCCTCCCAGTCAGGCTGATTTCAGCCTCCAGTACAGTCAACTCTTGGGACCCTCCTGTCACTCCAGAAATATAAATGGGTTCCACCCCTCGACAGCTTGATGGCATCAGGGTACACTGTGCACCGGTATCTACTAGAGCCTTATACTTCTGTGGGACTGCTGTGCCAGGCCACTTGATCCACACAGTCCAATAAATCCGATTGTCCCCTACCTCCACCTGGCTGGAGGCGGGGCCCCTCTAATAGTCATCACATTGGTCACTCACATCTTGTAGAAAGGGATTATTCTTCTTTATCACAGCAGCTGAAGTAAAATCATCTCTTCCGCTCCATCTGGGAGCCTGCTCACCAGAGACTGAAGCCGCAGCCTTCATGGGGTGATCAGCCTTGACCTTTATTCTCCTCTTCAATTCACGCACCCGTTCCTCCAAAACTGAAGTAGGCTTTCCATCCCACTTTGTCATATCTTCCCCGTGATCCAGCAGGTAAAACCATAGGGTGCCCCGTGGTGTATACCTTCTATATCTTCTCTCTCGAACAGTAGGACGCCTTTTGTTAATAGCTGAGACGTGTGTTGGTACATGTGAGGAGCTGGATAAATCGTCTCTCAATTGTTTGAGGTCCTGGGACATCTTTTCCACAGCTGAGATGATGGAAGGGGTGAGATTGTCTTCGAACTCTCTGAGTTTATGAATCACTTCATCCACTGTTGGTGGTACTATGTCATTCCAGGTTACTGTTGCTAATGAGTGGGCATATGATGTGGGTGCATTCCGTGTAAATTTCCGCCACATAGGTCGTGTACATTCAACTTCATCTGGATCTATGGGTATATTCCCATTATTTGGCTTGATATTGTAGATCATCTCTACAATGGCTGATTCCCTCAGAGACTGGATGCCCTTTTCCAGGGTAGTCCACTTGGCCGAACGACTCATAACATCGTCCTTGTATGGAAACCTATCTTTCATAGCTGCCAAGAGCCGCTTCCAAAGGCTGAGGGACTTTTTCTCTCTTGCAATTGCTTTGTCAATTCCCCCTTCCCTAGCAAGTGATCCCAGCTGTTTGGCTTCACTGCCTTCTAGTTCATGACCGTCGGCCCCATTGTCCCAGCATCGGAGCAACCAGGTGATGATGTGCTCCCCTGGCTGACGGGTAAAATCTTTTCGCATATTCCGGAGCTCGGTTGAGGTCCGAGATCGGGAAGTCACCTCTTCTTCTTCTTCGTCATGTGATAATAACTCCTGATCAGATGCTGTCCCAGGTGGTGAGTATGTTGTTTCTTCATCTTGCTTTGTCTTTATTGCCTCTTTTTTGCTTTTCCTCCTGCGTACAGGGGCAACCGATATTGGTACGAGTTGGTCCTCTGGTTTAGCTGCGGTGATTATCACTGTGGTTTGGGTAGCTGCTGTACTTGTCACTGGAGTTTGAGTAGCTGCTGTGCTTGTTGCTGGGGGTGGTGTAGCTGCTGTGCTTGGAACTGGAGTAGCTGCGCTGTCCATTACTGTTGAAGTTTGAGTAGCTGCTGTACTTGTCCCTGGGGGTGGTGTAGCTGTTGTGCTTAGAGCTGGAGCAGTTGCGCTGTCCATTACTGTTGAAGTTTGAGTAGCTGCTGTACTTGTCCCTGGGGGTGGTGTAATTGCTGTGCTTGGAACTGGAGTAGCTGCGCTGTCCATTACTGTTGAAGTTTGAGTAGCTGCTGTACTTGTCTCTGGGGGTGGTGTAGCTGTTGTGCTTAGAGCTGGAGCAGTTGCGCTGTCCATTATTCCACCCTCAGATCCAGGGACATTTTTTTCCTTTTGAAGGTGCTGGACGGTGTTGAATAAGGCTCTGTAAGCATAGGCCAAGCCCCAGCACGTTGCCGTGATTTGTCCATCTCTGGTGTGACCAGAATGACAACACACCTCCTTTAAGTGTTTTACTAATTTTTCTGGATTCTGCATTTGTTCATTAGTGAAGTTCCAAAACACTGGAGGGGCCCACTGGCCTAGATGCTTGCCCATACTGTCCCACACACCCTGCCACTCAGGACTGTCCAGGCTTGGAGAAAATCTCTTAGTCATCCTAGACTGCAGACTAACCCCAGACAAGGCCCACACCCCACTCTGCTTAACTCTCGGGACCAGACGAAAAAGTCGTGAGAAAAACACACTCGGTATGCGCACCAACACAACAATCCCCATCACAATCAGCAGGCAGGTCTCAAGGGTATCTAAAGGCCATTCAAAACCTTCAAAATTCTCAAACGATGCTGTAAACGATCTGGTGGGGGGGCTGGGAGCATAAAAGAATGTCTCTCTCACAGGTTGACCACCCAAGGAGGTGAAAAAAGACGTGTAATTGCTAAACACTTCTATTATATACCTCCCAAAGTATAGAGTTGGTGACCACATCGGGAACCAAAACCGGATCAGTTTCATGATCATTGAGTCTACTGTATTAAAAATCAGTGCAATAGAGTACAATATAACAAGAGCCTTAACCAAAAGCCCATGTCTGAGAAATGTTAAGATAAGAAACACCGGCTGTAAGTAAAGTGTCATATGCTGAACCCGTGAGAACCAGAACAACAACTTTGAGAGCCAATAAATCAGCATTGTGACGAGTGGTTATTAATCCTGTCGTTATCTCAACCCTTCGTGCCCCACGTTGGGCGCCAAAAAGAACTGTCGTGGTTTAAGTCCAGTCAGCCACACAGTTTTCGCTTTCTCACTCCCCCCTCTTTCTTCCCCCCCGCTCCCGGAGGGATGGGAAGGAGAATAGAAAAGAATGCGACTCCCACAGGTTGAGATAAGAACAGTTTAGTAACTAAAGTATAACACAAATCACTACTGCTACCACCAATAACAATAATGACAAGGCAAATACAAGGGAAGGATACAATAGCTCACCCCTTCTAATACAAAGCCCGACTACTCACTTCCCCTCCTTCTTCCCCCCCACTCCAAGGGGGGGGGGGAAATTGGGAGAAGAATCAAAAGAATGCAACTCCCACTAGCCGAGACAAGAACAGTTCAGCAGCCAAGGTATAACACAAACCACCACTGCCACCACCACCCACAAAATGATCAGGGAAATACAAGGAAAGAGGATACAATTGCTCACCACTCGATGACCGAGCTGTGAACTGAACTCTTCCGGGTTCCTGCCCCCCCCAGTTTTACATCCTGGGCATGACGTGCTGTGGCATGGAATAGCTCCTTGGTCAGTTTGGGTCAGGTGTCCTGTCTCTGCCTCCTCCTGGCTCCCCCTCCTCCCTGGCAGAGCATGAAACTCAGAAAATCCTTGGCCAGACCAAAACATCACTAAGCAGTAACAGAAACGCTGGTGTTATCAGCACTGTTCCCAGGCTGAAAATCAAAAACACAGTGCTACACCAGCTACCAAGAAGGAGAAAAAAAAAAAAATGACTGCTGCTGCTGAACCCATGACAAACTGCCAGCAACTCCCCAAAGCACCAATTTTATCAATTTAAATAAAATATATCCAACCATATGTACGACAGAATAATATATAGTGAAAAAGATGAGTGATCAGGGTTAGAACAATCAAGAGCAGGCAAACTGAAAACTGCTGTTGAAAAGGGAAGAATATAGGAAAAGTAATGTAAAATGAAAGACTATTTGGCATCAGTATAAAACCTTTGATAGAGAACAGCTCACATCTGTCAATCTACCCACGCTGAACAAATGAAAGTAAAAGTTCAATACATGGTAAATGCTTTGACAAAAGGCAGCAGGCCAACAATTATGCTTGATTATGAGAGTGAATATTTAAAAATGGTTGAAAAAATATTAAAGAAAAACAGTTTTAAGGTAGAGATGGAAAAAGTTCTGGTTATACTGTAAGATTCAGGATCTGTGAGAGAATGCATCTTAACTAAATAGATGAATTTCCAGAACTGCTCAGGTATCTATTTATCATTTAAATGTCAGTTTCACACGCTCACCCAAGTGCAGTTGGCAATATATTTATTTGTTTGCATTTACTTTTCAAGATCGGTGACTCAAATGTGCATAATTCCATACTTCGATAAGCATAATTTCTTGATAGGAATCATCCCAATTTCTTTTTCTGTCAAGTCTTCCTGAACCTCCCATGTAATTCAATTTCCCATTTATTTTTCTGATCCAAAGCTAGGAGTTATATATTCTTAAGGCTGCAGGCAGGTGACTAAGCCACTGACTAGTCTCTGGTCTAAGGTTAAGCTAACTGAACAAGGCATAAGACACAATGAGGAAAGACATGAAAAATTGCTAGACATGACAGATAACCATGCAAAAAGCTGACAGAAGTTAGGGATAGTGCTGGGAGGGATACCTGAACTTCAGAGGTGATTTACAGGGGGAGTTATAGGAGTATCAACTGTACTTCCCAAGTAGTTGAAGGGGAGTACTGGGGACCTGCAGACTGATAAGATGCTTCTGAGTCTAATACTACCTAGTTAATACTAACGTCATTAAAGTCCCTCACCCCTGAAATTACGTAATGATATCATAATTGTGTCTCTCTCTTAAAAATATTAAGATTTCTAATTCCCTTGTGGCTGCAAGAGTAATCTTGAAGAGTTTAAGACAACCTGAAATGTCATATGACAATAAGGTACATTTTGCTTAAAATGAGCATAGCATTCAAGGAATGGTTCCTGATTTGCCAATACTTTATACATCTGATCAATTGTACAGGCTAAAAATATAGAATATTTTTAGAACATTTTATAAGGCATTAATCCCTGGGACAAATAGGTTTTAATATTTCAGTTCAGGCTATTAGCAGTAGAAGCAGTCTTAAGTCATTGAATAGCTCAGGTCATGCCTTTTCTATGTGTGTGTGTGTGTGTGTGTGTGTGTGTTTTCAAAGTAGCAATCAGTGAATATAAGTGTTCTTCATCTGAACTGTCAGGATCAAGAAGTCTTGGTTTCAAGTATGTGATATGTTCCTTCACAAAAGGTATGAGAGCTCGTGTAATTGACAGGGAGTGTGGCATGTTGACAAAATGCAAGACATGCCTGCCTTCTGTATCTGAGCTATAGATGAGTGCCTTATGAATAATGTGTGTGATAAGAAACAAATAGCTTAAACTTTTGTTTCTAGTCAGAGCTAGATCAGATCTACCTAAAGTGTTGAACACTCCCCCCCCCCCCCCAAAACCCAAACAGATGAGACAGTTTATTTTGGATTCTGCTTTCATAAAATAATCTATCAAGAAGATTAAAAAGAGATACAACAGGTACCCTGAAGAATGAAAAAGCTCACAGGTTTCCTTAAGTACACAAACAGTGAAAGAAGTGACATTTTTTAAAGATTAACCAATTTTTAGAGTACTTTTCCATTCATAATGCTGTCATTCTTGTCTAATATTTCAGAGTACTCCATGATACCACAGATGGTGGCCACTACCTGGGTCACTGTTTGACAGAGGTATTGCATGAATTTTAATTAACTGTTTATGTCTTCATCAGCTTTCTAAGTAATATGCCAAAAATAAGCCTCTTAAGTAATTGACCTAACAATATCTAATGCGCATACTTTCTAGTATAGGAGACATCTGGTACGCATTATAGCTAAATTAATTATTTTAAAAATAAAATGTTAGTATACACTAAATCTCAGCAGCCACTATCCTTACTGAAGGTACTTATGCCAAAGGCACCTTTTTTGTCAGGTTTATAGGGACGTTGATAAGAATGCATCACACTGTTTTTGCAGTCTGAAGTCAATAGACTTTTTAACAAGCTTACTAAATTTGCTCTTGTATTATTTACCATTTTCATTTTAATTACATGTAACACTTACATTAAGAGCTGTCTATCTAGTACAGCAAACTAAATTTAAAAGGATTCTAAGAATGTGGGTCGAACTCAGAAATACGTTTCTTACTCTTACTCTAATTATCAGAATGAAGAAGCTCTGACTTTTCAACTCATTCTTATATTACTATTTGTTTTCATAAAACCTGACAACCCCCCTGTAATAAAGAGTCTCAGAACATGAAAATTTTCAGGTATTACAGATTAAAATTCCTGATTTAGAAATTTGCATTTAATTCTTTAAAGTGTTTAAAGGCTGACTTTGATACGGGGATGACCCTATGGGTCTGGTTACCCATAAACAAACAAAGCTAGTCAGACATTTAGGACTATCAATTTACCTGTATCTTGGAGACTGCATACTGTGCCATAGTACCTTAGAAAAAAATAAAACTTTGTTTTAATTTTTACTAAATATTATGTAATTTTAAAAAATTGCCATAGAAATCTAATTAAAGGTAGCTTTCATGAAATATGACAGAGGACCAAGGTTATATGTTATATGTTGACCCAGATTCTAAAAAAAGATAAATGGTTAATATATGAATGTGGGAATGAAAAAGCAGCTGTGGTACAGGGCCAGAATTTTCATTTTTTGGAAGATAGTTCCCACTAAAAGTGGAATCATGCAACCAGAGGGTGTCCAAATGGGCTTTAACAGGAGTCATCAAAGAATGTCAAGATCTGAAATAAAAGAATAATGTGAGCTCATTTGGTAATGTAATATTGTGCCTCCAAACCTTAAGATAAAAAGAAAACTTTATTCACATTTTATCTGTCATCAGCAGTTTTTATTTTTATGTGAAATTAATTTGTATAGAGTCTTAGATAGAGCATAGAGAGGAAAAAACCTCATTAGTGGAAAGCATAGTTTATTTATTTTCATTCTTTTATTATCTTTTTTTGTTATTTTGAGTACCTGTGATAATGAAAATCCCTATTGAATATGCGGAAGCTTTTTGTTTTACATGGAAATTGGAATATATAAAATAAATGCTTCTGTTGCTGATTATTTCTCTTGATTCGATTCAATCTTCCTGGGGATGTATACACATGATTTTTCTGTGCTACAAAAATTACATTTAACCTTGTTAATTATCAGGGTAAAGAAGTTTTAATGTGTAGTTCAGCTCTATTGAAATGTTATTTCAGGTGATAATTACATGGACTGTGGACAGTGAGTTGATGAAACCTCCTTTTAATTATAACCAGGAAAGCTATTAAGCTATTTTTCTACTTGAATTGGAGCATTCCTTTCCTGGCATTTAAAGCTTTTTATTACAAGTTTCTTTGTATAGAAAAGTTTGTGCTATCCCACAGGAACACAGCAAGTGGTCTAAAATGTGATTCTATCAAATTGTTGGTTTTGGGTTTTTTTTTCCAACACTAGTAATTTTCTTGCTGATGCGCCCTATTATTATTCCTGTGTATTCATTTTAAAAGAACTATATATAAAACACTTTCCAGATTTTAAGAAAATTACTAAAGATCTCATGTTTATTTAGATGAGATTTAATATCATAAAAAGTTCTAGAAAAAAAAAAAAACCACTGGGAAGAAGCCATGTTATATTCCCCTTTAAAGACAGCTGATAATTACAGCAGTGTACAAGCACTTAGAACATAAATACATCTACTAGCAGGTGCTTTGCAAGTTAGTTCTGAAGTCATTTACTATTACTGCAAGAGTACATTTTTGGAAGAGCCTGATGGCTTTAAAATCTTCAAACAGCGTAAAAGAGCTTGTATTTGATAAAAATCAGCGCAGTAAAAATATGTTATTTTGTGCCATGCAACTGCACCTTTTGAAGAATCTGGGTGTTTATGAGCCATCATACAGCTTGCTTTATTTGACTCTCAGAACTTCAAAGTATTGAAAGGAACTATTTCATAGAAGCCTGTATAAAATTATGACAGCCTGGGGCTAGAAATACCATGCAATAAACAAATACATGGGTGATTCTATGCATCTTATCCTCCATTAACACAGATCCAGAAGAGAAAGCTTATAAGCCTCATTTATTACAAATGAAGCTCAGACAACAGGTTTTGTCCTCATTTTTCAGAAAGCCTAAGGAAATGCTGCATATTGGCAATGCTTCTGTTTTGCTTAGCATATTACATCTTTGTTGTCCCATGAAGTCAGTGGTGCTCTAGGCAGCAGTAAATTTCCACCCGCATGGAGTTTACGGAAGTATCAGTGTGAGTGCTGCAGTAATTCAGTATTACCATCATGAATATATTGTCTCCTGGAGAGAGAAGGTGACACTGAAGAGGGTAGGAGAAAGTGAGATGAGAAAAAAAGATTTCAAGGCAGCTTTGAAAATGAGAGGGGGAGTGGGAAGGGAATGGAGATGGAGGCGTGTGTTTTAAATAAAAAAACCAGCTCACATTTATTTTACGGGTGCATAGCAGTCCTCCAGAACCCATGTCTATTCCTCTTCATTTTATTAACCTTAATGGCACTTTTTTTCAATTCAGATTTTGAATCTGAATCTTCTTGGGGGTCAGATTACCCAGATTCAAGCCTTTGATCTCACTCAACTATTGCAGCCTCTAAATGCCAAGGGAAAAAAAAAAAAACAAAACCAACAAAAATCCAGCCCCAAAAGCCCTGATAAGAAATGTCTGGAGAGTTTTTTTCTATCTTATTTGGTTGGTTCGGGTTTTTTTATTTATTATGTTTTTTTCAAGTCATGAATTACAAAAAGAGACTTAGTGAAACAAGCATATTGTCTTCTTTGTCGTTTTCACTGTACAAGCTATTAAGGACTGTTTCAAGGTGTTAATAAATTGCAAGACATCTGTGCATAGCTGAATAGATGTCCTCCTTATCTGCACTGGATTTGATGCTTGGTAGTTCAGTCACAGTCTAAATCCAGTTTTCTTTTTGATGGCTAATGGCTTAAGTAGTATTACTGCCATGGCTTTACAATGGCAGGCATGGATGTATCAAACCCAGTAATTTTTCATGTCTTAATCCCACTGACTGCAATAATTTTGAACTCTTCCCATACAATGTAGAACTTAGGTATCTTTCTAAAATATCTTGCTGACAGAATGCAAAGTGTTTCTCTTGAAAGCTATGAATCATTTCTTTTTTCAATTGTACTACATTTTTGGAGAAAAAAATCATAAAACAATATCCATCATTGAAAAACACTTTTGAAGTATTACTGGCGAACTATACATGCCTCACAATGCACTTCTAAATATCTTCAAAAATTTCTGTGCTTGGAAGTGGGCATAATCAATCTCAAAAAAAGGAGAAGTTGTTTCTGGCAAAATCTTGAGGTAATGCAAATAGTTTGATTAAACATTGTTTACTCATTTGGCATGCTATAAGGCTTTATGTGGGTAGATGCCAAACTATGTAAAGTTTTTGCATATTTACAATTACATTTGTCACTGAATCACCAAAAAAAAAAATGATATGTTGATTATGGGCTAGACTTCAAGTCTGAATGTATGTCTGGAGGAGAATTGGCTGTATGATACATTTACTTTCCTTTGAATTCTACCAAAGGGCTCAGATTAATTCTTACTATACCCAATTTTGCCCCGAAATCTGGTTCAAATTTATTGTCTTCTGAAACTGACCCTTCATTGCTGTAGCCAAGGCATAGCTGTGATCCAGTTGTATTTGTTTCTCTGTGATGCCTGCAGTTCCTTATGCCAGATATGTTGTAGTCTTAATTGTATGTAATGCAAACCAAAGATCTATGAGTAGGGAGTCATGTTTTATTTCAGGGTCCCTAGAAATCTGCTTGCTATTTTCCTTCCAGCTTCTTCTAAAAGTGTTTTTGTTTTGTTTTTTACTGTAGGCTTAGAAGTAAAAACTTGTTAGTATCTGTCTGTGAAACATAATGTGCAATGTCTCATGCTTTTGACACCACTGTAATTTCTTTTATTCCATACTGAAAGGGCAGTAACACAGCTCATTAATGACTGGACATGTTCTTCATATTTTCTTCAAATGGAAGACCAACTGCATGTCCCCAGTTCCCAAGTTCTGTTCTTACTACATTGTATTAAATAACATTTTCTATCCCTGTTCTCCTTAGCTTATTCTTAACCACCTGCTCTTCCTGTTTGGATATAAATGGACTACAAAATTTCTACAGCAAAGATGAAATTTCAATGCTCCTTTTTCTATTTTAAATTATGAAATTGTAAATATTTTTCACTTCTAATACATCCATAATATGTGCATTCTGTGAGCTGCTTAGCTAATTATCAGCCTCCTAGGAAGAAAATTTGGGAGCAATTTCTGATATAATTTATTATAATATCCCTGTGTGGAACATTCAGTGCTCAACCTAAAATACAAAACTCCATTAAACAGCTCTTCTTAATAGTGGTCTGTGACAGTTCTTTGATAAAGGTGAAGAGGAACAGAGGTGGCTAGTGACAGCAAGAGGGAGGGATGTCATAATTTCAAGGCACATTGATCTACATAAAATTAAAGAAGTTTAAGAATTCTGCAAACCTGTAGGTTTTATAGACTTCTGATGAATTTGAAGCTTACATTTTACAATGATACTTTTGGTATTAGAGCCTCAGGACTTATAGCAGAAGTTCTAATATTTCCAAAGTATTTATGCTATTTTTGAAAAAAACTTTGCTTTTCTCTGTGAATGCAGTCCATTGCATAAAACCAATTGTCTTTGTTAAATTTCCATCTAATGACTAGGATCAAGTAATTAGATGGAGTACTAGTTAATAACAACATTTTGCTGGTGATGCCAGGGAGGAAACCAAGATGTAATCTCCCATTTTTTTCGCATTGGGAAAATTAATGCTTTTCTCAGGCATGATTGGTTTTTAACTCCTTTGAACTCATTTTTGAAGCCTTAGAGTTGGCAGTACTGGATTTCATTACAAAAATTAAAAAAAAAAAAAAAAAAAAAAAAGCCAAACCAAACCACACCTAAACCCGAAAGTTCAAAATAAAAAATATTTTACAGAAGCTGCCTGAAGGATTTAAAAGTATTTTCTTGATTTCTTGATTTTGAAGATTGCTTTTGGGGTCTTCTTCTTGTCAGTAGGACTGAAATGAAATTGCAATTTAAACTTCAGTGTTGTCTGTGAATTCATTTCAGCAAAGTTCATCCACCTCCACAAAGCAGTAGAGAAGTTTTATGTCAGCACTATATAGTTTTGATTTTAAATTATGAAAATTTTAATGTCATAGAGTCACATGCCTTAACAGACCTAACACTTATAACCCTTTCAGAATAACACAAAATAGCATAATGACTGTACAATTATGTCATCAAAGTCTGTGGTTTTCGTCTTTATGAAATAACTCTCTGAGGCAAGATCTAGATTTTTTTCAATTTTATGCAAATAATTCCCATATCAAATGGATTAACAATGCATAAACCTACAACATATACTTATGAACATTGTAAACTTTTGACATCTTAAAATTGTTGTATACTTACGTATACGGGCCCTTGCATATGCAATTTTAGTTGCTACCATAGAGTAAGTTTTGTATGTTTAAGTATAAAATGTACATATAAATCCATACATGTATCAGGAACATTTGTAAAATATAAATGAAGACCACAGTGACATTTTTGTAGTGTAATATGGCATTGAAGATTTGGCAAATGAAATTAGCACTGAATACTTCTTGATAAAACATAATTGCATTAATTCTGCAGACTCGGGAAGATGTAAACTGTAAGCAGGCATTTTGTTATCTGATTAAGTCTTGACAGTGTTTTTAATAACTGAAATCTATTTATATGCATTTTAAAATGTGTTGTTAGAATTGAGTAGAGCTGCCTATATTATCTATCAGTTTTGGGCTACTTTTGTTTGCCTAAATTTTCCTGGTTTGCTAATTGTTGTATTTTTGAGAATGTTTGTTTTCCTGTAGTTGAATTTGGTTCATCTCAGTGTCTATTCTATACAAGTATAGCATGCGGTACTTTCAGGTGTTCTGCCACTAAGGGCAAGTAGTTCCAACAGTTGTGACTTAATTTTCCTATCTGTAGAGATAGTAAAGTGCTCAGCCACTAAAATTTAATCATCACTGATGACAGGTGGAATAAGTTCGGATAAGCTGCTCCACTTGCAGCATTTTTCATGTATCTATCCGTGGTGTTTTCTTGCCTCCTTTTGTTAAGGGTAAAGTCGTTTCATAACCTATAAATACATGGCAGATCAGATATGGTAAGATGAATCTCAGTATGTAATTTAACTTCTAATTAATAAATTAGGAGTTTTCTTCCATGTCAAATGCAATGGATAGCTTTTTTTATTTAAATGACAGCTTCGATATTAAAACTTACTACATTAAAACCAGCACTCAACGGAGCAGTTCAGTCTTTTCTTTGTTCACAATCCTGTCTATGCCAAAATATATTATTATTTGCCTGCATTTTAGACATCAATGTTTTGTGCAGATGAACAAAATATATTTTAACTAGATGGAATACAGATTAACCGCTGGTTTAATACTCTCAAATTTTAAAATTCCTAAATACAAGAACAGAAGTTTCTTAGTATCACTGTGATGAAAACAAGACTGCTTTCAGTCAGCTGGACTTTCATAACTTCTAGTCTAGATTTCTACCTGTAATATGTGCTGGTGATACCTCTGAGGAGACTCTGATATATAAGCATCAAAACGTAACACTGAATCTCAGCATGGTTTACAGCTATTCACTAAGACAGAGCACAGATTTGTTTGGTACATAATTCTGAATGTCATATTGCTGTAGAAGGCGTAGGATACTGATAACTGTACACCATTAAATACATGATGAGCAGCAAGTTGATAACAACCTGATATTTTATCAGATCAACATTATTGCCTCATCACCTTCTTTATTCTGACTAGGCAGGAATAATATCTGGAATAAAACAGTCTCTTTCTTAATGAGAGATGCATGATAGTTTGTTGGGTTTTTTTTAGCCAGCATTTTAAAAGAGCCAAACATACACACAGTGTTCCTGAAAAGTCTGGAAAATGTTATCTTTACAAAGCTGTTAGAATGTTTGACTAACATCAGCAATTTCTTTTAGACATTATAAAATGTCCATATGTGTAACTGAGAATGACTAAATAATAGGTATTGCGACATTAGTAAAAATAATTACTGGGAAGCTCTTAAGTATCAGGATTAGAAGTTTGATACAAAAACTTCAGAATGGCATTCAGTATGCATGTATCATGACAATAAGACTTGACAAGATTTACAAAAGAGAATTGAGGATTTGTTAGCATATTCAGATTTTAGGCAGTAAATCATATGAAGCATATTAAGTTGTTTATGATTTAGATCAGTTCTCAAAAGCCTTCATAAATGGAGTGCAATGGCATCTGTGAATAATTGCTGCTGTCATTGCGGTGGAATGAATTATAATAATCGGCATGGTAAATTCTCCCTATTTTCATCATTTCATTGTCAATTATTCCTCCCCAGCACCAACTTGCTTTATCTTGAATATTTGTAACAAAACCAAAACATGGCAGTCAGTCTCAGATCTTTCTATTGATTCTAAGAGTCATTTTGGACACTCACTGTCAGAGAAGGATTCTTTTTCTTAAATGCATTTTCTAAATGACATCACTATTAAAAGCAACATTTGAGAGTGCAGGGAGATTTTCTCCACAGGTGACAGAGGGAAACATTAAATGTCTTTTCAGTGTAGAAGTATTGCATTTTTAACTTGGACCTAAGACATTTTCTTCTGATAATGAACAGGACGGGAAACTCTGGTGTGCACCTCAAAAGGTTTTGAATTTGGGTCAGAATACCCAAAGAATTAAATTGTATGATGCTAATTGCTATGTAACACTGTATACTATCACTTATAGGCTGAGAAAGTTGGGGCTGTTCAGCCTGGAGAAGAGAAGGCTGTGTGGAGACCTCATAGCAGCCTTACAGTATCTGAAGGGGAGCTATAAGGATGCTGGGGAGGGACCCTTCATGAGGGGCTGTGGTGAGAAGACAAGGGGCAACAGGTTCAAACTTAAACAAGGGAAGTTTAGATTGGTTATGAGGAAGAAATTCTTTACTGTAAGGGTGGTGAGGCCCTGAAATGGGTTACCCAGGGAAGTTGTGAATGCTCCATCGCTGGCGATGTTCAAGGTCACGTTGGACATAGACTTGAGTGACATGGTTTAGTGTGAGGTGTCCCTGCCCATAGCAGGGGGGTTGGAACTAGATGACCTTGAGATCTTTTCCAACCCTAACTTTTCTATGATTCTATGGCGGCTGCATGTCCATCACCACACTGCGCACCTCATGGTGCTTGTCTCTGCTGCTCCAGATTTGGAGATCTGAACATAACTCCCTTTTCATCCATATATTAATGAAAAATGAACTTCAATGAGCTGGACAAGTGCAGCAGTGATGAAATCAGAACTGGCTTCAGCATGCAACAATCCAAAACCACAGGCCATCTTTCCTGCCCTGAAAGACTGCTATGACAAATGGAGCTCAAAGTTACGGACTGAATAAACACAATGGACTTTTATAAGGATGGTCTGTATACTACAGGTATATCTGTATGCATATGTTAAAGGGCAGGAAAGGTGGTGGTGTACTGGAAAGTGTGAGACCTAGCTTGACGTAAATGGTATGGAATAAAGGGTGGATACTGTCCTGGTTTTGGCTGCGATAGAGTTAATTTCTTCCTAGTAGCTGGTGCAGTGCTCTGTTTTGGATTTAGTCTGAGAACAATGCTGATAACACACCGATGTTTTAGTTGTTGCTAAGTAATGCTTACTCTGATCAAGGACTTTTCAGTCTCTCCTGCTCCACCAGTGAAGAGGGGCACAAGAAGCCAGGAAGAAGTAGATGCTGGATGCCTAACCCAAAATAGCCAAAGGGGTATTCCATACCACAGAACATCATGCTTAGTAGGGAAACTGAGGGAAGTTGGCTGGGAGGGATCGATTGCTACTTGGAGATGAGCTGTGCATCAGTCAATGGGTGCAAAGCAATTGTATTGTGCATTACTTCATTTTTTTGGGATTTTATTCTTCTCTCCATTTATTAATTATTATTTATTATTGCATTTTACTTTACTTCATTTATTAAACTTTTTTCTGATTCTTCTTCCCATCCCACCAGGGTAGTGGTCAGCAAGCAGCTGCCTTGTACTTTGTTGCCGGCTGGTGTTAGACCATGACACCATTTTAGACTGTAGTACCTGAGAAAATAATTCAGTTTAGAGCAGTCAGAGAGACTTAATTATTGACTTCCTTCATTTCTATGAAAGATATTCTAATCCACTTTATTTTAAAGAATGGTTTCTCATGCACAAATTAAAGTTTTAATGTAAAAAACTAGTTGCCCACACAGGATTAAAAACCAATATAATTTTAAAATTACCTATTATTAATGAGACATATAAGTTTATTAGAGTTTCAGACCATGCACATTTCACAGAAACACAGAATGGCTGAGGTTGGAAGGTGTCAAGGTCTGACTGGATAAAACCCAGTGTCAGAAATATTCTCTTTGTTATCCCCAGGGAGAAATTAAGATGCAAGCAAGGTGAAGTATTGTAATCGGTCAGTTTGTTTATTATAAAAGATAATCGTTAAAAAAGATAATTATTATAAAAAGGCAGCAGTAGGACAGATCAGAAAAAGGAGAAATTAAACAATCATTTGGAGTGCAGAGAGAGTCACCACCATAGATCCAGTGGTGTCCCAAGGGTCTGTAGTCACATTTGGTGGAGCGTGCCCCCCCCCCGTGATTACTTTTTTCCCTTTTTATAATGTATTAGGGGGAAGTTCCTCTTTTCTTAATGTCACAAACTGCATATTCCTGTTGGATCCAGTTTCTATGGTCTTACAGCCAGCTCTTCAACTGTGCATGTCTGTCAGCAATCCTTGAGCTAAGGGACAGCAATTCTTCACATTAATCTCTGAGATAATGGACAGAGGAGTCTTAACTCCTCACACCCATCTCTCAGACAGTGGAGGGTGGAGTGCCATCTTAGATCCTCACACCCATCTTTGAGACAGTGGACCTCAGATCCTCATAACATCCTTTGAGACAATGGACAATAGAATCAGATTTCAGTTCAATCTCTCACAGAAGGGAAGATCTTGTCTAACCTGCTGCTCGAACTAGTTGTCCAGGACCACGTGGAGGCACCTTTTGAATATCTCCAAGGATGGAGACTCCATAGCCTCTCCGGACATCTTCATAGTAAAAAAAGGCTTTTCCTCCAATGTTTCTATTTAAGAAGAACTCATACTTTTTTTCTGCCAAACGTATTGATTTCTCAATAAATGAAAACAAAAATGGACCTGTTGGAGTAAGCCTAGAGGAGGAACACGTAGATTATCAGAGGGCTGGAGCACCTTCTCTATGAAGACAGGATGAGAGAGATGAGGCTGTTCAGCGTAGAGAAGAGAAGGCTCAGGGGAGACCTTAGAGCCACCAGTACCTACAAGAGGGTCAACAAGAAATCTAGAGAGAGAATTTTACGAGGGAATGTAGGGATAGGAAAGGGGAAATGGTTTTAGACTGAAAAAGGGTAGATTTAGATTAGGTATTAGGAAGATATTTTTTCTGTGGGGGTAGTGAGACACTGGAGCAAGTTTCCCAGAGAAGCTGTGGCCGCCCTGTCTGTGGAAGTGTTTAAGGCCAAAAGGGATGGGGTTTTGAGCAACCTGGTCTAATGGACCATGGCAGGGAGGGTTGGTCTCTTCCAACCCAATCATTCTGATAAGATGAAAATAGCTCCTTCTAGTGCAACACATTACAAACCAGCCAGTTATTTCATGCTGTATCCTTATAAACAGCTTTCTCATTTTGTGTGTATAGCATTCATTTGCTTTAATTTTTAGATGTGGATGGAACTGAAATGAGACATGTTCTGTTAGTGGAAAGACAAGTTGATACACAGTTTTCCAAGGGTTTATTTGTCTCTCCCAGGCTTGGTACTACCTGAGCAGTAACTGAAGTGGATGTGATTATTGTTGGAGGTAAATCAGCATAGTTTCACTGACATCAGTTGTTTACATTAGCTCAAGATCTTGTCCAAAATATATTCCCAAAACTACCTTATATTTATCTATTTGGGAAGGAAGGCAAAATTTATAAAATGGAAGTTACTAGAAGGCAGTGCACTGATATAAAACTGCAATAGAGTGGGAATAGGGATGAGACTACAAAAAGTGTGAGAATAAGGACAGGAGGCTGGGCATACCCTCAGGAGATGAAACTATTGTCATTAGTAAGGCAATAAACACAAACCATGCGTTCTGCGCATTTATTTTAAGCTCAATTTAATATTACCAGACTGAAAACCAAGAGAATTTTAAAATTCAGGGAGTGTAAAATAAATGAACAGAAATATACTGTCATGTCTGATTTCTTAATGAAGACAATTCCTTTAAAAGGTCCCCACAGTGTTTTCAATTATTTTTGACAAGAGATATTTTTTATTCAGAATTACATTATTGAACACATTATGAATTACAGTAATAAAATTAAACATTTTAAAAGCTTTAGGAAGTGTCCCATGTGGTTAGAAAATTTATATTGTTTTTACAGTGATAGAAGACAGTTTTATAGAAAACTGAATGCACACTATCAAAATCCATACCAAACAAATTAAAAGAAAAACCAGCATCATTAGAGAATGAAGTATTAGTTCTGCAATCAGATAAACAGATGCTTGATTTTGAGCAGATAAGTAAACCTACAAAGGAATCTGGCACTTATATGCTGAAAATGAAGTTCAGGTGTAATTGCTTGTGAAGTTGGGACCTGTGTTTTTTGCTTTTCAGCTTCAGTATTCTGCTTTAATAATGCAAAAATAAATATTGTCTATCCAGCTAACTTTAAGTGTAAGCCTATCTATAAGTTAGTAATGGTCTGTGACACTTTCAGATAAATGTTTGAAGTATTTAAGGACACATACCAGTGGCTGACATAGATGAATATAAAACACAATATAAAAAAGGAAAATAAAAGAAAGAAACCTTGGAGCAAAACCCAAAGTAGGGATGTAAATATTTCCTTAACAGAAAATAGGTAAAAATGAGTTTTAAATAAGAGACCTTTAGGCTACTATATTATAGTGCCACCCCAGGAGCATCCCAAGTTTACACTAAGACTACAACACCTAAGAGAGAGCTTATTTTTGTTGTCTTGGTTACAGGTGAGCATTGAAAATAATTGAATTTGGAAAATTGTATTCAAACAAAAATTCCCAATTATTTCAATGAGAGTTTGCTTAAGAAAACAGCATGAAGTAGGAAAAAATAAACAGAACAGACCTATGTAATTTCTGCATAATTCTTAACCATGTCTCATGTCCCATCTGAAATCAGTGGCATAACTGGGTACTATTGAGCATCCTTTTGAGCTACTGCTTTGAGCTGGTATAGCTGGGTAGGCAAAAGTGCTATCATGAAATAAACAGTAACTAATAAAGGCTGTCATGAAAGCAACAGAGTGGCAGCGAGGATGGTACAGAGCTCTCCACTCCCCAGTGCAAACTCCAAATGTAGCCTGCTATGGGACTACAGAGAACAAGTTAAAGACCCCCACAGTCCCTCTCAGATTTTCTTAGTCTTCATCAGGCACTCAGTTGCCCTTTTTTAGCATTTTTTTGCTTCATTTAATTTATTTTTTTATTCTTCCACTGAGCTGAAAGAATGCTAGCCACGTAACTCTAGGGAATTCACTATCAGCACAGACTTTCACAGCAACGGTGGGGTGATAGTGATTGAATTAAAGAGGGAGAGAGGAAGTATACGGGCAGGCCTCTGGGGATCATAGTTACAGGGGTGCTGTGGGTGGTGGAGGGAGCTTCCCTATGCCTATTCAGACTATATATCCTTTAATGTCTTTCTCTTTTGTTCCTCAACAAGCCAGTTTCCACCCTCTAGTAAGTGCAAATGATGGTACCCATTTTAGGCTTTGCTCAGAGTGCCCAATAGGAAGAGAAATTCTTCCCACTATTCCCACCTCTCCCCATTTGTACAGCTGTTCTCTTGGCAGAGACAATATGGCACAGGATCAACAATTCTGCGGTACTACTTTCCTTAGCTGTTTACACATTTTCAAAAGCCTGTATGGTGCCTTTCTTGGATCCTCTATCATCTCTCTAGATCATTATTCACAGCTAGAAGATATATAGGCTCAATAACTTTACCACATTTAATAGACTATTTTAAATTATCTGCTCTGGTACAAACGTAAAGCCTCTAAGCTTTACTTGCTCCACAGTTTTCAATTTACTCCACAGGAAAATTTATTGTTCCTTACTCTCTGGGATTTGATCCTGCATTTATTTTTGTGAATAATGAAGCAAGGAATTCTTTCAGCTTGTTAGATGCAGAGTCTGTCACTAGCTTCCCACTCATCCCTTAATGGCTCAAGTAATTCCTGACAGACCTCTTGGCTTTTTATACATGTTAAGTATCTTGTCATGCTTTATATTGAATTCCCTTGGACCACTGTTTTTTATTTTAATTCACAATTTTGTCATTCTGCATTTCTCCTGCGTATCTGACCAAAAAACCCATGAAAGAATCGTGTACATAACACCTAGAGATGAAAAACCTTAAAATGTTGAAAAAAGAAGAAATGTAATGCAATAAACAATCAAGCAGATTGGAATCCCTGTTTTTTTCATTCTTGGGCATTCCATGTTGACAGTAATGAATAAAGAACCAGTTCAGATAAAGCCCTCTCAAACCCTCAAATATTTCAGACTATTTTAGATTGATCTGTGGAAAAACTTCTGTAGATTCTACTTAACCTTGCAGAGCAGCTTCTTCTGAGCTTCATTTCAGTTCAGAAACTTTCAGTAGGGTTTATGTTTGATTTACAACAGTCTACAGAGCCCCTAAGTCTCTAGGAACTATGCTTATCTTTTTTCATAGTAAGTACTGACTTCATGTCAGCTCCTTGTCCTTCTGCAGTGCTTCACAGTCAGTCAGCACTTACTTAACAAATTCCTTCCTAAGGCGGTCCTCCAGTAGTCCTCCAGGAATTTCACACGTTTCATTTCAAGGAACAATCAATCTCCTTGTATGAGTTCCACCTTCCCAGAGTGCCCCAGCCAAAACACAACAGTGTTCCCTCTGTTGCTCAGCCATACCCCTTTGCAGGAAGGTAACATAAAGTAATGTCATGGGTTCAGCAGTAGCAGTCATTTTTCTCCTTCTTGGTAGCCAGCGCAGCACTGTGTTTTTGATTTTGGGCCTGGGAACAGTGCTGATAACACCAGTGTTTTCAGTTAATGCTTGGTAATATTTTGGTCTGACCAAGGACTTTCTGAGTTTCATGCTCTGCCAGGGAGGAGGGGAAGCCGGGAGGAAACAGAGACAGGACACCTGACCCAAACTGACCAAAGAGGTATTCTGTACCACAGCACGTCATGCCCAGGATGTAAAAACAGAGAGCAGAGACCCGGAAGGGTGGGGGGTGCACTGCATGGTGGGCTGGGTTTTAGGTGGTGAGCAATTGTATTCTTTCCTTATATTGCCTTGTCATTATTATTATTGGTGGTAGCAGTAGTGATTTGTGTTATACTTTAGTTACTAAACTGTTCTTAACTGAACCTGTGGGAGTTGCATTCTTTTGATTCTCCTCCCCATCCACCCAGGAGCGGGAGGAAGAAAGAGGGGGGAGTGAGTGAGCAAAACTGCATGGCTGAGAGGCTTAAACCACTACAAGTAATCAACCACAAAGGACAAAAGATATTGTCCATGACAATAGTAACTGCATAGATTTAGTGTAATTCAAAGAATTCCAATCTCTATGTACACTTGTGATTTTTATTTCACTGGATAGAACTATTAAATAAAATACCGAGGCCACAATAGTTTTGAGATTCTTCCTTCATTTTCAGAGTTGTTATCATGTGCTTCATATTACTTTTTGATAGAGCCTTTTTATAAGCTGATACGTGTACTGAATGAGAAAGCTGTATAAATCTGTATCCAGTAATTTGGCTCTTTCCGGATTTGCTTTGTGAACACTACCCAGATGTGAAGTAAAATTTATGTAAAAGATTTTCAAAGAGTAATTTACAAATGGAATAACTCTGGGGAAAAAAAAAGACCCCAGACACTTGAAAGATCTACCACTTTGAAAGAAATGTTCAAAAGAAGCAAAATATTACTTCATCAGTGGTGAATGGTTTCAAACTGAGCACATCAGACTGCGTAACATTCCACAGATTTCCTAGACTTGCATTCCTAGACACAGATTATGTCCTGCTCTGCTAAAAACATCTTCATTGCCTTTAAAATAGGTATAAAGGGTAGTTAATAGTGAAAATAAGTTAATAAATTATCAGTTTATCTTGCATAGGAAGTAGTATTTCAACGTTGTTTTGTCATTAACAGTCACACTAAGGTCATCACAAACACCTGCTCTCTTGTATCCACTATCATATTGTCGTGGTTTAAGTCCAGTCAGCCACGCAGCTTCGCTCTCTCACTCACTTCCCCCTCTTTCTTCCCCCTGATCCTGGGTGGATGGGAAGAAGAATCAAAAGAATGCAACTCCCACAGGTTGAGATAAGGACAGTTTAGTAACTCAAGTATAACACAAGACCACTACTGCTACCACCAAGAATAATAATGACAAGGCAAATACAAGGAAAGAATACAATCGCTCACCACCTAAAACCCAGCCCGACCACGCAGTGCACCCCCACCCTTCTGGGTCTCTGCCCTCTGCTTTCCATCCTGGGCATGATGTGCTGTGGCATGGAATACCTCTTTGGTCAGTTTGGGTCAGGTGTCCTGTCTCTGCTTCCTCCCGGCTTCCCCTCCTCCCTGGCAGAGCATGAAACGCAGAAAGTCCTTGGCCAGACCAAAACATCACTAAGCAGTAACCAAAACACTGGTGTTATCAGTGCTGTTCCCAGGCCCAAAATCAAAAACACAGTGCTGCACCAGCTACCAAGAAGGAGAAAAATGACTGCTGCTGCTGAACCCATGACACATAGCTACATAGTTCTACGTATTCTTCTTTTAGAAAATCATAAACTTAGAAGTCAAACACATTTAAATCTTTCTGTATAAAAAATCAGATCCACCACATGTTATAGTTGCCTTTTCATCTGTCCCGGCACAGGAAAATAATTTTAAAATTAATCTGGTTTGTTGGACTTATACTGTAGTGGGAAGTCTAGTTTGCAAGAATGCATACATGAATCTGGCATATTTAAAAAGTCCTGTCTGTTCAGGAGTATAGATTTAAATCTTTTAAAAGCATAAATATGGTGCAGTAGTTGAAAAGAGAAGGTGTGAAAGGACAGGTGGTGGTAGAGTGAAGTATTTGAACAGTGGGGTTGAGTGCACCCATAGCAAATTTGCAGATAAAATCAATCTGTGTGGTGCAGTTGACAGGCCTGAGGAATAGTATGTAATTCAGATGGACCTGGATAAGCTCAAGAAGCGGGCCCATGTGAACCTCATAAGGTTCTACAAGGCCAAATGCATGGTCCTGCACCTGAAACAGTGCAATCCCAAGAACAAACACAGGCTGGGGGGAGAATAGACTAAAAGTAGCCCTGATGAGAAAATCTTGAGGTGTTGGTTGATGAGAATCATAGAATCATAGAATAGTTAGGGTTGGAAAGGACCTTAAGATCATCTAGTTCCAACCCCCCTGCCAGGGGCAGGGACACCTCCCACTAAACCATGCCACCCAAGGCTATGTCTTAATGTGAGATGGCAGTGTGCGCTTGCAGCCCAGAAAGCCAACCATATGCTGGGCTGCACCAAAAGAAGCATGACCAGCAGGTGCAGGGACCTGATCCTGCCCTTTTACTCTGCTCTTGTGAGGCCCTACCTGGAGTACTGTGTCCAGCTCTGGAGTCCTTATTACAGAAAATACTTGGACCGTCTGGATTGGGTTCAGAGGAGGGCCACAGAAATTATCAGGGGGTTGGAACACCTCTTCTAGAAGGAAAGGCTAACAGACCTGGGGTTGTTCAGCTTGGAGAAGGCTTCAAGGAGATCCTATTGCAGCCTTTCAATACTCAACAGGGGTTCATAGGAAAGATGGGAACAGGCTTTTTAGTAGGACCTGTAGCGATAGGTCAAGGGGTGATGGTGATTTTAAACTAAATGAGGGTAGATTCAGAGTAGAGATGAGGAAGCAGCTTTTTACAATGAGGGCGGTGAAACAATGGGACAGGTTGCTCAGAGAGGTGCTAGGTGCCCCATCCCTGAAGACATTCAAGGTCAGGCTGGACGGGGCTTTGAACAACCTGATCTAGTTGAAGATGTCCTTGATTGTTGCAAGGGGTTGGAGTAGATGACCTTTAAACCTAAACTATTCTATGATTCTAAATGGTATTACTTAGTTTCTTTTAAAAAACCCACTAGTGCCAGAGACAACATACAATACATATTACAGATTACAGTGAGGTCTGAGACTGGAAACAATCTGCAGAGCTGCAAATGAATGTGTAGGGTTATTTTAAGTGTAAATTATTTTTGGTTACAAGCTGAAAAATAATACTAGAAATAATAATTTCTTGATTGAAAACTGATTTTGGAAGCTAGGTTGGACTATGACGGTTGAAAAATTTCTGCATTTTTAACACTGACTACAATGCATTTCTACGTGCTTTTTACTATTCACGTTAGTTCCACTGAAATAATCATCTGGCCAAAGGAAAAATACACATACATGATGAATTCTTTAGTGATTTATCAGTATGTAAATCATGAGCATTATCCAGCTCTTATGGCCTTTCAAAGACAGGTGGAAACCAGCTGTTCAGTTCCATTCAGAGTCAGAGTAACTTGTGGTATCACTGCAGACAGAGAATAGAAATAGAATATAATAATGTCTGGCAGGGTTCTTAAAGGTATTGAAGCATCTAAGTTATTAAGTTGCTTGCCTCAGTTCTTCATAGGCCCAAGGAAGGGAAAGATGTGAATTCCCCAGGGGAATGCAGGGGGACAATTAGGTCCCCAGTTCAGAAAGGATGAATTTAGAGACCAACTTAGAAGTATATTTCTTTTGTATGTTTTTTAGCAAAAGTCTTTTGCCAAAAGTACTTTTTACAGGTTTTTTAGCTTTTAGTGTACCTTAGCCAATTTAAGTCAATCCATGCTTTGCAAAGCAATTTGAATATCAGGTGTATTGGATTAATTATCTGCTTTTATTAACACTAATCTTGTACAATTTGACAATCCCTTTTGCTCATCCAAAGGTGATACCATTACTTCTTTGAGTATTACATCACCTTTGGATTTTAGACCATTCCTGATTTATACCTTTAATGCTGTGTATTGAGTCTTGTTCTTACCTTTTTCAATTCTTAAATGGCTTTCTTCTTTAAAAGAAGAAAGGAGTATTTTGATATATACTTATCAGCAACATATAAAGGTCTTGTCCTAGCATCTACTCTCAGTAGTTTCTTTAGCATGAAGACACACTAATAGGATGAAACTATCTGATAAATATATTCCTTCATTTTTTTCTTTATTTTAGGAGCTTTCAACAACAATAACAACAACAACAAAATACCCTTGCTTATAGAGATCTGATTTTTTTACTTGTATGTGAAAACGAGCTTGATCATGAAACCTTATGAAATTAGATTTTAACTTCCATCAGATGAATATGGTAGTGCTTGATGTAATGAGCAGTGTCTTTTTAATGGTATTTGGAAGTATTGTAGACTGGAATTTGTAAATGAGGAGTGGCATGCATTGCAAAGAAGTATGCAGATGCAAGCAAAATCAGTCTGTGTTGCTACTCTAAATACGCTCGGATTTTTCCAGCAGAAGTATTAAATTGGGAAGAAACATGGAAAAATAATGAGGAGAAATTAAACATTGTTCCATATTATGAAGATTTTATTTCATAAGGGCAAGCATTCTTTGCTGGCAAAGTATATAATGAAGCTCTGTAAAACAGAAATCAGTGTAAAGAAGGATGCTTGTTGGAGGACTGTTCTTATTTCTAAGCAGGCTAGATAATGTAGTGTACAGAAAGGAAGAAAGAATTCATCTCGCTAACCCATAGTTTCTAACTAACTGATGTGCAATTTGGAGGATAAGTTTGCTAGTGTATCATAAGTAACACAGGAACTTAAATGGTCATGTCAGCTTTAATTTAACTTGTATGGGTATTCATACTGGATTTTCCAGAACTATTTAATCTGTGTCACTGTATCCTAAATGGTCTTCAAGAGCTGATGGAGTATTGTGTACAATTCTGGTGTCGTCAACATAAAAAGGACATGGAACTGTTGGAACAAGCCCCGAGGAAGGCCACGAGGATGATCAGGGGCCTAGAGCACCTCCCATATGAAGATAGGATGAGAAAGTTGGGGCTGTTGAGCCTGGAGAAGAGAAGGCTGCATGGAGACCTCATAGCAGCCTTCCAGTATCTGAAGGGGGGCTATAGGGATGCTGGGGAGGGACTCTTCATGAGGGGCTGTGGTGAGAGGACAAGGGGTAACAGGTTCAAACTTAAACAGGGGAAGTTTAGATTGGATATAAGGAGGAAGCTCTTTACTGTGAGGGTAGTGAGGCACTGAAATGGGTTGCCCAGGGAAGTTGTGAATGCTCCATTGCTGGCAGTGTTCAAGGCTGGGTTGGACAGAGCCTTGGGTGACATGGTTTAGTGTGAGGTGTCCCTGCCCATGGCAGGGGGTTTGGAACTAGATGACCTTGAGATCTTTTCCAACCCTAACTATTCTATGATTCTATGTTAATAAAAGGGATAAAGCAATAAGAAAATGAAATGTAAGAAATATGAAACCTATATTCTTCTTTATAATATCAATTTATTACAAAAAAAGGAAACTGCCATAGTTAATTTCAACATTTAAGAGGGTCACTCTAGTCTTTATTTACAGTCATTATATAGAAATAGGCGCGCAGAAGAAATTTTGTCTCCTACTAGGATAGCTACCTTATGCAGGTCACGAATTATATACATTTTAGATGGTTGTCATGGGTTCAGCAGTAGCAGTGATTTTTTCTCCTTCTTGGCAGTGCTGTGTTTTGACTTTCGGCCTGGGAACAGCGCTGGTAACACTAGTGTTTTCAGTTACTGCTTGGTAATGTTTTGGTCTGACCAAGGACTTTCTGAGCCTCATGCTCTGCCAAGGAAGAGGGGAAGCCAGGAGGAAGCAGAGACAGGACACCTGACCCAAACTGACCAAAGAGGTATTCCATGCCACAGCACGTCATGCCCAGGATGGAAAGCACAGGGCAGAGACCCGGAAGGGTGCGGGTGCACTGCGTGATCGGGCTGGGTTTTAGGTGGTGAGCGATTGTATTCTTTCCTTGTATTTGCCTTGTCATTATTATTATTGGTGGTAGCAGTAGTGGTCTTGTGTTATACTTGAGTTACTAAACTGTTCTTATCTCAACCTGTGAGAGTTGCATTCTTTTGATTCTCCTCCCCATCCACCCGGGACCGGGGGGAAAGAAAGAGAGGGGAGCGAGTGAGAGAAGGGGCTGCGTGATTTACAGCTTAAACCATGACAATGGTTAAAGTTAAGTGAGATTAACTATACTCATTGTTTGGAAGTAGAATACTTTAATTGAGTTCCTTTTTTTCTTTATTTATTAAATGCACTGCATAGGCTAATTGAACACATTGTTTAAATAGTCATCTCTCACCTGATATGTGAGATCACCTATCATTCCTATATGATGGAACATGGATATTATATCACATGGGACTTAAGAAAGATACAACAAATGTCATCCTTACAACTTTGTGAGCAGTATTTGTCAGCTCTCCAAACTCAAAATGCGCAGTAAGATCCTGTAAATTTTTGAAGTAAATGGAATACAAAATCTTTCCTGCAACCCTTTGAATGAGAAGACTTAGCACCACCCCTGCTTTGGAAATAGGATTTGACACTTCAACAGGTTTTTGCCTGGATATGAGATATATCTTCACCAGTATAAAAGTAGTTAATATGTACTCTACTTGTAAGCCTCTCAGCAATCTTCTTTCATTTAAACATAGCAGCTATTGGTTGAATTTCAGCTGGAAGTCAAATTCTCTGATCATTTTTTCTGGAAATGTGTAGGCATGATTGTATGAAAATGCTGGAACAAGAAAATAACATTATATCATAAGGTACCAAAAAAGAATTATTAGCAGGGGAGAAAGGAAAGATGCAATAAGTAGGTGGAACAATGGAAGTAGTGAGAGGAGGATAATAGAGAAGGCTGGTGTGACAATAAGGAGTAGATTTTTAAATGTTCTAATAAGTATTAATCTTTAGCATTTATTCAAATGTCTTGAGTACTCTTGTAAATCTTAATTCAGAAGCCAAAACAGGTCTGTAGTATAGTCTTTATGCTTACAGTGCATATGAAGAGATTCCCTAAATAGACATACTTTCTCATTTCTGCTACATCTTTTATTTTAGTTTTCTGCTGCTTAGCTTTCTGCAGTGAAGTTATAATTAGTATTTCAATATAATCTGCCATGGTATTGATAAGATCCTACTTCAGATATTTTCCATCTAATTTTGGGCATCTTACTACAAACTAAGTACAAATAAGATGGAAATATGCAAATACTAAATTAAGAAAATATGTTTAAAATTTACTAATATGGGAGAGTATTTTATCTATGATGAAAAATAATCAGGTAATGTTGAAAAGAGTTTAATTCCATGAATAGGGGAAATCAAATCTTTTCAGTATATATTTCATTGAAGAAATGAGTAGAGAACACATCTGGTGGAGCTGAGAATTAAATCTTGGAAGGGAAGGGAAGGAAAAAGTAAGATGAAGAGTCCATGAGAAATACAGATTTCAATATTCTACTGCTTCAGGGATGACAGTTACAACTATGAAGGTGATGGATTTGAGGTGGATAAAGTAATTGCCTATAGGGATGCTGGGGAGGGACTCTTCATTAGGGACTCTAGTGAGAAGACAAGGGGTAACAGGTTCAAACTTAGACAGGGGAAGTTTAGATTGGATATGAGGAAGAATTTCTTTACTGTAAGGGTGGTGAGGCACTGAAATGGGCTGCCCAGGGAAGTTGTGAATGCTCCATCGCTGGCTGTGTTCAAGGCCTGGCTGGACATAGCCTTGGGTGGCATGGTTTAGTGGGAGGTGTCCCTGCCCGTGGCAGGGGGGTTGGAACTAGATGATCTTAAGGTCCTTTCCAACCCTAACTATTCTATGATTCTATGATTAAAGCAGGAGGTAAATGGAAGTAGAATACTAAGGAAAAAGATTCAGGTCTATTTAGGAGTGAAAAAAGGAAAACCAAACACACACACACACACACACACAAGCAAACAAACAAACAACACCAAGAAAAAAAAAGATAGTGAAGGGAAAGTGGAAACTTGAGTTTATCTCCTGCTAAGTAGAAAAACTCATTTGTATTAATGAGGACTTAAAAATTTATGGCTTTGTCTCACCCACAGTAAGAACGTTAGAGTACCATCAATAGCAAGGAACAAAAAGCAATCAGGTCATCACTCAGGAGGTTACTCTAGACCTGTTCTCTCAACCTTTTCCAATGACCAGTTTCAGAATCCCCTAATCATCAAACCATAAATAACTGAGGTTATCATAAGCTTCTGCAGATGGCTTTCACACTGAAAATTTGTGCTCCTGACAACCTGCATCACTTCTACATTTTACAAACGTGATCTATGAGTTCTTTTCTTTCCATCCATCAGTTTTGCGGAATTTTAGAATTGTAGAATAATTAAGACTGGAAGGGGCCCCAGGAAAATTTTAATTTCAACCCCTTGTTAACTTCATTTATTTATATTTGATCACAGGCTACCATTTCAAAATACAATCAAAGTAATAAAAAAATATCCAATCCTCAGCTAAGTCAGATTTCCTGAACACCATTGATAGTACATACACTAAAAAAATCACCCTAATGTGCAAAGAACATGGCTTGAGACTCAGGTCAATATAAAATTGATTCTAGTACTTGGCTGACTGTACTATCAAATTTAGGTCGATTCTGGACAGTCTAAATGTTTATTTATTAATCCATTTATTTTAAGTGAGAAGAACTAGAAGAAGAAGAAGAAAAATATAAACTTACAGCTGGTTTCTTATCTGTTCTATGCTTCATATTCACCAAAGTATTTAATGAATATGCAGTAATATCCAGTAATTTCACAGTATCTACCATACTTACTTCTCCAAGATACATTTCCTTATTTTTCAACTAGATTCAACAGCCCCTCCATAATCCATAGTACTTTGCCAATATCATCAAAGAGGAAAATGTGTGTTTCTAGGTTTCTGAGTCTAAGGCTAACATAAGTATAGAAGCATCCTCTTCTCTTCCACAGAGGTCTCTGTTCTAGTTTCTGGAAATGTCATAGCCTGTTTAAATAAGCTGAAAACCAATATTCTGTAAATGGAGCTCTCATAAAGATGTTATATTTAATACTTACGATGAAATTCTGTTCAAGATTGTGATAGGCTGACTTTGGTTGGCTGCCAGGTTGCCACATAGCTGTTCTCTCACTCCACCTCCTCAGCAGGACAGGGGGAAAAGTTAGATGAAAAAGCTCACAGGTGAAGGTGAGAACAGAGACATTGCTCAGAAATTACACGCACAATCACAGGCAACACAAACTCAACTTTAGGAGGAACAATTTAATTTATTGCCAATTAAAAATAGAGCAGGATAGTGAGGAGCAAGAGCAAAACTAAAACCACCTTGCCTCCATCTCACTCTTCTACCCAGGCTCATCTTTGCTGCTTTCCCAACTCTTTTACATCCTGTTCCTGAGCAAAGCAGGAGGATGGGGAATAGGGGTTTTAACACTTCATCTCTGCCATGGGGTCTCCAGGAGCTGCAGCTTCCTTCAGGGCACATCCACTTGCTCCCATGTGGGGCTCCCCATGAGCTGCAGTGTGGGTATCTGCTCAGACGTGGTCCTCCGTGGGCTGCAGGTGACAGTCTGGTTGATCACTGTCTTCTCCAGGAGCTGTGCACAAATCTCTGTTCTGAGACCTAGAACACCAATGTACACTTTCGTTGACCTTGGTGTTTGCATAGTTGTTTTTCTCACTTTCTTCTCACTTCTCTCTCCCAGCTACTATACAGTGCTATTAATTGTTTTTTTTACAGAAGTGCCATCAGCACTGCTGATGGGCTCTGCTTTGGTAAGTGGTGGGTCCATTTTTGAGCCAGCTGAAAGTGGATGTATCCGCCACTGGCAGCCCCGTGTCTCTTTTCACAGGGTTGACCTTTGCAGCAGCACATTGTCACCTCTAGACCTGTTCTCTCAACCTTTTCCAATGGCTAGTTTCAGAATCCCCTAATCATCAAACCATAAAGAACCGGAGTTATCATAAGCCTCTGCAGATGGCTTTCACACTGAAAATGTCACGCAAACCATATGCAGGGAGAAATGCTGAGTGTTAATGTTAGTGGCAAGTGCAAATATTCAATTTTCTTAAAAATATGTATTGATAGAAACAAAAACAAACAAGAAAAAAAACCCCAACAAAACAAAATAAGACAAAAAAGCCTCAAGATTTCCCTGGAATTCAATGAAGAAAACAAACAAAGTGACACATTTAATCACCTACTGGTATTTACCAATAGGTATGGTAAAATAATGTGGTTTAATGCCCTCAATGTAATAAGGCTAATATGTCTATTTAATAGATTTTCACTTCCTAGACTGCACATTTTTACTTCCTGCCACACACAATACTGAAGTTAGCATTTTAATAGGTGCAAAATTATGGATATTTCTGTCTTGTGTTTTAATTTCCTTGTTAGAGAGAGAGGTGTCCCATAATTTATTTAGAACCAGTTCTGTTAGAAACTTTCCTTGGAGATTTTGCAACTGCATAGAAAAAAATTGATTTAGGATGCAAGTCTGAGCTTATTACAGTTACTTTCTGGTACAAACTTGCAAAACTGATTGCAAGCTTCTTAAGTGGCCTTCATTAATTTAACAAAATTAAAAGTCCAGCAAAGGGAATCTGAAAGAGTTTTTTAAAACAGCAGATTCACTTCCTTTTGCTGAATGAAACATTAGACTGCTTGACAAGACATTAGAAAGTGGCTTTTCCTTATTAAACTTTCTTACAAGAACAACACATACATATATTAAACTCTTCCTTTTCTGAAATCTGCTGTTATTTCATCAATATAAGGGTAGCTTCAAGCATTGGTTGTGAATAACAAACTGCTTTGAAATATGCTTTTGTCACACAGCAGAAGCGCACAACCCTGTAAAGGCAAACATATCTGTGAACATTTTTATTTTCTTTCACTTAAAGTAATAAGAATTTCACTGAAGTGCATAAAAATTTATGATCATAGTTGTTCAATATTGATGTAAAGCCAGTTTCCAAAAAGGGAAAAAAATCTGAATAGATGACACACATGTACTGAATACTCTTAGGAATACAGAGATAAATAATCAGAATATTTCATTTTATATAAATTTGTTTTATCAGAGTTTTAAAAGGTTTTTTTTAAGTTTTCATTAAGCTCTTTATAAAGTTTACTGCTAGAGATGAGAGTTTCATTAAAAAATATCTAATCAACACCTAGCATTTCACGATACAAACAATATTCTCTTTGAAGCACCTATTAACAATCCAGAGACCAAGACTTAATTAATAAATGTATTCTAAAAAGTGACTTTGAATAAGTAAAATGTAGAGAAGGCTTCAATATATGCGCAGACAACACAAAAACAGCAAAAATGGGGAATTCAATTGAATGATTTTTTTCATAAATTATTCACCTGGTCTTACAGATTATACGGTCTGATAAATGAAATCACAACCATTTATAGCATTGAAATGTTATCGAGAGGAGATCAGCTTTTCTGTTAATTAATAGCAGTAAAGCAGATTTTCATTTTTTAAAAGAATTTTTTGTAGTGAATTGTTGCAGGAAAATTAAAGTAACAACATCAGAAGAGACAGAATTTTCAGTCAGAATAGGAAAGAGAAAACATCTGTGCTCTACACTCATACTAGCATATATTCTACTCTGTATTTTATATATTTCATGTTGTATTACATATGAAAAGTGACTTAGTGAGCTTGGTTTATCTAACCTTGAGAAGATTAGGGTAAAAGGGAATTTAATTACTGTCTTCTATGGCCTAAAGGAGGAAGTAATAGGAAAGACCAAACTATACTCCTAGAGGTGTCTTAAGTAATTCAGTCCCCCGTATTAAGGAGTAAAATTCATCCTTCTCTATGTTTCATGTACAGCAAAAATGTAGCATTTTTAACCACTCACAGACACCTGCTCTTAATCCAAGATATCTATAATTATTTTAGGAAGAGATAGATTCATGTTTGAGGACATCACCTGAAAATGAGTTTGTTGGTGTCATCGTAGCTTTTGAAAGTCATAGATTGATGTCAAAAAGCATTCATATTTCCCTGTGGTAGGAAATCCCTTTTACGGGAAAACAGATTGTATTGACACTGAAAGAATGAAATTCAAATTATGAACTTATTTCTCAGAAATCTGAAAGTGTCGCAAATTCATGCTGAAACCTGCCTTAAATTGTATTTGCACACAATCAAGACAATGAAATGCAGATGAGGACAGGCAGCAACTAAAACTAGATACACTCTCATTTTCATGTGCTAGTAATAAAATCACACAGAAGAATAAAAAGAGCAGTAATAACAGTTGAATGTAACAAAGTATTTCCACTTGGATTTCTCTGTCTAAATCATTTTATATTCTTTTATGTTGCCAGGCTGATGTGATCAATGAAGCGTTGGAAACAATAAGTGCAGTATAAGTGGACAAACAGCTCCTGGATTGGCATCAGAAAGGCTATGACTTCCATTTTCCTGTTATTTTGCTCATGGTATAGTCAATGACCTACAGGAGTGTACTCAAAGGTCAGGACTTAGGTATCAATCTAAACAAGGAGTTATACATACAATTCAAAGAAATAAAAGGCAACAAGCTGGAGACACTCATTGCAAAACTTAAGTAATTTTATCTCAACATTATATATAAATTCTACAGGTGTTGAAATGCATCCTTTGAAATAGATTTAGAAAGAAGGTTGGAGGTTTGTATGCTTATTCACTATACAGAAATGGCTTAGTGACTGTAAATAGATGCAAGTCTGGTAAGTATTTCATTATCAGAGAGCCAGTTCCTGAACAAGCTTTCGCATGTTCCTGCACAGAATGGCCTGCAGTGCTGTTATTCTGAGAATTTTCCAACTAATCCATTATTTAAATACACGATGTACTACCTAACCTTCCCTTAGGGTGAAACTCACCCTCTGCACAGGACTTACACAAGGCTATGCATCACTAAAGTCATGTTAATGATGTTTTCTTAGTTGGAGTGGGAGCTGAACAGTGCATAGACTTTTGTACTGTTCTGATGTAGAGGAAGAATTACACTTGTCATCCAAATGATCCCCTGAAAAATGTTGAGTATTTTATAAGTGCCTGCAGGATTCTTCAGATTAGAGGACCACAATAAGAAATTATTTATTCTAAATAATTAAAATTTCCACAGACTTTTTTGTTTGGCTGTTTGGGTTTACCCTCACAGTAATCCTCTCCTTGAAAGGATGTTAAAGGAAAAAGATGAAGGAAGAAAAGTTTATGTATTCTTTATTCTCTTTCCTCAGCAGATAAAAGGTTCAGTTAAAATACAAAATGAATTTACTAATGGGAATTAAACTTGAACCTTGAACCTGCTGGGTACAGAGGTCTATAATACCACATATTTAAATTATTTGGGTTAAACTATGACTATGTTTTATTTGGGACTAGAAAACAGCAGTAGAGAGTGTAGACTTCCCTTTCTACTGCCTGATTTAGCCAGGAAAGGAAGAGCTTGCAGGTGAGCTTAAAGGAAGTTAGAGATGAGCAAAAAGCATTTCAAATTGACTTCACAATAATGACTTTCTTCCATGATGTTAAAGTCTGTTTCAGGTAAACTTTCATTAAGTTATGCTCGTTACAGAGTTAGTCAATCATTTATATGGAGGCAGCCCAGGAAAAGCAAATAGAGTGTCAGGAAATCTACGTTTTCACTTTTTAATGCTTTGCAGTTTCGCAGGTCCTCTTTTGTTTGGCCAATTCCTGGTTTCTTTCCATTTTTTTCCCTTTTTTTTTTTTTTGACAGCATTCGTGATGTTACTAGGAACCCTACTGAATCATTCTGTGCTGTGCAGAGTACTGCGACAGCTACCACATCCAACTCTGAAAACCCTTGTGGTGACTGAATGAATGCTCAGTCTTGGCAACAGCTCAGTGAGACTCAGGCATTTATACAGTTGAAGCTAAAGTGCCAGCCTATTAAAAATAATCCATCCAATTAAGATGCACATCTATGTATCTTTAAGACAAGCTCCTGGGATCTTCCCTCTTAGTTACTGCAACAATGTTTTCACTGGTCTTCTTCACTTTTGCATTATACTGCAAAGCCTCTCTATCTCCTCTCCATTCATGCCTCCACCAGTTCCCTTGTCTTCCAAGTATTATTTATTTGTCTTTGTTTTCCTGGTCCTTTGTTATTTACTCATGGTCAAATTAACATTCCAGTCATCACCATAAATGGTTATTTCCTACCCTTGGTCATAATTTGATGCTAGCTTCTCCCCAGCTCGTTACACTTTCAAACAAGTCTCTTTGACCTCTGTAAACCTTACAGATATCTGCAAAGTTTTTTCATTACCTTGCTTAAGTCCTGATCTGTTTTTTGATAGCTGTGCTGCTGAGATTTGGCCTCTCATGGTAAATATAGGTACAGTTTATGGATAGTGTAAAGAGTTTCAGATTCTTTCTTGATTCAAATCTGACTGTGTTTGAGGTAGCCTTAAGGATGTTTAGCCAGTAAATACAGGAAGTTGCTTAGCTTAATAAGCTTTTCTAAAAGCCAGGGTTAGTTGCTTACATAAATCATGATATGGACTTGGTTGTATGTATTCCTGAGTGTATCTAAGAAATGGACAGCTCTTTTTTTCTCACTCTTATCACCTCCTATAAACTTTCCCATTTTCTCTCTGTTACCTTCTTTCCCACTTTCTCTATACTCTGCTTTGTCCTTAGATTGCAACTGTCCTTGCCCTTAAATTGTAAGTGGCAGGAGCAGAAACCATGTGGTTGTGTTTTTTGGTTGTATTTTTGCATATAAACTAACACAACATGATTTGGCTCTGCTGGTCTGCTTCATAAGTTTTCTAGTTGTACAAATTCAGAATACATCACATCATGCTGATTATTAATAATAAGCTAAAAAGATTTACTATCAAAACAGCATTTTAATGGCTATGTAAGTGAGTATTTGTGCTCCTGCACTGCTTCTCTGATCCCAGTATGCATTGAGTCTCCTCATGTAGAAATGAAACCCTTGCAGAAAAGTGCTGCTATGACTATGCTTGAAGCAGGCTGGACAGAGCTTGTCAGTGCCAAGTCTCAACTGCCTATCTGGGGCACCTTTCCAGACAATATACAGTAACGTAATGTTCTTTTCCTGTAATGTGGGCAGGGTCACAGCCTGTGGCAGAATGTCTCAACATGCCCAGGCATATTAGCACAGACCGAGCAGCTGATAAACTTCTCAGAGGGCTGAGACAAGGCTCTAGCTCCAGTGTAAGGCAACAGTAGAAGGTATATGACAGAATGGGTTTATGGCCTATATTTGTCAGACAGGATGCCAGCTCAATTGTTTACAGCTGGAACGTTTTCTGGTACGTCAAATCCAAAACTACAAAATGTGTGGACTATTCCTGATAAGCTCTTTGTACTGACAGGGTGCAGATGCACAAAAAGAGCCAAACAGACTTTAGCACCAGCTAAAATTATTGAGTCATTGTTTGAGTCATCTAGAGTCATTGCTTATATATACTTTTGGCTACTACAACTGTAACTGTGAGACAGTAGCACAACATTGACAAAAGTTGTATGCACACCTAGCAAATTCTAGCCTGCTGCCTTAATATTCCAGCTGAGTCAAGCTTGCTGGGTAATTCAACTGTTAACAAAATTTATTCAGATTCAGAACTTTGTAAGAGGAACTGGTATCAGGATCCAAATAAGATTTTATTAGAAATACACTTGGAAACAATTGTGTTTGTTCGACTCACTGCTGTGTCCCTTATTAGTCATTTGCAATTTAAAGGTTATCTTGTCAAATAGGTCAGTGAGGAACAAAGACAAAGATTTGGAAAGGAAAGCACATGATGAGATGGGATGTGATTGTTATGTAGCAACTTATCCAAGGAATACTGCGCACACAGAGTGAGTATATCCTCTACTGTTATCTGTGCAGGTGTGGACTCCTAACAAAGTTTCTATCTATCTGCCCTAAAGCAGCAAAATATTCCCTGAGAACAGAGATGAATCTCTGTGTGTTTTCCTTTGCTTTGTGGTGGTTTATTTTCTGAGAAGAAAGCTAATTAAAAAAGGAGTACTGTGATACATATTTGCCAATCTAGCAATGTTGACCTAAGACTGATTTCCCAAATGTCATGAGCTGAAACAAACCCCCTGAATCTATTCTGTATATCTTGGGAAAGGAGTGTACGCTAGTATCAACAACCATTATTCACAAATGTGTCATTCAGAAGGAAAAATAGAACCATGAGTACAAAGATATGATTCTATGAGTCTATGATACCATAATTCTATACGTATTTTCTCTGTTCAGTTATCACTAAGGCTTTATTGAATAAATAATTTGGCATTTGTGTTGAGGAAAAGAAAAAAACTATTGAAGAATAGTTGGACAGAATTTAGAATTACATTCTAAATTAACTGACCCTTCTGTTTTCATCCAAATCCTCATTCTACATGTTCATGTTCATTTAATCAGAAACACAAAGCTGTCATTTTCTCTTGAAATTCACTGGATCTCTGGGCCTAAAAATGCCCTTATAATCTACATCCTACTAGTCAGTTATGCTTTGAGGGGCCAAGATAATTCTGTACTCTTTAGAGAGGGTACAAGAGCCATATCTTTGAAGGCAAACCAATGAGTTAAGTTCCGCTAGTACCCATAGATTTATTAAGGCACTCAATATATTTTCATTCTTACTATTTAAAATGAATAAATATAATTTTAATAAACAATAGAAGAGATCAGAATATTCAGAAAAAAATCCAGAAGGCAATTTCAGGCAATTCTACATGAACATGGTGTGTCGCTACATTGGCCAGGTAATATAAGTCAGAAAGTACTTTTTTTGCTAAGAATTTTGAAAGCACACACTAGTCAGCAACAAAATATAAATATTTTCCCAGAGCTGTTTCTGTATTTCTAGTTGCTTCCGTTACGACATTCCAGAAAATATGATTCACACACATTGGAGATTAAGTAATCCACTTGGCCCTGTTTTTATTACAGAAATAATAGTCTTTAGAAAAAAAAAAAAATATTTTTTCTGAACAGACATCTGAGTTTATAGGTATTTAAACATATTTATTATCTTACTATAAATCTAATTCTTAGATAAAATTACATATTTTCATTTTCATTGATAGAAATCCCATAAATGGCAAATCAACACTGATAAATAGCAAATCAAAATGTTATTTTGGTAACTTACAACTCCTGAATAAAGATTGCTTTCAAATACTGATTTACTAGAAACTGAGCATAGCTTGTACCTTATTCTTGTCAAATCAAAAATCCCAGAGACATGTAAGAGTTAGGGCAATAGAAAACAGCAGAAAAACCTGAAAAAATGTGCATATATTATTTTTTTCTGAAGACTTTTAAATTCCTTTTGTGGGTATTTATTTACGTATTTGTATAATAATGGTTTCTAATGCATGTTTCAGAAGACATTTCAAATAAACCTGCAACTACAGACATGAAATTCAGTGAGGAGGAAGAAGAAATTTGTTAGCTGATAGCAGGTCCTGAAGCAAAACAGAAGCCTTACCTTCTTAAATAGATATGTCAAGTTCCATTCCTGGAAGAAACCTTCATCTTGCTTTGATCATATGTTGGATGAAAGAAAGAAGTGTCAGAGGAAATAAGTAAGAAAAAATAATGGGAAGCATGATCTTGCACCTGCACCCTAATTACTAATTAGGACTGATCTACCAGGACATAAGCAGGATGAGCATTTAGTAGTGATTGATCACACAGAGACAGGGGATGGTATTTGTCTGATAGAGATATACTGTCTCCATGTTAGGCAACTTAGTGGATGAACTGTATATAATAGCTTTCTAATCAAAGGAGAGACAGAGACATAGTCTGAGGAAAATTCACCACATCTCAAGACAAATTTGTACCTGGAATGGACTAAATAACCCTCTCAACATATTTGTCTCCTCTATCTACAACAGAGGCCTAAGCAATTATCTTCAATTAACTGCTAAAATTTTGTAAAGCTAAAATTAGTGAAGATGAGTCCTATCTGGAGAGCAGTGAATATGTTTGTCTCAAGCCCTCACAGTGAAAACAGACAAATAAACCAAACAGATAAAAGTGAATGAATCAATGAATAAGAAATTGTTAGTTAATTTATTCCAACCAATTTTGATTTCAGAAAGTTGATACCTTTTATCAAGTATCATGGCTAACTTTAAGGTCTATGTTACCTGTTTAGATTTATGAACCTGGATATTGCCTCCTTCTGTAAGTTGTACAAACCTTACAAGTACGAACCACATCAGTGGTATATATATCTGTATATGAGCAAAAGGTCTGAAATAGTAGCAGATGTTTCTGTCTTGTGTTCATGCAGAATAAAGCATAAGCAACCAGCATGCAATGATAGAGGCTTACAGAAAATTATTATGCCTAGCACTGCATACTCAGAGTAATTCTCAGTTCTTTCATGTCTTCCATCTGGGCGCAGCTGATTGCAACAAGATCCCTGTCCAAAAGCAAACAAATGTTTGCTTATGAGGCAACAGAAATATATCTGAGTCTTTTGTTGTCTTTTACTGAAAACTTAATTAAAAGTTCATGTCATTCATACAAGTAGATCAACCACTATAGAATTCTGAATTAAAACCCAAGTGTATCAGAAATCTAAAAGCACTTGCTTGATTTCAGGAGAAAAATATTCTCTAAGTAATTCACTATTTAAATAAAAGCATTATTAAGCTTTGACTTGGAGGTTTAAATTGGCTGAAAGACAAATGTAGGATGGAATGGCATGGACATAGTGCATAAGTGAAAGAAAAAGGACATAAGAATGTTTCAGTCACCACCTCATCCAACTCATGCTTTATCTGGTCTGTGCATATTTTCCCAACCATCTTTACTAACATCCTCTTAAAATACTTTACTAATATCATTACTTCTTTATTCTTTAAGTAAAGAGTATCATTCCACCAATGTAGCCTCAAGGCACTCTATTCCTTAACTCTGAGGATCTGGACAGCGCTCAAGGTCTTGCCACAAAATTTTTAGCAGCAAGAGGATCTTATGTCATCAGTCAGGTGTTTATTTTGTGCAAACAGCAGTTACTTAAATAGAATTTATTAGAAGATGTCTCTTTTCCTGATACTTATGATAGATCTTAAAGTATGGTTGGAGATACCATCAATCAATGTATGTCTATGGGCTTTTCATTTCATACAAGTGATAATCTTGTTCTAAGTAAGATTTTGGAGGACTTCTTCAGTGGATAGGATCCACATGGATTATTTTCAGGGTATCCAGTGAGAAAATCTATATCCTTCCAGTTAACTGAATGAGGTGTTTAGAGAACTACTGACAGAAAGGCTGAGGAGAAAAGAGTGTCTTTTGCTAGTGAGTGTAAGCAGAAAAGCTTTCTAGCATGGCTTTCTAGTGTAGAAGAATAAGAAAGCTCTTAGGGAGTTTATAACATATTTTTCAAGGAGAAAGAAAACCCCACAGTTCCCTTGTTTAGAAATTAAAGCTGTCTTTCCAAAGAGTCTTGTGCTTAAATGAACATTTTCCTCAAGACCAAACTCACACTGTTTATCTGACTGTCAGCTTGCTTTCTGGTTCATCCCACATATACTCAGACAGTCAACTGTAATCAAAACAATGCAAAAGCCATCACAATTGCAAAAAGTCTCAGAGAAAACTTTTCAGGCTACATGGCTGAGCTTCCATTCAGACTTTGCCACATTGGTCTGCACCTCGGGAAGAGGATTCTACTGTTACAGCTGTGATTAAATAAAAATTCACTTAACTGCTTCCTAATTTAGTATAAAAGCAAAGAAAAAACAATTCTTTACATGTGATGTGGATACATCGATTAACACACTTTCTAGAAGAATTGCACCTTCTAGCATAACGGTTGCATCCTGGGTGTACCATTACAAGGTGTTTATTCAGTCAAAAAAGATTCAAAATTTTTGGTTCCTTGCATAACACTATCAAAATGGCATTTAAAATATCTTCATATGTTTACTAATGAGGAAACTTATCCAGAAGATTAGCCTAAATGGTTATTTTGATTATATATTAGATAAATTTCCTTTCTCTTGACAAATTAGTTCCTCAGCCTCAAAGTGATGTGGAGAATGTAGTAGATTTCCATAACATGGTAACCTCCTCTGTGACATGCTGCTAAAGAAATGGAAAGTCCTTGATAGATTTCAAGCTCTGCTCCTGGTAGAAAGAAACTGAGCATTTCAGCTGCTAACACCAAACTCTCAGTGCTGAGCATGACCTTCAAAACATCAGTAGATACCTTTCTCTTTTGTTTCACTAGAGAAAATTTGCTTTCTGACAGGTTGATCAGTTAGAGAAACTACGTTTATTACAATTTGTATTATGCTTTTTTTCAGTAAAATTCAAGAACTTTAAAAAAGCCAAACTCAATTCAGTCTCAAAATCTTTGAGATGTGTTAAGAAAACAAGCAGTTTGAAATTGTGAACTAAGACTTACTCAGAGATTGCACAAAAATCTCCATTGGCCCTAATTTTGTGTCAAAACCATCTACTCAGTAAAAGGCATAGGAAGAATTATTCCTACAAAAGAACTTCATCAACCATCTGTATGGCTAGTGAAAGGCGTGTGCATGGCAGATGCTATCACTGAACAGCAGTGGTGAACTACACGTTGAAGATTCCCTCTTTTCTAAAAGGAAAAGCAGAGAAGGGATAGGTTCAAAAGGCACATTCCTTTCATTATATGGACACAACCATGATTTCCTGTACCTGGTGTTTTTGTAAACTACTGAGGGAAGTGGAAATGGAGCTCATGCATTTCTCACCATTTTGACTTGCAACAGCTTAAAGGCCAGAAGAATTAGAGTCTTTAGTTTTATCTAGTTGCTTCTATAACACATGCTGCTCATGTAAAGGGGAAGATTGGGTTGTCCTGGATTCAGCAGTAGCAGTCATTTTTCTCCTCCTTAGTAGCTCATGCAGTGCTGTGTTTTTGACTTTCAGTCTGGGAACAACACTGATAATACAGATGTTTTGAGTTGCTGCTCAGTAATGTTTACTCTGACCAAGGACTTTCTGAGCCTCATGCTCTGCCAGGGAGGAGAGGAAGTCTGGGGAAGCAGAGACAGGACACCTGACTCAAACTAGCCAAAGAGGTATTCCATACCACAACACGTCATGCCCACTGTATAAACTGGGAGCGGTTACCAGGAAGGGCTAGATCACTGCTCAGGTCGGGCTGGGTATTGGTCGGTGGGTGGTGAGTGATTGTATTCTCTTCCCTTGTTATTTCTATTATCATTATTATTAATGGTGGTAGCAGCAGTGGTTTGTGTTATACCTTAGTTACTGAACTGTTCATATCTCTACCCGTGAGAGTTGCATTATTTCGGTTCTCCTCCCCATCCCTCCAGGAGTGGGGGAGAGGAAAGAGAGGAGTGAGAGAGCGGCTGTGTGGTTCTGGATTGCCGGCTGGGCTTGAACCACGGCATAGGTGCATCTTTTTTCTGTTTGCGCTACTGCTGCAGAGGACAGACCAATAACCCTGAAATACAGCATCTGTACATTGCTTCATGTCAGCATAAAGTAAGTAGTATTTCTCTGAGGCAGTGTAAAAACTGTTTTGTTTCGAATCAACACATCACTCAAAAAAAAAAAAAAAAAACTGCACAGCATTTAGGCAGTGATGGTGAGAGAGATGGTCAAGATTAATGCATTGGTTTACATTTTTTGTGTTTCTACAATAGCATATACTTTTTCTGTTGAAGTATTGGCTTTTTGGCCAGCACACTCTTGCCTATTTGATGATATGAGTTTATTGATGCTTTATCCATTCTTTTTATATATCTTCATGGCTAGACTGTGCAACACAGAGGACTTGCAGATTGTCTACATCTGACAGAAAGGAGACAATTATGTATAGAATTTTTTAATTTATTTTTAATATGACATACAGGAATCTTCGCTTTCAGCTAAAACATGTTAAACTGTCTTACTTAAAATGAGAATATACAGAGTACAATAGCAAATCAGTGTCTTAATTACTGCATAAAAACTGATCAGTTAAGAAAGTTGGCAGTTACTTCTCCACACAAGAAAGCTATGGTAGAGTATGTGGTGAACGTTTCTTAGCATTCCCATCTAAAAAGACTTCACTGCAAAATAGGTTGAACTGAGTCTAAGTCTCTGAGTCCACTTTTAAATATTCTCAGACAATGCTTTAAGAAGCGTGGCCAGCTGGACAAGGGAAGCGATTCTCCCCCTCTACTCTGTTTTTGTGAGGCCCCACCTGGAGTACTGCATTCAGCTCTGGGGCCTCCAACACAAGAAGGACATGGACCTGTTGGAGCAAGTCTAGAGGAGGGCCACAAAGATGATCAGAAAGCTGGACTTCTTCTATGAAGACAGCCAGAGAGATTTGGGGTTGTTCAGCTGGGAGAAGAGAAGGCCCAGGGGAGACTTTGCAACAGTACCTAAAGGAAGGCCAACAAGAAATCTAGAGAGTGACTTTTTACAAGGGCATGTAGTGACATGACAACAGGGAACGGCTTTAAGCTGAAAGAGGGTGTATTTAGTTCAGAGATAAAGGAGGCTGTTTCTCCTGTGAGGGTTGTGAGGCACTGGAACAGATTGCCCAGAGAAACTGCATGCCCCAACCCTAGACATGTTCAAGGTCAGGTTGGACAGGGCTGAGCAACCTTCTCTAGCAGGAGAACTCCCTGATTGTGGCACGAAGGTTTGGAGCTAGATAATCTTAAAGATCCCTTCCAACCCAAACTATTCTATGCTTTTGTGATTCTGTGATTCTATGATTTTATGTTGTGCAAAAGCTCAGATCTAGATGGTTTTTTAAAATGACTGATAGAAGCAGACTTCCAAAAGCAAATTAAAATATGTTTATGCATATGTACATAATAGGTAGATATTTTCAGGAAAATGCAAGTTCAAAATCTTAGTGAATTCCATGGCTTCCATTTACTAGTCTTATCTCTCTGTTTCATATTTAAGAGCACTTATTTGTTTCTGGAAAATTAGCCTGGCCATATTCCACACATTTTGCTATCAAGGATGCGTGAAGTGCACTACATAAAAGAGTACAGATTCATTGTTTTCCTTTTATAACAGTCTAAGGCAGCTCCAAAACTTAACACTGTAAATGTTATTAGGATTTTAACTTGAGAGAGAATGTTTGATTTTGTTAGGATAGAATTAATTTTCTTCATAGTAGCAAGGGTGGGTGGGTCTATGGTTTGGATTTGTGCTGAAAACAGTGTTGATAATTCAGAGCTGTTTTTGTTATTGCTGAGAAGTGCTTACACAGAGTCAAGGCTTTTTCTGCTCCTTACAACACCAGCAAGTAGGCTGGGGATGCATGAGGAGTTGGGAGGGGACACAGCCAGGACAGCTGACTCCAACTAATCCAAGGGATATCCTAGACCACATAGAGTCATGATCAACGTATAAAGCTGGGGAAAGAAGAAGGAAGGAAGGGATGTTCAGAGTGATGGCATTGGTCTTCCCAAGAAATTGTTATGCATGAAGGAGTCCTGCTTTCCTAGAGATGGGTGAATACCTGCCTGCTGATGGGAAGTGGTGAATTAATTCCTTATTTTGCCTTGCATGTGGGGGCAGCTTTTTTTTTCACTTTTATACTTCTCCCCTATCCTGACACAAGAGGAGTGATTGAGTGGCTGTATTGGGCTTACTTGTTGTACAGGTTTAAACAACGATGGAAAGAAAAAAGCATCCTCAACATGTGTTACTCCTTTAGTATGAAATTAACTATATCTGAAATTCTATTATAGTCACATCAAATCATATTACTGTAAATATATTATGCATAATAAGTGAAATTGCTGTTACATTTACCGAGTGCTGATTTGCATCTTCTGCATGACACATGACATAGAATAGCAAGAGTAAACAAAATGGAATATGAAGAAACGTAACACCTTTGTTATTTATTTACTATGTAATTATTTCCAATAATATTATGAGCAACCCAGTTGTGGTAACACTGAATTGCTTTTCTTCAGAAATCCATAAGTAGAATCACTGATGTAAAAAATATTATCTGAAGGCTGACTATCCTCTCTCTGAACTTTACATATTGGGAATGTGCACACAAAACTAGAATTATCTGTATGCCTCTGCTTTGCTGTATAAAATGATTGCAATTTACATAGAAAGTAAACGTAGAAGTTCCCACAGAGATGTCTTTATATTACAGCAACGAAATACTATGTACAGTTGCATCAAAGCCAGGTGGGCTATGAGTCCTACCAGCAATGTTTCTATCAAAAGAAACTGAAAATTCAATAATGCAACCTGGGGTTTCCAAAGAACGCTCAAAAAGTTACACTCTCCAGTTTGCAGACTCAAGCTATAAAGCAAATTTTCCAGGAACTGTTGCTAACTTCTGAAAGGAAGATTCATTATTTTGAAACATGCAAAGCCTTTAATTGCCTGTAAAGTTTTTAAAAATTATCTGTTTTATTCGTTTACATGTTGCTGCTGTTGCTTTGTGAGTCAGAGGGGTCAAGTTGGTAAATCTTCCGTATATTGAGTTCTTCTAACTATTGCCTCTCAAAGGAACACATCTTTTCAAACATAAGTTGGAGATACTTAATGGACAAGGGTAAACCCAAGAATTACATAATTCAAAATTTTTAAAAGTGATTTATTTTTATTAAATGGTCCAGTCATACCCGGGTTACAATACATGTTGCCAAAATATTTTAAAGCTGATGCCTAGATTAAGTTTCTGAAAAGTAAAATAATAGTTATTTCTGAAGGAACAACTAGATGCAGCTCTTCAGATTTTAAGATATGTACGTTTGGGATTTTTATGCATATAAAAATCCTCATTTATCATACCTGTTTCTAATGCTACTGCATGCTACAACATACAAATAGTGTGTCCTGGGTTCAGCAGTAGCAGTCATTTTTCTCCTTCTTAGTAGCTCGTGCAGTGCTGTGTTTCTGACTTTCAGTCTGGGAACAGCGCTGGCAGCACCAGTGGTTTTAGTTGCTGCTCAGTAACGTTTAGTCTGACCAAGGACTTTCTGAGTCTCATGCTGTGCCAGGGAGGAGGGGAAGCCGGGAGGAAGCAGAGACAGGACACCTGACCCAAACTAACCTAAGAGGTATTCCATACTACAGCACGTCATGCCCACTATATAAACTGGGGGCAGTCACCCGGAAGGGCTAGATCACTGCTCAGGTCGGGCTGGGTATCAGTTGGTGGGTGGTGAGTGGTTGTATTCTCTTGTTATTTTCCTTATCATTATTATTATTGGTGGTAGCAGAAGTGGTTTGTGTTATACCTTAGTTACTGGACTGCTCTTTTCTCTACCTGTGGGAATTACATTCTTCCAATTCTCCTCCCCATGCGTCCAGGGGGAGGAAGTGGGGGAGTGAGTGAGCAGCCTTGTGGTTCTGGGTTGTCAGCTGGGTTTAAACCACGACATAGTGACAACTTGGAGTCATACAGGATTTTCTGCTTTGTTTTATTGTGTTATTATTTTTCAACATCTTTGAACAGCATAAAATGCACATCTTCATAATACAGTAATTGAGAGCTTCCTCAAGTTTTAGAATTAGCTGAAATGTAAACTATCTACTTTGGGAGTTCTATAAGAAAGAATATTTCTAGGTGAAAATTATCAGTGCTGAAAGAGGTTGGCAATATAAATGTGATGTTTACAGATAGCTTGTCACCCAGTACACATAAGAAATGGTAGGAAAGTATAAACTAGAAGGGAATAGAGAGGAAATATGTGAAGCTTTCAGTTAATCATATAAACATCAGTAGAGGCTTATACAGAAACATTTTTCAAAACTAATGAAAATGTGTCATCTGTAGTTTCAAGAAAGATGCATTTTAGAGATGGCAGCATTTTAACACTCCATAAAACAACATCTGTATAACCTTACACCATGTAACTTTGCACTCTATACTTACTACCTAAGAAGGACAATAAATGCTAGGACATAAACAACTAAATTAACAATTGCAGTATAGACTTAGCATTCCATTGAATTTGGTAGTAAAAGTATGGCTTTAATATGTGCTTAATAATTTCATTATATCCCCAACAGGAAGATATATATACTCAAACAACAGAATTTGTGTGATCCTTTTTTATGAGAAGGATAATGTTAAGGATTCAACTAGACGGTTGCCTGCATTCTCAAAATATTCTATGATTGTAGTATACTATGTATCCTACTAAGCTATAAGTGTCACATAGATAACAAAATCTAACAAACACTGGTAGTCAGCAGATATGGGAAAGCATGGGGTTCTTTTATTCATTCGAGCTTTTTAGGAAGTTTAGAATGATATAATTAATGTTCATCTGTTTTCTCTTAACCAGATTTATGTTGATGACAATGAACTAAACAACACTCTTCTGCTGGTTTTAAAATCTTAGTGTCTGAGAGTTGGGGAAGTTTTTACCCATAGCTGTAGTTTGGGCAGAGAACAACACAGATGTTATATAATTGAAGAGAGAAATTTAAAGAAAACCTGCAAAACTCTGGCAGCAAAGTTGAGAGACTGGCCACAGTGAGTGTTCCCTGCGGCAGGTAGGAGAAAGTTTGGAGAAATGGACCGTTTACATATATTTAGCTTCCAATATGTCCTTTCACAGCAGGATTTGTAGGCATTCCTACTTGGAGCATGAAACCTTGCAGCTTCAGTATTTTTGGAGAGCCAGAGCTCAGGTTCTGTAACTCAAATTTTGAGTTAACTGGAGATTTTTTGCATGCAAAAGACATGCTGAAGCATTTGAATTTCAAGAGTAAGGTACACTGTCTCTCCAAGCAGAGACATGGAGATCAGTAGGAACTTTACTGAGTCTGCCCCACATGCAGTAATTCAGGCAGTCAATTGCTTTTCTTGTAAGAAATAAAAAGGCAAAACTGTAAAATCATAACCTCATATAAAAGGATAAATCTACCAACTTATTTCAAAAGTATCATGCCTCCTGTGTCTCTCACAATGTAAATCCCATTCTCTCAAAGCTCATTTTAAATATTGCGAGATAAAGATGACAATGATGCAACTTTATCTTGTTGCATCTTGGTCTGAAACATAGTTGCAGAGACAACTTTTCCCTTCAACCCTAATGTTTGTTCTCTAAGCAATCATTTCAGAGAGCATTGTAGTGGTAACAAACACAGTATGGAAGGAACAGTCAAGAAAAAACACAATCGTATGTTTTTTTAGAGACTTAAGAATGTATCATTTTTCCTTTGAATAAGGAAATATTTGAGAAATACCTATGAAGGGGCACTTTGAATGAAAAACTGAAGGAGGAGTGGGGGAAAGGGAAAGGAGGAGCACCTGACAGTTGCTCTACAGTATATTCTTTCTTAGTAGTATTGTTCTCAGGGCAAATGGTTGCCATATCTAGATATTGCCATCAAATAATGTTTGCTTTTTTCTCTCTGAAGACAAAGTAACCTGAAGACAGAAGAAGGTATAATTCACAGAGATATGAAGGTGCAATTCACAGAGATATAAAAAATGGAAAATACCAGACACCTTACAAAAATCAGCACAGTTCTGTCACCCCTTTTATTTATTTATTTATTTGGCTGCTGAACAAGTAACATAATGCAAAGCCTACAAATGAGATAATCAACATGGCAACAAAAACATATTCTAATGAGTTAAAGTGGATGCATCATTTTCTAATTTATGCATCTAAAAGTTAGGCAATGAAGACTTTATAGTCAGTAGAGAAAAATGTGCATCTTCATAGGGTAATTCATCTCATCCTAAAATATGTCTGGATTATGCAGTATGAATTGTGCTTCAGAGCAGGAAGGTATCCAAAGTTGCCTAGCTGAGATTCAGATGTTTCACTTTTGAATACTAAGTGTAACTGAGGTTATTTCTGTCTATTATACATTCAGTCGAAAGAGGCCACATACAGCAAAATAGTTCAGTCAGATAAGTAAACCTCTTCATTTTATGAAAGAAAAACAGAGTAATAACTAAAGTACCAGGAATTATCATAGAAGCATGTTAAGACAACAGAATTTTCATTTCAGCCCTGCTGGCATGACTTCAGTGCACAAAGCAATTATTTTCTTATTTGTTATTAAAATTATACTTATGATCTTTCAGATTTGAATTGTTATTGTTTTAGCTTCACTAACATTCTGGGATACTTTACATTGGGACCCAAATGAATCATGAATTCTTCTGGGTAGAATTCTCCTCTTACTTCCACAGAAGAAAAAGTTATCTATATTAACTTTTCTAAGCATAAGGTAATATATGTATTTGAACTCCTACTCCTGATTTTTTCAGTGGCTACTGTTTTAGAGTTTGTCTGTATGTTTTCACTCAGTTGCAGGAAATCTTTTTACAACATCAAACTTTTACACAAGAAGTAGATACATATATTAACAGGCAAAATCTAAAACCAGACATGGTACTCTAGATGTGAAGCCATTGTTGCTTTGTGCAATACTGGTGAGCAACATTATCTTATTTCTGTGATGGGTGACACAATTTCTTTCAGCTGAACCTACCACTAAGTGTACCACAATGCTGTTTCATGTATGGTCTGAGAAATGAACTGAGACCATCAATTTAGGACATGAAAAAAATCACAAAAATTTTTTCAGTGCCAATCTAGGGTGACTGGAGCAGTATCATACAGTTGAAAGTTCTAGGCATCCTATTATATATCCCTTGATAGATTCGGGTGTCTGCTGTTATTTTGGCAGACAAATTATGTTGCAGTCCGAAAGATTTCCCGGCAATGAAAAAACAGTTATGTTAAGGGAATTTCTAAGATTGCTAGCAAAGGCAAGAATTAGGAAGGAAAGGCTGAGCTTTTCTAATGGAACCACAAATGACTCGTGTATAAACAAAAACATGGTGAAAATGGACTGTGTTTTAAGTGACTTATGAGTATTTTCCATATCAAAGCCACACGGTGTGATTCACAATAAAACAAGGATTGAAAGGAAATATCTCAAATATATGGAAAAACTATAAGATTTAAAAGAAAACAGAAAGGCAGGAACATTTCATAAAGGATAAAGCACCAAACCTAAGAAAGCCATAGACAAAAAATAGAGAAACAATATTTAAAAAATATATTTCAGAGAGAGAAACATCAAAACACTATCTTTGCACATTATCAGGAAGTGTTTGATTGAGCTATGCACAGTTGGTATGTAAAAATTTGTTTTCTAGAGAATGATGCATTGAGCAGTGTGTATTAGAAAAACACTTTCAACCCTAAACATCACAGCATTACCTTTCTATTTGACATCCATGCTCACTGAGATCATGTGGAGGAAAGAGAAAAAAAAACCCTCCAACTCCTTTTTAATTTTAGATGTTCTTGTAGCCTATGACTATTCTGTAAATTCTCTCAGTTGGGATTTGCTATAGTTTCATGTTAATCTCTAAAATCAGAATGCTTTGTTGTCGTGGTTTAAGCCGTAACTCACGCATTTTGCTAACTCACTCCTCCCTCTTTCTTCTCCCTGCTCCCGGGGGGATGGGGAGGAGAATCAAAAGAATGCAACTCCCACAGGTTGAGATAAGAACAGTTCAGTAACTAAGGTATAACACAAAACCACTACTGCTACCACCAATAATAATAATGACAAGGCAAATACAAGGAAAGAGAATACAACTGCTCACCACCCAATACCAAGCCTGACCACGCAGTGCACTCCCCACCCTTCCGGGTCTCTGCTCTCCATTTTTACATCCTGGGCATGACGTGCTGTGGTATGGAATTCCTCTTTGGTCAGTTTGGGTCAGGTGTCCTGTCTCTGCTTCCTCCCAGCTTCCCCTTCTCCCTGGCACAGCATGAGACTCCTTGGTCAGACCAAAACGTTCTAAGCAGTAACTGAAAATATGGGTGTTATCAGCGCTGCTTCCAGGCCAAAAGTCAAAAACACAGCACTGCACCAGCTACCAAGGAGAAAAACGACTGCTACTGCTGAACCCAGGACATTTGTTTACTAAGTATTATTAATCAAGACCAAATAATCCTTCATTCTAACTTTTCAAGTCTTTCACTATGATTTTCAGCTGTAAAGACATCATATGAAGTTTCTGTATGTGGGTGCAATTTGATCACCTCTAAACAGCGTTAAATCCTCATTAAGACAGTGAATGTGCCAGTTAAGAAATTAAGGCATAGACGATGCAGAGATGGGGTCTATTGCAAAGCAGGCTGAGGGAGGTGATTTTCCGCCTCTGCTCTGCTCTCCTGAGAACCCACCTGGAGTACTGCATTCGGCTCGGGAGTCTACAACACAAAAGGGACATGGACCTGCTTGAGCGAGTCCAGAGGAGAGCTATGAAGGTGGTCAGACAGATGGAGCACCTCTCCTATGAAGACAGGCTGAGAAAGTTGGGGTTGCTCAGCCTGGAGAAGAGAAGTCTCAGAGCAGACCTTAGAGCAGCCTTCCAGTATCTGAAGGGGGCCAAAGAGTCTGAAATGGGCCTACAAGGATGCCAGAGAGGCACTCTTTATTAGAGACAGTAGCGATAAGACAAGGGGTAACAGGTTTAAAATTAAATAGGGGAAGTTCAGATTAGATAGAAGGAAGAAGTTCTTTATTGTGAGAGTGGTGAAGCACTAGAACAGGTTGCCCAAGGAGGTTGTGAATGCTCCATCCCTGGCAGTGCTCAAGGCCAGGTTGGACAGAGCCTTGGGTGATATGGTCTAGGGTGTGGTGTCCCTGCCCACGGCAGGGCGGTTGGCACTAGATGATCTTAAGGTCCTTTCCAACTCTAACTATTCTATGATTCTATGATTTCATGACTTTTTACAAGGGCATGTAGGGATAGGACAAGAGGGAATAGCTTCAAACTAACAGAGGGTAGATTTAATTGCATATTCAGGAAGAAATTTTTTCTGTGAGGGTGATGAGGCACTGAAACAGGTTGTCCAGAGAAGTTATGGATGCCCCATCCCTGGAAGTGTTCAAGGCCAGGTTAGATGGGGCTTCGAGCAACCTGGTCTAGCAGAAAGTGACCCTGCCCATGGTAGGATGGTTCGGAACTAGAAGATCTTTAAGGTCCCTTCCAGCCCAAACCATTCTATCATTCTATGATGTTAGGATTCTATGACTAAAATAGACACAGGATGTGCTAGAAGCTTTCTGTAAAACCACATTAGTATTGCCAAAGGGCTGCAAGCTGTGTCACCCATATTGTAAAATAAACAAAACAAGATTCTTAGATTCTTTTCAAGAGTGCAATTTCCATAATGAGTATTGCATTAGACACCATACAAAGAAGAGACCAGTACAACAGAAGGGTTGGAGGGTTTTTTTGCTTGTTATCTGCTATTCAGAAGGAAAACAAACAAACAAACATGCACATTTTATAACCTGACTGGACATTATCCTGCCTCTTTCTGCTATTTTGTAGTGAATACTATGATAAAAGCATTTAATTCACATATTTACTGCATAGCAAACTTCAATTACTTCTTCCATTCTCCATCTGCTTTACAGCTGGGACCATCCAACACTTCAGGTTTTTACAGTACTTAATTGTAAAAGGAGTTGTATAATGATTGCTGTTGCCTTGAGAGTTGAGTTTTGTAGCAGATCTTTGTTCAGTGGCTGGACTGAAGTCCTCAAATGAGATTGGGAAAGATGAGCACTTCACTGCTTAACCATGACACATTTCTGTGCATGCCTACAAGCAAAATGGCAACATGTCCATTTATTTTGAAAAAGTGGATGCATTTACAGCTTATGGGAGTATCCAGAGGTAATGTCAGCTGAATGGAAGCAGTAGGACTGCAACTTTGGATACTTCACTTGAATTCCACTGACTTCCTTTATGTGGATTAATCTCCAATTTGTGTTTCTTAACATCTTTGTGTTCCTCACTAATAAGTCCTGAAATACAGTACTCTTGTGATTCATTGATATAACAAAATGAATATTGAGCCTTTGTGTCAACCTCAAAGTGTTACTCAAAAAAAGCATTAATCATCTTCAGGGAGATGCTGTGGAGAACTTTTTCACATGGAATTATTCCTCTAATTAAGCCGTCTATCTGAGACACCTCAGTTGGAGGACCATCTTTAGGTAGTCTTCTTCTGCAGTCAGCGAAGACAGGCAACACAACTGTGTAATTCACATTGATCAAATCAATGGTTTAAAAAAGGGCCTTCTCTCTGAAAACATTATCAATCAGAAAGGAATGCATTTTTCCTTAAAATCAACTCTATAATGGACTACCTTCCCTATTAGCAAATCAAATTCCTCCATAAGTGCTTTATTATCTCAAGAATAAAAGGTATAACTAGAAAAATCAGTACTTTACAACATGTCAGCAAACAGTCTCTTGCTTTGAATTTGTACTTTTAAGCATAGAGCTGATAACTGGTTGAGATCAGCAGGATGAATACAGTTTTTACTTCAAATCCTAATCCTGCTATGTAAATTTAAAAGAATTCTTACAGATCATTGCTATGTTAAAGACTTTGGATCAGGTATATTTGAAATATTAGTAGAAGTGTACACTAAAAATATGAACACTATTTAGCCTTCTGTTAAAAAAAGAGATTCTAGGGCTCACTTTCTGAGACTCAGCTTGTATTCCTGCTATCACTTGAATTCACAAAGGCAAAGTAATGCCATGTAGTGAACTATGGTCATCATATTGACTAGGATGACTAGCAATATGCCGTGGTTTAAGCTGTAAATCATTCAGCCCGTTCTCTCACTCACTCCCCTCTCTTTCTTCCCACCTGCTCACGGGGGGATGGGGAGGAGAATCAAAAGAATGTAACTCCCATAGATTGAGATAAGTACAGTTCAGTAACTAAAGTATAAAACAAAACCACTACTGCTACCACCAATAATAATAATGACAAGGCAAATACAAGGAAAGAGAACACAACTGCTCACCACCCAATACCAAGCCAGACCATGCAGTGCACCCCCCACCCTTCCGGGTCTCTGCTCTGCTTTTTTACATCCTGGGCATGACGTGCTGTGGTATGGAATAACCTCTTTGATCAGTTTGGGTCAGGTGTCCTGTCTCTGCTTCCTCCCAGCTTCCCCTTCTCCCTGGCACAGCATGAGACTCAGAAAGTCCTTGGTCAGACCAAAACATCACTAAGCAGTAACCAAAACACTGGTGTTATCAGCGCTGTTCCCAGGCCGACAGTCAAAAACACAACACTGCAGCAGCTACCAAGAAGGAGAAAAATGACTGCTGCTGCTGAACCCAGGACACAACAGTTGAAAAAGTTCTCGGGTTTTGAAATATAGTGAATTAGTGAGAAATGCTTAAAGCCCCTACATCTACTGCAATTTGTCAGAACATTTTGTCACATTTTGAAAATAAGGGGCCATATCTGCTTCTGTATCTAAGAATTCAGGGACAGTGTTGGACAACATTTCTTTTCTATTTAGTTTCTTCAAAAGACATATTATTATTTTTATTTATAATGGATCTTCCTGGAAAGCTTGATTAACTCCTTTTATTTTCCTCATGCTTTTCCCTGTAGTCAACCTCCTGTTTGGGGCAAAAAAACCAGCGAAACAGCTTAACATTTTTGGCTGAAAAAATGGGGACTGTTTTGTGTGGAGTTTTTATTAGAATTTGAGGAAGTGATCCTATCTAACCAGCAGAACTAAGATATTTCCATACAAGGCAGAACATTAAACTAGAATTTGTGCTACAAGAAGCGTTTAAAACTGTTGGTATAGGCAGAGGTCTTTTATCTTGACTTATGTTTCTCATTCTGTTTAGTTTCTAAATTGTTTCTATGAAAAGAAACATTAAAATGATGTACACCATCTCTTTTTCCACCTGTTAATGCTTTTTCTTTTAACTGTATAATCTGTGCAGGAGAGACTAATGGTACAGAATGCATAAGCTTGTTCGGCCTGCATTTACAGACAATTTTATGGCCTACGTAAAGCAAAAGCATGGACTCCAAAGACAGCATTCAGCAGGTTTTTAGGCTGTTCTTTAACATATCCTGCCAATCAGGTTTTTTCTACCCACAAAAAGCTATAACGAGCATATATTATGTGATCTGATAAAATTCAGATGCATAAAGAAAAATAAATAATCAACAGGCATATTCCATCTAGCATAAAAGACTGACAATGAAAAAATATTAAACAGAACCATAGGTTAATACAAGAACATAATTTTGACATGAAATGTGCTATCAGTGTTATTTACATTAATTTGAATGAGCATGTCATTGGAGTTACACTACCACAAAATAGGCATAGATGAGATGGAAATATGAAATCAAAACTGCATGAAACAAGGGAACTCCTTAAAGTTACAAAGTGGTATCTCATGAATCTCTGCCTTTTTCTTTCTCTGTATAATTTACAGATTTCTACAGTTTTGGATTGAATACAGGACACAGACTATTTTTGAAATCCTTGTTGTCTGGTATTTCGCTAGGAACTTGACTGATATTCAAGAATCACCTGCTGCATGCTCAAGAGCAATACATCCATCCTAGAAAGAAGTGCTGCAGGAGGGCCAGGAGACCTCTTTGGTAATAAAGATAAGGAGCTGCTGAGGAAACTTCAGAGGAAAAAAGAGGCTTATAAAAGGTGGAAGGAAGGACAGGCAGCCTGGGAAGAGTACAGGGATGTTGTCCGGGAAGCTAGGGACCAGGTTAGGAAAGCTAAGGCCCACTTAGAATTAAACTTGGCTAAGGATGTTAAGGAGAACAGGAAAGGATTCTATAGGTACATTGCAAGTAAAAGACAGGCTAGGGACAGCATCGACCCCCTCCAGAAGCTAACGGGAGAACTGGCTACCCTGGATTTGGGGAAGGCTGAGGTTCTTAATGACTTCTTTGCCTCAGTCTCCACCTGCAAATCCTCACACCACACCACCCAAGTCTTGGAAGGCAGATGCAGGGACAGTGAGAATGAAGACCCTGGGCTCACTGTAGGAGAGGATCTGGTTCGAGACCATCTTAGGAACCTGAGCACACACAAGTCCATGGGACCTGATGAAATCCATCTGCGGGTCCTGAAGGAGCTGGCAAATGAAGTTGCTAAGCCACTGTCCATCATATTTGAAAGATCATGGCAGTCAGGTGAAGTTCCTGACAACTGGAAAAAGGGAAATATAACTCCCAGTTTCAAGAAGGGGAAAATGGATGAGCTTGGGAACTGCAGACCAGTCAGCCTCACCTCTGTGCCTGGCAAAATCTTGGAGCAGATTCTCCTGGAAGGCATGCTAAGGCATATGAAAAACAACAAGGTGGTTGGTGACAGCCAGCATGGCTTCACTAGGGGGAAATCCTGCCTGACCAATCTGGTGGCCTTCTATGATGGAGCTACGGAACTGATGGACAGGGGTAGAGCAGTTGATGTCATCTACCTGGACTTGTGCAAAGCGTTTGACACTGTCTCACATGGCATCCTTGTCTCTAAGTTGGAGAGACATCAATTTGATGGGTGAACCACTCGGTGGATAAAGAACTGGCTGGATGGCCGCACACAAAGTGGTGTGCTCAATGGCTCATTGTTCAGCTGGAGACCAGTCGCAAGTGGTGTCCCTCAGTGATTGGTGTTGGGACCAATCTTGTTCAACATCTTTGTCTGTGACATGGACAGTGGGATGGAGTGTGCCCTCAGCAGGTTTGCCAATGACACCAAGCTGTGTGGTTCGGTTGATGCGTTGGAGGGAAGGAATGCCATCCAGAGGGACCTTGACATGCTTGTGAGGTGGGCTGATGCCAACCTGATGAAGTTTCACCATCACAAGTGCAAGGTCCTCCACCTAGGTCAGAGGAATCCCAGGCACATCTACAGGTGAGGCAGAGAAGAGATTCAGAACAGCCCTGTGAAGAAGGACTTTGGGAGTGTTGGTTGAGGAAAAAATGAACATGAGCTGGCACCATGCGCTTGCAGCCCAGAAAGCCAACCATATCCTGGGCTGCATCTAAAGGAACATGACCAGCAGGTTGAGGGAGGTGATCCTGCCCCTCTACTCTGCTCTTATGAGACCTCACTTGGAGTATTTTGTGCAGTTCTGGTGTCCTCAACATGAAAAGGGCATGGAACTGTTGGAACAAGTCCAGAGGAGGGCCACGAGGATGATCAGGGGACTGGAGTACCTCCTGTATGAAGATAGGCTGAGAAAGTTGTGTCTGTTGAGCCTGGAGAAGAGAAGGCTGCATGGAGACCTCATAGCAGCCTTCCAGTACCTGAAGGGGGCCTATAGGGATGCTGGGGAAGGACTTTTCATTAGGGACTGTGGGGATAGGTCAAGGGGTAACAGATTCAAGCTTAAACAGGGGAAGTTTAGATTGGATATGAGGAAGGAATTCTTTACTGTGAGGGTGGTGAGGCACTGGAATGGGTTGTCCAGGGAAGCTGTGGATGCTCCATCCCTAGCAGTGTTCAGGGCCAGGTTGGCCAGAGCCTTTGGTGGCATGGTTTAGTGTGAGGTGTCCCTGCCCCTGGCAGGGGGGTTGGAACTAGATGATCTTAAGGCCCTTTCCAACCCTAACTTTTCTATGATTCTATGATTCTATGTCAAAAAATATCATTCTATGATTGACTGCATGCCTACAAGGTATACCTGAAAAGATTAATTGTGAAGAGTGTAATGAAAATTCAGCACACTATTTTCCTAAGTCTTGTATCTAATCATTGTGTTTGGACATTGACTATTATAAAAAATTAGCTACAGCAAGTGAAATAAACACAATGGCCATCAGTGACTAAAATAAAAAATCAAGTATGAATTTATGTATATTTAAAAAATATATGGTAGATGTGGAGAATATTACATTTGTAGTATCTATGTAAATTGTCATACTGCATTTGACAGGGCTTTGAGCAACCTTGTGTAGTGGGAGGCTTCCCTGCCCATGGCAGGGGGGTTGAAACTTGATGACCTTAAGGTTTTTTCCACCCTAGCCATTCTATGATTCTGTGATTCTGTATCTCACAAAACTTTAATTCAGAAGGATAATGACATTACTGAATTGCTTAATGAAGGAATATTAAAAAAATCTACTCTGTGCCAGACTGAGAGGTAGTATTTGGTGTGTGGGTAGAAATATGTAAGATGTGATTTCTTTTAAGATCTCTACTTGCTAGTATAAAACATATTAAATGATATGTTTAGAAAACATCATTTATGAATTCACAGCACCAGATTCTCATGCACAGATGTATAGCACAGTTTCACCACTTAATCCTAGAATCATAGTAGATTTCCTTCCTCTTAGGTAATATCAAAACTGCCTCAACAAAAGAACTGCATTTCCACCAACAAATATTCCTTTTAAAATATCTAGAAATGAATAGCCTTCTCCAATGGAGGACTGTTCTAGGTAAGACAGTTTGTCACATGTTTGACTCAAGGTATTTTGGAAGTTGCATCTAGGCTGCCATGATAAACAGACTATTAGTAGTCAAATAGGTTTGGATTAGATTTTCTGCTCCCAAGTGACAAAGTGTTGCTAGGAAAGAAAACCATGTAGAGATCTTCCTCCATTGAAACCCGAGAAAAATACAAGGATCTGATGGGCTTGGGAAAGAATGATCTTAAGATTTATCTTGAAGGAAAGATAAGTGAAGTCCAGAAAGAAGTGGGGGAAGTTCTTGTATATGTGTGAGAAAAGCTGGGTATCATTAGGAGTAATGGTCAGAAGAAGCTGGGGGAGAAAGACAGAGACAGCAGTAGTGAAGAAATCTGTTATGTTGAAAGAGCCCACAATAAGCCAATTAAAATTATTACTTTTCTACATTAACTTGTATAGCCCAAACCTAAATATGAACCTGAATAAAGAGTAGATAAAATAGTCATCTTGGATTACTGACATCAAATAGGAAAGGGTTGATGAGTATGTGTTTTACTCTGTTAATGGCAGGAAAATTTCTAGAATCTAATACAGGGGAAAACTATTTTAGATGGTTTTACTTATATTACAGTTTTCATTAAAGCAGGAAGTAAATAAGCTCTTGAAAGATGTAATTAACTAGGGTTTCTGTTACTTATATAATAGAAACAGGTACAGGGTAGGGTTGTTTAATATCAGTGGAGATGGCAGGAAGCAATACCAACATTCATAATACACAAAGAATGAGATGTAAGCCTCTGGAAATGACCCCTTCCTGCTGACAGCATGAGACAACTAGACTAAGGATTAAGACTCAACCAGTAACATAACATGAGATTAATCTCATTAAGATGATGTTTATGAAGTTAATACAAAATATTTTAGGACACTACCCACATTAAGCTCTGAAAAACTATGCATTTGATTACTGCTATGTGTCTGTTAATGCTTAAACAATATAGATGTAACGCCTAACCTGCTGAGGCAGGTATTCCAGCATAGTAGGCATGATACATAACTATATAGATAGATCACAAAACCATATGAAACTGTCCGCTTCCAGAAAAAGAAGTTTTTAAAGTTGGCTGTTGTCCCTAAATCAAAGGTCTATTATTCACTGTTTCTCTGACAAACCAAAGGTATTAACAGTAGGTGTAAGAAATCAGAGGTTCTGCAGAGACAGAATGCTCACTTAACTAATAAGTGTTAAAGCTTAAAATTCATTTGCTTCTGTTGCTCCTTTGTCTATCTTTTAAATAAGGATTCAGCATTGGAGTTGAAGGGGAGGTGAGGAATGCTCACCTTGCCCACTCACATTTCAGTCATGACAGTACGCCAGAAACTCTGGATATTCATGAACTCAGGATGCCGCATGTGATTCCTAGGTACTCTTTAGTTTTAAATTGTTACAAGTAAGGAAAAAAAGACTAGGTTACCACAGCTTTAAGAAAGGAAATATAGAGAATAACACCCATAAGGATGCTGGGATTCATTATTTTGAGCTTACTAAGTCTTTCCTTCCTCAAAGGAAATTATCTGACATGCTTTTTTTAGCTAAATAAAACTGCTGTTCCACCTCAGTGGATATTCGTGGCCTGGAGAAACAAAAAAGTTGGGCAATATTTGCTGAAGTTACTGAAATCTTGAAAAGTCAACTGTTCAAAAAATATTTGGTTACAGTATTTTGTCCTGTGCTAATCAGTCACCAAATATCTACATTATTGTTCTATAATAAACAGCTTGAGAATTTGAAGGCTTCATAAATGCTGTTTTTTAGTTGAAAACTCTACAGAATTAAATTAATTATATTTAATATAATTAAATATAATTATATTAAACCAAATAAAATATGCTAAATTATGTCTTCTAGACAAGGAAATTTTAAGTCATAGCTGAAATGTGCTTTATCTATGAAGTTGTTATTTTTCCAGTAAAACTGGACATGCAGGTTTTGGATTTTCTTCTAACAAAGTAACACATTTTCTCATTCTTTTTACATTTAGAGATATATGAAAGAAATTTCTTTATAAAATAACATAAAATCCTGCACCTGCCATATCCTTTAAGAATTCAATTAATTTCAATATTCCAAAAGACCTGCAGATTCATTCTAGATTGGAAATTAGCCTTTCTTTTAAACCTTAGCTATGTTAAAATAAATTAATCCTGATAGATTTACTGGGAAAAAAAAAAAAAAAGAAAGAAAAAAAGCCTTATCTCTTCCATTCATAAAGTGTTCAGAGAAGCATCTTATGACACTCAAAGGTCCAAATGAAAACACTTAAAATAATACCTTTATTATTTTAACTTTAAGCTTAAACACAGGGCTGTCAATTGCCAATAACTTGTTTTATCAAAACTGCTCATATGTGTATTAGAAGGAGAGATCAAAACTCCACTGCATTATTGGATATATTTATTATAAAACAAAATTGTGCTTTATACTTGTGTATTTCCAGCTTCACGGGACTGTACAAATATTACACTTACTTGGAAAAATCATAATGACGACAGCAGATCAGTTGTTTTACCCTAACTCATAAATAATCTAGTCCTAGAAATATTCTTTTAGTACTTGACCTAGATGGGAAAGACTTGAAGTAAAAATGATCTTAAGAATTTATATCTGCAGTTTTCTTTTTATTTGAGCATAACTGAGTATTAAGGTAAACCAGAGGATATTAATAGGGAATGACTGCCTTTGTTACTACTAAGGCTCCCTAAATTACAAAGGAAACAGCTAATGACAGGAGGATATTTAAAATAAAATTTAAAACTGCTCCATTAACCATTAACATGAGATATGAACAAATAGAATTGCAGTGTATCCTGATGATTTATATGCATGCATTCCTGGGGATTTCTTGATGTGCCTTTCTTCAGTGTATCAAGGTTAAAGAAATAGAGACATTTTGGCAGAGACATAGGAAATATTGTGGGTCTTTCTCTCACAAGGCATTATATTTTGTCAGTCCTCACAGTCCAGATTTCACACTGCTGTGGAAAAAAATTGTTCCAGTGAAATTTTATCTTCTTATGCAAGTGGAAAATTTTCTGTATGGATAACTGAGGGTAAACAATGGCTAAATTTTTCCCTAGATTGGATATTGAAATAATAAGGTTTTTAATTTTGAGTGGTGACACTGAAAACGAATTAAAGGAGACAGAGGTTGTAATAAATTTTCCTACCTGCCAAATTCAATGTAAAAAGACAAAAATAGGTGATACAAAGCTTTCTGGCCAGGGAGATTGTTATCAGCCCTTGGAGGACACCTTTGTTGTTCCCTTGTGTCTGATGGCTGAGACATCAGGAGGAGTGAGGGTGGTGCCACGAACAAAGTTACTGATTACATGGAAAAAATGCATGTTAACAGTTTTACAAATATTGAGGATTTCAATACATGTCAGGGTTTGTTTGTTTGGTTGGTTTGGTTTGGTTTTGGTTTTCATTTTGGTTTTTTTGATGCTGATCATGATGTTGTAGAAGCCTTTCAACAGATATCTTCTGTTTTCCAGAGCTACCAAGTTATCTTGCTTCTTCTTCCTACCATAACTTACTTGTGAAACTGGTTTAGATCATTCTGTGGTTACAAAATTTGTTACTTGAAATTTTAAAATTATATTAAAGAATGTAATGACAGTTTTGTTAATTATCTATACATAATGAATGACTAAGGGTGAAAAGAACCTGGATAATCACAGAGAACTTTTTGCAGACCTTATGACTGGGAGGTCTGCACTGAAAATCGTCTTGATTACAAAAGCAAAACCTAATTTCAGTAAAATTCGCTATGGCTTGTTATAAACCAATAGAGTAATGTAGGGTATGTATTCACAAACAAATGCACACATAAGTGCACACACACCTATCTAGGTTTCTATGCAACATATGAAGTACATATATTTAATTATGATATAAGAAAGGCAGTTTCACAAACTTGAAAACAATTATCAGCACAACTAAGTAAAAAAAATGTGTAAAAAAAGATGCTGGTTTTGGAAAAAATTGCATCTTTTGGGGGGATTCATGAATGCAGAAAATTTTACTATTGTGAAAGATTTTGGGGAAGAGCTAGGTAGCTGTTGAAAACATAGAAAACTTCTATAAATATTCAAGGAACTCTGTTCATTAAATTTATCAGAGTTGTATATACAATACATGTTGATAAGAAATAGAAGAATGAAAGGTATAATGAGAGACAAACCCTGCAAAAAGAAATTACAAAAATTAAGATAAGCAATAAGAAAGAGTAAGAACTTCTTTTCACAGCAATTAAGATAATTAGTCATTGAAAAAACTAACATGAGTGTTAGTGGGATCACCTTCAGTGACAATTTTTGACTTTAGAAATTTTTCTGAAGGATATATTGCACTTGAAATGGAAATATAAGAAATTAATTATAACAGACAAGATATTAACAAGTGTGGTAAAAGATTGTGTGAAAAGTTTTCTTATGAGGAAAGGTTTAGGGAACAGAGCCATTCACCAAAGGATCACCATTCTGAATGAGGGTGGGAGAGGTGTAAGGTGGAAAGACACCATATTGAGGAACTCTCTTAAAAGCTACTCTGCTAGCAAATTTGTCTTTGGCTGGAGGCTCTTCTGCCTTTCTTGACACTTACCATAGGACTGATCATTTGAGTATTACAAGCGTATTTATGTTCAAAATACACTAAATTACTCAGAATAAGCGCGATTTGAATGCATGCAGGTTAACATTGCTACTTGGAAGGAATGTTTCTGACAGTTATTGAAAGAAAAAAATGGCTGTGAAGCTTGTCTTGAGAATCAAATTTCTCATATTCTTTTCAAAATAAGGTTGTTGCTTTGAAGTTATTTTCAAATGAGTTTTTATTCTACTGTAAGTTTTATAGATTGGGTTGTCTACTGTAGCCTATCTCATTCTCAGATTTTTACAACAGCTGCAAAAATGCTCTTAAAAGTTTTGACAATGATAATTTGTAATTTTTAGTTCAAAATCTTTTTAGTGATTTTACCCATGATTGAGTCTAGCTACAGGGAAGTGTCACATTTAGCACAACAAAAATGCACTGCTTTCATTCCTACTATGAGAACAAACAGAGATCCTCCTTTGCTGCTCCTAAACTATCATGAATTTTAGTGTGCTGATCAAATTTTTTTTGTCTCTATGAGAGGGTTTGATACAAACTCTGCCTGTTGGCTGCAACTTTTCCTGCAATCGAAAATTGACTGCTATGGTATGAATGTACTTACAATATGCAAGTACAGCTTACATATTGTAAGGCTATTTGGTACCTGGAGCATGTAATTGAAGCTCATGCCATTCAGGTTAGAGTCCCAAAACATAAGCAGCTCTTTTCCCCCTGTTTATCATATATAAAAGTTTGAGAAACTGACATTCTGTTCTTTAATGTGATTTGGTGATTCATAGCAGACACCATCTAATATCTGCTATAATATACTTCATACGTTAGAATACACAAATATTCAAGAGAATTCCTTCTGAGCTGTCAGTGATTTGGAATCAGATAATGCCATATCTGACATAAAATGACTCTCCTAATCAGTTCTTTTTAAAGAGGTCTTGCCTATTGATTTTTAATGACAAGTCATACAGGTCATGTCTCCAAGTTCTAATACTACTCAATAAATCATAACTGCGCTCCTAAGTGAGAAATTCCAGTTTATTTTTTCTACAGGATTGTGATTTGTAGTGAATAAGCACTATTTTTGTCATTTTGTTTCCTTTGATCCCTCTCAATTAATTTTGTTCCCAACACCTTGAATTTGTGCTAAACGTATGTTCCTTTATCTAACACACAACAAGTAATGATTTGATCAAAATTACTGGGAAACAGAAGAAATTGCATAGTTTTTTATAAACATGTAGCGTCTAATGAGCTCTTTCTGTCATGACCTCTGCAAGTAGCTAGAGTAACAGCCACCCATTTTCTACACAGAAAGTCAATCCAATTTACATTTCACTCAGCACCTCACTCTAGTTTCTTTCTGTGGCTTGAGTGAATTTTGTTTAGTATGTAGGTTAGTTATAATGGAAGTTTGCTAAAATCTGCAAGACTTTATGTATTGTTTCAACTTTCAAAATTCTACTCTCTGCCCTATGTTTCAGCCTTCCCCAAGAACTCTACTAGCACAGATGTCAGTAAACAGAGATTTTGAGAGTCACATTTTTCATGAGGAGCGTCTTGTTAAGACCTGACCATGAAGGCTCCAGAAATCACAGGATAGGGATGTGGGGTCTGCTGCCCCTATTTCTATAAACCTAAGCCAGGAAAATTTGCTTTATGACTTTCAGGTGCAATCTCCCATAGCAACTACTTTATAAAAACTCTTACTCTGAAAGTTACAAATATACAATTTATAAAATTAATTCCTAGTTCCTGGCAATTTAGAAAAAAACAGGAACTTAAGCTGTAATAATTATGATGAAATAAACCATTGGCAAGATGTAATACACTAGCCCTCACAGACATTTTTCTGAAAGTGTCCAAGACGTGTTTCAGAACTCTAATAAATCGAGATTAGTTAATTCCATCTTAGTATTTATTTACTGTGAACACTGTTATTGATATATATTATCAATTCAAAAGGTCAAACTTTTGAGAAAACAAGCTACTTTGATCTTCAGCATTTTTCTGTGTCGACAGCATTGACCTTTACCAACAAAGCAACTTCATTAAAATTAAATTTAATTATTTGGGGCATTACACTCAAAGCAGAGAGCCTGACTTACTCAGGACAAAGCACTTTTGATTTCAGGTCTTTGTTGGCAGTGTTTATTTTGTGTTGTTGATAAATTAAATGTAATATCTGAGTGAGCAGAGAAGTCTGCACACTGGAGCAGGGAAGGCATGTGGGTCTTCCCAGTAGTGGTGAACCACTGGAAAGAATTGCTTTAAACTGAAAGAGGTTGGTTTTGGTTTAGACATTAAGAAGAAATTATCTCCTGTGAGGATGGTGAGATACTGGGACAGATTGCTCAAAGCAGCTGTACATGCGCCATCCCTGGCAGTGTTCAGAGCCAGGCTGGACAAGGCTGGGAGCAACCTAGTCTAGCAAAAGGTGTCTGTCATGGGTTCAGCAGCAGCAGTCATTTTACTCCTCCTTGGTAGCTGGTGCAGCGCTGTGTTTTTGATTTTGGGCCTGGGAACAGTGCTGATAACACCAGTGTTTCGGTTACTGCTTAGTGATGTTTTGGTCTGGCCAAGGACTTTCCGAGTTTCATGCTCTGCCAGGGAGGAGGGGAGCCGGGAGGAAGCAGAGACAGGACACCTGACCCAAACTGACCAAAGAGGTTATTCCATACCACAGCACGTCATGTCCAGGATGGAGGACGGAGAGGAGAGACACAGAAGGGTGGGGGGTGCACTGCGTGGTCGGGCTTGGTTTTAGGTGGTGAGAAATTGTATTCTTTCCTTGTATTTCTCTTGTCATTATTATTATTGGTGGTAGCAGTAGTGATTTGTGTTATACTTTAGTTACTAAACTGTTCTTATCTCAACCTGTGGGAGTTGCATTCTTTTTGATTCTCCTTCCCATCCCTCCGGGAGCGGGGGGAAGAAAAAGGGGGGAGTGGGTGAGCAAAACTGCGTGGCTGACTGGACTTAAACCACGACAGTGTCCCTGCCCACGGCAGGAGGGTTGGAACTAGATGATCTTTAAGATCCCTTCCAACCCAAACCATTCTACAATTCTATCAAGCTAATACTCAGTGTTAAGGCTCATCTCAAAAAACTGCCTGATGGGATGGTCAGAGACACAGACAGAACAGCTGACTGATTCAAGAGGATGACCGATGGACTGCTAAAGTATTGCCTCCTGAGCTCATGCCTTCCATGTTTTGATGGGTCTAAGTATACCTGACAGTAAGATGTCCAGAGTCACCTTGAAATTATCCACACACATGTACAGACACGGTGACGACCACTGCAGGGCACTGAACTGGAGATGTACAATGATTAAATGAGCGTGTGTATGCGTGTGTGTGTGTCCGCTCAGGTAGAAAGATAATTTCAGGAGGCAAAAAGGCATCTCCACAGCCCTTTCCTAAAGCCAGAGTGAGCTCTGCAGGAACAGAAATATGTGTTCAGAAATAAGTCATTTAGTGAGTTTCACTCAGGAAGCATGTGAGCTCTTCTAGTGACAGCGTTAGTGCTTTCTCTCTGCTTGCAGAGCTCCAGGCTTTCAGTATGAGAATGGGGACTAAAATTATTAGCAAGCACTTAGCACCAGGGGAGATTAAAAATATGAAAGTGCAGAAAAGGTGAAAGATGCACAGCAGATTGCTATCTGCAAGCAGTTTAATACTGTCTATAAAATGACCTGTATGACTAAAACATACCCTGACAAATTCTTGCTCTGGCCCAAAATTGTAGATAATTTTAACATCCATACAGTGTTATATGCTGACCAAATATTCCCAGAGGGCCAGAGGTCAAGCATTAATATACAGTCTAAGTGAACTAGAGACTTTTTTTTCTTTTTTTTTGTGGATGGAAACATTTAGGGTACTTTCTGGAGTTCAAGAGCATAGACTCTGCGATATAGCCAGTAGTCCATTAGGAATGATTGCACACAAAGTGCTCTTTGCATTGTACCCTGAGGCAGAACCACTCAGACGAAGGCAAGGAAGCTAAACAAATGTTCTTGAACCTGAAAGTTAAGCAAAGTATCCTTATAGTGTCATTACGTGTCCACAGAAATAAAGAAAACAAAAACTACTACTTGTTAACATCCTTCAAGTTTACAATGGATGTTTTCCTGCAAGCAGAAGAAATTGTCACTGAAGTAATTAATTTAAAAAAATATATATTTTATCTAAATCATTGTGTTGGTCCTTTCTCCTGTTTAGTAAGCCTTTGACTTTTGCTCTCTGACCTACATTGACTACTTCAAATGCTGAAGATATTAACTAGGACTTCCTGTGTATTTTTCCCTCATATGAAGATGTACCTGATTAGATTATCAGGGCTGTATCTGTAAAAAAGTTTAAAAGTATCAGTATCTGTCCTCTGGACTTAAGCCTGGAACAGAATGGTCTGCATCTGCTCTTAGCTTCCAAGGTGAAATGACCATGCCAAGACTATCAGTTTAGAAGTTTTCTGGGTCTGTCGTGGTTTAAGCTGCAAATCATGCAGCCAGCTCTCTCACTTCCCCCTCCTTCTCCCCCCCACTCCGAGGGGGGGGGGGGGGGGAAATGGGGAGAAGAATCGAAAGAATGCAACTCCCATGGGTTGAAATAAAAACAGTCCAGTAACTAAGATATAACACAAACCACCGCTGCCACCACCAACAACAACAATGACCAGGGAAATACAAGGAAAGAGGATACAATTGCTCACCACTCGATGACCGAGCTGTGAACTGAACTATTCCGGGTTCCTGCCCCCAGTTTTACATCCTGGGCATGACGTGCTGTGGCATGGAATACCTCTTTGGTCAGTTTGGGTCAGGTATCCTGTTTCTGCTTCCTCCCAGCTTCCCCTCCCCCCCGGCAGAGCATGAGACTCAGAAAGTCCTTGGTCAGGCCAAAACATTCTAAGCCATAACTATAAACATCGGTGTTATCAGCGCTGTTCCCAGACTGAAAGTTGAAAACACAGCACTGCACCAGCTACTACGAAGGAGAAAAATGACTGCTACTGCTGAACCCATGACAGGGTCTAACTCCAAAACAGCAATGGGGAATTGCTTGCTGCCATGTAAAACCAAGCCAGACATATCTACAGTTTAATAGGGTAGACGGTGACATACTAGTTGTCATTCTCTAATGTTGAATATAGAGGTAGATGCGTACCTTTCAAGTCAGCTAACCTTCCAAACTCTGTTGTCTCCTCTTGGCTGCTTGAAGGAGATACGGAGTTTTGGCTGAGGCTGGGCCACCATGGACATAAAAGAGGACATCGTGAGGGCTGAGTATATGCTGTGTGGATGCTCACTTTAGACTTTGCAGCCTGGTACTTAGTGGACTTCAGTATCAATGTCTGTCTTTTTCTATTGTAATTCCCAATTTGCCTTGGAAATAATTAACAATTCATTTACATCTTATTATAAGTTTTGGTTTGTTTTGGTTTGTTTTCATGTAAGTCATGAGCTCTCAGATCAGGACTTCCATCTTGATTATATGAAAGGGCATCTAGCAAGTCAGGATCTAGCTTCCTTTTGGGTTACTCAAGAAATGCTGGTTGCTGGATGGAGAAGTAAATGACTGCTTAGACATCCTCTCCTGTTTTGCCTGAACATTCATCAGTACTTATTTTCTTTAAATAAGTATAGCAAGCCTTAAAACCACCTCCATTTATAAACTGCAGAGTAATAGGTAACGAATGTCTTTCCCCACAAATTTTAAATGTAAGGGCTGAAGCAGAGTCTTACCACAAAGAAAGCTAAGAAAGTAAATGAACAAATTTGTTTGATCAGTATGAAATCACAGAATCATAGAAGGATTCTATCAATGTAAAAAATGGTGCATGAATATGATTATCTTTACCTTTGGGGCTCAAACGTCAACTTTGATTTTTCTTAATCAACAAATAGATAAGTAGAACTGTGATTTTCCTATTCAAATTCCTCCACTTCTGAGACAGGAGGAGAAAGATTATTTATAGAAAAATTGAAATTTCTGAGCTGGCCAAGAGTCCTTAATACAGATGCTCATCCCACTCCCACCCACCCCCACTCTACCGCCCTTAAAAACAGAGAGATTAATATGTATTAGCTAAATATGTCACCACTGTTATACGTTCACTTCTGCATTCTAGTACTAATTTACATAAAGATGGTGCAGACAACACTGTGCCAGAAAATGCTATGATAGAATAAAAATGTGTGACTAAAAGAACCTCTTTAATTTTAAAAATGTAAAACTTATCAACTTTATATGCAGACTGACAAAGGCATAGAGCATAAAAAGCATAAAAATCAGGTGTCTGGAAGACAGAAGGAGTGACGTGAGGAAAACGTGCAGGACTGCTGGGATGTAAGACATCATTTTTTGCTTTGGGATGGGCCTTTTGACATAGAATCAAAGAATAGTTAGGGTTGGAAAGGACCTTAAGATCATCTAGTTCCAGCCCCCCTGCCATAGGCAGGGACACCTCCCACTAAACCACGCCACCCAAGGCTTTGTCCAACCCAGCCTTGAACACTGCCAGCAATGGAGCACTTACAACTTCCCTGGACAACCCATTCCAGTGCCTCACCACCCTCACAGAAAAGAACTTCTTCCTTATATCAAATCTAAATTTCCCCTGTTTAAGTTTGAACCTGTTACCTCTTGTCCCCTCACTACAGTCCCTCATGAAGAGTCCCTCCCCAGCATCCCTATAGGCCCCCTGCAGATATTGGAAGGATGCTATGAGGTCTCCATGCAGCCTTCTCTTCTCCAGGCTCAACAGACACAACTTTCTCAGCCTATCTTCATACAGGAGGGGCTCCAGTCTCCTGATCATCCTCGTGGCCCTCCTCTGGACTTGTTCCAACAGTTCCATGTCCTTTTGATGTTGAGGACACCAGAACTGCACACAATACTCCAAGTGAGGTCTCATAAGAGCAGAGTAGAGGGGCAGGATCACCTCCCTCGACCTGCTGGTCACGCTCCTTTTGATGCAGCCCAGCATACGGTTGGCTTTCTGGGCTGCGAGCGCACACTCCTAGCTCATGTTCATTTTCTCATCAGCCAACACTCCCAAATCCTTCTCCGCAGGGCTGCTCTGAATCTTTTCTCTGCCCAACCTGTAGCTGTGCTTGGGATTGCTCCGACCCAGGTGTAGGACCTTGCACTCGGCATGGTTGAACTTCATCAGGTTGGCATCAGCCCACCTCACAAGCATGTCAAGGTCACTCTGGATGGTATTCCTTCCCTCCAATGTACCAACTGAAACACACAGGTTGGTGTCATCGGCAAACTTGCTGAGGGCACACTCAATCCCACTGTCCATGTCAGCAACAAAGATGTTGAGCAAGACCGATCCCAACACCAATCACTGAGGGACACCACTTGTGACTGGTCTCCAGCGGGACCACATTGAGCCACTGAGCACAACTCTTTGTGTGCGGCCATCCAGCCAGTTCTTTATCCACCGTGGTCCACCTATCAAATTGATGTCTCTACAACTTAGAGGCAAGGATGTCATGTGAGACAGTGTTGAACGCTTTCCACAAGTCCAGGTAGATGACATCAACTGCTCTACCCCTGTCCATCAATTCCATAGCTCCATCATAGAAGGCCACCAAATTGGTTTCATTTCTGCTTTTGCTCACTCTACTTAGTGAAGCAAAAGGGTCAGTTTGAAGAAAGGGCTCTATCTTACCTAAGAATTGTGGGAGAGGTGACTGCAAGAGTATGTGTAGGAGGAGGTATGGAATATGCTAGCTAAAATTACACTGCAGCATATTTCTCTTTTCTGCCTGCATGTCACAAGCTTTTCATCTGATGACCTTTAACTAAGTGTTTGTTGTTATTATTTTGGGGGTGACATGGATTCTAAAAGTTTAAATATGAAGGAGATTATCTTGCAGTAGCTTTGATAGAATGAAACAGGCAATGAGAACAAATGGGAAAAGATAGTGTGAAATGGGCTGTAGAGGTTTCCTTTGTCAGCTAGGGCTGATCATTATGTGATTTCTCTGTGTAGCCATCCATTAAAACTTTAAGCTAAAGACATTAGTCCTTACGCAGTCATAACCATCTAGTCAATTATCATTATAGAATCATAGAATAGTTAGGGTTGGAAAGGACCTTAAGATCATCTAGTTCCATCTCCCCTGCCACAGGCAGGGACACCTCTCACTAAACCATGCCACCCAAGGCTATGTCCAATCCAGCCTTGAACACCACCAGCAATGGAGCATTCACAACTTCCCTGGGCAACCCATTCCAGTGCCTCACCACCCTTACAATAAAGAATCTCTTCCTCATATCCAATCTAAACTTCCCCTGTTTAAGTTTCAACCCATTACCCCATTTCCTTTCACTACAGTTTCTCATGAAGAATCCGTCCCCAGCATGCCTATAGGCCCCCTTCAGATACTGGAAGGCTCCTATGAGGTTAGTTCCAGCCTTCATCCAAAGTCCTTTTCAGGCACTATTAAAGAGTAGTAATTCTCTATTCATAAATCTATATAGAGTATATCATAAGGAATATTAATCAGATAAAGTGAAAAATAATAGCACTGAGATGAAAAAACAGAAGAAAAATGTTTATAAATACATGAATGGCAAATAATTTACATTAACCTATTTCTTGTAATAGTTCATTACCAAAATTCTCATGTTCTGTTGTGAAATATTCATTATCCGTATTTTTTCTCTTACCAATCCAGCAAACTCCACTCATGATTCAGGGCTTGTGAAAAGGACAATCTCAAAATCCCAGAAGGTTTTTAAGCAAGCAAACACTCAGTCCCTTGGCTCTGCATGCGTTCTTTGCAGGTTTGCCAAAGATCCACATAGAATAATATGAAAAGGCTTCTTTGCATCACCTTACATGACAAAGTCTCCTGGTAGCAGGGCAGCCTAGTGACTAACATGCACAAAAGAGCTCTTGCCATTATGTGGAAGCTCAAAAGCTCCTCTTCTCTTTCAGTTCTATTCTGTACATGCTGTTTTTATGCTCGAGCAACTTCAGGAATTACCTTAAAGGAAATTAATACACCAATTTTCACTGCATCTCTGCTTTCCTTCATTTGATAATAGTTGGGACCAAACTCCTTTTTTCATTCTTGTGCTGTTTAGATATCTCAATATACTTATCAGGCAAAAAAGTTCCATGGCCGTTCTTCCTTCTATTTCTTAACAAAAAGAGGTACAAAGCTCCCTACCCTCCAGTATGTATGTTTTTGTGCATGTATAATTACATATTCCAAGTATATAGTTTATAAATTCAGTGAATTGAATTGAAAGAAGAAAAAGTATGGGCAATCAGGAATAAATAATGTCAACAGAAAGACCGACTGAAAAAGCTGGAAGGCTGAGCTTGAAACTGTGATTTGATTTCAATAAACTCTAGAGTCAAGGATAATTTTTTTTTCTTCTGGTAAACATAGGAATAGAATACAAAGCTATTTTTTTTTTCCTATCATCTTTCTTTGAGTAGCTATTATTTTAGCTATTTGGAGGAAATATGAGTAAGTCTTCCTTTTCTTGAATCCAGACAGTGATTAAATATCTATAGCAAAATATTCACTTTAACCAGAAAGCTCATGTCCTTGAAAGACAGAAAAGTGTGCTAATGGTGCTGTATCCCAGGCATCACCCCTTCAGTCCTGAGTGCAAACAAAATGACATCTTGCTGGACTTCAACTGTGTGATCCTGTTCAATACATCCTTTATAGAATCAGCTTAAAAGGCTGAAGTATGATCTTATTCTGTTTTGGTGTAGAGTCACTTTTTAGATATAAGCCTGAACTGCTAATTAATAAAAACATATTGAAATCTTAGGCTGAAAAGCCACCCTTTGATTTTGTTACTAAATGCTATGAGTTTGACTGACAGCATACTGGGAAGCAGGAAGACATAATGAAGTGTTTATAGTCTGTTGTCTTGTCTTCAAAAATTATAGAAAGGACTCTTATTGTGCATCTCTAACTGGGAGTTCAATCCAATTCAACTGTCTTGCATGTATTATTAGAGCCAAGGAATTTTTGTTGTTAATGAAAGTGAAGAATAATCACAAAAGTGTGGCCCAGGATTTTTTTGAGGTGCAAAATATTCCCATACGCCTTAATTGTTGCAATTAAAGTTCAATGAGGAAATTAATTGTAGCTGGTTTCCTGAGATGAGACAGGGGAGCTAACATTGCAGTATTCATTCCACCTTCACCCAAAAATAATTCCAGCAACAGAACCTGTTAATGTAATTTGCAATATACTGATAACACAAAGCTTCCATTTGCATTTCCCATTATGACTGTTTCTAATTCATATTAAAGATCATTAAGCAGGCCAGTGATTTCCAAATACATATTAATGTTTATTGTTGTTAATTATTTAAGTAAAACTAATAATATTTTTCTCTTTCTTTTTTTGCATGAGATTCTCAACAGCAGCTCCTCTTGCAGTGCTGGGGTGTCTGCCAAGTTGCTTAGAATCATTTTGGTTTTTATACCCGAGAATAGTAGGATGATAAGAGATACAGCCTCCTAATGTTTTCAGGATGAAGCAGTGGCCCTTCTTAAGTCAACAAATAAACCAGTTAAATCATGTAAAGCTGCTCTGGCACTAGATGATCTTAAGGTCCTTTCCACCCTAACCATTCTATAATACTATGATTCTAACTAAGTCGTGGTTTTATCCTAGGTAGCAGGAGGCGACATGGATTCCTCAGGCCAGAAATACCAATTTCAGATAGAAGATAATAGCCTGGGTGGGAAGAACACATGTTCTCTCTAGTCTTCTAGTCAGAAGACTACATGAGGGCTGGGTAAATGGGAAAAGATCTGTTTGGAACAGAGAAAAGAGAGGGGTCTGGAAAATACATATATATATATATATATATATATATATATATATAGTATATGCCCTGAGACAGAGTATCAGGATTCCCAGATGAATACTCTAGCTAGCAGCCTGCAATGGTGCTCATTTTTTCCTCAGCCTGGTGAAAATACTAGTGATAAACCCACTCAATGTGTGTATATTGCATGGGCTTTTTGAAAGACAGCACTGGTCTGACTGAAGTATCCAAAGCATAAGGAAAAAATAATATGTGGCTGAATAATATATCTGATCTAGAACAGATGCATCTCATCAGCATTTTCTATAGCTTAGCTAGGCAATTTTTCAATTTATTTGATTCTGTGAATGTTTTTCTTTGATACAGATGGTTTTGTTTACATTTCCCTGTTCTTTTTTTAGGAATTTGACCATCAAAATTAAAGCAGAAGATTTCATTTGATAACAAGAGTGCCACGATGTTTGCTACTGAAACATTAAGCAGTGTGACACTGGTTCCTTTGTAGAAATTCTCTTAATTTATGACTTCACTTAGTTTCCCTCTGTTACGAAGAGCAATTGGGACGTTACAAAAATGAAGAGAATATGGAAACAGTAGCTAGAGAGCAATAAAATATCTTGATCTAGATGTGTTGTGTGTCCCTATTGTGGCATGACTGAAGGTTAAAAAGAGCCCTTTGCACAGACCCATGCCTAAATTTATATTTTTTTGTCAATTATGCCTTATTTTCAGTTTATTTAAAGTAAGCAACTTTAAAAATAAAGGTGCTGCCTTGCAGTTCAAACCTACAAAGTACAGACTGTTGTCTAAGGATTGCTGATTTCAAAGGGAACAGATATCTCTCAGCTTCACATTGATTCTCAGGTTCCTGTGTGAAAATTTTTAAAGCTGTCTAAGATCCTAACTCTCATGAGGACAATTAAACCTAAATAACTTCAGGTATCTGGACTTTGGGAGAAAATCTAGTTCCAGCTTATATTAGCAAAGAACACTGATCCTTTCCTTGAGAAAAAAAAAATTACATGCTTCTTTCAGTGATTTAATGTATATACTGAAGCCTGGTTTTTCACTAACCACTATAAAATATACTTCTGTGTTTTTAAGAAAACGCAGCTGGACTCTATCTTCATCGGTTTTGTTACTCTCTCTGACAGAGATTAACTTTAATGGTGAAATTAATGCATAACAGCATTGAAATGTAACTCAAATAACTTTCTCATCAAACGTAACAGAAAGCAGTGGAGCTGAGAATAATGAAATTGTAATCCTCAGCATTCTTGAGATTTCAAATACAGATGCACTTAGAAACAACTGATGTGCAAACAATTCAATGTGAATTATTGTATAGTACGCAATTGCAAAAGATGTAACCCATTCAAGTCAATAAAGTTCCATCTGGGGTGAATTTTACTAATTCTATGTATGATTTGAATTTTCTAAAATTTTTATTATTTGACAGTCTTAACATGATTACACTTCCTGCCTGAGGGTTATAACTAGGTTGAATGCTTTTTTTACTTTGAAAAGAAGTAACACAATAGATGATTGCTCTTTTCCATTATTAATCTTCCTTTTGCAAATGATCTTAACTTACAAAGTTTACTTGATTAGATATTTTAATAATAGATTTTTTGAGTATAGTGCAACAAAAGAAAAACAATGACTTTTATTTAATATAGTGCAATACTTTCTGTTCAGGGAGGAACAGCCAAATAAAGAGAAGTATTATTTTTAGTATAAAAATTTCATATAAATTGCTTTTTTTTTCTAAAATGGAAATACCCTCAAGAGAAAAAAAAAATGAAAACAACTCACAATCTGCCAAAAATTTTCTGCTTATATCTATTACAGTGGCTTGCCTTGTGCTGTTAAACTAGCCTGAGTCAGTCAGAGGAAAGATTCCCCCTGTCAACAATCATATTTCAATCAGATCTCAGTAGAATAATATGATATTGAGATCCCCAATCTCTAGTTTTATACAAACTTTATGTGTAGACTGTTACAGAAAAGGAAGGTCATAACTGAAAAATTATTCAACTCCAAGCAGGATTTAACTAGTTAGCAGGTGCAGAGAACTATGTGATGTCTTACACCTTTTCATTCTCTTTAAACAGACCTTCAGGAACTGGATAAATGAAGAATTGCAATGCATATGGCACCAAAGCAAATAAAACTCATGTCGTGGTTTAAGCCTCTCTAACTCACGCAGCCCGTTCTCTCACTCACTTCCCCCTCTTTCTTCCTCCCGATCCTGGGTGGATGGGAAGGAGAATCAAAAAGAATGCAACTCCCACAGGTTGAGATAAGAGCAGTTTAGTAACTAAAGTATAACACAAATCACTACTGCTACCACCAATAATAATAATGACAAGGCAAATACAAGGAAAGTATACAATTCTCACCACCTAATACCAAGCCCGACCGCGCAGTGCACCCCCCACCCATCTGGGTCTCTCCCCTCCGTCTTTCCATCCTGGGCATGACGTGCTGCGGTATGGAATAACGTCTTCGGTCAGTTTGGGTCAGGTGTCCTGTCTGCTTCCTCCCGGCTTCCCCTCCTCCCTGGCAGAGCATAAGACTCAGAAAGTCCTTGGTCAGACCAAAACATCACTATGCAGTAACTGAAACACTGGTGTTATCAGCACTGTTCCCAGGCCCAAAATCAAAAACACAGTGCTGCACCAGCTACCAAGGAAAAAAATGACTGCTGCTGCTGAACCCATGACAGCTCATTTCATATTTCAAAGGAGACAGGATTTTGCCCTTTTTTAATATAAAATACAAAATGTATACTATTACTAGACATGAAAATAAAAGCTTTTATTTACTGATCCCTACTGGTGTTTAAAACATGGGACAAAATTTAGCAAAGCTAGAGCAGGAAGGAAAACAAAGCAAAATCTAATTTTCTGGCCAAATTCTTGTCCTATACTGTTTTATTTCTCTGCCATTTTTCACTTTCCAGGAGACAACTTGGGAAACTCACATAGAAGGTAGTCAGCCCAGGAATATGGCTACTTCTTACACCTGCTTGTTTCTTTGGGCAGGAGATGGCCTCAAACATATATTACATCCTACCTCAGCGGTTCCAGTTACACACTGACCTGTGCAGAATGTAAAGGCTTCAACTGCACTGCAAATACTACTGTGGATAAGTATGTACATATCATTGAGAGATCTGGACTTAAAACTTTTCCAGCTACCAACATGAAGAACTATTTTACAGCTTGAAGACACCATTTTTTTTTCTAATATATCTTATTTCTAAGTGAAAAGCTATTATTCACTCAATGAAACAGTGCAGAGAACAAGTGTATATAACCAAAACATTCCTTGCTTTAAGTTGGAAAGACAAGTTTACAAAATCATTACCTTTTTGAAAAAAAATATTTGAAATAGACTCTTGCCTTTGAGTTATTTCCAGCACACACTAAAAGAGAGTAGACCTCAGAATGCCACTCTAGTGCAATGAGCCTGCTGCAATAGACAATGGCATATTAACTGTCCTAAATGCAAGGCAATATCATACTTAGAGCTGCAGTTTATGAGGCAGTATTTAGATAGATTAGAAATGTTCATGATATGTTTGTCTAGCTGACATTTAAAGTGATATTTCACTAATTATGACAAGGCTGATTTTCCCATGACTGTTTGTTTGCTTGCTTCTTTTTCCAGATTCTGGCTACGAATGGAAAAAAATAGAAGATAGATGATCTAGGACAACCTAGTTTCCTGGCTATGGGAAATGAAAAATATATGTAGCTATATCTAAACTACAGGGAATTTCATTTTTTTAATTTTTTTTTAAGAGTATAAAGCTGCCATGTATAATCAGTGTCTGAATCACTGGCTATTCTTTCTTTGTAAAGGTAGAATGACTTTGAAATGCAGCCTCCTCATATTCCCCTATTTCTCTGCCCGGGCAACCACTTATGGTTCAATGGCAACTGTGGCAAGAGGGACTCTGGGTGCAAATTAGCTAGGCTTTTGGCTGTCTAAGGCAGCATACTTGCCTTCTTTCACAGTGCTGAATTTAAGCTATCCCTGGCCCGTTAAGTTTCCTGAAGGTGTTTTTTCACTGAGTGCCTGGTTCTGTAAAGTGTTAAAAGCGCAGGACTCAGCTGAAGACCAGTACCACTTACAGTGGCAAAGCACCTTACTGTGTTGTTTCCATGCAGATCTTTGAAATCTGGTGAATTTTTATTCAGTGAAAGAGCAAAGGAATCATGGGCATTACTTTATTTGGAATATGATCAGGCATAAACTTGTATGTATAAAAAAAGTTCAGAAAACCTGGCTGCATAATAAACTAAAAACAAGACTGCAATTCATGGGCTAAATCCATTTCATCATTTAATGTGCCAACACTTGAAGTTTTAAGAAGTTATAAAACCATGAAGAAAGTGGGGTTTCCTGGAGAACAAGAGATGAAACTTAGGAAGAAGCTATTAGCAATAGGTTTTGATTTTGGCTAATTACTGACTAGTTTTTGCAAGCAGAGAGGCTTGATAGGGAAGCTTAGGTTCATTATAGCGTGAAAGAACCTGCAATAAGATTCTTCCTAGATACTTCCCAAGCAGTTAAGCCCTGGATTATATAAGGAGTAATTAGCCCTATCTTCTCCACTCTGATTTTCCACCTGACATGACCAGTACCAGAAAGATGTCCATTAAAGGCTGCAGATTTACAGGGGAAATAGAGTGAAAGTAATCAGGCATTATAGAGCTACCTTTCCACCAGAAAATCTGAATTTCAGGGGGTATACTTATGTGTACAAATTATACAGTATAAAAGAAAAACATACAGCCAGAATTAAATGGTTGAGCTTCGCAGTTACAAAATATCTCATGTGATACTGAAGCATGTTCTTCTATTGGTCAATATAAATGATGGAGAGAGCACCAAAATCCCCTTATCTTCCCTATCTCCTAGTGTTTTTTTCCCATATATTATGGCTTATCATCTTCAGGTTTGATTCTAGACTGCCATAGACACCAAATAGGTATTCTGAAGCATTATATAGGCAATAAGTGTGTGTACAAGTAGAGGTTGATGAGGAAGAGAGAAGAATTCAGTCTGAATTCTTGTTTGAGACCTTTGATCACTTCTACAATCGAGTCACAGGATAAAAATAGGAACAGCCAACCTCTTCTTAGCCCAGAGTTATACAAATTGCATAAACAAACTGCATAAGAGAGTGCATTTACTGAAATTATTAATGCTGTGGTTACAAACTGTATAAGGTTAAGCCCATCAGCAAAGGTGGTAGAACCTCTGGGATAACATAGTTAAGAGGGGGAAAAAAAATCCTGTGCATTGGTAGCTCCAGCCAGAAGAGAGGTGTGAGAATATATGAAAGAAATGTCTCTGCAGACGCCAGGGTCAGTGAAGAAGGAGAGGAGGAGATGCTCCGTGTACTACAACAGACATTCCCCTGCAGCCTGTGGTGCAGACCATGGCGAGGCAGCCTGTGCCCCTGCAGCCCATGGAGGTCTGTGGTGCAGCAGATCTCCGCCTGCAGCCCATGGAAGAATGCACACTGGAACAGGGGGATACCTGAAGGAGTCTGCGACCTGTGAGAAGCCTGCACTGGAGCAGGCTCCTGGCAGGAGCTGTGGCCCCATGGAGGGAGTGTCCAAGCTGGAGCAGGTTTGCTGCACGACTTGTGACCCCACAGGGACCCACACTGGAGCAGCCTGTTCCTGAAAGATGCACCCTATGGAAAGGACCCACGCTGGAGTAGTTTGTGAAGTACTGCAGCTTGTGGGAAGGACTCACATTGCAGAAGTCAGTGGAGAGCTGTCTCCTGTAGGTAAGACCCCATGCTGGAAGAGAGGAAGAGTGTGAGGAGTCTTCTCCCTGAGGAGAAAGGAGCGGCAAAGACAACGTGTGACGAATTGTCCACAACCCCTATTCCCCATCCCCCTGTGCTGCTCAGGGGGGAGGAAATAGAGAATTTAAGAGTAAAGTTGAGCCCAGGAAGAAAGGATCATTGAGAGGAAGATATTTTAAGGTTTGTTTTCATTTCTCATTTTCCTACACCTGCTGCAAACTCAGGAGCGATACATCCCTACTAGAAGGAAGTGCTGCAAGATGGCCAGGAGACCTCCTTGGATGGATAAGGACCTGCTGAGGAAAATTTGAAGGAAAAAAGAGTCTTATAAAAGGTGGAAGCAAGGACAGGTGACTTGGGAAGAATACAGGGATGTTGTCCGGGAAGCTAGGGACCAGGTTAGGAAAGCTAAGGCCCACTTAGAATTAAACTTGGCTAGGGATGTTAAGGATTACAGCAAAGGATTCTATAGGTATATTGCAAATAAAAGACAGACTAGAGACAACGTGGGCCCTCTCCAGAAGCTATCTGGAGAACTGGCTACTCTGGATTTGGAGAAGGCTGAGGTTCTTAACGACTTCTTTGCCTCAATCTTCACCGGAAAATGCACTGACCACACCATCCAAAGTCTTGGAAGGCAGGCACAGGGACAGTGAGAATGAAGACCTTGTGCCCACTGTAGGAGAGGATCTGGTTTGAGACCATCTTAGGAACCTGAACGTATGCATGTCCATGGGACCTGATGAAATCCATCAGCGGGGCCTGAAGGAACTGGCAAATGAAGTTGCTAAGCCACTGTCCATCATCTTTGAAAGATCATGGCAGACAGGTGAAGTTCCCGATGACTGGAAAAAAGGGACTATAACCCCCATATTCAAGAAGGGGAAAATGGATGAGCTTGGGAACTACAGACCAGTCAGTCTCACCTCTGTGCCTGGCAAAATCCTGAAGCAGATTCTCCCGGAAAGCATGCTGAGGCACATGAAGAACAACAAGGTGGTTGGTGACAGCCAGCATGGCCTCACAAAGGGGAAATCCTGCCTGACCAATCTGGTGGCCTTCTATGATGGAGCTATGGAACTGATGGACAGGCGTAGAGCAGTTGATGTCATCTACCTGGACTTGTGCAAAGCGTGTGACACTATCTCACATGACATCCTTGCCTCTAAGTTGGAGAGACATCAATTTGATAGGTGGACCACTTAGTGGATAAAGAACTGGCTGGATGGCCGCACGCAATTAGTTGTGCTGAATGGCTCAATGTGGTCCCGCTGGAGACCAGTAACAAGTGGTGTCCCTCAGGCATTGGGGTTGGGACCAGTCTTGTTCAACATCTTTGTCAGTGACATGGACAGTGGGATTGAGTGCACCTTCAGCAAGTTTGCTGATGACACCAAGCTGTGTGGTTCGGTTGATACGTTGGAGGGAAGGAATGCCATCCAGAGGGACCTTGACACGCTTGTGAGGTGGGCTGATGCCAACCTGATGAAGTTTAACCATGACAAATGCGAGGTCCTACACCTGGGTGGGAGCAATCCCAAGCGCAACTACAGGTTGGGCAGAGAAGAGATTCAAAGCAGCCCTGAGGAGAAGGACTTGGGGGTGTTGGTCGATGAAAAAATGAACATGAGCTAGGAGTGTGCGCTTGCAGCCCAGAAAGCCAGCCATATGCTGGGCTGCATCAAAAGGAGCATGACCAGCAGGTCGAGGGAGGTGATCCTGCCCCTCTACTCTGCTCTTGTGAGATCGCACTTGGAGTATTGTGTGCAGTTCTGGTGTCCTCAACATCAAAAGGACATGGAACTGTTGGAACAAGTCCAGAGGAGGGCCACGAGGATGATCAGGGGACTGGAGCACCTCCCATATGAAGATAGGATGAGAAAGTTGTGTCTGTTGAGCCTGGAGAAGAGAAGGCTGTGTGGAGACCTCATAGCAGCCTTCCAATATCTGAAGGGGGTCTATAGGGATGCTGGGGAGGGACTCTTCATGAGGGAATGTAGTGAGAGGACAAGGAGTAACAGGTTCAAACTTAAACAGGGGAAGTTTAGATTGGATATGAGGAAGAAATTCTTTACTGTGAGGGCGGTGAGGCACTGGAATGGGTTGCCCAGGGAAGATGTGAATGCTCCATTGCTGGCAGTGTTCAAGGCCAAATTGGCCAGAGCCTTTGGTGGCATGGTTTAGTGGGAGGTGTTCCTGCCCCGGGCAGGGGAGTCGGAACTAGATGATCTTATGTTCCTCTCCAACCCTAAGTATTCTATGATTCTATGATTCTACTCTGTTTTGATTGTTAATACGTTATATTAATTTCCCCAAATCAAGTCTTTTGTCAGGGACATTAGCTAGTGAGTGACCTCTCTCTGTCCTTATCTCAATCCATGAGTCTTTCATTTTACTTTCTGTCTTCTGTCTAGGTGAGGAAGGGAGTGATAAAGTGGCTTTGGTGGGCATCTCGTGTCCAGCCAGGATCATCCTATCACACCAATACGCACATTAATTATTAAAATGAAGGCAAAGATTGCCCAGAACAATTTTACAGCCAATTTTCTTTATGACACAATACAGCAGAAGCTATTTTCTCTTTAAACAGAGGTGTCTGCAAACTCAAGTTCTTCAAAACTTCATGAAAAAAAAAAGACTTTCTCTGCCAAAAGAATTCCTCTGTTTAATTCAGAACTTCTGCTATGTTCAATGTCTTTGGTCTCTCCTAATCACTTATCTTGGCTATGGCAATATTCCAGCTGCAGGTCTGGCCCTGTCATGCATATATTATCTGTGACACTGACCTATCTTGTCCTCACAAGCCATCTAATTTTCTCAAAGAATCAAGCGGGTTCACAGGAGCAGCACCAATTACATGTACTCAAGACAGTAAAAAAAAAGCAGTATGACTCACTCACATACAGTGAATATCCAGGAAACTAATGGTCATATTGCATAAATGAGAAATTCAATGTATTTATAAACAGAAAAATAACAAACTGTCATGAACCAGTGTGCTTTGTAAGTGACCTCTGCATACTGTCATTGTATCTAAGTACTGACTGAGACTTCTTGTGATTCCCAGGTCAGTAGCCATTAAGGAAACTCTTAAGCTGTACTGTGGCTTGTAATTGTAATGAAATAGTGCTTTGGTGTTTCTTTCTCTTGGATCTGCGTTCTCCCATTACTTGAGCTTTTCTGATTTTGAAGCTGAAAAAAAGGAAAGAATAGCGTTGTAACTGGTAAGAATTCTGTGGAATTTTTTTCTATGTGTGAGTTAAAACTCATATATGTAGCACCTCTGATGAGAACTGTGCTGGAATGAACATATGAACAAAACAGTGTATCAATGCTCTTTGTTCTTTTAGCTCTTTTTTTTTTTTTTTTTTTTTTTTTTTTGGTCTACAGCTGTTAGATATGCTGTGTACTTGAAAGAAATGTCGCTTTTGAAAAGCATACAGATTTGGGGCACCAGGTCCTTCTTTATGTTCCTGAGTATTTTGAGTCAGAAACACAGGCAGATTAGAGCCCAAAGGACTTTTATCACTAGATTTTTTGCAAATTGTTGGGTTAGTTTCTGTTGCATACAGTTACCCATAAGCACATCAGAGAGATGAGGGGATCTATATTCATAACATGCTCTATTGTAGCTTGACCACATGGGCACCAGAAAGTGTGCAGGTCCTCAGAGGTCTTATGCCTGAGGCAGTCCTTTTAACCTAACTGTGGTAATGGTAGGCAAATGTGGATGATGGCCATATTCATATCCCTCTGGATGGAGTGTGGACCTCATCTTGTATTTCAGCGAGTATTAAGGATTTGGTTGCACTTATCTTTCAAGCATTTCTTGCAAATATGCATTATTCTTATTATTTAGTTTTTCTCCATTCTGAGTTATTCACAAAAGTTTTAACTCTTCAAAAATTACTATTTCAAAACACATCAGAGATCGAATACATTATGCTTATTCAGGTTGTATGTGGTCTCCCAGCAGAAATCCATAACCACTTGAAGTTAAGCAACTAAGTATTCATTCTCTGATCACTTCTTTTCCTCAATAAAAATAACGTTAAATATAAGCATCTTTCCAAGAATTTCTATCATGTGCAATTGTCCTACAGGGACATCTAAAAAGTTGAGTTTGACTTCATGTTCCAAACTAAGCCATTCTTATTTTCTTACTGCCAGAGTTTAAAATCTCAAGAGAAAAAACTGAGGGAAAATGGTACTACTATTGCTACGCATTTTGGCCCTGTGAAATAGAAAAGAATAAGATGCATTTCCAGGGTCTTGCAAGAACATAAGACTATTTTCTCTCATTTGAAGAATTCCTGAAGCACAATGATTGGTGATTATAGTCATCATGAACTATTTAAAGGCAGGTTGTGGGTTGCATATATATTATTTAAGAGTATTTTTCACTGAGGAGCACCCAGCTGCCTATACAACAGCCGAAGTTCACAGACATGGCAGATCAAGAGCAGTAGGGTTTGAAACTATTTCTCAGTACACTCCATAAAGTCTTCAGTTTGATACATTACCAAGAAAAAACTTACACATTCTTAAGTATCATGCTATACAAACCTCTGAGAAAGTTAAATACCTTCCTCCCCCATATCTAGACTGTACTGAATGCCAGTACTATGTATTTATGTATCTTTTTACAGCATTCTGTTAACAAAAAAGAAAAAAAAGAAAAAGCATTAAAACTAAAATAGATGAATATTTGCAAATTCTGCTATACAAAGGAAATCGAGGATTTTAACATTATGCCACATTAGCATTCATGCTATATTAGGGCATTTTTCATAGGATGGACATTCAGCACAGTGTATCTTTGATAATGCTAAGGTGATTTTTAGTTATATCACACTGACTGGATATATATCTAATATTAAGATTTTTAATTTTATGTAGTTTCTTTCTGTTTTGTTGAATTTATCCAGAAGACTCTATTTTAGCCCATGGAATAAGTAAATTGTTTTCAACACTGCAGGTCAGGACTTGTTACTCCTTTTGCCTCTGACAAGGTTATATGATATCTTATGATTTAATCATAATGACTTCCATCATGTAGCATTTGATTAAAAATGTAGTCTTCCAGAGACTCCAGAAGTTAAATGCTGAGAAAGGCAGCCCAATTCAGTTGTGAACTGTGAGCTAATTTATGTTCAAGGCTGAAATACACTAATTCAAGATGCTGAGAAATTTATTATTTCAAGATTAATAAATTATTGTAAAAAATTGCAAAAGAAAGAGAATTGTGTAGGTGCTAAGTGATACTAATAATCTTAACTGAAAATTCTGAATAAAATCTAATCAATTTTCTTTAGGTATTTTTAATTGGAATGATGTGGTTGAGATCATGATGGATGTGTTTCCATTCATTCCATTGGGGTTTATTTAAGGTACAGCTGTGGCTTCATTCAGAATTGTTTTGTATTTAATATATGACATATGATGTAGAGGAACAACCATCGGTTGTGTGACTATTGCACAGGAGGCAATAATGAAAACATAACATCTGATAATGGGAGGAGATAATATCTTTCTTTAAGTGCATCCCTAATGTTGCCTACTACTGGAAGAAAAGCGGTGAGGTACTTTATTTATGCAAGTGTATGAGACTAGCTCTAGAGTATGCAGTGTTCAAAAATACCTGAGAGTGGGGAAAAAAAAGACTTTCATGCCAAGATATGTGACTTTAGAAGTACCTAGTATCACACTTTAGCATGTGGTCATCTGAGGTGTTGAGTCATACTGGTGTTGCTAAGTAATGACATCCTGTGCGACACTTGAAGAAAGCTTATGAAAGCTTGTTGACCAAGCTTACAGAATTAATAATAAAAAAAGCAAAACAAAATACAGACATCTTGATCTTTGTATATATCTATATCATAAGAACCTTACATCAGGCACCACTTAAGATGAGTAACCTTGAACCATGTCAGTGAAAAAGTAACTCCGTATTTTTTCATTTGTCTTTAGAATTCATTGGGATAATGAAAAATCCAACAGTTCTTCAGTTAAGGGTATGTCATAACCACTTGGCTAAGAAACAAGCTCTCTTCTTTTCTTTGATTATTCGAGGATTTAATTATCCAATGGTGTTGAATGGACTGGTCCTCCATAGAAAATCCAGAAGTAATTTATGTTAAGGGCATAGTTCTGGCAGATTCCTAAGAAGCAGCTTGAGCTGAAATTCTCTCAAGCAGAAGTAGGACTTGAGTTCAGCTCTCCAATGTCTTAAAGGTTATTTTATAAACTGTGATGTGAGAGAGGATCAAAATGAGCCATAGCACTCAGATGCATGTGATGCCTGTTTTGTGTATGTAAGTAGCATTTAGTTGGACTGCAGGAAAGAAACTCATTAAAAAATATTTATGTATGTATGTGTTTATTTATTTATTTAGTAGTTTCATGATTTCTGAGCTTTTGTCTCCTTGTCTGTTATCTGGAGACAAATTCTGGAAACTTTTACTGATTTGTTGCAAATGTAAAAAGCATGAAAGCTGTACGGAATTCAGTTCTGTGACAAACTGGTAGAATCATAGAATCGTAGAGCCATAGAATGGTTTGGGTTGGAAAGGACCTTAAGATCATCTAGTTTAAAACCCCCTGCCATGGACAGGGATGCGCCATAGACCAGGTTGCACAAAACCCCCCCCCCCAGCCTGTCCTTGAACACTGCCAGGGATAATATTTCACTAGCTATTCAGTAATAAATTTTGTAAATTCTAGGCATGCTTATCAGGGAATGAACAAAAGAGCTATCTCCGCCTATAGTATAGGATTTCCAGAGATATTGAATAATTGTAACTCCCCAAAAGAAGAAAAAATAGATTTGTGTTTGTTTCAAATCAGATTTCAAACTTTTCTAATTTGAGGTTTCCCGTCTTTTTTCAATCAGCTGTAATCATCACTTCTGGCAGAACTGAAGTGGAACTGTAATTATGATTCTGAAAAGAGCCTAATCCAGAGACCACTTATATTGGTTGGACTTTTTTCATTGGTTTTTTTGGGGTTATGTCAGGCCCTCAAGGAAAGATTCAATAAGCTTGGCAGCAAACAGAAACGACCAAGAAGAAATCTAAAAGAAAATTGTCTTATTCTTTAGGTAGAATAGGACTATGAAATTCCATGAAAACAAAAATGATTGAAAAATAGTGGGAGACTGTTCTATTTTTTATAAAAGTAAAAACCAGGTAATTATACAGTCCATCGTCTTTGAAGTTTTGTCTTAAAATTATGAAAGTCATGTACTCAGAGGCAGACTGTGTGCAAAGTCGTGTAAAGGAAATTGTTCATAATGGTGTAGCTTGACCTCTGTGAGTTTAAAAAAAAAAAAATTAAAGCCGAAGTCTAACTTGATCTAAAACCCTTTGACACTGCTTGGCAGTGTAAAAGGGAGCTAGAATGGGCAAACCCCAAACTCTCAAATTCCCTTGACTATCCATTTTAATTCAAAAGTATATTTCAATAGAACTGTAACATTGCTTTCAGTCTTCTTTCAAGTGATTGAACCTTACTGGCATGAATAAGTACAAAAGCAAGAATTAAGTTCAAAGACTGGAAAACTCAAACATTGCAATATAAGGCAATGTTTATGAGAATTTTATGAGAACCAATTTTCTCAGAACCAAAAAATAGACCAGCACATATTTCATAAACTACTTGCACTACTCACACAGAAAACAAATTTGAAAAAAGTAATCACCAAGCATTTCAACTGATGTAGTTCAGGACTTTGCCATAAGGGCAAATTAAAATTTGATTAAATTTTGGTTATATGACTAAATATTTAACCCCATTAGCCCTGTGAATAAGCCCTATTTCATTTTTGCTTCCAACCAAGAAAACATGTAAGAAATTTGACTTCTTGAAGGAAATGGCTTCTTCTCTTCCCCTTTTCATGATAAGGTGATTGTTCTTTAAAGAATATGCTTTTCCCAAGGATTTACTTTTTGGAAAAATTGGATGTGTTGGCACACTGTAATTAATGGAACTGCATATCACAAACCAAATAAGGAATTCAGATTTTTATTACTCCAAAATCTCCTAAACCATTTTTAACTGCTTTTGGTATCTATAATATACAAAGCTAAAAAATTGGCAAAGTATAAACACTTTCTTTATTACTCAGCACTGTGGAAAAAAATGTAGTTATTGAACTTAATTGATAAAATATCTTGTAAACTTTTCCATGATTTCAAACTTGTAGTAACGGTATCTGAATATAAGCTCTGTATATAAAAAAGAAAAAGCAGATAAGCTATGCAGTTGTACTTTAATTGATATTTTTTTCTGTTGAGAAAAATTAATAAGGAAAAAAAAGGTTTTCAAAAATGTGAAATGTTCCTTAGACACTGATTCTCATTAATTGCTATATTATATAAGGGTTTAAAATTTTAATATAAAATATATTTTTCCTGTTATTATAATTTTTCTATGTGTATGTAAAAATGTATAAATTTTATGACTATAAAGAAAATATTTAAATCAATGACTGTGTTTGTGATACCAAGATTTATACAATATATTTATTAGCTTGCATACACACAAACACAAATAATATGTGAGGAAAGATATAAACACGCATACATGCATATATGCGCATAATGTAGAGCTGATTCACCCGACAATTTTCCAATACATATTGGCTCCTGATTTATATCACAGCATAAAACCAAGCAAAATTTATTTCATATGGAAATAGATGGTAGAGCAAGGTGCCAGAAAAATAAAGAAAATAAATACATAAATAAATAAAAATTAAAAATTAAAAACAAATACAAAAAACAGAAGCTCAGCTAAAAAACAGAACAGTTTTGCTCACTCTGATCCAAACCTATTACAAAATTATTCCTCTCTGCTTTTTTCCATTTCGATTTTAAATCAAAATTCAGATCTGAAGCTCTAACTTACAATAACCTTTGCCATTGTCATAAAACCACTGAGCTAAAGGTGAAGAGAATTCAATTCTAAATCCGTTTGTTATATTTACTATTTCAAACATAAAAAGCTTCTTGTTGAGCTGTACATTTTCACAGCCAAAAGTAAATAAGATGAAAATCAAAGTCAGTTATAGTAACGAAATACACATGCAATTTCACTCTAAATCTCAGCTTGCCAGAAATAAAAATGACAGGCATCACAATGTCTCAGTGGGGGAACAGTTAGGAAATAATAAGCTTTGATACCCCTTTTATCTCCCATGCATTCATTAGCTAACTGGTTTTTGTATAAAACTCCACAACTATTGCAAAGCACCATAAGTGACTGATTAATGTGACTGCAATTATCCTACATCACCCAATTTTTCCTTATCTTTTGAGGTGTATGACAGATATGTAGAGTCTAATGTCTCTAACCCAATATATCTCAGTGTCTGCTAAATTGTCAAGTAGTTAATGGCTTGACACATCTTAAAGTTTATGACTGCATTTCTACTAGCCAACAGATGCTATAGTCTTCTATTAACTAGCAAAATATCTATGACTTTCAAAAGTCTAATGCATCTTTAATAGTTGTAATAAAAACACTTGATCAATTTTAGGTTCATATAAATCACCCTCAGTTGCCTACTCTTGACCCTCCTCCAAAGCTTCATTTTCTTTGGTGGGAGAAGTTTACTAGCACCTTTGAATCCTTCAGTAGCATCTTCTCAGAAGACTGCCTTTACACTTCTGTATCTTTCACATCTGTTGATGATGTTCAACAAGCAGCAATTTTGGGCAGCATTTCATAAGAGTGACAAAAAGAAATGAATGCTCCAAGATGAAAGACCTGTAGTCTTTGTTCCTTTTTTCTTCATAAGAAGATGGCCTTGTGGGTTATGGTATCTTTGGATTGAAGGAATATTTGCTCTAATGCTGGCCTGTTCTCATTTGCTAGATGTGTTATGTCATATGCTAGGTATGTATATGTATCTCCTCATTTGTTTGTTTACTTTGCGGTTTAGCCTCAATGAGTAAAAATTTAAAATACATTTAGAATTATGTGGAACAAGTAGAACTGAAGGAATCTTGCAAAAATGTATTAAGACTCTAAGAAATTTAGAAGGCAATCAAAGGTAATTATACCCAAGGCTATGACCAACCAGGCCCTGAACACCACCAGCAATGGAACATTCATTCACAGCTTCCCTGGGCAACCCATTCCAGTGCCTCACCACCCTCACAGTAAAGAATTTCTTCCTCATATCCAATCTAAACTTCCCCTGTTTAAGTTTGAGCCCGTTACCTCTTGTCCTCTCACTATAGCTCCTCATGAAGAGTCCCTCCCCAGCATCCCTATAGGCCCCCTTCAGATATTGGAAGGCTGCTATGAGGTCTCACGCAGCCTTCTCTTCTCCAGGCTCAACAGACACAACTTTCTCAGCCTATCTTCATACAGGAGGTGCTCCAGTCCCCTGATCGTCCTCGTGGCCTTCCTCTGGACTTGTTCCAACAGTTCCATATCCTTTTGATGTTGAGGACACCAGAACTGCACACAATACTCCAAGTGAGGTCTCACAAGAGCAGAATAGAGGGGCAGGATCACCTCCCTCGACCTGCTGGTCACTCTCCTTTTGATGCAGCCCAGCATATGGTTGGCTTTCTGGGCTGCAAATGCACACTCCCAGCTCATGTTCAGTTTCTCATCAGCCAACACCCCCAAATCCTTCTCTGCAGGGCTGCTCTGAATCTCTTCCCTGCCTAACCTGTAGCTGTGCCTGGGATTGCTCCAACCCAGGTGTACGACCTTGCACATGTGATGGTTAAACTTCATCAGGTTGGCATCAGCCCATCTCACAAGCGTGGCAAGGTCCCTCTGGATGGCATCCCTTCCCTCCAACGTATCAACCGAACCACACAGCTTGGTGTCATCGGCAAACTTGCTGAGGGCGCACTCAATCCCACTGTCCATGTCAGCAACAAAGATGTTGAACAAGACCGGTCCCAACACCGATCCCTGAGGGACACCACTCGTTACTGGTCTCCAGCTGGACATTGAGCCATTGAGCACAACTCATTGTGTGTGGCCATCCAGCCAGTTCTTTATCCACCGTGGTCCACCTATCAAATTGATGTCTCTACAACTTAGAGACAGAGCAATGTAGAGATATACCAGCTGCTCCAGACAATGAGCCGGTTTCAATTGGAGCTCGGCTTAGACGCCTCTATACAAATGCCAGTAGCATGGGGGACAAATGAGGAATTAGAGATGTGTGCATGTCTATGGGGTATGATATCATAGGCATCACAGAAACATGGTGGGATGGCTCCTATGGCTGGTGTGTTGGAATGGAAGGTTACAGGCTCTTTAGGAAAGAGTAAATACAAATACCACATTTGTAATTACTACATTGGATGGAGAGATTTTTATACCAAAAGAAGATATTTTTTGCCATTTGAAGGCAACCGAAAATCTATCCTGGAGATTCACATGCATTTCTCTACAATAGAAATCTGAACACTTTTCAGTCAACTGCTCTGCATGCGTAGTTTTGGAGATCAAAAAAGCCTCATGGCAGTGATGAACTAAAAGCACTTTATCACGAGGGCATACTTTTGATTTCATTGAAGGCATTAGAACATTAAATTATTCAACCTGCAGGAAACAAGAGGGCAGTATAATTTCTAAGAGAGGAGACAAACAGTACTGTTTTATTTCGTTTGTTTTGTGAGTAGCTGATGTTTTGTTGCAAAAATCTGTCAATATTGAATGATGCTCCACACACAAGATCAGCTTAAAAGAACAATGGGCATTTACACTGAGTAAACTAATTTTAAAAAATTGCTTACACCTAATCCTGAACAGCCATCATTTTTAGAATGTTTTCCATTCTGTCCTTACAAGTAATTTTATTTTAATTGAGCCTTCACAGATGAAGCAGCAACTTTCACTAGCACCTTTGATGTCAAGCAGCATTGGTCCTAGTTCCCCTGAGGAACAACATTCATCACTGGTCTCCACTTGGGTGTGGAGCTGTTGGCTGCAGCTCTTTGGGCGACCATCCAGCCAATTCTTTATCCACCAAGTAGTGCACCCAGAAAATCCATGTCCCTCCAAGGATGCTGTGCTGGACAGTGTAAAATGCCTTGCACAATTCCGGGTAGATGGGGTCAATCACTCTTCCCTTATTCATCAGTGCTGTATCTACATTGTAGAAGGCCACCAAATCTGTTGGCATGATTTGCTCTCTGTGAATCCATGTTAGCTGCCACCAATCACTTCCTTATTTTCCCAGTGCCTTTGTATAGTTTCCAGAAGGATTTGCTCCATGATCTTGCCATGCACAGACATGAGACTGATCAGGCTGCAGGTGCTCCCTGCGACGTCCTTTTTTTATTTCTTAAAAATGGTGGTAATGTTTCCCCTTTTTCCCAGCCAGTGGCAGCTTCACCAGTCTTCCATGATTTCTCAAATATGATGGCTAGTGAATTAGGCACTTCATCTGTTAGTTCCACCAGGACCCACGGATGTATCTCATCAGGTCTCATGGACTTGTGCACCTTCAGACTTCCTAAATGCTCTCAAACTTGATCTTTTGTTACAGTGAGGGATTCTTCATTCTCCCTGTTCCTGCCTTTGCCTTTTGCAACTTGGGCAGTATGGCGGTAGCACTTGCCACATAGCCCAGGTACCCATGTCCAACAAGTGCAGTGCAAGCTATACTGGAAATGCTAATAAACAAAAAAATCTTTTTGCTTTCTAAAAGTAGAGAAATCATCAGGGAGCTTCATTAACAAACGCCTTTAGTAACTAAACAACTTGAAATACAGAAGAATTTAGTTAAGTCTGCACAAAGTTATCTACTTCCAATGTTTTTTCAAAAGGAAATGTAAAATCCCTTAAAAATTCTCCAGCCATGAAAATGGTTTTATAAGCAATAACTATTTTTTACAGTTCTTAATGTTATGTATGGAAATCAAAAATTCCAATCATTTTCCTTTGACTTAGTGTTAGAAAAAATGGTTGGAGTGACAATGGCATAAATCAAACAGGTTTTTGTTTTTGTTTGAGATCTTCCCCCCCCCCCCCTTTTGAAATATAGATTTTAGAAATGTTAAAATTGCTATTTTAACATGAGCTTTTTTATTAGTAACTTCAGATTTCTGCAGGTCAATGCACCCTTAAGGAAACAGAATACGAAACATAAAAGGGTTACCAAATCATCTTCTTGCAGGAATAATTCTTAAAAGATACAAGTTGATTCATACCAAATTTTCCTTTTCAGCCAGTGTTAAAAAAGAGGAAAAAAAACCCAAACAAACAAACAAACAAACCCCACAAAGCCTTAAGGTTAGACTTTATTCATAATCACAGGATCATAGAAGGGTTTAAAGGGACCTCAAAGATCATCTAGTTCCAACCCCCCTGCCATGGGCAGGGACACTTTCCACTAGACCAAGCTGCACAAAGCCCTATCCAGCCTGGCCGTGAACACTTCCAAGGATGGTGCATCCACAGCTTGCCTGGGCAACCTGCGCCAGTGCCTCAGCATCCGCACTGTAAAATCTTTTTCCTATAATCATTAACTTCTAAAACGGGGAAAATCTTAACTGTGACTTTTAGAAAGCCACCAGGAAGCTGGAAGTTGCAGAGGGTTATACTACTCCTTCCCTGAGATGTGTCCCATCATGGTATGCAAGACAGGCACTTGCAGCCAGCTCAGCTTCTTCACCTTGTGCCTGGGGTCCTTGAGGCACAAGGAGATGAAGTTTCACAGCATAAAAGGTTCAGTTTCAGCACACTGAACAAAGAGCAAAGAACAAGATCCCAATCCTGACACAGGTTTCATTTTCAGGACTGACAGGTTGCAGTCATCACCTGACATCAGTATGAGACTGGGTTGGCTGCACACACCGAACAGCTCTGAGCAGCAGGTCATTATTGACAAGTGTAGGTGTGCACAGGCAGTCACAGAAATATTGGCTTCAATTCTGTGTTTTATTCTGTCTGTCCATCCTGTGAGGGTAACATTCACAGAAAATTTCTGATAATTAAAAAATGGATGTTTTTAAAGCACTATAGGGTACAAAACTTCACTATGATTTCTACAAAGCCGTCAGTGTCTAGAGACAGAAATCTTCAGCTGTCTTCAGCACCATCTCTTGCAATGATATTCCAAATGCTGGCAATGAACGAGTACCATCCCAGAAGCTGCTGGATACTGCTGCAGGGGTATGACAGTCTTAGAGCAGAGAGCAGGAGGAAGAGTGGTCCATTCTGACAAACACTGCAGAGCCATTATTCTTGCTTTAGCTGCATCCCTGAGCTAATAAATTGCAGCTCTGGACCCCACTCATAGCTTAAACATGGAAGCAGATAAAATAAATTTATGAAAATAATCTCTTGGTCCTTTGTTATACATATCAGGAAAACAATAACCCACTGACTCTCTTTAATATGTTTCCCTTAATTGCTGTATTGTTTAACGTTAAAATATGGTTCTCTGAAGTCTGTTTCAAACCCATGCAATTATAATTTTAAAAGTGTAATGCATTCATTTACAACACATTTTGTTAACGTTCTTTTTCAGTGTGATACTTACAACAGAATGACTATCCAAATGAGAATAACTGTTGCCAAAGAGAATAAACTCAGGTCGGTCTCAGTAAAAATACTTCTGAACAGAAAAATATTAGAAATGTTTAAATGTTGGTGTGCATATAAATATGTACATAAACTTGCACACACAGATTTGTTAAATAAAGAATATTTGTTATTTGGTAAAAAACACTTTTCAAAAGAAAGCTTATTAAATACTCAACAGAAGTTAAATAGACTTTGTCATTTGATTTAAAAATATATACTTATTTAAAAAAAAAACCCTAATTTTGGAATATACTCAGCATTATATTTTATGTGAAATTTTTAAAAAAAACTCAGAATTATGATCATAAAACATTTCTTAAGTGGTTCCTGAATTTTTTTTTCAGACCCTAAGATTAGCTATAATTTCTAAATATTTGCTGAAGAACACATGTATCAATTGGATTACTCACTTGGAGAATTGTGTACAGGAGACCTCACTTGGAGTATTGTGTGCAGTTCTGGTGTCCTCAACACAAAAAGGACATGGAACTGTTGGAACAAGTCCCGAGGAGGACCATGAGGATGATCAGGTGACTGGAGCACCTCCCATATGAAGATAGGCTGAGGAAGTTGGGACTGTTCAGCCTGGAGAAGAGAAGGCTGCATGGAGACCTCATAGCAGCCTTCCAGTATCTGAAGGGGGTGTATAGGGATGCTGGGGAAGGACTCTTCATTAGGGACTGTAGTGATAGCACAAGAGGTAATGGGTTCAAACTTAAACAGGGGAAGTTTAGATTGCATATAAAGAGGAAGTTCTTTACTGTAAGGGTGGTGAGGCACTGGAATGGGTTGCCCAAGGAAGTTGTGAATGTTCCATCCCTAGCAGTGTTTAAGGCCAGGCTCGACAGTGTCTTGAGTGACATGGTTTAGTAGGAGGTGTCCCTGCCCATGGCACGGGGGTTGGAACTAGATGATCTTAAGGTCCTCTCCAACCCTAAGTATTCTATGATTCTATGATTATAATATTATTATAATTTCTCATCAATTTTACCTGAAAATAAAACCATGTTGATGATTAACATTGGTTATAGGCAAGAAATACATGCCACACACCTCTGCAATGAACAGAAAAAGGTCACTGCATTGAAAAACACGCTGTCTAAAATAATTTGTCAGGAATATATTCTGACCCAGAATTCTACACCATTAACTACACAAAATCATTACCATGATACTGAGGCAATACTTTTGAAAATGCAGGTAGCTGAGGAGGAGCTGGATATAAAGAAATTAATTTGATCAAAATGTCATTGTAGTCATTGCCAGGTTTTAGGGAGTCTGTTATGAAGTAACAAGGGTGTCAGCTAGTGAATAGTTTTGGTATTGCAAGAAGCCACTGGCTGTGTGATAATTGAATATTCAGGTCTCAGGACGTACCTGAAATTTTCTGGAGTGGTCAACAGGGTTTTTTTAGCAATATGTGCAAAAACCGTAAGGGACAGGGAGGGGCCATGAGGGCTATTTTCTATTATAATGTTTCTTAGTGTTTTATTTTGCTGTTGCTGAGGCTGCCGTGGCATGGTTTAACTTTATGTCACATAGGCACCAAACCTCAGTAAGTATTATGTAATTTAACTGTGAGCCTGCAAGAAACAAACAGCAACTGAAAGACCATGCAAGAACATGGAAGAGTAATCTTAGGGAGACTCTGGATCCCCCAATGTCAAGAACACAGTCCTCCTGATGAAGAACCTAGGCAGATGATAAATTTCTTTCAGACTCTCAAGTGCTTGGTTCTTGAGGAAGAAAAACACCACTGACCTTAAGGTAAAAAGGAATATTAGAACAGTGATTAAAAAAGCAGAGAAATAAATCTTAAAAGCTTATCTACATTGCTAACAAGAATATTCTACTCGTAATTGGACACTTTGTGCTATGACTGTTAGTATACCTGTAACTGAAATAATAAATGATTTGCTTAATTATGCTTAAAATACCAATAAATTTATGCCCTACTTATGAGATGCAATTTTTTTTCTCATTATTTTTATGCGGTGCAGTGATCAAAGTCTTTAGAATCATAGAATCTTAGAACACTTAGGGCTGGAAAAGATCTTAAGATTATCTATTTCCAAACCCCTGCTGTAGGCAGGAACACCTTACACCAAACCATGTTACCCAAGACTCCATCCAACCTGGCCTTGAACACTGCCAGGGATGTAGCAAACATAAAAACAAGCGTTCTACAGCTTAGCAATTTTGGTAAAGAAACACTGTTACCAAGGCATGGTTCAATGTCCAATGAAATTTCTGTAATTTCATTCCATTTGAGAGAAATTAGGTATTTTTTCACTGCAGTTGGTAATGCTTTGAGAACTGGTAATCAGTGCATTTGTCTGTTAAAAACCTCAATTATGAAGACATATAAGGAAATATTGCAAATAAAGGTAACCATTACAATGTGTAGAATATCTTAGCAACACTGATAGTGTGTTACCTTCCCAGCATTCAAAGCTTGTATAATCACATTCTTCCAAATGCAAAGAATGCCCACAATTAAATTGCTTTTCATTATGGAAGGAAATTGCTGCAATAATTGTTGGAACATTGCAGTATTATTAAATGAAATTATTTTTCAATTTCATCAAACAAAAAGATGCTTGTAGTTAAAATGTGTTAAATAGCTAGTATACACTATAGTTCTCCCACACCAAGTGGTTAGGTCTTGGAATTATGAGGTCAAGTGCAAAGGCCAAAACTACATGTAGAGGAACACTTAATAGGGATGAGCACAAAGAATCCTTGTGACTTTGACTTTGACCTATGGAGGCTACTCAAGTAAGTCAGAATATAAGGCTCAAAAGAAAGGAGAAACAAAATTAAATATAGATTCACAGAAGATGATCTAAGGCTTTTAGTGACGTTAGAGCCCCCTACTTTCTTCTAAGTGCTCTGGTTTCTTTAGGAAATTCCTAAGGCATCATCTAAAGTTCCAGCCTACAGTGCTCAGTGCAAGGGAAAAAAAAATTTTAAAAAACCCCAACAAAAACAAGCAAACAAACAAAAACAAACAAACAAACAAACAAACAAACAAAAAAAGAAACAGGAAAAAAGTGGCAAAAAATGTAACTTTAAACTAAATTAACAAATTACCTTCTCTTTATGTCAGGAACTGGGCAGTTCTTAGCATGATAAAAAAAAGCTGTTTTATCTTGGATTCGGTTGCCTACCCTTCAAAGATCCAGCAAAGGCATTTTAATTACATCTCATTGCCTTCAAGAGCCCCTTCTTTGTGACACACTTTGAACTGTACCAGTCAGTCTTGTGTTGAAAAAACATCTGGGAAGAGAAAGAAAGTGTGATCATGACAAAAGGAAAATCTAGACAGAGGAGGCAATGTCAGGAATGTTAATTCAGGTAACAGTGAGTGTATATTATATATTTTGCAACAATATTTTTCTTAAAAATTAAATAGATCATATCTCAGGAGACACAATTTTCTGGAAGAAAATTCAGTATAATACTAAAACAAAAAATCATTTAGAAAATTTCTCAAAGTAATGCTATTGCTGATCCCTTTTTTCAACTATATATAGAGGACGGCATTTAAGTGGCAACATAAATATTAGGCCAACGATATTAGTGGTCAATGTTTTCAAAAAAAATTACTTTTTCAGGGTATATTAAATCCCTGTAGAGTGCTGAAACATGAAATCTCATGAAACTAAAAAAAGACATGTCTTGTTTCAACCAACAGTGTGAAAAAGAAATGGAATTCAATTAGATGTCTTTCATAGCAGTCTCTAGTGATAAATCAGACACTGCTTATTAATCCACAGTAAGCAATATCATTATGCTAAAAAAAAAGGCTATATATACAACAGAACACAATTCTAGCTATATATGTGGAAAGAGCTCCCTGGAAATGCTCTGTGCATTCACGCTGAGTGGAATTCAGCCAAAAAGGGATTTGTTTCCAGGAAAAATGCACACAGGAGAACCATTGCTAGGATCAGTTTCTCATCTTACTTGCAGATTAATTCAAGAGACTATGAAATTACTCAACATGCTGTCTCTAGGAGATAGGTTTTCTCATGGCGGCCCAAACCCTCACCCATCACATTTTGGCTCTTGGTGGGATGTCCACTCTGCCTACGCAGCTGGTACTCAGTTTTTGAAAATATTTTGCTCTTATGACAGAACCAAAGTGATATTTTTCAAACTGTGTGCTCTGAGAGCTGATGACCAGATCATTGAAGCTGATAGCATACTAGGTTAAATCAGGTTTAAAAGCTACTTTTTTCACTCACTGGGTATTGAACACCTGGAATTCATTGGCAGAAGATGTTGTGAAGGCAGATAATATCTGCAGATTCAAAAAAAGGATCAGAAATTTAATGACTAATAGGTCTCTAAACATATACTAATGGTATACCTTCTAATGCTCCTTCTGTAATGATTACAAATGCTAGAGAAATTATGACAGAAGTTGTCTAAAGGCAGCACCCAAGTTTTTCTGCTCGTGGGTGACATGGATCATCCTGAGCCAGCAGGGCACATCTGATATCCCCCATCATTGCTCTGCCTCTTCTAATTCCCATACCATTGTCAGTGAAAGCCCAAGAGATTGCTACATGCCCTGGCCCAGAATGTACTAGGCATCATTTAACAATTTGTCAGTTTAGATGCAGAAATTCCAGAAATCATCAAAATTCCCTGGTTGTGTATAATTTAATAGTACAGGCATACATAACCGAGAGAGCATTTATGAGCTTGAAGGAAAACTTTACTTTCCATATTTACTTCACTTTGCAGCCATTAATAATTCTTTTTTATTATCATACTTTTTTTTCTTATTCTTAATGCAGCTCATTTTGAAGATAATGTATTACTTTAAAAAGCATTTGCCATCTAAGTACAGAGTTCTCTTCAGTTATCTAATCCATTTGCTGCTTTAGATCCATATGCCTTGCTAACGTACTGTAAATTCTCTTTTTCAAAATTAGGAATATTTTTTAGTTATTAAAAAAAAAAAAAAGTATTCCAAGATTCTCTTGAAGAGTAGTAGATTAGCAGAGGATATCAGCAGATTAATAGAAAAAAGGTGACATTGATTATCTATATTGATGCTTGATAAAATCTTTTTTTGCTTTTTTTGTAGAATTAAATACTTAAATTTAATGTGATATTGATATATTCTTAGTTTATTAAACAAAGGAGGTAATAAAAATATAATCATCTTATAGTGCTCTTGCGTGATTAATATTTCAACCCCACTGCAGTAATTCCCCTAGCTCTTTGATATTGTCATATAGCTATCTTGTCTGTAGCAATCATTCTCCCCATTTATACCAGAAATAAAGGAATCCTGCAAGTTTATATAATTCTCATAATAAATTCACATCCCATTTCATTGCTTTAGAAAAATATATTCCAGAGTTACCATGAGTAGATTCAGACTTTATCAGAAATCTCTTCATACGCTTTGTCACTCTTCTTTTGGTGCATGCACCTTTCATGCACGTCCCCTGACACTTACAGAGATTCTGTATAAATGAAAACCAAATCTCATTTGCTGGTATTTTTCAATATTGACTTTGAAGATGATAGGTAAGCTAAACAAAATGAAAATAACAATTTAGGTCTCTTTAAAACTCTGTGGATATCACAAGGTGTCTTGGAGAATACTAAAAATCTTTCAAGCTATTTTAATTAAGGCCCATCATTCCCCAAATCCCATACACATACAGGGAAATGTAGCACTTTCATTCAATTTCTCATTATACCGAAACACTATATTCATTTGTATTTATTGTTGTTTGCATAAAATAGCATGTGTATGGCTGATGTGTTCTCTGCCATGTTGTTAGATGATACCAAAGAAACAAGAAAGCAGAGTCAAATGGGCTGTGAGACTAAAGGACAGGGAGAAATGAAATTAGACATGAAGTAGCCTAGTGAGACGATTTCTCCAGGATGGATTAAAGGACTTGTTCAAGGAGATCATCAAGTGTATGACATCTGTGGTAGAAATAAATAGCAAATTATGAAAGTAACACTGAGATGATAGCAATCAGAGCACAGAACATGTGCACAGAGAATGCAAGTAGAGGTACGCAGGGGCTGGCATGTTGTAAGCCAGGAAGCTGAATGGAAGACCATTGCAGGAGTAGGAGAGAAAGTAGTTGTTAGCAAGACACACTGACATATGGGAAAGAATGAAGGTGATTAGAGGCAAGGAGTGCCAAGGTGAAAAATGTGTCCAAGTGGTAGTACAGGAGAGACAAGTGGGGTGGTGTCACCAGGTAAGAGACAGGTAGACAGGCGATCCCACATTTCTCTCAGTGACGGTGCGCTTCCTTGCAGAGGTAAGGTCTCCGTGAAGGACAGGGTACACCAAGGAATGGGAAAAGGAACAGACGCAAACAGTCACAGAGCTTCAATGAGTTAAGTTTGAGCTGAGAAAGAGGTAATGTGGGGCTAAGTAGGTTGAAGGACAAGATGAGAAAAAAATAAAAACAGAAAAAAAAACAAGAATCAAAGTTCAGGGGAAAACTAAAATTTTGTCTTAAAATTTTGCTGTGTTACTGCTTCTGGAAAACATAGCCCTGCTGTGCTTGAGACCGCAGGATGCATCATCCCCAAAATAATCACAACATTTTGGGGTAAAATAGACTGAGACATTTACCAGTAAATTCAGGGAGAAAGTGATAAACATGCAATGCTGGTGGTGTCTACCTTATGTGAGTTACAATATGTGAAATGAGGAAGAGATAGAAGAAGTTATGGTATCTGGTACATGTATGATGTTTTCATGGCACCAAACAGAAAAAGTTTGCCACTAATGACTGAGTAATTGTACCATTTAAGCACTTTAAAGTTATTTTTAGGACTATATACAGCTTTAATTTGTGAAGGGTCATGCTGTGACAAAGAACTCAAGCTAGCAGCAGGAATGCCACTTTTATACCATAGGTAGCTACCAGTCACATAATAGTAGACACTTCTGTTTACTCTGTCATACTTCTTTGAGCAGTTTACAGCTGAATTGATTCTTTTAGCCTTCCTTCTTATTATGCACTCCTGACAAGCCATCGGAATTGAAAAAAAAAAAGTTTAAATAAGGATTCCTTAATTTGTTTATATTTCTAGTTTCACAGCAAACAATCTGTATCTGTTAGCCATGTCTTTTACCCTTATTGCTTGTCTATAGGTGAAATGGAGATAAGAATCCTAGCTTAAACAAAGTTGTAGTGATTGCAGCATGGCTGAAGATTTCAAGGTTACTTTACTTTGGCCCCATCATTGACTGCAAAGATAAAGGCGTCTTCTCCAGAAGTACATTGAAAAGATTATTTTCCATGTATAAAAATATATATGTTTTGGTGACTTTGTTTTTCAGATAGCTTTTTCCTACTAGATTTTATCTTTACGTGACTTATGCCTTCCTGTCTGATGGGCAACTTTGTAGGTTTTATAACAAGAAACCTATTTAAGAGGAAATAACTTCTTATTTCAATACTTATTCAGCAAATATTCATTTGCAAAAATCTAGCCAGGTCAAACATCAGAGGAACAAGAAAGGTGTGAGACGAAACTTACCTCTCATCTATACTACCTTGTGCTGCTACACTCAATGCTGTATGCCTGCAAAATGTTAAGTCTCTGCTCATTTCTATCAAGGAGATGTCTAGATTTACCTTAATTCTTCTGTTCCGGCAGGTTAAATTCCATTAGGTACCTGACTTAGTTGACACATAAATACAGCTATGCATCTGGCAGATAGAGAGAGAGAGAGGGAGAGAGAGAGATTGAAGGAGAGATGACTTCCTCCTGGGAGTCATTCCCTATCTATCAGGACCTCTCTTCTCTGCTCATTGAGAATAGGTGGTCAAAATTCTTTTGCAGTTATGAGAATCCTCTGTAAATTCAGACCTTTACCACCAGAAGACTTCTGTCCAAAATATTTCTTTCTTCTTACCAGCTTGGATCTATTTTGTCACTACAGGAGGCTTTTCCTTCAGTTTGGAATTGCCATCTGCTCTGCCAGGTAAGCAGATATATTTTAGGACCCTTTCAAAACATTTCAGATCCAAATTGCTCAAATATGAATTGACTTTGGTTTCTCATCATTATATTGAAAACCTAATATCTCTCTGTATGAAAACATTATTTATGTTGTCCTGATTAGTGATTTATGAGGAAGACAAAATAGCTAGTACTAAATTTCATTTCTCCACAGTTCTGCATTTGCCCAATTTCAGATGCATTAATTGAGAAAAATACTAAATACCGTATTATTCTTATGTTTGAAAAAGCATTATAGTTATAGGGCTATTTATTTCAAAGTAATATGAACACAAATATCTGTATGCCCAGCAGCTTTTATACTGTGCTTTGCATGACAGCAGAAATTACTATTTCCTAGACATGACTAGTCTAGTACATACGTATTTTACTGGTTTCTGCTAACTGAATATCAGCACCTGAAAAGACTGTTAAACAAGACCAGAACAAGGTGATTGAATGGTCCCGTAACCATTCCTCCATGGGAAGCTCTATTCCACCATAATATGACCTCAGTGGGGATGTGGAGGGGTCATGGATTTCTCTATGCTTCACCCCTCATCTTCTCATTAGATAAGGGAAGCCAGAGGAAACTTGAAATGATGATGCTCCTCTGCTCATTTATCACTAATGGCCAAGCAAGGCTACAAGCAGGGCATCCAGTGACGTTGCATGAATTGCAAGGAGATAAAAATCAAATGGCAGAATGCAACAGACCAGAAAAACCAAAGCTACATAAAGCACAGGAGAATAATGTTGGTGTCACTGTTGCCTGTCTGTATTATGGTGATCAGGGGGTGATTTATCTTAAGACACTATCAGCTGCATCTGATTACAGGCACTGCTGAGATCACCAAAATTACTCCAACAATTAACATGACCCTTACAAAGAGATTACTTAATATGAAGCCAGAGGAATCTTCACCACAGAAGAACCTTATTTATCAATGAGATTAAAAGCCCCATTTTCTCTGAAGGAGTCTTCAGAATAGGAGCATTTTTCTATTATCTCCCTAAATTAAATTATAAGCTATTAATTTATATACTCTCTCCCCACTCCCCACACCCCCTACCACCCCCACCCCACCCCCCCCCCAGTGTTTCAAAGACTATTTTGTTTAGTTATTTAAGTAACTTCATGGCCTGCACTGGAAAAAAAAACCACGATAAAATCAGTCACTAACACACAAAACTTAATGCGGAGCATTAAAAATATAGCCATAAATAACGGTATGCACATACAAAGCACTATGTGATATTAGAGTAACTCTCATTATAGTAATCATGACTAAGAGAAATTCTAATGCTCAAGCTCTTATCTAATGATATTGAAAGACACAGAGTAAAAATAAACATACTTTGAACAACAGATTGTTTTTCTAGAAATTAAAAAGTGACTTATAAGTAACTATATGTAACTATAAGTAAAATATTAATCTTTCCCATCTATTTTTACATTAGACATGTTTGTTTCTGAAACACCTGAAAAATATGCAATGGGTTTACACATTATATAAAGCCACTTGTATATATTCTCAGTGTTATTTTTTTACTTACTATTTACATTTATTTAAAATGGTAGTATATTAATACATTGGTAGTTAACAACCTTTTCTCAGGTATGACTAGACCATTTTTCAGTCAGCAGAATGGAGATGCTGAAAGGTTAAGGAACTGCACTATGTCAGCACAAAAGAACAAAAATTCCAGGTCTTGCACACTGCATCATTGTTCCAAGAAAGACTGAAAAGGTCATGGATGTTCAGCCACTGAACTTATTCATAAGGTTACAAGACAAAGCAGAACTTCCCTTCATTAGGTGAAAGGGTGTAAAGAAAGGTCAAAAAGTCACCTCCTTATAAAGATTAAATTTGCTTGCTCTGTAAATTATTATGTTGAATACTTTGTAATACCAACAATCCTGTAAGAAATTTCTTATTCTACAGAATCAATTCCTGTGAGAATCTGTAAACTCCTGCAAAAGTCATCCTGTCTGTACAAGGTGTCTGAAATAGTATGATTTCAGAACACTACCAAATTAGTAATTTCCATACATGTTTTACAGACTGCAACTGAATACTATTGCATAGATGCATCATATGACTTTGATTTTGAATGTATAATCTGATTTTAGCATTTGAAAGCTTATATTGTGATCACTGCTTCATCATCTTGGATATTATATTATATTAATATTATATGCAGAGGCTTCTCATTCATATCCTACATTACTTTTCAGAAACAGAACTATGTGGAAGCATTCACGTGAATGCCACATAGGTATGTAGGAGGCACTTTGTAAGCAGGGGAGGGTAAACACTTTTAGTATAGTAAAGGAGTTGACTGGGATGACTTCTTTTCTGATGATGTCAATTTTCAACACCAGAGATATAAAGAGATTGGCACTGTAATATACTACTGTCAATATTCAGCAACTGAGGGCAACACACTTGGATTACACAAAGACTTGCAGGGTATTATTATTTCTGGATAGGACAGGAAATTCATAAATAACTAAAGGATGGAAGAGATTTTAAGGAAAATAAATCTTGACAAATAAATCTGACTACGTGGTAGGCAATTATTAGCTTGTCTGAAAAGGAACATAAAATGTGTTAGATATTTGAAAACTGACCTAGTGAAACATAGCATTATGATAGAGTTGACACTATATGCTATATTTAAGAACAGATTATATGATGTCTGATATGACTGTGAATGACACAGTCACTTTAATCTCAAAAGGGATATTTTCAAGAGGACTGTTTTAGCCTTGATTCTATCCAATATTGTCATCAGTGACATGGAAGCTAATGTAAAAATTGCTGCTGATCTGTGGATGGTAAAGATTCATGTAACGAAAAAAATGGATGAATACAAAGCTGCTGTGTTTGCGTATGTACTTTGGAAATCTGAATCTTCTGCTAAACAGTATTCATTCAAATAGATTCATTTTATCACCACAATCTATTACTGGTTTAGGTACAGGAAGTTAAAAAGAAGTGTACATATGCACATATGTGTGTGTGTGGACAGACACAAACAGAAGTGCAAGTGCAGTTTATACCAGATTTCTGTGTCCACTTGCGATTAATTTGAAACTATCAGACAGCACTGGAGCTACTCCAACTTTATATGTGGAGAGCTTTGTATTCTAGTTCATGGTCCTTTTAATAATGTTGATAGCTCAATTTAGTTTTTTTCTCATTCACTACTGATTCAACTACATTCCCACCTTCAGTACTTGAATTCTTCATTGCTTAAGTGCAGCATGTGGAAGGGTTCTTTTGTATATCTAAACTGGCCACACAGTCAGTGTTCATGAATTCAAACTGAGTCTGATTTTAGTCTCATGAATTTATTTCAAACCCAGGCAGGAGCCAAGACATCAAGGATCCAGTTCATAAGGGATTTGCAGCGACATTAGGTTCCAGACTAAAAGCACTGGTGGCTGCTTTATGAATCATAGCAGCAGGAATTCTGTATCAGAAAACACAGAGGTGTTTAAGTTCATATGTTCAATATGTAAAGACTGTGCTAGTATTTCACCACTGGAAAAGAATATGGCTGTTCAATAATAACTGCAGCATAGAGGAAAAAGGATAAAGGGCAGGGACAGCAACAGAGGCAAACCTGACATTTTTTTACACAAAAAAAATAAAAAGCAAAAGCAAAAATGTAAACCTTAAGCCATTATATTTTGCGTGTAAAAAAGGATTTCAACTTTAATTCTATCTTCTTCCATCAAAGTTTACATGTGTTGCTATAATATTTCTAGTTTGAGTATTTTCTTAGGTTATAATTTCCAGAAGGTTCTAAAGACACTTGAGATAAAGGTTAATTGGATTTACATGTCTAGGCACTTTGAAAATCCCATTAGGTTTCTCTCTGTAATCTTTAACAACCCTTGAAGCTATTTTCTGCCAAAGTGAATTGATAGGAAGTTAAGAAAATGTAGAGCTGAGATGAATCTTATAGGCATCCTGGCTGCAAACTTATCTTTTGCTCTCGGGTGGCCAAATTCTCGACCATATATCCTGCTGATTTTGGCTGGGGTAGATGTAATTTTCTACGTAGTAGATGGTATGGGGCAGTGCTGTGGATTTGTGCTGGAAACAGTATTGATAATTCAGGGATGTGCTGGGCAGCACTTGGACAGTCAAGGCTTTTTCTGCTCCACTCACCACTCCACCGGTGAGCAGGCTGGGAGTGCACAAAAACCTGGAAGGGGGGGACAGCCTGCACAGATGGTACCAAATGACCCAAGGGATATTCCCTACCATACGGGGTCATTCTTGTCTCTAGATTGGAGAGGCATCAATTTGATGGATGGACCACGCAGTGGATAAAAAATTTTCTGAGGTATTCTGAGCCTGTGATTTGATGATTCTATGAAATCAATAGCAGCTTACCTGCATGCGAAACATAAAATACTGGCAAACAAATTAAATTCCACCTCAATTTCTCTAAGGCTTTTGAGACTCTCAACTTCTGGGTTATCACAAGGAAAGTTCTGGAAGCTTAAATTCAATTCTTTATTTTCATTATCTGGATGACAGAATATAGACTATATTCAATAAACTTGCAGGTAAAGAGAGGAGGACATCAAAGAACACTAGTGAGCAAAGTTCATTTAGTTAGGAATGACCAGTTCTACAGGTAAAGGGCAAAGGCAAAACAGTTATTGCAAGAGGTCTGTAAAAACGGATCTTGGTTTAACAGACTCACCATATCTCATATTGTTGTATGTAGTTGGAGGGACAACATAAAAACATACCATAAGCTTTCAGCTCTATTCAGCATCATTCAGAGCTCAAGCTCACCTGCACTGCTGTTCTCAGGCATGAACTGCATAATGATACGGAACAATCAGAGGCCAAATGGAAGCGAGGCAGATAATCAGGTTCTTGAAACATAAACTGTGAGAAAGGACTGAAAAAAAGTATCCTTTAAGGTAAGGACTTTGAGTCAGTATATAGTCAGGTACAAAAATTTTTAAAGCTGCTGGAAATAGCTTTCAACCACAACCAGGTTCAATAAGAAAAGAAAAATTTTCAATTGCAGAAAGGTTCAAGTTAAACAGTAGGAAATGCTTTCAAAAGAAAAGAATAACTAAGTTCTGAAGAAGATTATCTAAGATCATTTTGAATTTCGTTAGAGGTTGGAGGAAAGGTTTGTATGTCGAGAGAATGTCTATTTTTTCAATTATAAAAGGTACTTTGACAAACAACTATTGCTTTTCTCAGAATAATAGCCTACACTTATGTCTTTATGTAATTTTGAGCAGGTTTTAATTTTCCCTCATCTGGAAAAAATTGTCCTCTTATCAGTGTAACTGTTGTGGTGTTGATTTCCTAAATCTGATTTTATTTCAAACTCAGATAACTAAAAAAGTTGGAAGGAGTACCCCAGTAGCCCTGGAGCAACACAGAATCAAGTACAGTCCTAAATACACCCCAAATAATTCAAGTATAATTTGTCAAGTGCTTTACTGAATTGTTGCTCATAGGGGTTTTTGGGGTTGGTTTTGTTTGTTTTTTTTTGGGGGGGGGGGGTGGGTGTCTTTTTTTAATAACTTGGTTCTTTTCTTTGCTTAACTCTATATGCATTTTCCAATATATGTTTCAGCTGGTGAACAGCCAGGACATTGTGTTCTCATAAATGTTAAGCATTATTTACTGCTTCGTAATAAATTTATTTTATTTTCAAGTTAATATTGTCATACAGGATACATTACAGTCTTTATTAAAAATGTTTTAATTAAAGTTTTTAATATTTTGTACTTTAAAGATAAAGACAACAGATATTAGGCAGACATAATGACAAATCAGGAAGTCCCTGCAATAATTCATATTTCTTTCTTAGTAGATCACATGCTTTAATGACAAAACCACTGGATTTTGTCTAATATTAATGCTAATATATATATATATATATATATATATATAAAATGTCAGTTTACATTTATTCCCTTCAGCCTATAAGGTTTTCCTGCCTGAAGAAAATAAAAAGATTCATTGTTTGCAAAACATACTGACTCACTGAAATAAAAAAAAAAAAAAAAACACAACAAATGCACAAAACAAAACAAAATAAAAAATACCCAAGCCCAACAAAAAAAAGCTCAAAACCCTTGGAATGAACAAAATAAGTGAGAAGCCCTCAATTCATTCTTTCCTTTTTGTTGGTTTTTTTTTTTTTCCATGTACAACTTTTCTGGAAGACCCAAACCATATATTGCCAATAGGTTGGTTCATGGAGCTGTTACAAAATGAAGTGAATTCAGGGTTCCCGGTATTCAGAGGAATGTCGGATTATCTATGCTATTCTCTCTTAAACTGTAATCAATGACTGTTTAAACAATGCTTGACAGAGTCTGAGTACCTTTCTTACTGGGTTTTGCAGTACCTGGTGCTTCAGAAAAATCTATTTCTACCATTTCCCACTACATGAAGTGAGATTATATACCAGATAGATCCAGACTCTTCCTAGAGTTGCAGGGTGAAAGGACATGGTGCACTGGTCACAAGCTACAACTACGTGTCGCAACCCGGACATGAAGAAGCAGCTCTTCACCCTGAACGTGAAGTCCTGGAGCAGATTTTTCATAGAAGCTTTGGGATATCCACCCTTGGATGTTTCCAAAACTGAATTCGATAAGCCCCAGGGCAAACTGATCTAGTTTTGAAGTTAACCTTGGTTTGAAATGACCTGCAGAAACCACCCCAGCTGAATTTTCTCTATGACTCCATACACTCTTTTACATCTGGGGCAATGCAGTTCAGTTTCAACAAGCCAAGAAGCTTTTTATATTTCTCTTTCAGTAGAACAACCAGCCTATGTTCATTATTTGTATTACTATTGGTAGTGGTGTATTTCCTCTTGCTATACACAACTGTGTAAAGAAGAATCTAGAAATAACTGAATAGAATAATTTCTTTCTGGGAGTGAAAATATGCACAGGTTAGACACCAACACATCTAAGCAGTTATGTGTTTAGATACCATCACATCTAAGCAGTTATGGAAACAAACAAACAAACAAAAGGCTGTCTGGAGTTCTGACAAATTTTTGTTCATTTTTACAAGGCCTCCTTATGTGTGGAGTGGTAAAGAATTTTAAATTAAATAGAACATTTTGAGAGGGTATGTAGGTGTTGTTTTTAAATACAGTAGCAAAAGAAATTCTGAAAGAAAACATACAAGCATGCTTTATTTAATAACAGCAAAGTATTAGAAACTCTAGAATGCAAGGGGATACCTGGGTCAATTAGTCCAGTCTACTGTTATTTTAAGGAATGCATTAGGGCTTTCAAGACATCTGCATAGGGCCATCAGACATGGTTTTCCTGGAGCAACACCTGGAAGCCAGACCACATCTGAAATGACACTGGATCCCTGTGTTGAGAATACTGTAGTCCTCCTTAAATATCCATTGACAATAATGAGAGATAAATATCTATTTCTAACACATACATGGACCCCTACACACAGCTGTCTAATCTTGAGCTGATTCTTTTCTTGGGTTCTTGACGTAGTTGCCTAATCATAAGCATCTTGGACTATATGAGGAGCCTTAGCATATAACTAATTCAGAATAGAATAAATAAAACAGACTTAGGATAGAATTAGAATAGGACAGGACAGGAGAGGACAGCACAGGCTGCTCTCCAGCCACTTGTCTCACAATTTATATTCGTGCTCAACATTACTCTGTCTCACATGCAGAATCCAGAACTTGGACTTGTTTAATTTTTTGCCATTGATGAAATTCTCCAATGCTCCAAACTACTTAGCTCCCTTTGCAAGGCATCTTGTCCCTCAAGAGAGTCAACAACACTTACAGTTTGGTTTCATCGACACAGGTCGAAGGAGGTGATCCTGCCCCTCTACCCTGCTCTCGTGAGACCACCCTTGGAGTATTGTGTGGAGTTCTGGTGTCCTCAACATAAAAAGAACATAGAACTGTTGGAACAAGTCCAAAGGAGGGCCACGAGGATGATCAGGGGACTGGAGCACCTCCTGTATGAACATAAGATGAGAAAAGTGGGCCTGTTCAGCCTGGAGAAGAGAAGGCTGCGTGGAGACCTCATAGCAGCCTTCCAGTATCTGAAGGGGGCCTATAGGGATGCTGGGGAAGGACTCTTCATGAGGGACTGTAGTGAGAGGACAAGGGGTAACGGGTTCAAACTTAAACAGGGGAAGTTTAGACTGGATATAAGAAGGAAGTTCTTTACTGTGAGGGTGGTGAGGCACTGGAATGGGCTGCCCAGGGAAGCTGTGAATGCTCCATCACTGGCAGCGTTCAAGGCCAGGCTGGCCAGAGCCTTGGGTGGCATGGTTTAGTGGAAGGTGTCCCTGCCCATGGCAGGTGGTTTGGATCTAGGTGATCTAAAGGTCCTTTCCATCCTTAATAATTCTATGATTCTATGATCATTAGCAAACTTACTGATGTAGCATTCAACTCCTATATTCAGCACTTCTGGGTCATTTGCTGTTCCTAGAAAACATTTACTGTTGTAGACTTGGGTAATGATGACAGGATTATTGTCATGAAAGAAGTGGGGTTTTAACAGCATTGTTTTGTCAGCATGGTAGGATGCCAGTTTTTTCACAAAACTTTGGTCTTTATTCTGGTGAAAACTATAGACCATGTACTTTTAGTGTGGTGTTGTGGTAGGTTTACTGTGGCCAGCAACTAAGCACTATGCAGCTGCTTACTGAGACAGTGCCCTCGTTCCAGTGGGACAGGGGAGACAATAGGAAAAACAAAAGTTAAAAACACCCTTGTGGATCAAGAATAAAATAGTTAATTAACAAAGGAAGAAGAACAAAAAAAAACATTCAAGTGATGCAGCAGCAGGCATGTACCACCAGCCCCAAGTGGATTGATTTCAAGCCAGTCTCCCAGGAATGGCTAAAATCACCCCAAAAAATCCTTCCCTCACTTTTTATTGCTTTACATGATGCTATATGGCATGGAATATTTCGTCAGATGAGGTCCACTATCCTGCTTGTGACCCCTCCCAAGTTCTTGCATACCCCTCTGAGTCTACTCACTACAGCGGTGAACTGGGGCAAAAGATAAAACAGTGACATTCTGTAATACTTCGTAATGTTGCTCAGCAACAGCTAAAATGCTGGTGTGTTACCAACACTGTTTTAGTCACAAATCAATGCAACAGCACTATATGGGCTGCTATGGAGAAAATTAGCTCTATCTCAGCCAGACCTGTTAAGGGGATTCACAAAGTACAGTGGTTTACCAGTTTGGATAGCTCCTTTAAGTGCTATTAGATTAGCTTTAACAATTTCAGCTTTTATTAGATTATCATATTGCTTCATTTTGAAGCCCAGAGGGATTATATTCTGTCTCAAGACATTTAAATTTGTATGTCTAAAGGTGTCTAGGCATCAAACTCTCTTTAGTCATGATAAAACCTAAGGCATTCAGCTCAATCATATGCGATGTCTTAAATAGGATAGCCAAGAAAAACTGTAAACAACTCAACTGGTTTCAAAGATGTGACAATGGCATCAGGGACATTTGAAGACTTCTCGAAGCTGTAGTAGGAGGCCAGTCTGGACACTCCTCAGCACTTAAAATGACATTAGGGCTCAGTTCAGTTGGGTTAATGGGTATCCAGCCCTGTTTGATATGTTCAGGGTTACCTGGGACACACCCAGGGACTTGGAGATTTCACAATATTTACAAAGGACACTCACCTTTCTGGAGATGCAGCTGGACCAGGCAGGATATCAAAAGGCATCTAGGATAGCAATACTGTCTTAGGTAGTTGTATCTAAACTACACCTTATATTGAATCCTGCACCTTGAATCCCTCCCAGACCTCGTATTTCATGCATGACAAAAGAGGAATAATGCATAATGAAGTTTTTATGATAACCTCACAGTTTCCTCCTTCTCTATATTTTCTCAGAAAAGAGACTACATAATCACTTTTTTGTTGTTGTTGTTGCTGTAGTTATTTTTGGTTTTGTCTTGTTTTTTTCTGTTTTAACAAAACCTGTCTTATGTCACTGCTGGAAATGAGAACTTGTTTTCTGGAGTAGACTCAATACGGCCTTTTTTGCCAAGACTTGTTATTTAGGCTTTGATTGAACTTCTTAGTTCTTTGAGGATTAAAAGCCTGGGAAAGCTTAGATAGTAAACAGTAGAAAGAAGGTAAAACTGCTGTTCACTCTGTTCAGTTAAAAATTCATACATTCGCTCAGTTTTCACTGTTTGAAATCTCTGTATAGTCCTATAATCAAAGTGAAGCTGCTTTATGTAGATGCCTCCAGGAACTATACCATCCAAGATCTGATCCTTAGTGAAAAAGTACACTAAGCTTATTTCTGAGTATTGCTTGAGCCCTAGTAATCAATATCCAAGATGCTTCTAAGACAAGACTATAATTTTATCCATTGTGCAAGAGACTAACAAATATTCACCTTTCCCCGTGTCATGGGTTCAGCAGCAGCAGTCATTTTTCTCCTTCATAGTAGCTGGTGCAGCGCTGTGTTTTCGACTTTCGGCCAGGGAACAGCGCTGATAACACCGAGGTTTATAGTTATGGCTTAGAATGATTTGGTCTGACCAAGGACTTTCTGAGCCTCATGCTCTGCCAGGGAGGAGGGGAAGCCGGGAGGAAGCAGAAACAGGATACCTGACCCAAACTGACCAAAGAGGTATTCCATGCCATAGTACGTCATGCCCAGGACGTAAAACTGTGGCCAGGAACCCGGAAGAGTTTAGTTCACTGCTCAGTCGTCAGGTGGTGAGCAGTTGTATCCTCTTCCCTTGTGTTTCCCTGGTCATTGTTGTTATTGGTGGTAGCAGTAGTGATTTGTGTTGTACCTTGGTTGCTGGACTGTTCTTGTCTTGACCAGTGGGCGTTGCATTCTTTCGATTCTTCTCCCCATTTCCCCCCCCCTTCGGAGTGGGGAGGAAGAAAGAGGGGGGAGTGAGTGAATGGGCTCTGTGATTTACAGCTTAAACCACGACACCCCAGTACTAAGCTAAACATTCATACTACCAGATTTGTTTGAAAAGGAGAAGACAGTTTGATATATAATACAGGTGATTAGGCAACTTTTAACAACACACTTCTACCTACAGTAAAGGGAATGTTAAGACTAGAAAAGATAGCCAGAAAGGGAAGCAATGTAAGCTATGTAATGACTGTTTGTGTTTGTTTGCAAGACTTCAGCTCCCAAAAGCTTCTGGCTAACTCTCGAAGCCAACTTAACTACTAATAAAAAAAAGAAAAAGATAAAAATTAAACCTCAGGCTATGATCTGATTTTGAAAACCAGAATGAAACTAAGAATCCAAAGTTTGTGATACATTATAACTTCTTTGTTTACAAGGTAATTGTATTTTTTGTAATACTAGTGCCCTGGGTTCAGCAGTAGCAGTCATTTTCCTCCTTGGTAGCTGGTGCAGCACTGTGTTTTTGACTTTTGGCCTGGGAACAGCGCTGATAACACTGATATTTTCAGTTACTGCTTGGTAATGTTTTGGTCTGACCAAGGACTTTCTGAGTGTCATGCTCTGCCAGGGAGGAGGGGAAGCCAGGAGGAAGCAGAGACAGGACACCTGACCCAGACTGACCAAAGAGGTATTCCATACCACAGCATGTCATGCCCAGGATGTAAAAAATGGAGGGCAGAGACCCGGAAGAGGGGGGTTCGCTGCTGGGTTGGGCTGGGTATCGGGTGGTGAGCAGTTGTATTCTCTTTCCTTGTATTTCTCTTGTATTATTATTGGTGGTATCGGTAGTGATTTGTGTTATACCTTAGTTACTAAACTGTTCTTATCTCAACCTGTGGGAGTTACATTCTTTTGATTCTTCTCCCCATTTCCCCCCCCCCCCTTTGGAGTGGGGGGGAAGAAAGAGGGGGGAGTGAGTGAGCGGGCTGCGTGATTTATGGCTAAAGCCACAACAACTAGTCTGTTTTTCGTAGCTCCTGACCATGATTTCTGATAATAATCTGAAATATTGTTGTTACAGACATTTAGTAAGAAAGCACTTTTTGGCTTACACTGCAGAAGAATATTTTTGATTTCATAGTTCACAATTGTCTTGAACTATTCTACCTGCAAGATTAATCCAGGGTGGAAAAATATTTCAAGAAATCTTATAAGTGAATTTCAATTTCTCAGTCATTTGGTTTAATAATTCTGTGGTTTTGACTTGGATCTGTTGTTTCTATTTTAATATGGGTTTCAAGATGAAATTCAGGCTAAACAAGGAAAATGCTAGTATGCACAACGGCAAAACAAATCTGTTTAGCACTGTTGACACGCTGTCATGGGCTCAGCAGCAGCAGTCACTTTTCTCCTTCTTGGAGCTGGTGCAGTGCTGTGGTTTTGACTTTCGGCCTGGGAACAGCGCTGATAACACCAGTGTTTCGGTTACTGCTTAGTGATGTTTTGGTCTGACCAAGGACTTTCTGAGTTTCATGCTCTGCCAGGGGGGAGGGGAAGCCGGGAGGAAGCAGAGACAGGACACCTGACCCAAACTGACCAAAGAGGTTATTCCATACCACAGCACATCATGCCCAGGATGGAGAGCAGAGAGGAGAGACCCGGAAGGGTGGGGGGTGCACTGCGTGGTCGGGCTTGGTTTTAGGTGGTGAGAAATTGTATTCTTTCCTTGTATTTCTCTTGTCATTATTGTTATTGGTGGTAGCAGTAGTGGTTTGTGTTATACTTTAGTTACTAAACTGTTCTTATCTCAACCTGTGGGAGTTGCATTCTTTTCGATTCTCCTTCCCATCCCTCCGGGAGTGGGGGGCAAGAAAGAGGGGGAAGTGAGTGAGAGAACGGGCTGCGTGGCTGACTGGACTTAAACCACGACACACGCACAATGAAATCTGAATTTCCTGACCAAAAAAGCACTCTGTCTGTCTGTCTGTCTATCTGTCTATCTATCTATCTGTCTATTTATCTCTCTCTCTCTCTCTGTCTGTCTGTCTTAGACAAAAAGTGCATGCAGGTACAAACGCAAACCCAGATTTTTTGTCATATTAGTTTATTACAGAATATTTGAAACTCTATCGTTATAACTCTACCTTACAGCTTAATGTTGAATGGTTTTGGCAGACGAGCATATTAGAAAACATTTATAGGCACAGGAGCTGCTTATCTCTTGCTCAAAATTTCACAGAAGTATATTAGTAATGGCGAGACCTTCATCGACAAGAAATTCTAGGAAAAGCCAAGGGATAAGGAAGAAAAGCATAGGAATACAGAGGAGGCAAGAAGAGAAACTTGCAAAGTAACAGCGACGTATCAGGAAGTAAATCACGTTTCAAATCTGTTCAAAGCAGTGAGGTGAACGTGGAAGTCTATAATGAAACAAAAAAAAAAAAAAAGAGCTTCAGATCCTTACTCCAAAAACACCTGAAGAGTAAGGGAGGCAATTAGATTAACACACCCCATGCCCCATTTGTTAAGGAAGTCAGAGAGCAACACAGAATCATAGAATCATAGAATTATAGAATCATAGAATAGTTACGGTTGGAAAGAACCTTAAGATCATCTAGTTCCAAACCCCCTGCCATGGGCAGGGACACCCTCCCATGCCACCCAAGGCTCTGTCCAACCCAGCCAGGAGAATCCGCTCCAAGATTTTGCCAGGCACAGAGGTGAGACTGACTGGTCTGTAGTTCCCCGCCTCACCCATTTTCCCCTTCTTGAATATGGGGGTTATAGTCCCTTTTTTCCAGTCATCGGGAACTTCACCTGACTGCCATGATTTTTCAAAGATGATGGACAGTGGCTTAGCAACTTCATTTGCCAGCTCCTTCAGGACCCGTGGATGGATTTCATCAGGTCCCATGGACTTGTATACGTTCAGGTTCCTAAGATGGTCTCGAACCAGATCCTCTCCTACAGTGAGCCCAGGGTCTTCATTCTCACTGTCCCTGCATCTGCCTTCCAAGACTTGGGTGGTATGGTCAGAGCATTTGCCAGTGAAGACTGAGGCAAAGAAGTTGTTAAGAACCTCAGCCTTCTCCAAATCCAGGGTAGCCAGTTCTCCCGATAGCTTCCAGAGGTGACCCACCTTGTCCCTAGTCTTTTATTTGCACTGCACCTGTAGAATCCCTTCCAGTTATCCTTAACATCCCTAGCCAAGTGTAATTGTAACTGGGCCTTAGCTTTCCTAACCTGGTCCCTAGCTTCCCGGACAACATCCCTGTATTCTTCCCAGGACGCCTGTCCTTCCTTCCACCTTTTATAAGCCTCTTTTTTCCTTCAGATTTTCCTCAGCAGCTCCTCATCCATCCAAGGAGGTCTCCTGGCCCTCCTGCTGCACTTCCTTCTAGTTGGAATGTATTGCCCTTGAGCTTGCAGCAGGTGATCCTTGAATATGAACTAACAGTCTTGGCCCCCCCTGCCCTCTAGGGCTATATCCCATGGAATCTTACTGAGCAGGTTCCTGAAGAGGCCAAAGTCTGCTCTCTTGAAGTCCAGGGAAGTGAGCTTGTTGCACGCTCTTCTCACTGTCCTGACGATCTTGAATTTGACCATCTCATGATCACTGCAATCACAGCTGCCCTGGAGCTTCACATTTCCAACCAGCCCTTCAGTGCTGGTGAGCACGAGGTCAAGCATGGCACCTCTCCTTGTCGGCTCTTCTATTACTTGCAGAAGGAAGTTGTCTTTCACACAACTGAGGAACTTCCTGGATTGCTTGTGCTGGGCCGTACCATCCCTCCAACAGATATCAGGGTGGTTGAAGGCCCCCATGAGAACAAGGGCCTGCGAGCGTGAGGCTGTTCCTATCTGTCTACAGAGCACTTCATCCACTGATTCCTCTTGGTCAGGCAGTCTGTAAGCGATCCCCACAATAATGCCTCCCATCGCTGTTCTCCCTTTAACCCTGACCCACAAACTCTCTGTTGACTGATCACCTGTCCCCAGGCACAGTTCCATACTCTCCAGCCTATCCCTAACATAAATAGCAACTCCCCTTCCCCGCCTACCAGGCCTGTCTTTCCTAACGAGCCTCTAAGCTTCCATTCCAACACCCGAGTCATAGAAGCCATCCCACCATGTTTCTGTGATGCCTATGATATCATACCCCCATAGACATGTACACATCTCTAATTCCTCTTGTTTATTCTCCATGCTGCGGGCATTTGTATAGAGACATCTGAGCCGAGCCACAATTGAAGCTGGCTCATTGGCTGGAGCAGCTGGAATCTGTCTACATTGCTCTGAAGGTTTACTATAGGTGCTGGCCAGTGATTGGGTGTGTTGGGATGGAATGATGTTCAGCAACAAAGAGTTGAAACAAGTTTGAGACAGAACAGGTTTCAAAACCACAGGAAGAATGAAGTATGGGTTGGTACTACCTACCACTGACAATTATTAGAATACATTTTTTTTATATTATGAATAAGAAAGTTTTATTTAATATTAAAATACATTCTATTTGAAACAATTTTATGTGTGACAGTGTTGTCCAAAAATAGTTTTATACTTCCCACATAAAGATAACTGCCACTTCTTTTACTATTTCTAATAATAGATGTATACTGAAGATATTTCAGTATACTCTGACTAATAAAAAGCCTTCATTCACCAGTGTGGCAGAAAAGTGTCTCCTTGCATCAAGAAAGAAAGGCAGTAACAGGATTATATGATTATGACCCTAATGTTAGATTTTTTTGTTTACCACTGCTTTTAACTAACATTCTTCTTTTAGGATAAACTATCCCATTTTGTGTTCTTTGAAACTCAAAGAGAAGTAACTTAAATTTGGTTTATGCACAGAAAGAGACCTGTTGTAAATACTACCATCAGCATTACTAACAGCAAAAGACCTCAACCTCTTTTTTTTTCGCAAAAGAGTTAATGCTTTCTATTAGTCTGTTAGCTGTGATACAAAAAAGTTCTGGCATAAAATCGCACATAAGAAAGAAGCAGCATTTTTTCTGTTAAATGTTGCTGAAATGTATTACAACTAACCATGAGTTTCTTTTAACAGCCTGCAGCCAAGCCAATGTGAACGTTGCTTTTTACTTCAACAGCTCCTGTTTATTTTTCTTTGCTTGTGCACTGGTTTTCGTGAGAACCTTCCACTCCTGTGGGTTTCATATGCTAGACCATCAAATACACATAGTCCAATAAACCTGGTTGTCCCCTTCCTCAACCTGGCTGGAGACAGGGCTAGTCCTTGTCATAGTATTCATTGCTCACGTCTTGTAACTGCAAATCAGAAGTCCCTTTATTAACATCAGAAGTAAGATCAGCCCTTACACTTTGACTGGGAAACTGGAAACTGGAGCAGCAATTTTCCTGGAAGAACCCCCTTTTGTGATAATTTTTCCTTGCAATTCAAGTACCTGTGCCTCTAGGATTGAGGTAGGTTTTCCATCTTACTTCCTCATGTCCACTCATGGTCACAAAGGTAAAACCATGGGGTGGTTCATCGTGTGTGCCCACTATGTCTTCTCTTGATAGAGGTCCAAACAGGTGAAGAGCAAGGTACATCCTCTTTGAATTGCTGGAACTCCTGGGACAGTTTCTCCATAGCAGAGATGCAGGCCCATCACAAAAGATGAGAGAATTTTTTCGTATTGATGGAGTTGGTCAGCCAATGCATCCACTGCTTGTTCCTCTCCATCTTTCCAGGTCATTACTGGCAATGAGTTTGCATACGAAAATAGAGCACTCCATAGAAATTTCCACCATGTGGGTTGTGTGGAATGGACTTCACCTCCATCTTTGGTTAACTACATATTGTCTAGGTAATTATAAATCACCTTTAGCACAGCTAATTCCCTTAGGTTCTGGACGTCTCTCTCCATGATGGTCCATTTGCCTGAGCAACATGTAACAGCTTCCTTGAAGCAGTACTCTCCCTTAACACCAGACAGGAGTACCCTCAGAGGCTGAGGACTTATGCCCCTTTTCCAATTTCTTTGTCAATGACCTCTTTCCTAGAAAGTGATCCTAGCTGCTTGGCTTCCCTGCTCTCTAATTCCAGGCTACTGGCTCCATGACCCCAGCATTGGAGCAGCCAGGCAACAGTGTGCTCGTCTGGACCACAGCTTAAATGTCTTTGCGTATCTCACAGGTCATGCAGAGATACGGATCAAGTGGTTACCACTTCATTTATGAGTTCTGCCTTTTCCTCCTCCTCTTTTCCTGATGGCTCCGCTTCGAATACTCTGCCTCCTCTACTTCTTCCTCCTTTTTTTTTTTTTATCAGGAATTTCTTCATTTGCTAAATAAGCTGACTTTTCATCCAGTATTTCTTTTTAAATATAGGGGTGACTAGGAAGAAAATTAACTCTATACCAGCAAAAATCAAGACACTTTCAGACCTTTTATTGAATGCATCTATTTCAGCTATTAATGTCTTTCTTGAGAATATCAGATTAGCTGGTAGTAAAGGGACAATATCCATGCAATACTGCTGACAATTCAGTCTCTCAAATAAATAAACAGAAAAGATGTAGATGGTCAAAAGGATGCAATAGTATCAAATCTGTAGAAGTGGGAATGGCTGTGAATAAAGTGACAATCTCTCTATAATAGTCATGTTCTAAATTTGGTAGTGTGAGTGGGAGAAAGCTACTAACAGATCTTACCATCCTTGAAAATATAGGATTATATAATGCAGGCACTTTTGTCACTGAAGCCCGTTTGTTCAGAATTTATCACAAATCTGAAAGAAAAAAGGCCCTGCAGTGATTGCAAAAGCTAGTACGCCTGGAAGGGCAAAGCAAGGGAAGGAATAGAAGTGTGAGAGAAAAGAGTAATGTGAGGGTGAGTATCTCCATTCCTCAGCTTTACTTTCTGGTTTTGGCCTATAGAATTATGTTCTTCAATACCAATATATACCAAAGTGCTCAACTTGACAATTGACAAAACTTGTCACTTGACAGTGCACTTGACAAAGCATTCCCCTGACAAATACAAATTATTCTGCACAAACACTTTATAAAGTTTGAAAAGCCAAATGAGGGGAGAGGTGAAAGAAAAAAAAAAAAAAAAAAAAAAAGCTGTAAGAGGATTTTTAGGCAGATTTTTTTGTTAAGACCTCTAAACTTTAAAGCCATCTTTTGAACAGTGGTAGCAGTAAGAGGCAGTTCCCTCAGTGTGACAAATAGCCATAGGCTGCAGGGATTAATATTTTTTTGGTGCTGTATTAGAGATAATCGTTTATTTTCCCCATAGTAACCAGAAGAAAAAGGGAGATTTAAGAACAAGCTACTTGCTTGAGGCAAAGTACCTTCTACTTTTTCAGTTGCTTGACTTACTTGTTCGACAAAATGACTCATGGTCATTTAGAAGAACCTTGTAGTAAAAAGGGCTATGGCATTGATCTGTCAGTAACATCTTTTCTACCTCCTCCTCCTTTTCTTGCAGAACATGCAGGCACTGCATCCTCCTGCATTAAGAGAGCATATACGATAGAGACAATACATGTGAATCCCCAGCAAGATAAAAAAGAAATACCCACTGAGGTCAGATGTATTCTCTGTCATGTTAGTTACTACCTTATCTTAGTCTAATAATGTTCTCAGCTTGATGTTACTAATTTCCAAGACACTCACTTTTAACCAGCAAAGCATTTAAGAATACCAGCGACGCATTAGGTGATCTAATTAATCATTCAAATTCTCATTTATCAGCTTAATTAATGGCTTCTTTTTGAACACTTGGAATACTGTCCAAATGCTACAAATATAGGTATGCTCATGTAGTTAAACATGATGAAGATCAGTCCGTTTATAGTTGCCCTCATCACCACAGTATCTAGCTGCTATGCAGTCTGACACATCTGCAGTCACCAGGAGAGCAGCATTAAACTGCTTTCTCCTTCCCTCTGCTATAGCACTGGCACTGCTGTTCCTCACCAGCAGGTAACAGCACAGTGACTAGGGGAGTGAGAGAGAGCAGCCAATGAGGGAGACATGGGTTCTTCACTATGGCTGTGGCAGACCAGGACAATATCTGTAACCCGAATGAGGCCTCTTTGTCAGATGTGTCCCTGGTGCTTCAACTAGCTCTGCTGCAGACACCTGGTCCTAGTAGGTGGCTCCTTTCATGAATCTGTATCTTGGGTGATGGAAAAGGTAGAGGGTAGAAGTATTACAAGGAACAAAAAGACCAGATTAACCCTCAATTTGAGATATTTATCCTTCTGAAGCCATTGTGAGGTCTGAAATTGCTATTAGTCTATCACACATGAAAACTAAGCAATTCTGTGAAGGTAACATAAGTCACTCTAGCAAGCAAAGGATCCTTAGCCAGGGGCTGCATCTGTACTGACAAAGACCACAACAACCCAGGGAGGTCTAGTAGAGAGCACCTAGAGTCTACTCTGTGTAAAGTTTAGTACCTTCTAAAGTGCCTTGAGAACATACAAAACATATAGCTCTCAGCTTAGGTCTTTGAGCTATATGCAGTACACCAGTGGCATTATAATTATGTAGTAGGAAGAGGGTCAGTTCAAAGCTCTTCAGATAAGGCGTAATTTTTATCAAAGCGATAAGAGTGGAATCTTTGTATGAAAACCCCACAACCTGTTCTCTGCCCTGCAAATGGTATGAGAGTTCTCTGTTGGAATGACAGAGAGCTCTAGGCACAGCAAAGATGTGAGAGCTAGGCACCCAAACTTTCTCTTGAGAGCTGTTCCTGAAACAAATTTTCTTCAGAATCAGATCTTGACTTGTCTCAAAATGAAAAAGCTGGTTCACTTTAAAACACACTCAAGTTCAAAACAACAGTCATGAAAATAAAATTACTGTAAATCATGGAATTTCACATGTGGACGTATGTACAATTATGAGTATATTGACAAACATTGTTAAAAGAAAAGGCAAAGTACTTTTTCTGAATTTAAGAATGCAATAAGACCGTTTAAGTCACTGGAAGTAATTAACTAGAAGATTAACAACTAATTTCATGAACTGAGGTAGGACATAAGACTGCATTTTCAGGTTGACATGATGCATATATCTAAAAGTTGGCTACTATTTCCTTGCATAAAAGTCATAAAAACAGCCACCAATAGGTTTGAAACTCTACTGTGGAAAACATCGATGAGGGCCAGATCTGATTATGAATGTTTAAAGTATAATGTTGAAATGTTTTGCTGTGGAAACAGGAATTTGTCCATAGGATCATTCAAGACCAACTGCGTAAAACTGGTGTAAAACTTTCTGAAATGCATACAGTGTCAACACCAGGCTCTTGGCACCAGCTGTATAACTCCCATATATATCCCTATCCAGGTGCATCTCTTGTCAATGTGGAGAAAACTGGACAGAGCTTGCTTGCTCATTGAAGCTGCAGCAAAAAACTAGTAGTCTTGATTCTCCTTTTCAAGAAGAACTTTATCCCTTCAAATCAATGTAGGGTGAAATTGGGATAATAGAGGAGCAAACCAGATTCAAGACTAAAAAACAGAAGAAACTTCCATGTTTTGTAATAGTTACATCTCAGATGAAAAATTTCTCAAATATACCTCTGTGTGTGATCAAATCATAATTATACTATATAACAGGATTATATTTAAAAGCAAACGCATATAAACTCTCAATTATTAACTATACCTGTATGAAACATAACAGACCAGTCAGACTCACCTCCGTGCCTGGCAAAATCTTGGAGCAGGTTCTCCTGCAAGGCATGCTGAGGCACATGAAAAACAACAAGGTGGTTGGTGACAGTCAGCAGGGCTTCACTAAGGGAAAATCCTGCCTGACCAATCTGGTGGCCTTCTATGGATGGAGCTACGGAACTGATGGACAGGGGTAGAGCAGTTGATGTCATCTACCTGTAGATGTGCAAAGCGTTTGACACTGTCTCACATAATATCCTTGTCTCTAAGTTGGAGAGACATCAATTTGATAGGTGGACCACTCGGTGGATGAAGAGCTGGCTGGATGGCCACACACAATGAGGTATGCTCAATGTCTCAATGTGGTCCAGCTGGAGACCAATAACAAGTGGTGTCCCTCAGGGATCGGTGTTGGGACGGGTCTTGTTCAACATCTTTGTTGGTGACATGGACAGTGGGATTGAGTGCACCGTCAGCAAGTTTGCCGATGACACCAAGCTGTGTGGTTCGCTTGATATGTTGGAGGGAAGGAATGCCATCCAGAGGGACCTTGACACGCTTGTGAGGTGGGCTGATGCCAACTTGATGAAGTTTAACCACACCGAGTACAAGGTCGTACACCTGGGTCGGAGCAATCCCAGGCACACATGCAGGTTGGGCAGAGAAGAGATTCAGAGCAGCCCTGAGGAGAAGGACTTGGGGGTGCTGGTCGATGAAAAAATGAACATGAGCCAGCTTCAGGGTGCACTTGCAGCCCAGAAAGCCAACTGTATGCTGGGCTGCATCAAAAGGAGCATGACCAGCAGGTCGAGGGAGGTGATCCTGCTTCTCTACTCTGCTCTTGTGAGACCTCACTTGGAGTATTGTGTGCAGCTCTGGTGTCCTCAACATGAAAAGGGCATGGAACGGTTGGAACAAGTCCAGAGGAGGGCCATGAGGATGATCAGGGGACTGGAGCACCTCCCGTATGAAGATAGGCTGAGAAAGTTGGGGCTGTTGAGCCTGGAGAAGAGAAGGCTGTGTGGAGACCTCATAGCAGCCTTCCAATATCTGAAGCGGGTCCTGTAGGGATGCTGGGGAGGGACTCTTCATGAGGGACTGTAGTGAGAGGACAAGGAGTAACAGGTTCAAACTTAAACAGGGGAAGTTTAGATTGGATATGAGGAAGAAATTCTTTACTGTGAGGGTGGTGAGGCACTGGAATGGGTGACCCAGGGAAGTTGTGAATGCTCCATCCCTGGCAGTGTTCAAGGCTGGGTTGGACAGAGCCTTGGGTGGCATGGTTTAGCGGGAGGTGTCCCAGCCCATGGCGGGGGGGCTGGAACCAGATGATCTTAAGGTCCTTTCCAACCTTAACTATTCTATGATTCTATTATTTAGTTAGTAGTAAGCAATCATCTTCTGTTTCAAAATAAATTGTTAACAACCTCATAAATCTACCATAACAAATGCTAAATAAATGAAAGCCTGAAAGGAGGATCTGGGGAGCTATAGGTCTGTCAGTCTGATCTTGGTGCTGGGGAAGGTTATGGACTGATCATCTTGAGTACCATCATTAAGTTGATCACCTTAGGCCTGGGAGCAGATAGATCAACCCAGATATCTCTATAATTTCTCTTAATGCTGATAAAAACTTTTTTTTTTCTTTTCAAAATAAGATTTCAGAACTTGCACTAGACACAAAATGCAAAGGTTTCACTCCCAAAACAGAAACATTTTTCCCCCTATTTCAATATTTTCTGTGGAGTGGATTCTAAGTAGCTCAAGCTGCCTTTAGTCTGTGGCCTCTGTAGTACCCCCAGATGTCACAGGAGCCTTTCTGCAAGCCATACTGAGAATTGTCTGTAAATCTGCTCAGTACAGCTCTCACTGATCCTCCTAAGTCTTTTGGAAAGCCACCTTACTGTTACTGCATGCAATGTTTCATGGCTCCCATGGAATTATTGACATTCTGAAAAGCATCTTTATAAGTACTCTAGGTTTGCTAACGTATTAAATATATAGGGAAAAACAACAAACTCACCACAAACACTCATCAAGTCTGCGCTCACATACTGAAAGCCTTATGTACAGTGGATAGACTTTTCAGTTCTCCACGTATTATCCAGTCCTTCAGCTTATTGCCTGCATCAAACTATCTCAGATAACATTACTGTTCCCTCCTTCAGTTGGCTGACATAGGAGTAAGAATTTTGTTCCTGTTTCCACCCTTTAGATGACTCATTTTATTAACCCTAGATCTTGAAATGAGATGCTCAAGTCTCAAGCAGTAAGATCATCAAACCTGATGACTTTTTGACTTCTAACTTATATGGCATGAGATGTGCAAGTATGAAACCTCTCTCTTTTTTGCAGAGGCTTTCAATTAACATGAATATCAAAATGCAGGTCAATGAAATATGAGGCTGAAACACAGCTGTTTTACTTTTGATCAGATGAGTGAATAAGACATACCATTACAAAAATATGGTTTATTAAAATACTCTTTTAAAGAGAAGTAGATAATTCTGAAAAGAATCAAGTTTCTTCTCTTTGCAGAAAACTAATTTGATAATATTGCAGTATTAAAAATACCCCTGACTGATGCTAAAATGTTTACCAACATAGAAGGTGCTAGAGTTGTTTTATTCTATCAAATTACTGTGCTTCCTTTCCAGTTTTCATACTGAAGAACAAAATCATTGGAATGCTCAATTTATTTAAAATTAACTACTTGAGCTAACCTGCAGTATATACCTTTCATTAGTCTGTAAAATCTTACAGTGATAAGATACCTTAAATACCTCAATCTTTTCTTCTCCATACAGCAAAATAGAAACAATATGTGTGTTTATCATAATGTTTCAAAATATTTCTTTAAAAAAGCTAAAGATAGATTTTCCTTTCTTAGGACACAGTTTTATTGTCAATAAAAGAGGAAGCACAAATTTTATAATATATAGATTGAAAAAACTCATCCATATTAAAAATGAAACTGCACCCATTTTGCAACAGAGCAACCAGAAAATCCATAAAGTGAATGTATTTCTCCAACTGAAACACAAATATGTTCTCTAATTGTATATATACATTATAATAATACAATACTGTAATGGCCACTGACATGTTTCTCCCACTGACACATTGTAACTAAAAGCTGGCACCCTACCTAGGATTACTAGACTGGAGGATTCAGGTGAGAGCGTGGAGCAACACCACAATTTACAGAAATCCTAATACAGCAATCAGAAATAAGGGCAATGTTTAACCAAATGACTACTTTTTAAAAACAAATTTATTTTATGATTCTTAAGACAGGGTTGAATAGGCCTGATAGATTATTTCACAGTCTTTTAAACACTATATGTAAGTCAGATTTCCCTGGTAGCACTGTGTCACCTTGAAGATAAGCTGAATGAAGACAGTTTACCTGTGGCAAGATCTGAATTGTCTGATTTTATGATTCAATTATAACTTTTGGCCAGTAAGGAATTTAATCTTGAGGCCAGATACTCACAAGTACTTGATTTGCAACTGATTTCAAAGACAGCTTCATGTGTGCGATTTTAGCTAAAATATGTAGGGACCCACAGGCAGTTGCTCAGTCAAAATGACATTTCTACTGTTGAATTAATTTATGTTGAACAGAAAGTGACCTCTTTGGAAGGAACCTCCATAAGAAGTTAGAGAAAAGGTGTTTCTGACCCCTTCTCATCTGCCGACAGTTTTATACAAATAAAAATCAAAACAACTCATAAGATTCCTCTCATGCTCCTCCCTCCAGTAGAAAGTGTTACTGACTTGTTCCTAAGTATTCACTGATTTAATAGCACACACTTTTCATAGGAAATGTGAGAATGCCAAATATTTGTCAGACCCAGGCAGTATTACATGATTAAACAATTTTACTGTGTGTTGCTTATGAAGGTCAGTGGTTCCTTTGTATTGCACTGCACAAAGAAATCCACCAGTAACAGGAAGAGCATACACACATTCAAAATGGAAGGAAAATCCAGAGGAGCCGTTTAGAATCTGCTAGTATATTCTTTCTGAAAGTATTACATTTCTGTGGTTTTGATTGCCAAACATTCCTACTTATCAGGCAGAGAATTTTTTAGCATATATTCTGAAACCAAAGGCATTGGTTTCCACCTACTAAACCAGTATATTATCAGGACTCGGAAAAAAAAAATAAGATAAATCCCTTGAATGCCCTTAAGCAACACTGTATTTCTGCATTCTGAAAGCTTTCCATATGTCATGTAAGGCTTCCCAAATCATCCAGTCATTCCATGGCTGGATTAATAAAGGATTCATGCTTACAAAAATAGGCAAATATGTAAGTAAGCTTCCACATAACAAACAGAGGAGGAACTTCAGAATTTTTAGTTGAGAGGTTGTAAACTTTTCAGGTTTAGCAAGTAACATTACATAAACATCTGGAAGACCTTATGCTTATTATCATGTCCACCTCTATAAAACAAGGTATTTGCTTTGTTTATTACTAAAAACATAGGGGTGGTGGCATCTGAGTTGCTCATGACAGTCTGCTGGATAATATCTTTTTCATCGAACATAAGCAATGTATATTGAATTTAGTGAGTCATCTTGTGGAACAAGGTACTACTCAAAGAATGTGCAGGTTTTGTTTCAGTTTCAGTTGCACTAGTTCATTTTATTTGTATCCTGGAACAGAAAAACTGTATTCTAGTTACGAGAACTATCCTGCATAATGTATGAAGGCTACTCAAAGATACAGGTAAGTTTTCCTGCCCAGTGAGTTTCCAAACTCCAACTCTCCACTTGCTCTAGACACACACATTCATATTTAAATGCCAATCAGTGACTTTATTTTTTTTTTTAATTTTGTAGAGTCCCAGAATCATTTATATTGGATAAGACCTTTAATATCATTGACTCTAACTCTCCAATTTGTTTATCATGTGGTAGTGTCAGGGGTAGGATACTTTATTCTTGTGCTATCCTACGTCTCTCAGGAAATGTTGCTACACTGTAGGGTTAAATTTAGGGTTGTTTGCTTTGGGTTTTTTTTCCTTTTATTTCCTAAATTCACCTTCTTTATATTGGCACAATATTCTTCCAACTGCCTTTGCCATATAAATGTATAGACTCCTAAGGCTGGATTTGCTTCCAAATTTAGATGTAAACAACTTAGACATTTACGTCTGGCAAGGTCAAGCCACATGCTGATTAGTCAATGGATAGACACTCCTAGGGCAGAGTTATGAAGTCCTGTTAGAATTGAAAGTGTGATGCAATTGCTTGCAAGTTCAAACAATTTTTTTCCTAGAGGGCACAAGGATGGTAAATTCCGATATATATATTTCATCAAAGAAATCTTAGGATAAAATTTTGATTAGCATCTATGATAATCAAGATCATTAACTGGAACTTATAATGCTAAGTCCTCTGGGAATATTTGAAATTTTCATCTCCAGGCACTGAAGCTGCACTGACTTCTGAGCGGTCTACATGCCAAAGTCTGTAGATAACTCAGTGATAACTTTAAAGTCTAAATATTTTATTTAGAGACACCTGCGGTTGGATTTTTTTTTTGTGTGTGTGTTAATTTATAAGGCAATTTGGAACCTAGTTATTGAAAGTGGTGGATATTGTTTATACTTTGCAAATTTAAAGTCATGGCATTGTGGGTGACAGGATAGAAATAGTTAACAAAATGGATGCAGGCATTATCACCCTGGTCTGGCTTAAGCCCTTGGGAACCCTGAAGAAAACACCAGGTGCTATTGCTCTGGTTGAGCTTAAGGCTTGGGAACCCTGAAGAAAACACCAGGTGCTAATGCCCTAGTTGGGCCTAAGCCTAGAGAATTGTAAAGAGAACAATGAAGGGCAAAGATCGGTTAGCAAAACAAAGCAGATGGTTTGCAAGATAAAGCAGGATGTGCATCTCAAAAACAGACCAAACAATGTGAATATTTGTAACCCTTAGTAGTTTTGGTAAATAGGGATGATAAGGAAGCCAGAGAGTGGAAAGTTACTGCTTAGCACTTAGTAGACTATAAAAGGGATGAGAGACAGGAAATAAAGATTTCACCAGAACTGGAGTCCATCTTTGACACACCACATGGTATCATGCCTTTTCTTGGCTCTCTTTTGAATACTGGAAACCCTCATCAGCTCCAGTGCAAGCTGCTAAGTAATGGAACATTCAAAGCATGCACAAAGAATAATTGTATACACTATTACTCTGAAAAAACCGAAATTCACAAAAAATGTTTCTTTTTATCAATATATTTGCAGAGTTTACTTCAAAAGAAATTGTCATTTTCAGCTTGTGTTGCATCAAACAGTGGTGGATAAAGTTAGCAAGAGAAAGTTATTATCATGTAGTTTATTAGATGTAATCAAGTGTACAAGCAGAAGGGGCATTCTGATGAGAAGTCAGAAGTCTTGAGAAATTACTGTCATTGTGCATGAAACTGAGGACATGCTTAGAGAGAGGCTTGGATTAATGATCTGTCACTTTCTGTAAACACACATTCCAAATACCATGAACCATCTACGACTGCATGACAATTACTTTAAATGTTTTTTGGTATTATAGCTATAAATATCAATGAGTTTATAAAAAAAATCTGCTTGTGAAATATGGACCTTTTTACTTAAAGTATACTAGAATGTTAAATCGTTAATTACTACTTACCCTCAGAAAATACATACCAGTAGCTACTAGGAGCAGAATCACAGGAGTCGTTACATGAATATTTCTTGGTGACTGATTTGTTTATTAAGTCATCAAAATCCAAAGCTGTGGTGCTCACCCTTCGGCTCTCTGCAACAGTCAATGAAGTCAAAGGGAATTTTTTCACTGGCTCAGGAGGTGTCCAGTTGAGCTTCCTGACCTTCTTAAGATGTGCAGGAACTTCTGGGAAAAAAAAACTCTCTGAATTGCTCACTGATTACATTTAATTCTCTGCTCTGTTTAAATATTCTCTAGTTGTAGCATTGATATACACAAATTCAGCAGTTTCTAAGCAAGATTTAGCTTATGTGTGAATGCTGGATGACAAAACTGTCTCTGAAGTTTTAATCAGCCAGTGTAATCTGTTTTGGCATCTCAGTGAAAATTGACTCAATCTCCAGGAGCCTGTTTTCTTTCCTGCAAATGCAGGACAATAAAAAGTAACTTTCTGATATGGGTTGTTGATAGCATAAGGGAATGGTTTTGACTAGAGTAGAGATTTTCTTAAATCATAAACAGCCCAGAAGTCTACTCATTAACATGGAAAATACAAGTGACTTTATCTTAGTTCCCCTAAAAATCGTAACTTTTACAAGGTTATTGTTCCAGGCTTGAAAATAAAGAGAATTTTACTGTTTAGAAAGAGTTTAGAAGAAATTCTGAATAACTTCAAGAGGAAAACAATTAATAATTCGACACTATTTCAGCTTAGAAGCCCCAGTGCCTTGGACATTTATAGTCATCACACTGGTCTTCTTGAAAGGCTAAGTAATCCAAGCTAGCATTTAGTTAGTCCTTTCCATCCTTCTCTTCATTACTCATTTAGTCAAACATTCTTGTTTAAGAGGTCTACTCCCTATGTCAGCTTATATTACAGCTGCTGAAGTGAACGTGACAAAGTTCCTTCAGACCAAACACAGATGTCTTTAATCTAAACACTTCATTCTAGCAGCAGTAATACTGCTGTTCTCACAGTGCTCAAAACCTAATAGACTACGTCTTACCAGGAAGGCCCATTCAGTTAGCTTGGATGGGTGGTTGTAAAGAGCTATGCTGTTGCAATTCTCATCCACAACATACAAAGGTCAGTTTTTCTTATAATTATGCAAGAAATACAACACCATTTTAATCTTCTTACCCAAATACCCAATTGTCCCATTACCCTAAATAATTTAAATGATCAAGAGTCAGAAGCCCATCTGTACTAACTGTTAGGGTATTTTATGTGATGCGGTGAGGTGTCACTTAGTGGTAAGAACTATTTCTGCGACACCCATTTAATCAGTCACATTCAGCATCCTGTAAGATGCAGTCCAGCTTGAAATGCCAGTTCAGAAACCTAGTTTACAAAGTGCAAAAACCAAAGGCACAGTCTTAAACAGTACTGGAAAAGAATTGCCGGAAAGCAAATATTTCTCATTTTTAACCTTTCGGAAAAGAAAGAAGAATTAGAAAAAGTTATGACACAACACGGAAAGGAGAATAATAGAGCAAATCTTGTGGAAATTCAGTTTTGCCTTTTGTTCTTTTTCTATATAGTAGACATTTAAAATTTTCATATCCCACACCTCAAATATAGCAATTGTTATTGTGTGCATTTTTAACTGTAGCAGAAATACTGTTACGTTGTTATGAATAGGAACAGTTTGAGTTATTATAGTAGGTGAAGAAACTGAATATGCAGCTTTCAGAATGCCAGTCACTCTACATTTAGAAAATTCAGAGTTGCTTACTGGATTGCGGCAATGTTCCCTGAGGCACTGAAATGTGCTTAGAATATACTGTAGTGGAAGAAAATCTGGAATTTCTGTTTATCCTTTCTCAAAAGGACAAATAAAGTGGAGTTGCTTGGGATTTCGATACTTAATACCCCCATTCCTTTCTATTCCTTCTTTAATACTCATGTATTTTTCAATCTACCTCTGGAATCTCCATTTCTGAATAAAGAACAACATAATGCCAGGGTATTGGCCTGTCAGTAGGATTTCCGAGTGCTCAAGTCTACACTAAGAAAAGCATGAAGTTGCTGATGGACATTAAATGACACTTTTCACAAACAGATCAGTAAGGAGAAGATTATTCTAAACCCCAGATATAATTAACTGATCTGTTGGAAGTGAATTATTTATGTTCCTCAGTCAAGATAGATGTAGCACTGGCACAAAGCAAATCATAGATATTCTATACTTTAATTACAACCTGCCATCCTCAAACTAAGAGACACAGAAAAAAGAAAAAGCAGTTGTCCCAGTTGCCCAGAGAACAAGTAATGTATACACTGATGAGTTTAAAAAACTTTGGAAAAAAAAAAATAAAAATCTATGTTTTATGTAAATGGAGAAACTGAACATTTAGTGATAGGACGAGGAGGAATTGCTTTAAGATGAAAGAGGGTAGATTTAGATTACATATAAGGAGAAAATTATTTACTGTGAGGGTGGTGAGGCACTGGCACAGGTTGCACAGAGAAGCTGTGGATGCCTCATCCCTGGCAGTGCTCAAGGCCAGGCTGGATGGGGCTTTGAGCAACCTGGTTTAGTGGTCCTGCCTGAGATGGAGGGGGATGGAAATAAATGAGCTTTAAAGTCCCTTCCAACCCAAACCATTCTATGACTCTATGATTCTAGGAGTTATTGAAAAGTACTTGAGAGGCAATGCAGTCCAGCACAGGTTCATGAGGGGAAAGCCCCACTTAACCAACTTAATTTCTTTTTTTGACAAGTTCATTCATGTAGTTTACCAAGGGAAGACAATAGATGTGGATGTTTTCAGCAAAGCTTCTGATACTATCTCTCACCAGCCAGTAACCAGGAGGGCTCCCCAGGGCTCAACCTGATGGATGGATATCCTGCTTCAGTCTTTATGGAGCTCGCTATCCTCATCTCTTGGGCAGATAGTGACAGTAGCCATAAGAAATAGGATGCACAGATGGCCCAGTGCCCTCCCCCGGTGCTTTGGAGCTCCCAGTGCCGGGTACAGGAAGGATTCTTACTCCCAGAGTTGATCATGCCAGCTGCATTTTGCTGTTGTTGGAACTCCCTGAGATGGCTCCAGGTGGAGGCATGAAAGGCAGTACCAGCCCATGAACCAGGAGCAGGATGCTCAGGAAGTAGCTGATTGGCAGCACTGGGGTCAAGAAGGAATTTTCCCCCAGGGTGGATTGGCACTGGTCCCTGGGGGTTTTTTGCCTTCCTGTGAGCACTGAGCATGACCATTTGTCAGGGCTTTTCTGGTCCTGGTGCTCTGGGTTATTGCCTGGTGCTCATGTACCATGAAGGTGGCCCCTTGTTTCCTGCAGCTGCCAGGGAGGAAGCAGAGACAGGGCACCTGACACAAACTGACCAAAGAGGTATCCCATACCACAGCACGTCATGCCCAGTATATAAACAGGGAGCAGTTACTCAGAAGGGTTAGATCACTGCTCCGGCGGGCTGAGTATCGGTCAGCAGGTGGTGAGCGGTTGTATTCTCTTCCCTTGTTATTTCCCTTATCATTGCTATTATTGGTGGTAGCAGCAGTGGTTTGTGTTATACCTTAGTTACTGGACTGTTCTTATCTCAACCTGTGAGAGTTACATTCTTTCGATTCTCCTCCCCATCCCTCCGGGAGCAGGGGGAGGAAGTAGAGGAGTGAGAGAGCAGCTGTGTGGTTCTGAGTTACAGCTGGGCTTAAACCATGAGACGGGGATAAGGCTTTTTTCCACCCCAGGGTGGACCAGCAGGCGTCCCCACGATTTTTTGCCTTCCCCCACAGCACAGCCCCTTCATGGGGCTCCTTTGGGTTATTGTGGCCCAAAGGCAGGTGCTTGTGCTCCACACAGGTGGCCCTCAGGCCCCACATCCAAGAGGAGGCAGCCTTCTGGACTCCCAGGTTGGCCTCAGCATGGCCCCAGGACTCCCAGGTTGGCCCCATCGTGGGCCCAGGACTTGCTGCTGTCCTCTGTAGCATTGAGCACCACCTCTAGTCAGATCTTCCTTAGCCCATTCTGGCTGTGTTCTTGCACTGCTCTCACACCACCATGGCACCTCTCCTGCCCCAGCTTTCCTTTGCCAGGCTGCAAGGGTTGTTTTTTCCAGCTAAAGTGAAGGATACATCAGCCTGCTGCTGGCTACGCTTGTGCATCATGTTAATGCTTGTGAGCATCAGCTCTGAAACTGATTGAGAAAAAGAAAACATACTCTAAACTAAACTAGACTAAAATTAACTAAACTAAGCTAAACTAAAATAAGATAAATAATTTTATTTATAAATAAAATACTTTCCCCACCTGTAACCTTTCTGATTTGTGTCTTTGAAAGTGGTTTTGGTGTTGAAATTTCCTTGGCATTTCAGGTAAATAATGGTCTCATCATTACACAATTCAGTATGAGTGCAGTGAGTGGAATGGGACAGAACAAAATGGAACAGAATGGAATAGAAAAGAACAGCTATGATATGTTATGCATATAGAATCATACAATAGTTATGGTTGGAAATGACCTTAAAACCATCTAGTTCCAACCCCCCTATCACAGGCAGGGACACCACATACTAAACCTAAAGAACCTATAACCTTCCATTCTGACACTCCACCATGTTTCTGTGATGCCAGTGACATCATACCTCTCTAGACATGCACACATCTCTAGTTCTTCTTGTTTGTTCCCCATACTATGAGCATTTGTATATAGGCATCTGAGCCAAGCTCCAAATGAAGCCAGCTCATTGGCTGGAGCAGCTGAAATATCTCTGCATTGCTCCAAGCATTTTAAGTGCTGGCAACTCATTGGGAGTGTTGGGATGGATCGATGTCCCCTCCCCCAACACATCTAGTTTAAAGCTTTCTTAACCATCCTCTTCCCCTTCTTTGTCACACCAGCTCCACCAGCCCCCAGCAGACCTGGCCTCCCAAACTGAGTCCCATGTTCTAAATACTCAAACCCCTGATTATGGCACCACTGTTCTAATCATTTATTAACCTGACAGATCCACCTGGCCTTTTTAAGGTCCTCCCCTTTGACCTGGAGGATCGATGAAAAAAGTATCTGAGCTCCAGATCCCCTAACCATCTCTCCCAGGGCTCTGTAGTCCTCCTGTATGAAGATAGGATGAGAAAGTTGGGGCTGTTGAGCCTGGAGAAGAGAAGGCTGCGTGGAGACCTCATAGCAGCCTTCCAGTATCTGAAGGGGGTGTATAGGGATGCTGGGGAAGGACTCTTCATGAGGGACTGTAGTGAGAGGACAAGGGGTAACGGGTTGCAACTTAAACAGGGGAAGTTTAGACTGGATATGAGGAAGAAATTCTTTACTGTAAGGGTGGTGAGGCACTGGAATGGGTTGCCCAGGGAAGTTGTGAATGAATGCTCCATCGCTGGCAGTGTTCAAGGCCAGATTGGACATAGCCTTGGGTGGCATGGTTTAGCGGGAGGTGTCCCTGCCCCTGGCAGGGGGGTTGGAACTAGATGATCTTAAGGTCCTTTCGAACCCTAACTATTCTGTGATTCTATGATTCTTAATGATTCCTAGGTTACTGCTGTCTACATCCCTAGCATCCACATGGACCACAAAAAGTGGGTAACAGTCAGTCGGACTGACTAGAGCAGGCAGCTTCTCTGCAACATCCCTGATCCCTGCCCCTGGTAGGCAACACACCTCCCTTGAGACGGGGTCAGGCCAACAGACGGGTAGATCTGTGCCCTTCAAAGTAGTCACCTGCTACTATGACTCGCCGCTTGTTCCTGGAGGCACCAGTAGTGATCCTCTTTACTGGGCACCTGCTGCTTGTTCATTTGGTGCCCTGTGCTTTTCCTCATTAGCTCCTTGCAGAGCTGGCAAACGGTTCTGGGTGGGGACCTTGGAGGAAGCCACTTATTGTTTACTGTTCTCTTCCTCCTTTTTTTGTTGTGGTGTTTGTTTTTGTTTTGTGGGGTTTTTTTTCTCTGTGTGTGTGTGTGTGTGTGTGTGTGTGTGTTCATGGTTTTGTTTGTTTGGTTTGGTTTTTTGTTTGTTTGTTTTGTTCTGTTTTGTTACTAGCTCCTGGCTTCTTGGATTAATGCCTCCTTCTTTTCTGTATGTGCTATGGGGGGGCGCTTGAAGCCCCTGCACAGTCTGGTCCTGGAGCAAGCAGTGCTGCTTCCTCTCAGCTTCCCTGACATCTTTTAGCCTATTAACAGCTTCCCGCAGCACAGCCCCTGCTGCAGCAGGGCCTCCACCAGGGCGCACCGAGCGCAGCCCTGCCTATTGTGCACTCTCGCCTCACCAGACCAGGGCAGGCACTTTCTGCACCCCGGGCTCCGCACTGCAGCCTCCCCTCTCATCAGCTCGGTCCGATGCCGACGCTGCCACCTCCGGCGCAGCCAGAGCAGAGCTCCCACACCGGGGCCTGGCCCTGAGGCTAACACTCCCTCCTCGGGGCGGGTTTTCCCCGCGCAGGCAGGGGCTGTCCCTGCTGGCACCGCCCCCTGTGAGTCCCTGCTCCCCTCAGCAGAGCTGCCGGCTGCTTCGGTGCCTCTCACCGCTCAGAGCTGAGGCTCCTGGACGAGGGGCTTCCCCTTGCTCCGGGTTTGAAAGCTCGTCTCTGGGGATACTCACCTCGGCAAAAGAGAAGGCTGAGGGGTGACTTCATCACAGTCTACAAGTTCCTTAGGGGTGGCAGCAGAGGGATAGGTGCTGATCTCCTCTCTCTAGTGACCAGTGATAGAACGTGTGGAAATGGAGTGAAGCTACATAAGGGGAAGTACAGATTGGACATTAGGAAAATGTTCTTCACTGAGTGGATGGTCAGGAACTGGAACAGGCTGCCCAAGGAGGTAGTCAAGGCATAAGCCTGTCAGTTAATAAGTGTCTGGATGATGCTCGCAGTCATACGGTTTAGTTTCAGGTAGTCTTGCAAGGAGCAGGGACTTGATGATCATTATGGGTCCTTGCCAACTTGAAATAGTCTGTGATTCTAAGAGTCTGCTTATTTTGTTTATTAATTTCCACTGAGTGTGAGAGGGTAGAGATGTATACAGGGTAGGATGTATATTTGGCTGTGGGCACTGTTCATGGTGAGTTAAAGAAATATGTACACTTTGAATAGCATTTAGTCTTAAACTCTACCTTTTCAGACATTAATGTTAGTTAAGTTTAGGGTTGGGATTTTTTTTCTTTTTTTTTCCCCACTGAAAGTGAAACAGTAGGAACCAAAACTTTTTAGACTGTAAACAGTCTGGTGGGGGGGCTGAGAGTGTAAAAGAATGTCTCTTTCACAGGTTGACCAATCGAGGAGGGGAAAAAAGATGTGTAATTGCTAAACACTTCCATTATATACCTCCCAAAGTATAGAGGTGGTGACCACACTGGGAACGCAAGCCAGATCAGTTTCACGATCAGTGATTCTATTGTATTACGAGTCATTACCATAAAGTACAATGAAACAAGAACCTTAGCCCAAGGCCCCCAGCCAATAAACACTAACACAGCAAATACTGGCTGTAAGTAAAGTACGACATGCTGAAACTGTGAGATCAAGAGCAACAACTTTGAGAGCCAATAAATCAGCATTGTGATGACTATTAATCCAAAACAATGAATGCTTATCACAAATATGATTAGACAGACTCTGGTCAGATCTGTCATTATCTCAACCATTTGTGCCCCACATTGTGTGCCACAAAGAACTCTCATGGTTTAAGCCCAGCCATAACTCAGAACCATGCAGCAACTCTCTCACTCCCCTTCTTCCTCCCCCTACTCCCGGAGGGATGGGGAGGAGAATTGAAAGAATGTAACTCCCACGGGTTGAGATAAGAACAGTCCAGTAACTAAAGTATAACACAAACCACTACTGCTACCACCAATAATAATAATGATAAGGGAAATAACAAGGGAAGGGAATACAACTGCTCACCACCCACCCACCAATACCCAGCCCACCTGAGCAGTGATCTAACCCGTCCAGGTAACTGCCCCCAATTTATATCCTGGGGCATGATGTGTTGTGGCATGGAATATCTCTTTGATTAGTTTGTGTCAGGTGTCCTGTTTCTCCTTCCTCTCGGCTTCCCCTCCTCCCTGGCAGAGCATGAGACTCAGAAAGTCCTTGGTCAGAGTAAACATTATTGAGCAACAACTGAAAGCATCAGTGTTATCAGCGCTGTTCCCAGGCCGAAAGTCAAAAACACAGCACTGCACCAGCTACTAAGAAGGAGAAAAATGACTGCTACTGCTGAACCCAGGACACAGACGAGCTGAGAGTGACATTTATATAAATTGATAGTATAGCAGTAAGTAAAAGCTTTGAAAAATTAACTGGTGCATGTGGGAGGAACACATTGTAGAAGTACTAATAAAGTCTCTTCCTCTGAATCTGTTTCAGAGTGTGTACTAATTCTGTCCCAGTCAGTCACAGGAGAATTTGATGGGATGCTTCTAATAAACGAAATTTCTCATGTGAATGGCAGAAAACTCATGAGTTTTGATTGTGTTATTTGCCTGGGTTTGTCAGATGGGTGTGAAAAAATGGGTGCAGATCTACTTACTAACTGGCATGGCTGGGACTCCCACAAAGAAAATTTACAAATACAGTTCCCTTTTCAAATTGCTACTTAGCTCATAAAATTAACAGAACTTGTTTCAGCATAAAAGGTACAGGAGATACCAGATAAGCTATAGTAGCTTTACTTAGAGTTTCTTTGAAAACACCTGTGAGAAATTGCACTGAACATAATGGTTCCCAAGCTTTAGTGGGAAGGACAAAGCTCCTGTGGCGAGTAAGGAGGCACAAGTCATGTACAAACACTGCAATAAACTCATGATTTCAGCAGAGATGCACATGGGTTAATTACCTGATGTTAGTGCTAGTAGTGTGGCAATAGTTGAAGACAACATATAACCATTTCCTCAGTGCACTAGAGAGCGGTTTGTCAGATGTGTGACCGGCATCAGACAGGACTCTGCTAGTAATCAGTACAGTTAGGATGGAAATTAGAAGCAGTTTTCACAACAAAGCTTTGTGATTCTTAACATTAATAAAACCTCCTTTGTTGTTTAGAGGAACCCAGTTAGTTTATGGAATCCTTCAATACTTTGTCCTATGAATCTTTGAAGAGAGAGAACAGGACTATCTGCTGCAGCGACTTCTGCTCTTATGTTGCTGTATCTCACAAATCAAATATTCTATAGAAAAAATCTCAAATATTTTTTAAGAAAAAAGGGAGATATTTTACTGTATCTGGAGGCTGGCCTATTTTATATTTGTCGTGGTTTAAGCCTCTATAACTCATGCAGTTTTACTCACTCACTCCCCCTCTTTCTTCCCCCCGCTCCTGGGGGGATGGGAAAGAGAATCAAAAGAATGCAACTCCTACAGGTTCAGATAAGAACAGTTTAGTAACTAAAGTATAACACAAGACCACTACTGCAACCACCAATAATAATAATAAGGCAAATACAAGGAAAGAATACAATCGCTCACCATCTAATACCAAGCCTGACCAAGCAGTGCACCCCCACCCTTACGGATCTCTGCTCTCTCTTTTACATCCTGGGCATGATGTGCTGTGATATGGAATACCTCTTTGGTCAGTTCGGGTCAGGTGTCCTGTCTCTGCTTCCTCCCGGCTTCCCCTCCTCCCTGGCACATCATGAGACTCAGAAAGTCCTTGGTCAGACCAAAACATTACCAAGCAGTAACTGAAAACACTGGTGTTATCAGCGCGGTTCCCAGGCCCAAAATCAAAACCACAGTGCTGCACCAGGTACCAAGAAGGAGAAAAATGACTGCTACTGCTGAACCCATGATGTGTGGTTCTGAGTAGACTTTTATAAATAAGATGTTGAGGAAGGGAATATATCAACCAGGAGCAGTAGACTAGTGTAGTGGCAGTATCTTTGTTCAGTAATCAATAGATGCCTTCTTCATCAGAAGACACATCCTAAGAAGAGCAGCTAGGGGCTTTGGGCTGTCTAGTTTAGAGAAAAGGAGGCTAAGGGAGAGAAGGAGGCTACATTGCTCTCCACAGCTTCCTAAGGAAGAGAACTGGAAAGGGAGCTGCTGAGCTCTTCTCCCTGGTATCTGGTGACAGGAAGCATGGGGGTAGTTTAGTCTGGACATTAGGAAGCATTTCTTTATTGAAAGGGTGGTTAAACATTGGAACAGGCTTCCTAGAGAAGTGCCCAATGACCCATGCCTGTCAGTGTTCAAGAAGCATTTGGACAATGCCCTTTATAACATACTTTAATGTTTGGACAGTACTGGAGAAGCCAGGCAGTGGGACTCAATGATCATTGCAGGTCCCTTCCAACCAAAATATGCTTCCTATTTCTGGGCCCTTGTTTGACCATCTGTCAATCAGCGATAATGGTATTTAATGCACTTACTTTTTTTTTTCTTTTTTTTTTTTTCTTTTTTTGCATGTTTAACACTAAAAGTCATGAAAGAAGAGTTTTTGCAAGCTGTTATCACTCCACCAAGCAACATCCCATGAGAAGCAATGGAGCAAGCCACAGAGACTGCAGGTATTCCTTGACAGTTATGTACTGAGCACAGTTATTCAGTTTTCATTTAATTTCACTTTCTGTCAGGTGCAAGAAGGATGGCTTAGAAGGAATGAAAGATTAATAAATTAAAGATTCATATTTTAGGAAAACCTGGTTTAGTATTTTCAGATATTGATTGATCTTCCAGGTGAAGACTACAATGGAGAAACTTTAACTACAACTCAGAATTCAGTAGTCCTGTGTAAGAATTCTTAGAAAGTTGTCCCTTCTGTGAGTCAGTCTTGGCATCAGTGAGCTTTCAAAATAGTAATATCATAATATCACACTGGATAACTTCATTTGAATCATTTGATACTGCAATTTCATAATTCCTGGCCCAACCTCCTTAATCTTTAAGTAGCAGCAATATAAATCTGCTGTGAATACGTTTACAAGGTCCTAAACTGAGATGCTTAGAGACAGTAGGACAATTCTACATATCCCAGAACAGCCTCATAAAGTTTCTGATAGACTAACATGCTTTTGGATCTATTCCAAAAATTGTCATTTTGAAAAGTATCCTAGCCTGAGGGGTTTCACAGTTTCAGTGCTGGGAAAGAGGTAAAATACCCACAAAAAGAAAGGAGTGCAAAATGCCATTATTCTGACATATCTTTTTAAAGGATGCCATCTATCAATGTTTTTACCCAGTGGTGGAGAAAAGGAGAAAAAAAACCCCGCATAGTAATTCATGCCAGAATTAGATGCTGATGATTCTTTGATTTTATTCTGTATGCTTCATGACTGCAAGTCCAGAATATAAACCTGAAACAAGATGTATCTAATCCAGTAACACTATCTGCTGCAGCATACACCATACACAGATCCCTGCTGCCTCTCATTCATTTACTGCCAAATAGCCAAGATAACAACATGAATGTCAGGATAGCCTGCTATCACTGGTTTTCAAACCCTGATGATGTTTTTTTCATGCTTTAACAAAAAGGCACCAATATAATCACCAGAATTTACACTAGCAAGATGGGAGCAGACAGAGCCTTGTGAGTAATGGCCAGCAGTGGGATCTGATTTCCCAGTGGAAAGTGGGTACAAGGCCAGCAATATCAGCGTCTGCCCCAGAAAAGGCCTCACAACAGACTTCAGGGGCTTTTTGGAATGGTTGTCCTGCAGCTCTTAGAAACCAGCTCACCAGCTCTTCCTCAGTCTGAACTACTTTGTATAGATCTTGTTTCTTAGCAGGGCAGATTTATGATTTTGAGATTCAGAAAGTTTTTCAATATCTGTAACAGCCACAATTCCTTAAGTGGCAGAAGCACACACAGCATACAGGTAGAAATGAGCACCCTTAATGTATCTGACATCACTCTGCCCACACTCATTGACACCACTCACATCTATAGTCATTAAACACCTGTCATCTTAATTATATTCAATAATTTGAACAAATATTATGCTATCATTTGACAGAAATAAAATACTGTTTTCTCTCCCTGTACATTCCTAACAGAAGGACAATACCCAGAGATGCTTTACCTATTTAAAACATTTCATAGACACCCATACCATGAAGTGTTGCTCAAAAGTAAGGTTAAGTTTATTACAGTACAGAGAAATGCTGTAAGCCATAATCCATAGATTACTTAGGAATTTAATTCTTTTTAGACATTTCTCATAGATTATAAGTGTCTGTAAAGTGTTTGAAGCCTGAAGTACCTCTCCTCCCAGATGCTTTCATGAACTGTGGTTCCTGTTATTTGCACAGAATTACTTGGAGTTGCAATTGAAAAAAATGTTTTTACTAAGTGTTTTTAGAATGAAACATTTGTAAATTGGTTTTAATGCACTACTAAAAATTCAATTTATTTTGATATTTATATTACTTGTTCTATGGTAGTAAATAAACATTTTGTGTTACTGGATCACAAAAAAAAAAAAAAAAAAAAAAACAACCAAACAAAAAGCTTCATAGTTCTCTCTTGCCATACCAGTGTTATCAGTGTTCCTGAAAAATAAATTTTATTTATATATTTACCTATTGAGGCTAAATTACCAAGCAAGGATATGAGAGATAAAGGGAAATAGTTGTAAATGTGGGAAGTTCACATAATAAGGTCCCTTTTAATTTGACAGAAATATCCTTAGGCCTGTATGACATGTAATGTTATAATGATAGGCAAAATTGTCATCAGATATTCAGCCTATACATTGGCACTGGCAAACATCCTTTATGCTGTTTTCCTGAGAGAAAAAAATCCTAAAATCTGCTGCCTTACATGTCATGTTCAGTCCACCAAAGTACCAAGTTTAGTTTTAGGATCTTTCTACACTAATGGACCCAGTGGAGAAAGACATGCACACCTGTCACAATTGCCCCCTAAAGCAATTAATTTCACCTGCCTATTTTAGAAAGGGATAAAACTACTTCTGGGAATCCAGCTTCCCTCAACAGATTATAAAGAAAATAAATTCCTTAGAACTAAGATTTAATTGTTAGATAGTTAAGTGAGAATGATTGTCTAAGTACATACAGATTATGGTGTTACAATCGAGATTTATGCAGAGTCTAGAATGCAAGCACTGTACTCCCAGTAACATTCCTTTACCATCTGTCATTTACAGCTCTTAATCAGTAGTTAGTAAACCATGGGCCTCGTGTAAGATTATTAAGATTGAAGACAGGCTGAAAATAAATAAAGGAAAATTGTAAGTGGGCTGGGTAAGCAAGGTCATTCAGCCTGTGGTTGGTGGACCACATGTGCTTTGTAAAGCATCTGGAAATACTCTACAAAATTATTAGAAAAACCAGTATACCTGCAGACATCATCAGGAGCTAATCCTTGGTGGCAGATGTCATTCATTCATTAGCAGAGCAATTGCAACTTCTTAAACAGTGGCAATAAGGCAGTCTGTGCCTAGAGGTTTGGTGTTTCTTCGGATAAAAAAGCCCAAAGAAATAAAACTCCAACCCTATTCAAAACAGCAGCTGTCTGTGTAACGAGCTGTGTTTAAAAGAGTGACTGCATTGGGAGACCTCAGAGTTAGAAGCACCATGAAAAATTAGCCATCTTCTCAGTTTTAACATAGTTCCTAAGCTAATGTCAAGGAGTGATTTGTGGCAGTGGTCATATTCTTCTACAGCTATTGTGGTTGTGCTATTATGAGCTGTATTTTTGATTCCAAAGTCTTCATTCTGCACAGTAGTTTCAACAACACCTTATTTTTTAAATGCTCTAATTAATCCTACAGTGTTATTTTTTCTTAAAGTAATTGTCATAGTCATATTACCATTTAATCATATTAGCATTTAAAAGCTCTCAATCTAGATTCTTAAATTAACATCTTGTGTTTTATTCAAATTTTAGCAGGTACCACAATAGTAGATAAGTAAATAATATTACTGTGAAAATTAAAAACTGAGTGCAAGAAAGGACTACACACTGTCTGAAAAAGGGCTTAAAAGGCCTCCAGTTCAGGAGGGTATATATGCTTTCTGCATAAGAAATAAAAATAGGAATAGAGATCAGAAAATTTAAAATCATTTCACATTGATCTATTCCTTATTCACAGTAGTGTGTATTTCCCTTTGAAGTAGAAACACAGAAATGTAGAAACATGCACAGTTTATTCATTAGCTTCTCAACAGCTCATGTTTGCAAAACCTGACAGATTGATGCGTTGTCTGTCTTTCACAAAACACAGCAATTTCTTCAGCATACTATAAATTTGTGTGGTTTAAAAGTCTTTTTTTTTTCTTTTTTTTTTTTAAGACAGATGATAATTAATGCAAATTTTTTAATTTTTTTTTTTTAATTTAAAGAAGATTGCAATAAAATGTACCAGCTAGCTGGGCTGATCCTCTATGTTTCCCCTATACCTTTATTGGTGGAGACTTTAAATATATATATATCCTGAAAGTTTGGGCTTTATTCAAAGAAGGTGAATATGGTTTACATATCTGAGGTTTTTTTACACTGGACACTTACAATGTTATGTTTTTTAGTTCCTCAACAGGAAAATATTATTTTCCCCAATTGCAGAAAATAGATCCAAATAGAGAATCTGAATGTTGGGTGTTCGACTTCATAAGACAAAATTATAATTATTTTCTCTAAATATTTTATAAACCAGCAGTGTATCTTCCCATTCAGTAAGTTCATTACCCTTCCCTTTCTTATGCACGGTGAATTTGTAAGGTAAAGTATGCCAAATTAAACCTGATGTAGAAGTTTAAAAAGATGTCTGAGGTAATTTCACAGTTAATGACTGCAAAGAAAAAGAGGCCTTGCATCCCTCCTCCCTTATTGTGCTCTTCCCTTGTATTACCATAGCTGTGTGGTTTTACTTTTCCTGAAACAGTATGTCTGGTACTCACTAGGTAACTTTCTGTGCCAGTTCAACTCACTGATGCTGCAACAAATAATCCAGCAAAAAAGTTAAGACATTTCTGCCAGATGAGATTAATTGCATCACAGAAGGCTCCAGCTAGCGCCAGAGTGGCACAGTATGGAGTAGTAGGAGCATACTATGAACATATGTGTGATCTTATACAGCAGTTCAGCTAAGCAGGTGTTTTATTGTATTGAAATAAGAAAACCAAAAAGATTCAATTACTAAATTTGTAAATTATTTTCCTAAAAGCTTAAATTGTATTTTCAAAGTCTGGACTCTTTTTTACACTTACCATTTATTCCACCTAAACATTTATTTATTAGTTATTTATAAATTTATTTCACTTAAATTAAGCTGTTCCTGTGACATGGTTGTTGTTATAAACAGTATCTAGTAAGAGTTAATATAAGTAACTTGTTGATAATCAGTCTTGTTGCTTTCAGCAGCATCATTATAAAAAGGCATTTGAGTGGGTTTTTGATACATGAGTATTTGAGATAGGTAGATTTTGTTGATGCTCTCCTGCAGGTAGCTGTGTTGCTTTCCATGGAACTGGCTGAGCAAATGTTCTCAAGTGACATTACAGTTTGCATATTCAGGTTGAATATCTGAGAAAATGTACTTTCTACAAGTTTCAGAGTCCCCTTTTGCTTTCTGCTGAAACAGCATTTAAAAGCAAAATATACTCATTTAGGCATGAGCAAAATGGATTATTTTGACTAGCTATGCTACACATAAAAATGGACAGAATATAACCTAATGGCACATGAAATAACAGTTTAGCAAGCAACAAAACTGTCCTCAGATTTGCTGAGATTTCATATTTATGGTCATATACTGAAGCTGGAGGCTAGCTGCAAACTGTATAATGACCAGTTGTAAGCGTCATGTTGTGAAGTGATTGCTCAGCTTTCTTGCCATGAGTCACTGTGAGGCAAGAGAAGGAAGGAAGGAAGGAAGGAAGGAAGGAAGGAAGGAAGGGAGGAAGGGAGGAAGGGAGGAAGGGAGGAAGGGAGGAAGGGAGGAAGGGAGGAAGGGAGGAAGAGAGGAAGGGAGGAAGGGAGGAAGGGAGGGAGGGAGGGAGGGAGGAAGGAACTTTCAATGCTAACAAGAAAAATCAGGCTATCAAGGAATTATTAGCAAGAAGCTCAGCAACACATCACCCAGAAAGAGCGTTTGCTAGAGCCCTAAGCTGAAGTGTTATCAAGGTAATGGCATAAGCAAGAATTTTCTTTGCAAGGGATAAAAAAATAAAGTGTTTGCAGGAAAGAGTCATCCCCAAAATCACAAACAAACAAGCAAATAGTGGTGATTAATAAAATGAGAATAGTAAAATTCAAAGAGGATAGTGCCTATAGGTCAGCTAAAATGAAGAATACTAGGTATCACTGTAGACAGCAAGGCAGATTGTGGTTATTTATGTTGCCCACATGAAGTGCACAAGGCTGTAGTGACAAGAATACAAGGAGATAATACTCGAGACAACTGGCTGTGTTCTTAAAGCAGCTACGCTTTCTGGTTTTGATCACACTTCTTACTTGTAGGGAAGTGGCCAGTGCTTGAGAATTAATATTGGATACTTATGAGGAAGCTATATTATTCCATGAAGGTAGAGAAGAGTCATTACCAGACCAACATAGACCAGTGCAGAAATGGAGGACACTACTTCTGTTTCACTGACAGAGAAAGCATATAAGCAGTCATTGTTCAGAAGCAAGTAGGAAAGCCCTGGTATTTAATAAACAGGTAGTGCCCATTCCTTTCCAAGGTGCGAAGCAGCTTATTTACAGTTCTAGAGCTCATTTATTTAGTGCTATTTACTGTCTTCTGTATAGTGTTTTAGAGTCAATGTTGGTATGAATGTTTTTCAGCTAACCCTCTTCTATGGCAAATGTGTGTTGATAAAATTTCCACTTTGTATTACTTTTCCTAGCAATCCCCAGGGCAAATTGATCTCAAAAGTCAGAGGAAGAGATAGGAAGGACTACACTTTCTAAAGTTTTACAAAAACATCTGTTTTGACAGACTTTGGCAATACAGCAGTAATACTCATTGAGTAGTCTTCAGAATATTTTGCTTACAAGAACTCTCTATATCCCAAAATATATTTCCACTTCAAGTCCAAACCACAAATCAAAACCATGTTTTGTGGTTTTGGACACTTTTGAACCAGAATCTTAACAAGTGTATTTATGTCTTACAGGAATACTTCAGACTAGACAATCCTAATATATTATCAGAATGCTTTCCTTTTTAATTTCTGAAAATGCTCTCACAAAACCAAGAAATATTTTCTATCCATTTACTTCTATTAAGCCTACAAGAACAAAAACAAATAATCCCACTGATTTCAACAGAATAATGATGTGGCTTTCTATGAATAAATAAAGCCTCTTCAAATTGAGTTGTTTCCTGGCAATTTAAAAATAGGTCCTATCTGTTATATCTGTCAGTAATGTAACTAAAATCTCTGAACTAGACTTTATACGCTACAATATTCATAACAAGGCCCTCAGGAAGGTTCTGGAGCATTTCTGGGTATCAAACAGAAAGATGAATTTTTCAAAATCATCTGAAACATTAAAAGAAGAAGATCAATGCTTTGCATAATTGAAACCTCATACAGCATGGTTCGTACAAATATATTTTAATGCAGGTCAATATCTGAGCAGTATAGGTTTGAATGAGCAAGTAGGAAAAGTAGGTCTGAGAAGAAATATCAGCAAACCGACACATGTAGTAGTCTTTTGTGAAACTAAAACACAAGCAGGAGAACCTAAGGCAAAATAATGCATTTAGTTCAAATACACTATGATTATTAAAAAGAATAAGGGTTGTTATCTTGGTACTACCTCTGATATGAACTTTGCAGTCTCAGCAGAACATAAAATGAAGAAATGTTCTGCATTTTAATACTACTGCATGCATTACATGGCCTGCAGGGGCCATTGTGATCATCTTACCTGACCTGTATAGCAGAAGTTTCAAGACTTCACTGAGTTCAATCTTTTTGCAATAGAGAATAAGAAAGTTTTACTTCCATGACTCCATGATTTTATGACAGACATTCAAAATGTTCTATACGACAATTTGGGAAAAGAGGGGAGTTGGTGAGTGTAACAGACAGCTGTCACTAGGCATAACTAAAGCTGTCATTCTCCTTAAGCTTACACAGGGAGGCATCACATACTTCTTCAGTCCTGGCTGTGCTCTGGACACTCATCATCATTTTTTTATGCAGCTAATGGAAATTTTTGAGCAGAAACTGCAAGGAATTTAAAATGGCCTTCGTTACACGGCATTTATATACCTAAAATTATGGGTTTGGATTTTCATTTAGATCATGGTTTTTAAATGGCATTTAAAGTCCATCTTGCCCAGAAGAACCAAAGAACAAAATTCCACTTCTTTTCGTACCTCACCGAAAAGTATGTAAGACTGTTAAAACAATGCTTATTAAAGTAATCAAAAATTGTTTATTTTACTTTATTTATTTTACAGTTTTACAGCTAATAAAAGAATGTCCTCTATTTTCTAGAAAGCTTATGAACTACTAAAATAACCTTTTTGATGCTATTCCAGGAACACAAAGGAATAATGTTAACTATCAGGACCTGTCTTGTATACTTGTTGGGACTCACATATCTGCATCTATTCACTTCTCAGAAATGTTCTATAATTTATTATAACCAATTTTTCAAAATGCAGTTATTAACTAATGAAGAAATAGATTCTGAACTTTCTAGATGAGTGCAAGTTTTGATACTGCTTTACCAAAGCAAAGTCACCCCTTCTGGTGTAAAAGTGTCTTCTGATAGTGTTAGTTGATGACTTCTCAGAAGGAAAAACTGGACTCATTTTCTTACAAAGGCTTTTCTTGAAATTTGCTCTAGTAAAGCTCCACACCCCCATTTTTTAGGTATAGAGAGTGTAAAAACTGGAATTTCCAATTTGAAAGAATTAATGCACTTCAATATATTTCTTATATGGTCTCCTACCTTGAGCAGAAAAATGTCCCCCAGCTGATCCTTAAACACTGTGCTAAACTGTGAATTTAGTTTGTAACCTATTGATAGCTCAGCTAGTACTCCATAATCGTGGGAATGGACATGATGGGAAAATATGAACTTAGAGTCAGTTTTACTCAAGAAAATGTTATGACTATAATTTTCTTTTTGCTTTGTAAATAATTTTAGGTTTTAAAAAACTTTTAATACTGTAATGGGATTGAGGCTGAAAAAGGCTTTCTTGTTAAAGCTGTTAAGGGAATGGTGAGATGCAGTAGTGAAATTTTACTGGTAAAGCCACATCAGTTTTCCCTCTGGTTAGAATATAATATTTGCTTTACAACCAAATAACAAGTTAAACTGCTGAATAGAAATGATGAGGTTATTATTTCTAAGAAAAGTATCATGATTTCTCTTCTGGATTCCGAAGGCATGTTTAAGATATCTATGCTAAATAGCTTTGTGTCTGAGCTCAGACAGGGCAATAATAACAACTGACAGTTATATAGTGTATTCCAGGAAAAGATATAAGTACATTCTATAAACTAATTAAAAATTATATTTGCAGAGATCACTTTCCCATCACTGAAATCTTGACAACTCTAGGGTGAAAATCTGCAACACTTTCAACAAAAACACAGAAAGCAACATGTTAAACATTGAAAATTAACAATGCTGTGTCCACTTAAAACTTTCAGTATAAATTTTGCTAGGCAGAAAACATAAGGTCTAGTGTAATTTAGCCAGAACATTAGGTGAATGCTGCAAAAACAATCTGGATCATTATGTGTTTAGAAAAAAAAACCAAAGATTATGTCTTAAGGAATGAGACCATATATCTGCTTTTCATTCAGGGTCACTAACCAACCGAGCTAGAGCAATCTCTGTATTTGCACCTTGTACTAAAACTGTATTGAGCAGAGGTGAAGCTGCCAGAAGACTTCCATTATAAGTGCTTCAGAGCAATGGGGCTCAGCAAAGGCCATGGTTCAGCTCTGCTTTGTCTGTCCTAGACCTTTGAAGAACTGTAGCTTTAACACAGTGCTGAAGAACACAATGTTGATGCTCCTAAAAGTCATCAAAGTATTCTCATCTGGAAGGTTTCTCATCAGCTTCTCCCAGCAGGAAGTGATTCTGTATTGAATTAATGGACATTTTTCCTCTGACATGCTAGAGCTCACATCTCACTTCCCATGTACACGATTTTCTTACATGTAGCTCAAGGTCATGTTGTCATTTAGTAGATGACAATTTTCTGTGTTCATAAATAGAAACTAGGTAGACCCCAAGAATAAACGTGTGTAAGGGTGCATGTGTGAGACGCGTGAGAAGTGCCCATGCAGGAGGCGAGTCGATATCAAAACCCCAGAGTAAGGGAGAGCCTCCAGGACATTTCCTATCAGAGGGTGGTCTTTCTGTCAGTGAAAATGGCATTGAATGAATGAAGAAAACAAAAGGAAATTCCATAAAGCTCTTTAAATAGCAAAACTAGGTAATCACAAATGTAGGCATTAAGGAATAATTCACAGGAAAATGCTTTATTTCATTTTGTTTTTCTGGGATATTTAGCCTCTTTTCGCAATTTCTCAGACCTCATGCTCCACATATATCAGAAGATATTACCAGCTGAGGTAGCCTACCTGTACAAATAACGTGCTTCTAAAAAATCGACATACATGTAACAATAATGCTCTTCTAAATGATAAAATTGAAAATCAGTATTTATTTTTCAGATATATATTTTAAAGTTAAGATTAAACTGAGTTAGTTTGAATTTAAGTTCTATCATAAATCATAGAACCATGGAATAGTTAGGGTTGGAAAGAACCTTAAGATCATCTAGTTCCAACCCCCCTGCCAGGGGCAGGGACATCGCACACTAAACCATGCCACCCAAGACTCCCTCCAGCCTGGCCTTGAACACTGCTAGGGAGGAGCATTCACAACTTCCCTGGGCAACCCATTCCAGTGCCTCACCACCCTTACAGTAAAGAACTTCCTCCTTATATGCAGACTAAACTTCCCCTGTTTAAGTTTGAACCCGTTGCCCCTTGTCCTCTCACTACAGTCCCTCATGAAGAGTCCCTCCCCAGCATCACTACAGATCCCCTTCAGATACTGGAAGGCTGCTATGAGGTCTCCACAAAGCCTTCTCCTCTCTAGGCTGAACAGACCCAAATTTCTCAGCCTATCTTCATATGGGAGGTGCTCCAGTCCCCTGATCATCCTCGTGGCCCTCCTCTGGACTTGTTCCAACAGTTCCATGTCCTTTTGATGTTGAGGACACCAGAACTGCACACAATACTCCAAGTGAGGTCTCACGAGAGCCGAGCAGAGAGGCAGGATCACCTCCCTCGAACTGCTGGTCACACTCCTTTTGATGCAGCCCAGCATACAGTTGGCTTTCTGGGCTGCAAGTGCACCCTGAAGCCAGCTCATGTTCATTTTCTCATCGACCAAAACCCCCAAGTCCTTCTCCTCAGGGCTGCTCTGAATCTTTTCTCTGCCCAACCTGTAGCTGTGCCTGGGATTGCTCCGACCCATGTGTAGCACCTTACACTTGTTGTGGTTAAACTTCATTAGGCTGGCATCAGCCCACCTCACAAGTGTGTCAATGTCCCTCTGGATGGCATTCCTTCCTCCAGCGTATCAACCGAACCACACAGCTTGGTGTCATCAACAAACTTGCTGACGGTGCACTCAATCCCACTGTCCATGTCACCGACAAAGATGTTGAACAAGACCAGTCCCAGCACCAATCCCTGAGGGGCACCACTTGTTACTGGTCTCCAGCTGGACCACATTGAGCCATTCAGCACAACTCATTGTGTGTGGCCATCCAGCCAGTCCTTTATCCACTGAGTGGTCCACCTATCAAATTGATGTCTCTCCAACTTAGAAACAAGGATGTCATGTGAGACAGTGTCAAACACTTTCCACAAGTCCAGGTAGATGATGTCAACTGCTCTACGCCTGTCCATCAGATCTGTAGCCCCATCATAGAAGGCCACCAGATTGGACAGGCAGGATTTCCCCTTAGTGAAGCCATGCTGGATGTCACCAACCACCTTGTTGTTTTTCATGTGCCTCAGCATGCCTTCCAGGAGAATTTGCTCCAAGATTTTGCCAGGCACAGAGGTGAGGCTGACTGGTCTGTAGTTCCCAAGCTCATCCATTTTCCCCTTCTTGAAAGTGGGGGTTATATTTCCCTTTTTCCAGTCATTGGGAGCTTCACCTGACTGCCATGATTCTTCACAGATGATGGACAGTGGCTTAGCAACTTCATTTGCCAGCTCCTTCAGGACCCGTGGATGGATTTCATCAGGTCCCATGGACTTGTATGCATTCAGGTTCCTAAGATGGTCTCGAACGAGATCCTCTCCTACAGTGGGCCTAATGTGTTAATTCTCAGAGTCCTTGCATCTGCCTTCCAAGATTTGGGTGGTGTGGTCAGAGGATTTGCCAGTGAAGACTGAGGCAAAGAAGTCGTTTAGAACCTCAGCCTTCTCCAAATGCAGGGTAGCCAGTTCTCCTGATAGCTTCCAGAGGCGACCCACCTTGTCCCTAGTTTGTCTTTTATTTGCAATGTACCTATAGAATCCCTTCATGTTACCTTTATCATCCCTAGCCATGTGTAATTGTAACTGGGCCTTAGCTTTCCTAACCTGGTCCCTAGCTTCCCGGACAACATCCCTGTATTCTTCCCAGGCCGCCTCTCCTTCCTTCCACCTTTTATAAGCCTCTTTTTTCCTTCAGATTTTCCTCAGCGGGTCCTTATCCATCCAAGGAGGTCTCCTGGCCCTCATGCTGCACTTCCTTCTAGTTGGAATGTATTGCCCTTGAGCTTGCAGCAAGTGATCCTTGAATATCAAGCAACAGTCTTGGCCCCCCCTACCCTCTAGGGCTATATCCCATGGAACATTAAGAAGCAGGTTCCTGAAGAGGCCAAAGTCTGCTCTCTTGAAGTCCAGGGCAGTGAGCTTGCTGCACGCTCTTCTCACTGTCCTGAGGATCTCGAATTTGACCATCTCATGATCACTGTAATCAAGGCTGCCCTGGAGCTTCACATTTCCAACCAGCCCTTCAGTGTTGGTGAGCACGAGGTCAAGCATGGCACCTCTCCTTGTCGGCTCTTCTATTACTTGCAGAAGGAAGTTGTCTTTCACACAACTGAGGAACTTCCTGGATTGCTTGTGCCGGGCCGTACCATCCCTCCAACAGATATCAGGGTGGTTGAAGGCCCCCATGAGAACAAGGGCCTGCGAGCATGAGGCTGCTCCTATCTGTCTATCGAGTGCTTCACCCACCGATTCCTCTTGGTCAGGTGGTCTGTAAGCGATCCCCACAATAATGCCTCCCATCACTGTTCTCCCTTTAACCCTGACCCACAAACTCTCTGTTGACTGTTCACCTGTCCCCAGGCACAGTTCCATACTCTCCAGCCTATCCCTAACATAAATAGCAACTCTCCCTCCCCACCTACCAGGCCTGTCTTTCCTAAAGAGCCTGTAACCTTCCATTCCAACACTCCAAGCGTAGGAGCCATCCCACCATGTTTCTGTGATGCCTATGATATCATACGCCTGTAGATGTGCACACATCTCTAATTCTTCTTGTTTGTTCCCCATGCTACAGGCATTTGTATAGAGACATATGAGCCGAGCTCCAATTGAAGCCGGCTCATTGGCTGGAGCAGCTGGAATCTGTCTACATTGCTCTGAGCATTTATAATAGATGCTGGCAACTGACTGAGTGTGTTGGGATGGAATGATGCCTCCCTCCCCCAACAAATTTAGTTTAAAGCATCCTTGACCAGTCTGGCAAGCCTCCTGCCAAATCCATTCTTCCCTTTCTGTGTCAGACCAGCTCCACCAGCCTCCAGTAGACCTGGCCCACTAAATTGAGTCCCATGTTCATGGTACCCAAACCCCTGACTATAGCACCACCCTTCTAACTATTTATTAACCTGGCCAATCCTCCTAGCCTTTTTGAAGTCCTCCCCTGTATCCTGGAGAACTGACGAAACACAATCTGTGCTCCAGAGCTCCTAACCACCTCTCCCAGAGCTCTGTCGTCCTTCTTTATGTTCTCCAGGCTACTGCTATCTATATCAGTAGCACCCACATGGATCACTAGAAGTGCGTAATAGTCAGTGGGACTGACTAGAGCAGGCAGCCTCTCTGCAACATCCCTGATGCGAGCCCTTGGTAGGCAACACACCTCCCTTGAGCCTGGGTCAGGCCGACAGATGGGTGCATCTGTCCCTTTCAGAGTAGAGTTCCCTATTACTACGACCCGCTGCTTTTTCCTGGCAGGACCAGTAGAGATCTTCTTTACCAGTGCATCAGCCGGTTGTTCCTGGTGGGAGTGTGGTTCCTCATTAGCCCCCTGAAGGGCAGCAAAGCGGTTCTGGGTGGTAACAACTGATTTAGGAGGAAGCCCCTTGCTTTTAATTGTCCTCTTCCTCCTTTTCTTGTTGTTTTTTTCTGTTACTGTTTCCCAGCTTCCTGGGTTAGCTGTCTCCTTTCCTGCATGAGCGACAGTAGATGCTTGAGGCCCCTGCACAGTCTGGTCCTGGAGCAAGCAGTGCTGCTTCCCCTCAGCTTCCCTGACACCTTTCAGCCCAGTAACAGTGTCCCGCAGCTCAGCCACCTGCTGCAGGAGGACCTTCACCAGGGAGCACCGAGAGCAGCCCTACCCATTGTGCACCCTCTCAGGAGAGCAGTGCAGGCACTCACTACAACCCGAGCTCTGCACTGCAGCCTCCCCTCTCATTGGCTCTGTCTGGGTGCCTATGCTGGCCGCTGCTGGTGCAGCCAGAGCAGGGCTCCCAGACCGGGCCCTGGTTGTATGGCTCGCCTGCCCACGCAAGCTGCCTCCGCCCTGTTCGCTGCACGCCTGGTCCCCTTCTCTTCCTGGGACAGGTTTTTAACCACTCAGGGCTGGTGTCCTCCCGGCACCACCCCCTCTGAGTCAGCTCCTCGCGTCCGCTGAGCTGCCGTCTCCTGGGCAAATCCTGTCAAGGACTTGCGGCTCCCTCAGTGGCTGTTGCCACTCTGAGTTGAAGCTTCTGGATGCTGATCTTCCCCCCGCTCAGGTGTTAAAGGTGTCTTCTCTTGAGCTGCTGACCTCAGCAACTGACTCAATGATGAGAATACAATTGTCATTTAATTTAATTTCAGTTTTTAGTCTCCTTTTTTTTCAATCTCGTCAAAATAATTGTCTTTTATTTCCTTGTCACTACCTTGGTAATTTTCTCCTGCTTGATTTAGAAAATGGTGTTCAGGAGGACAGTAGATGATGAATGGACTAAAATAGAATAACTCTGTTTGTCATTTTACAGATTACAGGGAGCAATTTGTTTTATGAAGCAGCACAGAACAAAACTGGAAATTAAAGATCTCCCAATGTGTTCCACAATTCACTCCTGAATTAAAGATTAATTAAATACTTTAAAAAAAATCAAAGTAAATGTCATAGGCAGAGAGCTGAAATTAAACAATATAAAATAACTCTTACAAGCATAGCTAACACAAAATAATTTTAAATATAATCATAGATAATGCATAATAATGTCTGAAAAACAATCTTCTCTTTTTTAGATCCAGGATTCAGCATAAAAAGGTATTGATATAATAACAGTGATATATTGGTACATACTTAATTATTGTGGTTTAGAATTGAGGATGTTGCTTTCCTCTAATATATATATTATTATTCCTCTAGTATATATTAAACTAATATATATAATTATTGTAATTTTATATATATATTATATTATATAAATTATATATTATTATTTATATATATATTTTTTTTCCTCTAGTTTATATTAAACGACATGCAATTTCCAAACAATTAATAAAGGGTCTCATTTAGGTAAATAGTTTTGCTTAAAATGTTCTAGACTTTTGTTTCTACTCTGTAACTGGAAAGGAACATGACTGTTTTAAATTGAAAAGGCACAGTCTGAAATCCTATAAAAATTGTCAGCAATTAATGTGAAGTGGAACATCATAAATGAAACTTTTCCCCCTATCAAACTGTTTCTTCCATTATTCTGTGATTAACACATTGATTGCTGTGAAAGTTAGGACTTTCTTAAAGGGGAAAAGGAGTGTTAAGCATAGTAAACGTGAAAAGAAGCCAAAAGCAGCTGCATTCTTGCAGCCTTCTTTTCCACTTTACCTTCTCTATCCTAATGTTTACATATACTCCTTTTTTTCCGCACTCTTCCCAGTCACTTGCTTCACATTCCAGCTCTTTTCGTCTTCCCCTTTCTCTTCATCATCAAGGTGTTGAACTGCAAAATGACAGAAGCTCCTTTGCTTGTGAGCTGTGGTGTGCATAGTTCAACTATCCTAACATGACCTTCCTCTTAGGCAGAGAGAAAGGGACCTGTTACTGCTCTGTCTTGCTCAGACATATGCTGACTTGTCTTCCTTCTCGTACAGCATTCTTAATTTCTTATAATTGTTTTACAGTCTCTAGATTCCGGTCAAAATTTCCCCAGTTCTTTGAAATGTCACATGCCCCTCTTAGTAGACTAGGCGGTATTATATGCTCACAGACATGATTAAATCAAAGGCCCTGCATACAAGGATATTAAAATATTTTACTGAACCTACAGATGAAAGAAGGGTATTCAAGTAATTGAATACACTCTTTAGAGTCTTAGGCAGCAGAAAGCTACGCTTAGAACATAGGCAAAAAGAAAAGTTGAAAATCAGATGGTGCATTGACTTGCGTTGATTAGAAACTCTTTCGCTGGGCTTCTAAAGATATCTTAGATATTCATTTGATAACTGAGGGATGGCTTTAGCTCAGCAAGCATGTGCATTATATGCATCAGACTTACTGAGAACAAATTCTCACTGCGAATTATCATTCAAGCATCTCAGTTCTCTATATACTCGTACTTATGAATTTGCATTTCAACAGAATATGAAGCTGAATTATAGGAAATATATTTTAGATAACATACTCAAGCTGTGAGGGAGAAAATCTTTTCTAGAGCTACAAACCTTTTATCATTTTTGTCTATTTTATGCAATTTTACAGATAAAAGACAGGAGCTTACTGTTAGAGCTAATTCACTGAGTAGTGAAATCAAGCAAACAAAAAAGTGGAAGAATAAGCATTATATTATTTTTTTAATAATTTGTTTATTTGTAGATTTCAGTAGATCGTGGTGTGTGTGTATGGGCATGTGTATGCTCTATGAAATAGATTTTTAAGTAAGACAATGGAGATCAATTTTTAGTTGGGATTTCACTGAAGTATCTGGTAAGCACATCCAGGAGGGACTTTAAAGAACTGCCTATTGAAAAAGCTGTTGAGAAAGAAGTTTTAACAGTCATGTTCTCTTTAGTTGCCATTTAAATTGTCAAGGGAGAGCAAAGCTTGCATGGTTTGAACTGATCTCTCAAAATATGAGAATACAACACAAACAGAAGGGAAAGGGAGCAGATAATTGGCTGGATGCTTTTTGACATCTGTCATCTCCTTCTGATATTAATGTTATTAAGTCCCTTTTAAAACACCTTCAGAATGTATCAGGGAAAATTGGAACCATGCTTGCTTACCTCCGTTCATTTATTTCTTACTTCTCCATCAAGGTAATACTGGTTAATTTTGTTCACAGAACCACACAATGTTTGAGGTTGGAAGGGACTTCTCAAGGTCATCTGGTCCAATGCCCCCTGCTCAAGCAGGTCCACCTAGAACCAGTTGGCCAAGACATGTCCACATGGGTTTTGAATATTTTCTTTTTCATCTGATTTTCAGTTAATTCACTTTTATTGAGCTACTTGACTTTTTACTTGACTTTTTTACTTACTTTACTTTTACACTTTATCTGGTGTTCACTAAGGGGAAATCATTCCTTTACTTCAGTGGGTACTGAATCTAGCTGTGAGTAAATGTGTCAGACTTGACATATGAAGCTCTTTGCTCAAAAGTATTTTCAAGTTGATTTTTTCAGCTTGGAAATCATTTATATCCGTTATCGCACAGTGATTTTCTTATAGTGTTTTGCACTGGACTTCTGTACTAATGGCTAACTGCTATATTCTTTTGCTTCCTTCTGCTCCTATTATTTTTTCTAGTTGCTTACCTGAGACATAAAAGAATTTAAATAGTTAATATAGGCCAACAATGATACAATAGATTTCCAGGTATGCAAGTGTGACAGATGTGTTATTTTTTTACACAAGAATAAGTCACCTTGCACTTTAGATGCTAGGCTGTCAGCTTCACTTGTGTAATCTGGAATGAGCATTTCCCAATTTTCATAAATTGTCAGATTTCAGGTTCACAGACTTCTTTGTGAATAATTGCTGGTTTCAGGAGAGTCAATGCTCTCCTTTCATAAGAATCTTTAACATCTTGGGAATTGTGTTTTTTATCATGCCTTCCAGGAATATGGCACAATCGTAGAATCACTGAATGGTTTGGGTTGGAAGGGACCTTCAACATCATCTAGTTCCAACCCCCTGCCATGGGCAGGGACACCTTCCACTACATCAGCTTGCTCAAAGCCCCAAGCAACCTGGCCTTGAACACTTCCAGGGATATATCATTCAAAATATAGCATCTTAAAATAAAATAATAATGCAAAAATAAACTTTCCAGTAAAAATAGCTGTTGAGATAAACAAAGCTTCTTGTGCTCTTTTCTGTGTATAGTGAATCATCCAGAAAATTATGCACAAATTCACTGTCAAAATTCCATTTTTTTTTTATAGGTACAAGTAAGCTTAGTTATTAAGGAATCTAACTGGTTTAGGCACCTGGGAAATCTTCATAAATTTGAAATCACATGCTGAATTCATATCATTTGTACTCTGTTGACACCAGCTGAATTCAACCAAGATAAAACTGGGCTTCTTTGCCTTCACCTTTCAGATATGAGTTGTTTGCATCACAGGAGATTACATGGCTTAATTCTGTTATTCATTCATTATATTTCATTAAATGCTTTGAGAAAGGACATGGGGTTTTGGGAATATCTGGTTAATGGCTATTCAACATAAGAAAAAAAGACAAGAAACTGAAAACGTAATAAATGAAACACCAAGATACACAAACCCTAACGAGAGATAATGGAGACAAATAACAAATATGAGAACACTTAGGTCTCTGATTGATGGATTCAAGAGAACAAGGGTCTGCCCCTTATGACTTCCACCTAACCAGCTGGAAAGCACCCAGGAGGTCTGTGCTGCTCATGTCTGTGTGAGTGCTGTTGATGGTTTTGTGGGTGATAGAAAAGGTACTGCTCTGCCAGTAATGGTATGTGAGGTCGCCTGGAAAGTTGGATGCATTCAAACAAATTCATTTGAATAGAGGCAATCACAGAACTGCTTAGATCTGGTTTTCCCCTAGAAGTTAAGCAATCTTAGCCATCACTATCTGCCTCAAATGCAGGTTTGTGGATTGTTATGTTTGCAGCCAGAGGAGCCTCCAGACAGTCAAATCATGTATCTTAACACTTAATTAATCAACTTCTGTAGGTAACCATCTCTGTCTATTCACAGCAGAAGGAACACAGGTGGCTTAGGCATGAAAAGTAAATTTTAGAAGGCTAAGGTTAAGTGAGAGAAACGCTTGACCATGGGCTCCAAGAAAGAATAGAAAGCTGTTTTTCTGGAGAGCAAACAGTTTAGAGATCATAAAGCTCCAGTGCAAATCTGTAATTAATGTGACCCTGCATATATAAACAGGGTGGAAAAATTAGAGAGATAGTCCTCCTTTTGTGCACAGTGCTGATAAGATCAATACAAACAGAGCCTTCTTAAACATTTTGAAGAGGATGCTGACAAACTAGAGAATGTGCAGGAAAAGCTCTAATAACTTCAAGGGCTTAATATGCATGGGACACGTCACTTCAGGACATCAGCACATGAAGTCCTAAGAGTCTGGATCCCTGACATATATTTAAATGTATTTCCCAAATATACAAGGACAATAGATTGAAAAATTCTTTGATTTCCCTCTTAGCCTGATTGTTCCAAGTTTATTTTTCTTATACCACATTAATTTTTCTCACAAAACTCTGTAAAATTGTGGGTTTGGATGTAATTCCTAAGATTTTCCTGAAACAAGTTACAAACATAGTTCATCCTGTGAAATTATGATTTGTAGAGATCATGTATCAGTTTGAAAGATCGTTATGACAGACTTCTGTCTCTTGACCTCCTGAAGTGATTGACATAAATAGTTATCATCCTTTGGATGAACAAGCCAATAGATAGGATAAGATGCTATCTGTATTTCACTGGTTATTCTTTTGGCAAGAGAAATATTCAAACTTGAATATCTTTGGTTCTGTTCTAGGTATTTCACTCTGGCATGCTCAGCCCCAAACTTTTTGAACATTTTCTTCTACTCCTTGAGTTTTCTTCTGCATAGCAAAACTTCCTTTTGTGAAAATTGTTATCTAGTTCTATTTATAGATAAAGTCTGTAACTTTAATTTCCAGCATCACCACATTCAATCCCCAAGCATATCATTGGCTCAAGAAATCTGTCACTATAAACTATTTTTTTAATGTCTACTTTTTTGACACCTCCCCAGACAATAACTGAAAGCAGAATCATAGAATCATAGAATAGTTAGGGTTGGAAAGGACCTTAAGATCATCTAGTTCCAACCCCCCTGCCAGGGGCTGGGACACCTCACACTAAATCATGCCACCAAAAGTTCTGTCCAACCTGGCCTTGAGCACCGCCAGGGATGGAGGATTCACAGCTTCCTTGGGAAACCCATTCCAGTGCCTCACCACCCTCACAGTCAAGAATTTCTTCCTCATATCCAGTCTAAACTTCCCCTGTTTAAGTTTGAACCCATTACCCCTTGTCTTCTCACTACAGTCCCTCATGAAGAGTCCCTCCCCAGCATCCCTATAGACCCCCTTCAGATATTGGAAGGCTGCCACGAGGTCTCCACGCACCATTCTCTTCTCCAGGCTAAACAGCCCCAACTTTCTCATCCTATCTTCATACGGGAGGTGCTCCAGTCCCCTGATCATCCTCATGGCCCTCCTCTGGACTTGTTCCAACAGTTCCATGTCCTTTTGATGTTGAGGACACCAGAACTGCACACAATACTCCAAGTGAGGTCTCACAAGAGCAGAGTAGAGGGGCAGGATCACCTCTCTCGACCTGCTGGTCATGCTCCTTTTAATGCAGCCGAGGATATGGTTGGCTTTCTGTGCTACAGGCTCACACTTCTGGCTCATGTTCATTTTTTCATCGACCAACACCCCCAAGTCCTTCTCCTCAGGGCTGCTCTGAATCTTTTCTCTGCCCAACCTTTAGCTGTGCCTGGGATTGCTCCGACCCATGTGTAGGACCTTGCACTTGTCATGGTTAAACTTCATCAGGTTGGCATCAGCCAGACTTCTAACAGTCAATAACACAGAAGATAAAAAGTGTTGATAATCTGAATAGGCAATATTGTGAATAAAGAAATGCATAATTCAAATATGACATAGACCACTGTTGATGTAATACAGTGATTTGAAATACATCACCAATGGTTATATAGATATTATATGAAATGCGTTCTCAAGCAGAAGGGGAAAAAGAGAAATTAAAACTATGGAAAAGTTTCATCTCAGGCTGCTTCAATTTTGGAAACATAGACCAGTCTTTCTTTGATAACAAGTGGGACTGTCGTGGTTTAAGCCTCTCTAACTCACGCAGTCTCTCTCTCACTCACTTCCCCCTCTTTCTTCCCCCCGCTCCCGGAGGTATGGGAAGGAGAATCGAAAAGAATGCAACTCCTACAGGTTCAGATAAGAACAGTTTAGTAACTAAAGTATAACACAAATCACTACTGCTACCACCAATAATAATAATGACAAGGCAAATATAAGGAAAGGATACAATTGCTCACCACCTAATACCAAGCCCGACCACGCAGTGCACCCCCCACCCTTCCGGGTCTCTGCTCTCTCTTTTACATCCTGGGCATGATGTGCTGTGGCATGGAATACCTCTTTGGTCACTTTGGGTCAGGTGTCCTGTCTCTGCTTCCTCCTGGCTTCCCCTCCTCCCTGGCACAGCATGAGACTCAGAAAGTCCTTGGTCAGACCAAAACATCACTAAGCAGTAACCGAAACACTGGTGTTATCAGCACTGTTCCCAGGCCGAAAGTCAAAAACACAGTGCTCCACCAGCTACCAAGAAGGAGAAAAATGGCTGCTACTGCTGAACCCAGGACAGGGACTAAGGTAAAATAAGAACAATGAACCTCAAGTCATAGTACTGGGAGATGCAATACTAACCCTTGAGAGAAGATTTATAGTTTGACATATAGCAGACTTCTGTGAATATCACTGAAGCTTAACAGTGTTAGTAAGTAGACAGGAGAGAATTTAAAAAATATAACAAAGAAAACCCCTTGAGCAACGAGTTGAACATTTTATGGTGTTCACTAGAAGTCAAATTAAGGTGAAGGCAGAGGATTACATAAAGTTTCAGGAGCTGGTAAGCAACAGGAGAAGAGTAGATATCAACATAACCATTATTGTTGCATAATGAATTCCTCATTATGTAAAATGTCTTCATACAAGACAAAAATATTTTCTGCTTGAGCACCTGTATGTAAGTCAATGCATTGCGAAAGTCATTGTTAATTTGTTTTTCCATAGATATATAGCTGATCGTAAGAAAATATATCTTACAGTTTAAAGTGCTGAGTTTAGCCCCACTGGAAAAGTACATGATGGGCAAGGATAACCATTTTAAAAAGGTATATTTGCAGTGATATGGAAAAAATGCATTCATCTCATGTTAGGACTGAAGTTGAGATAAATGAAAAAGATAATTAAGGAACAAGAGAATGAGGAACATACAAGCTCTGAGTCTGGGGAAAAAAAAAACAAAAAATATTGATAATCTAAATAGGCAATATTGTAAATAAAGAAATGCATAATTCAGATATGACAAAAGAAAAATATCCACTTTTCTCAAAATATATTTCTCTAAGAAACCTTATTTCTTCTTTAGGCAGAGGCTGATAAAACAGTTGGAAAACTCTGCTGTGACAATACAGTAATCACAGATCAGAGTAGGTCTGTTCACTGGCCATTACAGAAGAATAGGCAATGTAAATCCTCTTCTACATCATAGATCTGGACAGCACATCTGTTAGTTAAGAGGTGCGCCTTTTAATAAGGTGGTAAAACAATAGATGTCTGTAATAGGAATAGCTGAACAGCACAAGAGCTGAACAGACACAAGCCTGTTCTTCGAATTCATTTGGGGTATTATTCTTCATATATTCCACCATCTCTAAAAATCTCATCAAGTTTCTTGTCAAAATCAAAATCTCCTATGGATTTTTTTATTTTTATAATTTACTTTTATCATTTGTCTATTGGCTTTGTTGTTGTTTTTTTTAATAGTGAGAGTTTTTTTAATTACTATTTTCAGCTTTATCTATGCCAACTTCTAATTAACATTTTATGCTATCTTTTTCTTTTACATATACCCTGTAGAACATTACCTGACAGCATACTCAGAACACCAGATGGTACTTGCATTGCCTATTACAGTTAATCTCATATCAGTTTCCATCAGTTTTTCAAACCTATGTAAAGAAAATTCTGTCTGTTCTGTTCTGCCTCTAGCAACATAAAGCATTCACTGTATTATCCTCTGCTTCTTGTGCTTTATTATGCAGCTATGTTACTATTAAGAAAAGCAAGACAAAAGTTGATAAAACTATCTTGTTGAGAAGTTTACACTGTATTTAATGTGGTTCATAAGAGAATATTACTGTTGTTTATACAGCACTGAACTGTACTTGGGGTTTTAGAGATGGTAAGAAGACAGAATTTGACAGTACGTAGGGACTCAAAGAAGGTCAAAGGGATGAAGAGCAGGGTGCAGTGCAGGAGCTGAAGGGATGCCCTGAATCATTTTCCAGTACTTAAAATGAGCTTCCGTTTTCCAATCCAGTGGTGAATATTGGCAGCCATCCTTGTTATTTGATGTCAGCAGTTGATTTTTAACATATATGTTGTAAGCATATGGAGCTTAGCCCTGTTCATAGGCTTTTATGGAAAATACTTTATTATATCCTATAAATGTAGAAGCACCATAAATCTGGGGTTGGATGGTGTGGGGTGGGGGTTGGTGGGGTTTTTTTCCTTGGACACAGTTTCATTTTACTTCCATTTTTTTCCATTTGCACTGAGTTCAGCCTCAACTGTTTTCTGAAAGTAGTCACAGATAGATCAGGAAAAGGAGCTGTGGCTTTTCCTTTGAAAGAAGGTACAGACCACCCTTTGGGGGAAGAGTGGTCAGGGCGGCTGGTGGAGGGATGACACTGGTGCCCATTGGAAGGCAGGAGGAGAAGCAAGGCAGTAACATATAGGAAGGGAAATCTAATCTTCCCTAAGAAGGAAGGGGTTTCAGGCAGGCAAAAGAAAGGGGGTTGTCCTTGGGAATCCCTAGGGAAACTGGACTGATTTTGCTGTGTTTAAAGAAAATGTTTTCTTTGTGCTTTGTGGTCCACAGCATCTCCATATTTTACTGCATCTTGTAAGAAAGAAATCTTCCATGGGCACTTTTCACTTTGTGAAGTTTCATGTAACAATAGCAGACAAGTTTTTTTTTGCATGACAGCACAATATAGAAAAACAAGACGCTGAGGAAGAGTGCCCAGCAGCCTGCTTGCTGTCAGGTTTAGTGACACTGGGTAGAAGTACATAGGTTGGTACCAAAATAAACCAAGGTTATCCCAGCCCAGATCCCACTCCCATTCTCTAGTTGTTGATCATATATAGTTAAACATAAAAAGAACATTTTCAGGTGTACACAAGTCTCACTGTGCACATGACAATGTTAAAATCCCCTATAACTGGGATTTTGGTTTCTGGATGACTTAAAAATTTCCATAAAAAACCTTAATATAGGAACTGAATAGCTCTCATTCCCATTGACTAAGACCTTAAAAATCCAATCCTGTTTTTGAAAGCAGTTAAATCACTTAAATACTTTTATCACAAAGTTCCTTTCTAAACTATAACATATTTTCAGTTTACAACTCTGGAAGGTGTGCATATTCACATTACCACCTGCACTGGATTTGGATATACATATTTATTGCAATTCAATCTCCACTTGGATCACTGCTCACAAAACTGCAGATGGAGAAAAGCTAAAATGACAGGTCACAGATGAATGTTAATACATTTGAACTTTTGCTAGCAATAGTCAGCTTTGATAGTAATACAATCTCTTCTTTTGTCATGCTCAGTATATTGAAAAGTTATTTTAACCATCTAAGTCTAACAGCACCAGTCTTAATCCATTCCAGAATCTGAAGAAAGCCATTGACTTTTTCCCCCCTCACTCATCTTCATCTGCCTAGCCTGAACAAGAAAAAATTATTTTAACTTACCAGGGATTTCATAAATCTTTAATACTGTAATAATTGCAAAGTGTCACAAGAGCTTTTCTAGTTTTTAAGGAAATTTAGCTTGAAATTCATGCCATTGATGAATGAAAAAGAAGTTTTCTCTTTTTATGTGCTTTTCATCAGATCGCTGTCATATCATGATGACCACAAAAGAATAAACATAATTTAAGTAATACCCTTTATATTACTGAATGCACTGCTTATAAGTTGGTATTAAGGTGAGTGTCTGGGAAAATTTAAGAATATTTAACAACTATATTGTAATAAATGCTGCACATCTGCTCTGCTATATCTTTTCCCAATCTGTTTTCCTATTTATTACTCCTAAGACGATGCTTACTACAAAACCTTCTACTTTTAGAGCTTGCCAGTTTTGTCACTAACTACCATGAAAGTCTGGAGACCCCTGAGATTTCCATCCATTTTTTTCAGAACTTACTGAATGACAGTGAAGCAGTTACACCTTGGAAAAGATATAGAACACATCTACCACTATGCCCTTGAACATACTTATCATATTTTTGGTGTTATATCATTCATCATTTATAAAATTTGGATTTTTTTCTTTCTTGAGTTCTCAAGATATGTGTCCATTCTCCCAAATTTCATGAAATGTTGAAGTGGAAAGAATAATTTAAAACAGGCATGGTAAATAAGAAAAAAAAAAAGGTGATTTATTGCATAAAAATAGCATTAAAAAATCATATGTAAGTGGATAAAGAAAAATGGTGAGGCACTGGGATGGGTTGCCCAGGTGTCATGGGTTCAGCAGTAGCAGTCATTTTTCTCCTTCGTAGTAGCTGGTGCTGTGCTGTGTTTTCAACTTTCGGTCTGGGAACAGCGCTGATAACACCGATGTTTATAGTTATGGCTTAGAATGTTTTGGCCTGACCAAGGACTTTCTGAGTCTCATGCTCTGCCAGGGGGGAGGGGAAGCCGGGAGGAAGCAGAGACAGAACACCTGACCCAAACTGGCCACAGAGCTATTCCATGCCACAGCACGTCATGCCCAGGATGTAAAACTGGGGGCAGGAACCCGGAAGATTTCAGTTCACAGCTCGATCATTGAGTGGTGAGCAATTGTATCCTTTTTCCTTGTATTTCCCTGGTCATTGGTGGTGGTGGTGGTGGCAGCGGTGGTTTGTGTTATACCTTAGTTACTGGACTGTTTTTATCTCAACCTGTGGGAGTTGCATTCTTTTGATTCTTCTCCCAATTCCCCCCTCCCCCTCGGAGTGGCGGGGAAGAAGGAGGGGGAAGTGAGTGGTCAGGCTTTGTATTAGAAGGGGTGAGCTATTGTATTCTTACCTTGTATTTGCCTTGCGATTATTATTATTGGTGGTAGCAGTAGTGGTCTTGTGTGATACTTTAGTTACTAAACTGTTCTTATCTCAACCTGTGGGAGTTGCATTCTTTTGATTCTCCTCCCCATCCACCCGGGAGCAGGGGGAAGAAAGAGAGGGGAGTGAGTGTGAGAGCGACTGCATGGTTTACGGCTTAAACCACCACACCAGGGAAGCCGTGAATGCTCCATCCCTGGCGGTGTTCAAGTCCAGGTTGGACAGAGCCTTGGGTGGCATGGTTTAGTGGGAGGTGTCCCTGCCCATGGCAGGGGGGTTGGAACTAGATGATCTTAAGGTCCTTTCCAACCCTAACTATTCTATGATTCTATGATTTCAAATGTCACAATATTTAATTAATTTATTAATGAAAATACCCAGGCCTCAACATTAAAAGTGCTATTTACCTTGAGGAGGCAAAAACTGTGAGTAGCCAAGTGAGTAGCAAAGCATATTACACCATGGTATGCAATAAATCACAATAAAGATTAATGCTAAGCAAAGACCAGCAGTTATTGATTCAGATAATAAGTGTTAGCAGAACACTTCGCAAGTAAGAGTCAATTAGATGTCATGGTGCTCTAAAAAGATAAAAAAAATCTACAGTCTTTGAGTAAAACATAAATTTTACTAAAAATAGTCGTTTATCAGTCGCAATCACGATTAATAAGGTAATTGTACAAGGAAACATATGAACTAAGGAATCATACTATAACAACAAAAAGCAATTTAGAGGAAGAAGAAAGGTATATCTAATGTTTTTTCTGCATTATGTAGACAATATCATTGCTGCCATGATTTAAATTAACAAATTTGTTCCCAGGACAAAGAAATGTAGTCAACAAGTACATGACTGAATGGAACAATAACTTAAAACTTATTTTGTTAGCTCATGCACATATCAGCTGCACTATTTTTAAAAAATTGTTTTGGCTGCAGAAAACCTCCAATAAAAATGTGAGGTGATATCATCTGTTCTAATTCCGAATGTATAACAAGTACTTTAAAAGTATAAAGACCCAGATCTAGACTTAAAACTGAAGCAAACAAATAAACAAAAACCTTTGGATGGGCAAAAATGCAACAATGTTAGTCTGGTAAGTGGTTCTCTGATGCTGGCAAACCCTGGAAACCAGCTGGCATGTGCCTGTACACACATTCATACATGAAACTCTTTCACTGTTTAGACCAAGGTGGCCATATCCAAACTGACTCTTCAGACGAGGTACTAGCTTTTGATATATTCTGAGTTGATGCTAAGGACTGTTCAGGAGACAAGTTGGTCTGGGCCAAAAGCATTTTCTTGGATGTTAGTTACAGCAGCCAAGCATTGTAAGCTGTCTTCTATGGGAATGGTCTCTTTTAGCCGTTAAGAAGTACGTGACTTCTCTGAGGTCTGTGTGTAGTTCTCAGGGGAGCCATTTTCATTTTGTGGCCCCAGTCAATGCACTAGAGAGAGGTTCATCTCACTTATATTTAGACCCCACCTTTAGCCTATTTCTCTGTGCTCTACAGTAAAGTGATGCCTTAGGGAAGCAAGTCATCTCATCCCAGCACAAGTGGGATGAATTTCAGTAGGATATCTATCTATCTATAACCTATATAAAACCTATATAAACCTATATAGAGAAACAGAAGACAACTAGCTTAGGCTAGATATCCAGTCTTTAGGAGACTGCAGTTAGGCAGAAATATATACCACCTGTAACCTCATTCACCTAAATGCCAATAATGAGGTAAATGCACAGAGAATATCTGAGACAGTTAATATAGCATGGACATATGGCATAAATATGACTGTGTTGCATACACAGATGAAGTTTCAAGAGAGTAAAGTGTCTTATAATACACAACACCAAGTATTATAGAAAACTGTGGATAAACTGACTCATGGGCGAAGTTGCCCTTCTGTAACCGCTTCCACCAAACATAATTTAATAAGATCATCAAGTTCATCCTTCACTCCAGGACTGCCAAGGCCACCACTAAACCATGTCACTAAGGGCATTATCTACATGTTTTTTGACACTTTGAGGGACTGTGATTCTACCATTTCCCTGGGCAGCCTATTCCAATGCCTGGTCACCCTTTCAGTGAAGAAACTTTTCCTAATATCCAACCTAAACCTACCGTGGCGCAGCTTGAGGCCATTTCCCCTTGTCCCGTAGCTTGTTACTTGGGGGAAGAGATTGACCCCCACCTCGCTACAACCTCCTTTCAGGTAGATGTAGAGAGTGATCAGGTTCCCCCCCGAGCCTTCTCTTCTCCAGACTAAACAACCCCAGTTCCCTCAGCCATTCCTCCTAGGACTTGCACTCCAGACCCTTCACCAGCTTCGTTGCCCTTTTTTGGACCTGCTCAAATCTTTTGCTCTTGAAATTATTTAGAAATTGGCAGAGAACAATGCCAGATGCAAGCAAATTTAAAGTAGAAAAATGAGTGCAAAATCTCACTATTCTTTTGCTGAAAGCCATTTATTAAAACCATATTACTGAGTTGCTGGCAATAGAAGGGGCTTGGATTTCATGACCCAGCAGATCTCCCTAATTCATATATTCATATAATGTAGACAGAGTTCTGTACCTTCTCTTCATTCCTTCTGCCCCTGGATGTAACTATTTCAATATTAATATTTTATTATACATAGAAATTGGCTATATTAATTTCATTTTAGGTCCTCATCAGAACTAACAACCTGATAAATATGATTGAATTACATGAGTGGTCTATACTTCATTAGTCAAAAATAAAATTAAAATTCAATTAACAACGTTATTGAATTAAATGCAGGTGTTCAAGTGCAGTCTGTCAGATATTACACGTGCTTGTAGTGATGAAGGCAGGTGTAGTTTCCCAATATTTTATTGATTAATTAATAGGTTTATTTTTTATTGAGTGGAATAGTATGACATTTGTAATGATTACTAATTGTTGCTAAATAATTCTTTCAGAAGTGGTTTTATTCAGTGCCCACGATTTCCAGGTTGGAAATTAGTTGATTTGCCTTTAGATGTCTTTTTGTTAAACCCATTATGACTTAGTATTCCTCACTTAGGTTCTTCCATTCAGTCTTTTGTGACCAAGAGCACCTTTGGTGAGACTCTGTGGCAGAAACCTCCACTGTCTTCCAAAAAAATGCCCCAAATTGTCCTCTGAATCAGACAAGCTCTCAGTGTATGTTTTGAACATGGTGACAAACATAGCAGAACTCTTCTTTCAGACCTATATTCTCAGGGACATCCAGTGATATTTTGCTGAATCTGCAGATTCTTTTCTGTGTCTATTCTGCCTGCAGTACTCACAGAGAACCTGGGGCTTCCATCAGTCGGACGTTACTCAAGTCCTTTCTGCTTCTCCGACTGGCACTGCTGCACAAGCTGTGGGATACTCAAAGTGCCGGGGTGTGCTTGTACTCACTGGCTAGGAGCGTACTGGGGGCTGTTGCATGTTGAGCAGCTCTCAGACACAGCCTGCCTCCCTCAAAGGGCCTGCCTTATTGTGCTACACAGCTGGCTTAGGTGCCCACTGCTCCACACAGTGTTTGCTGCAGTTGTTTGTTCTAAGGGTAAGGATCGCAATCATGTATTAGGCTGTTGGAGTTTTTTAGTGTTTTTAACAAAAGTGTAAAATCTGAGCTTTACACTTGGTCTATTTTTCAGTTTAATTCTCATAGAAAACTATCCTAGGCTTCATGTGAGACAACATCCACCACTGCTATGGGAGTAGGCTTCTGTAGTGATCCCTAAGAATGAACATTTTTTTTTAAACTGAAAAGCAAATGTTATATAAACTATCTGAAGCTACTTAGCTTTCTGGGCAACATTCACAGTGTTTTGCAGCAGTTTACCTCCTGGAAGGCAAAAAACCATGAAATTCCCACCCAGTAGGGATGGGAATGATGATCTGCTATATGCCACTATCACTCACTACCATCAAGGAAACCACAAAGCAGGGCACATATGCTATTTAACAAATAATTAAAATTGCTGGAAAGATGCCATTGTTAAGACAGAAGCTGATAAATCAGGCAAACTCTCAAAGGTGTTACAACCCCTTGAGTATTCCCTGGTACAGTAAATAATTAACACCAAATGTAAGCCTTGCTGCAAGACAAAAACAAACTGAGTGTAATAATACTGAAGGCAAAATAATATGCCTGTATTTCTTTTTTCTTGACAGGTGCAACATTATTTTGCAAAACTGAAAGTTGGGTGTTCTGGGCAGCTAAAAAATTTTGAAAGTTTTAGTCCTTCAGAAGTATAATCTTCCCAGAAGAATAAATAGCCCCAATTTCAGCTTTCACATAGTAAAGGTGCCTTATTTTTAACATAAATAGCACCTTTGTAATTGCATATAAAGAATGTGATCCAGCCCAACTGGATCACTTCCTAATTGCAAATTAAGGTATATTTATGACATCAGTAATAATCAAAGTAACAATTTGGTTGCTTTTCTTTCAGTAAATTGTTATTTTATCTTTTGAACTAACTACTGAAACTATTAAAGTTTGTCTTCCAGGTTTCTCTTCCAACATATATGTGGCTCAGATCAAAGTATTCAATCACTAATGCTCAATAATATAAAATTATCTAATTAGTATATATTAACTTATTAAAAGTATAAACAGTTGTTAATATTAAGGCTATTATTGGCTAATAATTCAAAATCAAATAAAATTTTCCATGCTTACGAATTTAATATTGAATACGAACAATATTGCCTTTGACTCTTTTGGCAAGCAATAATCACAATGCACTAAATAATAATGAGAAGAGCTCCTAAACCCCTGATTAACTCAGCATGAAGCATTGTTCTGTGTACAGTCACAGAAGATAAAACTTGGTCTGTCCAGATCTAAACCCTGCACTGTGAGTAAAACTAACTCTGAATGTGCTGAACATAATTAGAAATGTCTTTGCATGATGAGTCCCCATCAGTCTTTGAGTAGTCAGGTGGACTAATGCATGCTCCTTTTTCTTCTTCCCTGTCCATGGCAGGGGGGATGGAACTAGATGATCTGAAGGTCCTTTCCAACCCTACCTATTCTATGACTCTATGATTTATCTGTAAAAATGTGCTGATTTTGCAAGCGTTATGGTAAAACTGATGAACCCTTTGTAATACAGAATTTATACCTTCAAATACTACCTATCTGGGCAAAAGACCTTTGGCAAGGGGAGATCTTCATGCCCTTTGCCTTCAGTTTGTGGTGACTAAAGTCAGCAATAACCAATCTGTATTTTATTAAGTTGGCACATATGTCCAAATAACATTGAGTCAATACTTCTAATGATGATAAGACAAGCCAAGTCGTGGTTGTGAGTTGTGGTTGCTCCCTTTCTTATAATAAATCCTCAAGCTGTTTCTGCATTGATACTTCGCTATAGTCCTTTCCTCTTAGAACAATACTCACTGTAGGATTGTCCTGATCAAGACAGCTGAGATGGAGCCCCAGTATACAATGAAGTCTTAGATATATACAAAATTTTCACTGTTTGAAGTGGAAAATGCATCTGTCTAACTTCAAAGGCTGAACAAACCAGTTCAGATCCACATTCTTTTCAGATTGACCTTCTTTTTCAGTCAGTGTCACTGGGTTTCTTCCAGCATAGTCTAGATCATAGAACTGTAAAGTGAGTCTTTGAAGTAGGCTATGACTTCTACAGCTTGTCATGGGACCTATATAAAAAAAATGCAATTTTCCTACTTCAGTTTTTCCTCAGAAATCCTAGAATTCATATTCATTATTGTGGTTCCACATTTTGTAAAAATAAAAATCCTAACATGCTGCAAGTCAAATCTCATATATAATTACCAAGTGGATGTTTCATGGGCTATGGCCAATGGGATGAGGTTCAAGAAGGGAAAGTGCCAGGTCCTGCACTTGGGCCACAACAACACCCTGCAACGCTCCAGGCATGGGGAAGAGCGGCTGGAAACAGCTCATGGGAGAGGAGCTGAGGGGTGCTGATTGATGGAGCTGAACATGAGCAGCTTGTGCCCAGGCAGCCAGGAAGCCACCAGCATCCTGGTCTGTATCAGCACCAGTGTGGCAGGAGGGCCAGGGCAGTGGTTGTGCCCCTGCACTGGGCACTGGTGAGGCTGCACCTTGAATCCTGTGTTCAGCTCTGGGCCCCTCACTACAAGAGAGACATTGAGGTGCTGGAGTGGCGCCAGAGAAGGGCAATGGAGCTGCTGCAGGGCCTGGAGCACAAGTGTGATGGGAAACAGCTGAGGGACCTGGGGGGTGGGGGGGGGGGGGTGGGTGTTAGTCTGGATCAGAGAAGGCTCAGAGGGGACCTTATCACTCCCTACAACTGCCTGACAGGAGGATGAAACCAGGAGGGGGCTGGTCTCCGCTTCCAAGGAACAAGGGATGGGACAAGAGGAAACGGCCTCAGGCTGCACCAGGGGAGGTTTAGATGGAGATGAGGAACAATTCCTTCCCCAGAGGGTGCTCAGGCACTGGAACAGGCTGCCCAGGGCAGTGCTGGAGTCGCCGTCCCTGGAAGTGTTCACACACAGTGTAGACAAGGCCCTGAGTGCCATGGGTTAGTGGCGGCCTTGGCAGTGCTGGGGTAAGGGTTGGACTGAATGATCTTAAAGGTCTTTTCCAACCTGGTTGATTCTATGATTCTAATTATTCCAACCAAAATATCACAAGACATTGTGATATATAGTAAATGAAATGTGCATAATAAACCAAAACTTATTAGTGAGCAAAATATTAGAAAAGAAAACACACAAAAAGATAAACTTTTGTTAATATGAGTAGATATGGCAAATAAAAGAATTCTGTATCTGTAGAGACAAAGATTTCTATCCTGGGCTCCCTTAGCAGTGATAAAGAAATATAGTATTACAGATAAATGAAAAAATTCTTAGTCACTGTCTCAAGAAAAGGCTTAGATATAGACTTTTTGATATCACAAGTTGAGTTAGGCTCCGAAAAAATTTCGGCAGTTTTGAAAAATGTATATCTTTACACAAAGACCTGGAGAATTGGCTGATGATTCAGTTTTCCTTTCTTGTAAGTCTATAGTTTGAGATACCTTATGGAAATCTCTAGAAAGCTCTGAACACATTTCTCTGAAGCCAAGCCTTCTTGTGATGTTTTATCTTCACAGACAGATGTGCAGTGTCATCAAAATCACTAGTCACTGGTTTAAAACACTAACAAAAAAGGTACGTATTATCTATCCCTTATGCACTTGCCACTCCCACACTGACACTCAGGAAACTGAATGAAGTAATATGTTTTGCTACCTCTCAAGCCAAGAAAAATGCAAGCAGTTGAGAAGGTACAACTAAATTCTCCTTATTCCTATTTTCTACATGCCTAAAATATCCTAAACCAATAAGAATATATAACTAAAAAAAAGCTTCATTTTAAAGAATGGAAATATGTTCAATTTTTTTATATGTAAACAATCATTGACTTATAGCTACTGTACAGTGTCAAAATAATACAAAATAAATGCAATTTTTTCTTTGAAACAGTGCTGACTGGAAAGAAAACTTGATGAGTGGACTGGGAAGAAACAATACATGACACATGGTCTCAAGCCCTTACTTCACTTCTGTTTGCTAGCAATGAGTTTGTTTTGGCATGCAACACCATCATTGAATGTTCAACACTAAGCACTTCGCCATGACAAAGCACCAAAGCTTTTAAAATGTCTTTTATCAACACATTTACATCCATATTTAAATTTGAACACTTAATTCTTGGGACTTATCATTAAAAAAAAAAGGATTAAATTTGTTTGATGCCAATTCTTACTCAAGTGAATACTTGTACTGTGGACATGGAAATTCCTTGCCTTTCGGGTGATTCTTTCAAATACTTCAAAATGTTAAAATTTAAAGTTATAAATAAATAAGAGGCAGGATCACAGAAATCTTTCAGTTTATAGAGTTTAGATACAAATCCCTTATGTTAAAGTCTGCTACAATTTATAATGCCTTCCATAAAATTAATAATGCTCCACTGAAAGCTCAGTAAAGCTAGTTATTCCCTGACTTTACTGGGAACACTATTCTGATACAATTTATATTACAATGGCTATGCACTGTAATATAAAATGTAATGACCTATGTCCTTCCTGATAGCTGACTTATCTCTATTATTTTAACCTACAATGGAGATCTTTTACAGTAAACTTTTCTCCTAAGCAAAAGTAGTCTATGAGCATACTAAACAAGTTCCTCAATATTGGTTGCATAACTCAGTATAAGCAAATTAGAGTTTATCAATCTAGATAATAAGGATGATCAGGGAACTGGAGCACCTCCCGTTAGAAGACAGGCTGCGAAAGTTGGGGCTGTTCAGCCTGGAGAAGAGAAGGCTGCCTGCAGACCTCATTGCAGCGTTCCATTATCTGAAGGGGGCCTATAAGGGTGCTGGGATGGGACTCTTCATTAGGGACTGTAGTGAGAGGACAAGGGGTAATGGGTTCAAACTTAAACAGGGGAAGTTTAGACTGGATATAAGGAGGAAGTTCTTTACTTTAAGGGTGGTGAGGCAATGGAATGGGTTACCAGGGAAGCTGTGAATACTCCATCCTTGGTAGTGTTCTAGGCAAGGTCGGACAGAGCATTGGGTGACATGGTTTAGTGTGAGGTGTCCCTGCTCCTGGCAGGGGGGTTGCAACCAGATGATCTCAAGGTCCTTTCCAACCCTAACTATTCTATGATTCTATGATTTTACCCAAATAAGTTCTGTAATGTCTTCCTGTAATGTGGTTTTTAAGCAAACTAAGCAAGCTGAAACTTAAATAAGAGACAAATATGAAAGATAATCTCTGAGGTACGCACCATCATAGAATCATAGAATCATAGAATAGTTAGGGTTGGAAAGGACCTTAACATCATCTAGTTCCAACCCCCTTGCCATGGGCTGGGACACCCCCTACTAAACTATGCCACCCAAGGCTCTGTCCAACCCAGCCTTGAACACTGCCAGGGATGGAGAATTCACAACTTCCTTGGGCAACCCATTCCAGTGCCTCACCACCCTTACAGTCAAGAATTTCTTCCTCATATCCAATCTAAACTTCCCCTGTTTAAGTTTGAACCCGTCACCCCTTGTCCTCTCACTACAGTCCCTCATGAAGAGTCCCTCCCCAGCATCACTACAGATCCCATTCAGATACTGGAAGGCTGCTATGAGGTCTCCACACAGCCTTCTCCTCTCTAGGCTGAACAGACCCAACTTTCTCAGCCTATCTTCATACGGGAGGTCCTCCAGTCTCCTGGTCATCCTCGCAGCCTTCCTCTGGACTTGTTCCAACAGTTCCATGTCCTTTTGATGTTGAGGACACCAGAACTGCACACAATACTCCAAGTGAGGTCTCACAAGAGCAGAATAGAGGGGCAGGATCACCTCCCTCGACCTGCTGGTCACTCTCCTTTTGATGCCGCCCAGCATATGGTTGGCTTTCTGGGCTGTGTGCTCACACTGAAGCCAGCTCATGTTCATTTTCTCATCGACCAAAACCCCCAAATCCATCTCCACAGGGTTGCTCTGAATCTCTTCTCTGCCCAACCTGCATGTGTGCCTGGGATTGCTCCCACCCAGCTGTAAGACCTTGCACTTGGCATGGTGAAACTTCATCAGGTTGGCATCAGCCCACCTCACAAGCGTGTCAAGGTCCCTCTGGATGGCATCCCTTCCCTCCAACATATCAATTGAACCACACAGCTTGGTGTCATCAGCAAACTTGCTGAGGGCGCACTCAATCCCACTGTCCATGTCACTGACAAAGATGTTGAACAAGACCAGTCCCAGCACCGATCCCTGAGGGACACCACTCGTTACTGGTCTCCAGCTGGACATTGAGCCATTGAGCACAACTCTTTGCGTGCGGCCATGCAGCCAGTTCTTTATCCACTGAGTGGTCCACCTATCAAATTGATGTCTCTCCAACATCAGAATTAGGCTCAGTTTTTGAACTACTCAGAACGACGTAATGGGTCAGGCTCTGCCATGAATTTTCTGTTTGTGTTCGGTTTGCACTCAAAGCAAGGGGACAGAAACTACATAATACAATATTAATTGGTATGTCTTGGTTGTATGAATAAATCAGATTATTCACTCTTAATTGGACAAATTTTAAATACTCCCTTAAAGCAGCTTTCAACACATCAAGTTTCGAAAGGAACTTTAATTTTTATTTGTGTATCATTTAAGTACATTAGGGCTTTTTGTGCAAAGATTCTTGTCTCATTTTGATAGAAGTAATTCCCAATTTCAGTTTTCATTCATCCACCTCTCTGTCAGAAAAGTGTTCTACAACTTATTTTATTTATCAACTCATCAGGAAAAAGGAAGAATTTAAAAGGTCAAAGTTCCTTTTGGCCACTGGAAAAAAGTGTTCTTAAAAGAATGAAAATATTTACCTTTTCAAAGCTTACACTTTTATAATTGTGCTTCCATTTACTTTACCAGAATTATTTAAAGTTCAAAAATTAGTTATTGCAAAATTAATCTCATCTCTCTTATATTTTATCATACTGGTACATTATAGAATTACTGCACTGCACTTTTCATTTTTTTTTTTCCTGATATAGTTGTTCATGATTAAAAGTTATTGTCAAAAACTTCCGTTTAGGCTATATGGAAACTTCTGTCACTGGAACATTGCATTATCCTTTGAGTGACCCCGCAGTTTATTAAATTCTGTAGGCAAATACTGGCATGAAAACCAATTAGAAGATTGAGCCCACTCTTTATCTCTATGGCACATGAGGGGTGAATCTCAACTCTTCTGTCTGTTTTATTGTTGCTTTACTGACCTTTAGCTGCTTCATTGTAGTTCCTTTGGATAGCACAGACCATCAGCTCAGCTCACCCTCACCAAAATACTGTAGCTTTATCCAGGATCTGTTTCCGTGTTCCCCCCCCCCTCCCCCCAAAATGAAGTTTAGTGTTTAAAATGCAAAATGATATGCTGCAACAGAGCCTTTCCTCAGTCCCCAGCCCCTACGCCTCTGCCAGTCTCTCTGTGGTTACCACAGTTGCAGGGCCACACCAGGGAAAGATAGAAGGATTCAAGACTCCATTTCTGTAGGAAATTGGGTTGGATTGTATTCAAATAGTACTTTTATAATACTTCAGAACAGCCTGTGTACTGCTAGGGATAATGGTATTTGTCTGGGTGTCTATCTCTGCTGTCTATTCAGACAAGTGTTTGGATTTAGCCAGCTGTCCCTTTTGGCCAAGAGGCTTCCTATCTGGCAGGTCTCTGTCATAAAAATCCTGAAACAACTTCTCCCCACTTAATTAGGTTACTCATACAATGTGCTTTGCTCCTGGGTGGTCTTCACATCCTTCCCCTGACTTTGCACATTTATAGCGCAAACCATTGCTGGCTGACAGCAGAGTCACCAGCTGATGGCTGTTCAGCCATTCCTCCTCCCTCCCCTTGTGCCTCATTACGTCTTCTTCAACCTCTCAGCTGTCACCACCTTTCCCTGAGCTATGCCAGGGAGATGAGGAGAAAATTAACTGTGTCATTTTCATAGAACATCTTTCTACCGTTATAACCCTGGAAATGTTATCTCCATACAATTGCAGTGAGTTTGCATGGGTGCAACTTCATTTATTTAAAAAGACCTACATCTGATTGACACATGCAAGTATGTGAGGAGAATCTTGGCCTACACTTTTGTCACTGTGAGTTATTTCAAATAAGAACATTATTTACTACTCCAGTTAAATAGGAATAAATATAAATAGACATAGATTGCTGTTGTCAGTTCTCCCCGAGAATACAGAATTAATGACCTCTGACCAGACAGTCTTAGCTTCTCTCAGGTTGATTTGGTGGAGGTTTTTGGGACAATAGGGACAAAGTATTTTATTGAAGGAAAATATTTTGACTAGTTAAGCTTTAAATTTGCTACAAAACTTCAGTTACAGGTTATTTCTCAAATAATAATAAAAAACTTTTTTTTTTTGCTAGAAAACTCTTTCAGATCTGATCTGTGGAACAGCAAAAGGATTTTTCTGGTGCTTGTTGTGTTTCTGATGGGATCTGTTCAGTCCTGAAGGACTCTGAGACTGTGGAGTTCATTTGTTCCTGTGTTGCATTCAAAATCCTGATACAGGTAAAAAGGAACACATTATATGCAAAGCTTATTGTGAAGTGTAGATGAAAAGTTCACAGTCAAAACAAAGTATTACTATTAGTTGAGACCTAATTTAATGGAAAGGGAAAGAAAAAAGAAATAAAAAAGTGAATTCCTCTATAGGAAAAGTCTCAATAACAACAATACAATTGAAGTTGTTATACTCAGGTTTCCTTGTGTCTGTACCCTGCTTTTAAGTTGTGGCACCTTAGATACAATGGGTTTATGGTTTCTGGCTTTACAGCATTCATTTACAGTGAATGGCTTTACAGCAGCCCCAGTCTTTCACCAGGAGAAGTATGGCTTTGGTACCGATTTCTTCTCTCTCCATTCTCTAGGGTCCACTTCCATAATTTTGTATACTTCCTGTCCTTTTTTATTTCTGATTATGCTCAGAGGTTTCATCTCAGAAATCAGCATAATCAATTTATTTTTTTTTTGTTTTTCCTCTTTTGTGCCAAGGACAGCCCTTTGTAGTTACTCTGCATTAAGGACAGTTCCTCATATGTATTGCTGAACTCTCAATTTCAAACAAAAATACTTGAAATTTCTTATTTTACTGGCTCACCTGCCATTCTTTCTCTTACCTCTGTGTAGATTGCATTAGCTGACCTACTTATGCTTGTTTGGTCTTTGTATCTCACTGATGAAAAATTGCATTTTTACAATAAAAAAATCAAGGTAAGAATGCTACACCGAAATGTCCTGACTTCTCCAGCTATGTTCATAAAGGTGGGTTAGTATATGAAAATATACAGAAATTGGCTAGTATCTTTCACAGAGAATTGCTGCTTAGTTCATGTACTTAAAAATAAATCACAGTCTAAGTTTACTTGTAAAGCAGTGATGCATAATTAATTGCCCATGAGTGATCAGTACCTTCCAGATTAATATCAGCAATATAACAAATAAAAGATAGATATATAGTAGATATATACAAAATGTTAATAAACATTAAAAATTTCTAAGCATTTTTCTTGCAGCTAATCTCCCTTCTTCTAATCATACATGCACACGAAATGACGTGCAAGCATGTTCCCTCCCTTGTGTCTGTGCAGGGTTGCATGTGCGCTCCCTACTTTGTTTCTCCAGTTTGCACACTACACACTTTCATCTCCTGCTGGATATGTGGGTACTCCTGGTCTTGCATGTGCCCTTGCAGATTTCCACAGCCCACCGGGTCTCATGCTAGTGCAAAATACCTCACTAAGTCCCACAGGCACATCAAAGAGTGGCTCTCCACGTGTGCTTCTCATCCCCACACCCCCAGTTCTGTGCGGGTGGCTCTTGGTGTCCCATAGGAAAGCTGTGGTGCTGCACGGCAACTTTTGGCAATGTCACACAAGGCTTTGACCACTGCTGTTTCTACTCCAAGGTCTCACCTGCTGTTACAATTTTCTGTGCTTCATTTCTACTTCTTTTCCTGCCAACCCCTTCTTTGTTTCAATCACTTTGAAATTCTCTGGTTACCCTTTAATACTGCTGGTGGTCATCATCACTTTAAATGGCCAGTGTAGGGCAAATACCCTCCAGATAATTCACTGCATTTGATCCACACAGTGTCTGCATTGACATGCTAATCTTTACATGTACTCATATCTAGGCCACTCACCAGTAGTGGCCATGCAGGATGCTGTATCTTTCCATACTACAGGAAAAAAATCAAATTTGCTCTTAAATATCTTTCATGGTCCTCCAAAAAATGTTGGTACTCCTACTACAGTTCATACAAAAGTGTGTGAAATGCTGTAAACACAGAAGCAATAGCTTCGTGTCTCCAGCTTTCATACGTTATTGATTAGAGTTATGTTTATATATGACCTTCCAAATATATTCTCTTATGCCAAATACTATTACCAAATTTATCTTGTATAATTGTATTTATACTATTGCTAAATGCTCTATGTTATGTACATTTGGCTCTTAATTTTCTATAAAAATGTGTTCAATTTTTTTTTCAGGGACCAGATACATATATATATAGTCTAGACAGTAAAAATTAAAAGTATGGAATATTGAAAAGAAGGAAACATATTATATACTAAAACAAAACCATACGAAATTAAAAGATAATCTGTTTTGAATTTCAGTATTCACTTAGCATTATGTAGCATTTGCAGAATTATCAGTTCTTTTTCTTTCATGCCTGCTTTTCTTGACTGCTGATTAGTTGCCACATGCCCAGATAAAGACAGAAACTTCTAGCAGCTGAACTGGGGCTCTATGCTATGCATATTTTAGAAAAGTTTTTGCATATTAACATGCATTATTTTTTCTAGCATCTTTTAAAATGTATTCATAACCGTCATTCTGATACAATAAGGGTCTGTGAGATTTGTGTCGGAGGAATTATAAATTTTATTGGCTCTGTGAATGGCTGTTGATTATACTGAACTAAATAAGACAATGATAAGACTACCAAGCAGAGGTACACACAACAGGAAAAAGTGATAGGTACAAAGTCTTCCATTCCTTCCACAAAACTGTTTTGGTTTTTGCTGGTTTTTTTTAATGTCTCAGAAGTCCTCATCCCTTTGGATCAGAATGAAAGATTTCAGAGAAGCTGCTACTGAGCTAGTTATATAAACTAACTTTTGAAAGAAGTCAGTGATAGGTACACCACAGACTCTCTGGGCAACTTGCTCCAGGGCTTCACCACTTTCATGGCGAAAAACTACTTCCTTGTACCCAGATTCAAGTTCACATGCTGCAACTTGTGACCAGCACATTGTCTTTTCACCCTGCACATTTGGGAAGAGTTTGGCTCTGTCTGCTGTACAACCCACCTGTAGGTAGTGAAACATATGAGACAGATACATCCACAGTCTTCTCTTCTGAAGGATAAACCCAGCTCATGCAGCCTCTTCTCATATACCCCATGTCTTAGTCCCCTAGCCTTCCCCTATAGCAGTCAGCTCCTTCCAGTCAACTCCCCCCAGTTTATATAATCAGCTTCCTTAGAATAAAACTCTGCAGTTTTTCTAGACAAATGCATTACTGAATAGATCAGTTTTCCAGAATCTAGAAAGTACAGTGCGCTGATGCTGTTTAAATCTGATGTTTGAAGAGCCACAAAATATTTTCTAGCTTCTAAGAGCCACTGCTCATCCAAGAGGCAAAAAGGATTTTGCTTGTCAATTACAAATCCAAATGTTACTTTCATTTTATTATCATTATTATCAAAATTATAAGGTAGATTATTATAAAACTATCTTTCAAATTTTGCTGGGTTTTTAACTTCTCCCTCTTTGTCACCAAACAGTAATAACATAGAAGAGCTTCTGCAACTTCCATCTCACAAGATGAATTGATTCTTGCATCAAAAAATTTGTGGCAAATCAGTTTTATACCACATCAAAAAAACTATGTTGGACAAATCTTTCAAATAACTTTTTGTCTCAAAATTTTCTAGTCTGCTGTCAATACATAATGCTATCACTTCATCACTTTTTGAATATGAAAGATGTGAAGGACAGAATTATTATTGTCTTGGAGTATTTTTTTGGGGGGATATTATTTTGCATAATTTATGCAAAGTATCCTCTTAAAGAAGCAGCCTGAATTGGGAAAAAGGGCCTGCACTTTGTTGTTTAAATCCCTGTTTGCTGGGTTTTTTTTTTTCTGTGATCTCAAGAAAGTACTATATTTTTTAGAATTAGCTGTCTAAACCTACTCAGATTGTCAGAAATTGGTCATGAGGGTGTGTGTGCAAAACTTCTGACAGCATGATTAAGTACTATATTGAGATTCTCTGAGTCTTTCATTATTTTGGCCATATGTCATACTGGTGTAAATGGGAGCATAGAATTTCGAAATAGATTTTACTCTTTGCATCAGGAGAGAACACAACACTTCACTTCTTAATGGGAAAAATTTGCGTGGCTTTGAAGGATAATGAAAAAGAATTCTAAATACTTTCAGCATTCATTTTAATATGAAGTGTCTTCTCTCTGGAAAAACTTTGAATTAAAACCTCAAATTTTTTTTTTTTTTTTTTTTTTTTTTTGCTCAGTAGTTGATTTTTAATCAAGTCTGGTTTAGATTTAGAAGATTTATTGGCTTTACTCAGTTTAGAAATAATTAAGTCATATCCCTCTATTATTACCTCTGGGTTGAAAACATTCGCTTCTGCCTCCATTAGGCTTGTTCCCAATTGCTCACATCTTTCCTCACTGGCAGTAATTGTTTCATGCAGAGAGTCCAGCTGTTAAGCCATAATATTATTGTCCCAATCTATCATATTCAATGAGTTCTGGAAAGTTAAATCACTTCTGAAGCCTACCCTGAGGAGACATCTAAAGATAACTTTGCATATATAGGACAAGATGCTTTTACTGGTAAAAGTGCTGTTTGTTCTGATTTTCAGAAATCCCAAAAGCTAGTTTCATAGATATCCGACATGGGAAAATGAAACTAACCAAATCTCTTGCTTCAGTTTGTGAAAACACTAATTTTGTGTTGCAGTCATGGAAACTGATACTCTTACATATTTTATTTGCAAGAAAATGTTGTCTCTTTTATTACAGAAGGCAAATCTTTCAGGGTTTGCTGAGGCCAGTCAGCCACATTGTAATTTACTTAATTTGACTGGAGCCAAAATCAGCAATGACGACTGATTTTATGTGGCTTTGACTCCAAACTTGACATGCTTGGAATTTTTTTTTTTTTTAACTGCTTTGATATTAAAAAATGATATAATTTATTCAAATTAATATTTTTTTTCTTTCTAAAATAATTATTTTGGTGCTAATGTTGCGAGTGAAAAGTTAAAACTGATCGGATGGCCAAATTCTGATCTTGGGAAAAGTGATTCCTAAAAGTATTGAGTGTAAAATATTTTGAGAGGTTTTATATTTTAAGACATCATGACATATAAGTTATTGTTATTACCATTATTATTAAATAAGTTAAAGCAGCACTAGATTTTAACTGTAATGATGTATTATAAGTTTACAAAAATGTCATATCTTAACCTTTATAGAACTAGGAGATGACATAGTGCTCACTTAATATTCTTCTCTCACACTGTTTAAGACCTAAGGCAGCTTGTCATCTGACGTGTATTAACCAGCATGACAGAGACTATAGGGATATTTTGACACATGTCAAATCACGATAATAGCTGTATTACCCAGGCAGCACAAGGAGATGATTATGAAATTCTACTGTATGCAAACCTGTCACCATCTGGAATAGAATCTGAATTTTTACAGAAAAGTTGGGGATTTTATTTTTTAAGTACAAATGCCTCATAAAATGGTATCACCTATAACTCAGCCTACGCATACCTATACTTTAAGTATAGAATTTGAGAGTAAAGAATTTGATGACTTGCACCAATGGTACAATTGTTCAGAAAAAGGCAGAATCCTGGTTGGATGATATTCCTGAATTTACTGTGAGGAAAGAGCATACTGAACTCCTATGCCTTAGATATACTCAAATACTTGAATACTGTGTTCAGTTTGGGACCCCTTACTACAAGAATGACATCGAGGTGCTGGAGCATGTCCAAAGAAGGGCAACAAAGAAGATGAAGGGCCTAGATCACAAATCTTATGAATGAGGACTGGCTGAGGGAACTGGGGTTGTTAAGTATGGAGAAAAGGAGGCTCAGGGGAGATCTTATCACTCTCTAGAACAGGAGGTTGTAGTGAGGTGTTGGTCTCTTCTCCCAAGTGACAAGCAGTAGAACAAGAGGAAATGACCTCAAGTTTTACCAGAGGAGGTTTAGACTGAATATAAGGAAAACTTTTTTCACTAAAATGGTTGTCAAACTTTGGAACAAACTGACCAGGGGCATGGTTAATTCACCACCCTGGAGGTATCTAAAAGATGTGCAGATGTGGCACTTAAGGACATGGTTTAGTGGTGAAATTGGCAGCGTTAAGTTAATGGTTGGACTCACTATCTTAAAGGTCTTTCCAACAAAAATGATTCTATGCTTCTGTGATATTTTGATGGAATTGCATATGCATAACATTTGTAGCCCAGTTTGAAGCAAATGAAAAGACCCCCAAAACGCCACACTGGCAGCTGCTCACTTATTTAGGTGATAAATGCTGTTGTAACTGACTATTCTGATGTGTTTACTTGCAACAGGACAAATTCACCATGTTCCTACACGTAAACTAAACAAGGCCAAGGAAGACACAGGCTCAAAAGCTACTGTTGAGTCTAGAGGGCTGTTGCATGCTCAGCAAGATGTGGAGCTCTGTCTTGTTCTCAGCTGACAGCCATGCCTCAACACAGTGGAGGACATGGCCTAACAAGGGACCACACCAGTCAGTCTTCCTTCGCAGAGTTCAGCCATCCCATTAAGCAGCTGTATGGACACAAGTAAAGCCATGGCACAGCTGGCTTCAGGGGCAGAAAAATCTCCCTGGCCTGTTACATTTAATAATAACTGCTGTTTCTGTACAGCAAAACTGCCTTGTGCCGTGGCTGGTGTGAATGCAGGGGGGACAGCAAGACAACATAGCCCCATACAGCCTTCTTCTTGTTGTGTACATGCCCTGTATTCTGCACGTAACTATATTCACCTCATGCTGCAACCTTCCTGATGTCTTAGAAATATCTTAGAACACCATCAAACACTGAAGCACAAAGGCAGGCATAAAAACAGTATATGGTGAGATAGCACTGAGTCGTTTATATTAGAGATGGGTCACTTTGCTAGGAAAATGAAGAGAGAAGGGGGTAAGTGCTTGTGCAAGGGAGTGTCCTTTGCACTCTGTAGCTCAGGTCACTGACACAGCATATGCAACTCTAAGGATACATGTATGTTGTGATTGGCCTTTTCACAGCAAAGGTCTGAGTTCTCCCAAATGCCATCTAACAGATAAAAACATGATTGTACGAGCTCTAGTTATGACCTTGCCCATCATATCCCTGTTAAATGTCTTTTCAGAAGACTAAAGGGAAAAATGAGGTGTTCAGTCCTTAACATTTCTGTATATTTTTATATCAGGGGAATTTGTATTGAAAATTACAATTTTCTGTATGAATACTACCGCTTTTTCCCATACAGGTATTAATCAGACAAAGAAAGGAGAAAGAGTTGATTGCAATGTATATTTCTTTACCATATGATATAGCAGAAAGACACAGCTGAGCACATTATGCTGAGCATCCGCTGCTACATATTGTTTAGTTTCCACAAAAGTTTAATTTCCGTATGTTACCTATGGTGTCCTTATAAAAACTCCTTGGAGAAAAGGCCTCTTCTCCTGCATTATTACATTTGTATGCGGTGATAATTACTGAACTGACAGAATGGAGTGGAGATGGATTACAGCATGGGCAGGCTGGAGAGTGTCTCTAAGGTAATATCAAGTATGAGGTATTGAAGACAGATTCCTTGAGCCAGAACTAGCTGGACTTCTTATTTATGGTATTTTGCTTCTTGATTGTCACTTCAGATATTAAAACAAGGTAGCTGGTGTTTTTTCTTTTCCAGGAATGAAAAATCTCAAGAATCAGTGCCTTACTATTTTCCTGAGAATATGTAAAATGCAAGTTACTCAGAAGTATTACTTTGTCCACATTACTAAATTGAACATCACATTATTTTGTTCCAGTAATTATTATGTTAGTGTAATTTTAGCAAATATAATCTTCTGCCAAATTGCTGTTCCCCATAGTGCTTTGAAAATCCTACTTATATACAGAATGGAAAACAATTTACAATTAAAAAAATAAATTAATATTGTGGTTTAAGTCCAGTCAGCCATGCAGTTTCGCTCTCTCACTCACTCTGCTCTCTTTCTTCCCCCCACTCCCGGAGGGATGGGAAGGAGAATCAAAAGAATGCAACTCCCACAGGTTGAGATAAGAACAGTTTAGTAACTAAGGTATAACACAAACCACTGCTGCTACCACCAATAATAATAATGGCAAGGCAAATACAAGGAAAGAATACAAACGCTCACCACTATATCCCGCCCGACCAAGCAGTGCACCCCCCACCCTTCCGGGTCTCTCCTCTCTGCTTTACATTCTGGGCATGACATGCTGTGGTATGGAATAACCTCTTTGGCTAGTTTGAGTCAGGTGTCCTGTCTCTGCTTCTTCCCAGCTTCCCCTCCTCCCTGGCACAGCATGAGACTCAGAAAGCTCTTGGTCAGACCAAAACATCACTAAGCAGTAACTGAAACACTGGTGTTATCAGTGCTGTTCCCAGGCTGAAAGTCAAAAATACAGCACTGCACCAGCTACCAAGGAGGAAAAAATGACTGCTGCTGCTGAACCCATGACAATTAAGTAAGTCCATTCATTAGTAGAACTTTGGAACCATTTGTTTATGGCCAAACAGACTTGCATTTAGTCTTGGAAGTAATCACAGTAGCTAATACATAGGTGCAAATCTGGCTCAAAATAAGTAACTGCAAATACAGAATTAAAAACATTTACAAGCAATAAACTCAGAAATTATTGAGCTACTCACAAGAATAAGTGCTATCCAACTTGAATGAGTAGAAAAGTCTGGCCCCTTTAAATGTCAGCATAGCAGCAAAGAACTAAGATAACAATATAAATCAGTGAGCCATAGCCAGAATTATTAAAAGAAAATTGATTTTTTAAATCTTAGAATCATCGAATCATAGAATAGTTAGGGTTGGAAAGGACCAATCCCCCTGCCATGGGCAGGGACACCTCCCGCTAAACCATGTCATCCAAGGCTCTGTCCAAAACGCTGAAAATAAATCTTAATAGCTATGTATGCAACTGAATTTAGCAATTTTCTCCAATAGAATAAATTGATAAATCTAGTCCACTTCACTGCCAGATGTTACTGAAATTATTTTAGGATCTATAAGCCAGAGTGGTGTATGCATAATCACATGTTGTCACAAATTTGGCAGCTACTCTCGTCTTTGCTTCATTGCATCGCATGGTTCCCATTTGTCATTTAGTGTCACAAACCCTCAAGCATGAGCGATTAGAGCACTTCAGCTAACATGCTGCTACAATGGTTCAAATGAAGAGCAGAAACTCCTTTCTAAGTGTATCCTTAGAGGCAGACAAGTAAGATCACTCATAAATGCCTAACAGAGTTGATTAACAGGTGTGTTTCCAAGACTCATCTCCTCAAATTAGACCGAAAAAGTGCAAAAATGATCACATCTTTATCAGTTAAGTTAATCTATCTATTAAAACTTTCTCTTCGAATGAATATAAACACATTAAAGGATAATTATAGTACCTTTATTTCATTCTACTTTATATTTAACTTGTTATTAAAGTCTTTGGCATCTGATTAGTTTTGAACCCATTATTTACAGGACACTACACTGAAAGAAACCATCTGCAAATCAGTAGCTAAACAGACACTTTTTTAAGGCATAATTTAAAATAAAATAAAAAAAGGAAATATTTGAGTTGGCTTTAGTTTCTCTAGGGACTGTTAAAACAAAAGGCAAAGGTTTTAATGCTCTTTTTTAGAGTGTAGTTTGTACTGTGTTTGTATCTTGCTCTGCAGGGATGGCTGCAGAGTGCTGTAATAATACAGTATTTCAGCAGATGGTGAATTTTTTTTTTTTGTTTGTTTGGTTTTTTTTACTACCAATCATGTTAATACTCCTACAAACTGTATATGAGGCTATGTTAAATTTATCATGATTATGACATGTATTCTCCTTCTGTATCATTTTCAGTCGTCCTTCTCTTTTACTGTTAGACTAAACTCAAGAACAGTCATCATAAGCTTGCTCTTTTCCACTATTTTTTCCACTTGAAAGTACTTGTCAAAAATATGAGTAGCTTACTTCCCATAATTAGAAGGAAGCTAGACTTACATGCCATTCACAGCATCCTTTACATAAAAACTACTATAACTATTACCAGACTGGGTCGTTCAGCCACACTGAACATACTTAGTGATTCACTGCTGTTTCTCCTACAGCTGTGTATTTCTGGTAATTTTGAAATATCTTGTACAGTGGCACTTGTCTTTGTTCTAAATTCACTTGTATTAATCATAATTTTCCATGAATGTTCTTCCACTTATTTATTATGGTATACATAAATGTTATATTCCTTATTTCTTTTTTATTCATTTCCATAACATCTATATTAATCCATTGCTTATGATTTAAGTACAGAATAATATACTGCACAAATAAAAAAAATATAAATAAAATTAGTTAAAACAATATGACTGTGTTCAAAAGCTCATTTCTGTTTATATCAGGCAGACAAATAAATTCATGCATAACTCCATTAATGATAAAAATAACAATTATGATTCTATATGATCTTTAAAAATCAGTGAAGTTCATAATTTCTCCTCTTACGTTTGCTGTTTGCGCTGCTGAAGAGAGTCTTATACCTACCTGAGCGCTAACCTTTTTGCAGAAATCAGATGCTCTACAATTTTTCAGCGGCAAAATCTGCAAGGAAAGTGTTCATTAGGAAAAGAAGAACATATTTTAACTGAATTCTTACATAGTATGATTATACGTATTTATATAAACGTATAGATAAGTAGATATATTGTATGTGTATATTTTACTTCTGAGCTCAAACTGTTCTACAGATATTTAGAAAATAAGTAAAATATGTAAGCTATAAGGAAAGTTTGCATTTTAGAGGAAGAAATTCTTTACTGTGAGGGTGGTGAGGCACTGGAATGGGTTGCTTAGGGAAGCTGTGAATGTTCCATCACTGGTGGTGTTCAAGGCCGTGTTGGACATAGCCTTGGGTGGCATGGTTTAGTGTGAGGTGTCCCAGCCCTTGGCAGGGGGGTTGGAAGTAGATGATCTTAAGGTCCTTTCCAACCCTTACTATTCTATGATTCTGATTCTTATTCAAAATTTGGAGTTAAGATGTTGTGGAATATTAAATAGCATCTCTTCCATATACAAAGAGCTGTAACACTTTGAAGAAAGCTAGAATATTTTAGTTCATTTCTCTTAAAGAAAAATTTTATGCTCCAAGTATTTTAGTAATGCAATTACAATTTTGTATATACAAGAAATAGCATTGAATTAAATAGGAAAATAGTTAGTGGATCAACACTTAGAGGTAATTAATAGCCTCGCTACAGGGAACTTTGGAGGCCACTTGCTCATCACAAACTCATCAGCTCTAAGGGTTTTTCTAAGAGGGTGCAGATGAAGTGTAGGATATGGAACAAAGCCAAGCAAAATAAAAATCATAAACTTTAATCTAATAAATAACAAATAAAAATGTATTTTCTGAACGACACAAACTTTTTCAGTAAAAGACTCTAGGATTTCATCTGTTCATCTTCCTTGAGTATTAAGATCTCAAACATGCAAGTTCAAGGGTCATAGCTAGAGGGGACTAACAGCTAAGAAACTGCCAAGAATACCAAATGCCATGTAAAAATAATTCAATTTGCTCAGTTGCTGTGATGATCTGCAGTTCCTACCTACCCTATTTAAAGTGACAGATATTCCCTTTACTGGAGTACTCATCACATATGGTGTGTGACATCATGAAGGGCATATTTTAAGGGAATCTATGAACATAGATTCTATGATTCCATGATGTAACTTTCCTTACAAACTAGTTTTGGGTAGCTGTCATGTATTCCTTTTATGAAAGAGAGTATCTGAGAGTTTTCTTGTCACTTCCAGAGCACTGCAAACAAATCAGAAAAAATGATCCTTGCTGTCTGCTCAGCAGTAGTAAGAGGCATCTGGGGAGCTGTGTCCAATTCTGGGTTCCCCAGTCCGTGAGAGACATGGACATACTGGAATGAGGTCCAGCAAAGGGCCTTGAAGATGATAAAGGGACTGAAGCATCTGACATATGAGGAGACACTGAGAGAGCTGGGACTGTTCAGCCTGGAGAAGATTGGTATTCATACCAATCTGCATAAATACCTGATTGGGGAGCATAAAAGAGTTGGAGACAAACTCCACTTAGTGATGCCCAATGAAGGACAAGAGGCAAAGGACACCAATGGAAAAACAGAAAATTCTGTTTGAATGTAAGAATGAAACTACTGTGAAGGCAGTCAAACGCTGAAACAGATCACAAGAGAGTGATCAGCCCATCCAAGGTCCATCTCAACAAGCCCAGGGAACCACAAGAGCACAAAGGCAGGTAGGAACCCAAACGAAGAACTCAGAAGTGACACCCTGTCTGTGCCTCTCTCAAGGCTTTCCCAAGATGACCTAGCTTAAGCATCTAGGCATGAAACCCATCAGGATGAGACAACACTAGACTATGGGGTATGTTATGCAATATACGGCAAGAGCACTTTGGGGATTGTACAACACTTATTATGGGATATTTAGGGAGTAAGTAAAAGTGGGGAAAGCTATGGGTGTAAACGAACTGGGGAAGAATATGGTGAGAAGAAAATATTCCTCTGTGTGTGTTTGTGTGTACGCAAAGGTCTGTGGTGCCAGCAGCTGGAGAGCCTGGAATGAGTGAAACCATGCAACAGCCTCTGGAATGAGACCAGGAGTCAGAGGCCCTAATGTCCATTGTGCCAATTACTGGACTGAGTGTGTGTGTGCAAGTATGTGATCACTAGCAAAAATGAAGCTGGGCTAGTCAGCAAGTAGGTGAAGTACCTTGGGTGTCAGGTGTGTCACTAAAGGTGAAATAATGGTGCAGCTGGCTAGTAAGCAACCAAGGTGTCTCTGCCAGCTTCTGGAGAGTAGTGTGACTGTGCATATCTCTGTGTCCCCAGATGTAAAGGCACATGGAGAAACAAAGGATCCAAGGGCAGCTACTGGGCAGACTAAGTGGAAAGATCTACCTTGAACATATGCATATATGTATTTCCCACTAATGGTCATCCATCCTATTCAGCTAGACAGAACAGGATGAAGCTGTTGGGACTGTGTGTATGTGAGTGTGGACTGTCTGTCAATGTGGCCATCCATGTATATATGCATACGTGTTGGATGTGTGTGTTTGTGTGGGCCTTTTAGGAGTACATATTCAGGCTCACTAGTGGTTGGACCTGAAAACACAGAGCTGAGGCATATTTGCCTCCTGGGCTGCAGTATTCAGATCCCTTAACACCAAAGAGCTTTAACTGATCCTGCTCTGAAGAGGGTATTGGTTAGGTTACCTCCAGAGGTCACCTCCAGAGGTCACCTCAGCTATTCTGTGAGTCCCTGTTTCAAGAAGTTCTCTTCTACTTCATAGATAGGCAAATTTATCTTCATAAAGTGTGAAACACCTCTCAGTATAAATAGCACACCTTCCCCTGTAAGGACCTGCAAAGAGGGATTAATGAACTGTTTGGCAAATCATGATATGCAATGCTGACAGCAGAGGAGGAGTTGGGGATGATTCAGTGGAAATGGGAGAGGCAGTTTAACCTCTGTTGTGGCTTTTACCTCTTCAGGGACTTGGGAGCAGTTTAGATTTGGTGGCTTGCACTAAAGGAAGGTATCCCCTGACAGCTCCTCTTTCCTGTGGAGGTCTTGCAAGACCTGTGAAGCAAATGGCTTCTTCAGCCAGAGGGTGTGGTGCTCATGTGTGTGTCCCTGGCTTGCTAGGCAGCTGGCAGCCGTCAACGGGAATGCAACTGGGCTGGCGGTGCCAAGTCTGCTGTTGCAGTGTTAGACAACTGTTAGGGGAGAAGGGAGGCAAAACTGATGAAGTTTCACACATGCTGCCTTTTGGGAGCAGACCTAGTATGAATGACATTCTTGATGTATTGTAATGGAAAAAAAGAGAAAAAAATCAAGAAGGCAAAACTGCCTTTGTGGTACAGCGTCTTAAGAACATACATTTTGCTTTGAAGAGTGTCCTTTTTCCTCCCAAAAACCATGAAAAAAAACATTCTCTCTACATGTGGTGTGACATTATGAGGTATCATTACCACAACCTCTGAGCACCTCATTAATTTTTAACATCTTTACAAAAAAAAGTATTTATCTTCAATGCTATAAATAATTTTGTTCTATGTACATTATCCTCCCTCTAAATTTTCTTATACACTCCCACTCCCAGTAGTCATCCACACACTTCATTTGGTGATTTCCCCCGTTATTTCATTATTTCACTGCCCTCTAATACACAGCACATTTGAGTGGTATGACTTGCAGGTCTGATCTGTGATACTCACACCTATTGGAATCATAGAATAGTTAGGGTTGGAAAGGACCTTAAGATCATCTAGTTCCAACCCCCCTGCCAGGGGCAGGGACACCTCACACTAAACCATGCCACCCAAGGCTCTGTCCAACCCAGCCTTGAACACTGACAGCAATGGAGCATTTACAGCTTCCCTGGACAGCCCATTCCAGTGCCTCACCACCCTCACAGTAAAGAATTTCTTCCTCATATCCAATCTAAACTTCCCCTGTTTAAGTTTGAACCCGTTACCCCTTGTCCTCTCGCTACAGTCCCCCATGAAGAGTCCCTCCCCAGCATCCCTATAGGACCCGCTTCAGATACTGGAAGGTTGCCATGAGGTCTCCACACAGCCTTCTCTTCTCCAGGCTGAACAGACCCAACTTTCTCAGCCTATCTTCATACGGGAGGTGCTCCAGTCCCCAGATCATACTCGTAGCCCTCCTCTGGACTTGTTCCAACAGTTCCATGTCCTTTTATTGTTGAGGACACCAGAACTGCACACAATACTCCAAGGGAGGTCTCACAAGAGCAGAGTAGAGGGGCAGGGTCACCTGCTTCAACCTGCTGGTCACACTCTTTTTGATGCAGCCCAGCATACGGTTGGCTTTCTGGGCTGCGTGCACACACTGAAGCTGGCTTATGTTCTTTTTTTCATCAACCAACACCCCAAGTCCTTCTCCTCAGGGCTGCTCTGAATCTTTTCTCTGCCCAACCTGTAGCTGTGCCTGGGATTGCTAAGATCCAGGTGTAGGACCTTGCACTGTGGCTACAGAGCTGATGGACATGGATAGAGTAGTTGACGTCATCTACCTGGACTTGTGCAAAGTGTTTGACACTGTCTCATATGACTTCCTTGTCTCTAAGTTAGAGAGACGTCAATTTGATAGGTGGACCACTCAGTGGATAAAAAGCTGGCTGGATGGTTGCACGCAAAGAGTTGTGCTCAATGACTGAGTGTCCAGCTGGAGACCAGTAACAAGTGGTATCCATCAGGGATAGGTGTTGCGACCGGTCTTCTTCAACATTTTTGTCAGTGACATAGACAGTGGGATTGAGTGCGCCCTCAGCAAGTTTGCTGATGACACCAAGCTGTGTGGTTCGGTTGATGCGTTGGAGGGAAGGAATGCCATCCAGAGGGACCTTGACACGCTTGTGAGGTGGGCCAATGCCAACCTGATGAAGTTTCACCATGGCAAGTGCAAGGTCCTACACCTGCCTACAAAGGAATTAACGTTATTCAAAGCATTAATATTAAAAGTTTAATATTAGTTCTCAGTACTTTTCCCTATTGTCTAAGATTTGTCTGTTTGTGTACTTACTTTACCACAGAATTCCCCCAAAAGAAATGCGTGCTCCTGAATAATAAGTACCAAACAGACAAGAACCAGTACTAAATAGTGGATGGCTGTGGCAGAGAAAATGAAATCCAGATCTGCATTGATTCAGCAGCGCCTTTTGGTAATGCCTGAATTTTTCTTGACTCCTACTATCTCCTATGATTCTACTGTAAAGAATTTCATTAGGTTATTGACTTTACTATATCACACCTTGTTTATGTTAAATTTAGCTCTGTGTTATATAAATGAGCTGTTAGATATAACAATGAAAAATAATGGAAAAAGTTCTCTCATGTGTGTAATTCCATGTATTTCTTATTTGTGAAGATAGGTCCAAACTCTCTCCAGTGACCTCAAGATGGTAAGGAGTTTCACAGAACTAATGAAGGGAGTTCATTTTCACAGTTTTACCAAAAATACTTCCATAGAACACATAAATGCTTGCTTATAATTGCTGAGGTGACTAGCTCGAGAGAGGATGCCTTCAGCACCTGATCGAGAGGAGGCTCGTCATCCTGGAGCTTCAATTCGGAGCAGCAACAGGCACCCAGAGCGCCTCAAGTCCTCGACAGGACTTGCCCAGGAGCCGGCAGCTCAGCAGACGTGAGGAGTTGACTCAGAGGGGGCGGCGTCAGGAGGAGCAGTGGCAGCCCTGAGCGGTTAAAAACCTGACCCAGGGAGCGTGAAGACCAAGGCAGGTCGGGGCAGTTTGCGTGGACAGGCGAGTGGGACTGTGAGCGCTCGCCTTATAACCAGGGTCCGGTCTGGAAGCTCTGCTCTGGCTGCACCGGCAGAGGCCAGCGTAGGTACCCAGACAGAGCCGATGAGAGGGGAGGCTGCAGCGCAGAGCTCGGGGTGTAGAGAGCGACTGCACTGCTCTCCTGAGGGGAGGGTGCGCAATGGGCAGGGCTGCACTCGGTGCTCCCTGATGGAGGTCCTCCTGCAGCAGGTGGCTGAGCTGCGGGACACTGTTACTAGGCTGAAAGGCGTCAGGGAAGCCAAGGGGAAACAGCATTGCTTGCTCCAGGACCAGACTGTGCAGGGGCCACAAGCATCCACTGTCGCTCATGCAGGAAAGGAGGCCGCTAACCCAGGAAGCTGGGAAACAGCAACAGAAAAAACCAACAAGAAAAGGAGGAAGAGGACAATTAAAAGCAAGGGGCATCCTCCTAAATCTGTTGTCCCCACTCAGAACCGCTTTGCTGTCCTTCAGGGGGCTGATGAGGAACCACACTCCCACCAGGAACAGCCAGCTGATGTACTGGTAAAGAAGATCTCTACTGGTGCTGCCAGGAAAAAGCAGTGGGCCATATTAGTAGGGGACTCTACTCTGAAAGGAACAGATGCACCCATCTGTCGGCATGACCCAGACTCAAGGGAGGTGTGTTGCCTACCAGGAGCTCGGATCAGGGATGTTGCAGAGAAGCTGCCTGCTCTAGTCAGTCCCACTGACTATTACGCACTTCTAGTGATCCATGTGGGCGCTACCGATATAGATAGCAGTAGCCCGGAGAACATAAAGAAGGACTACAGAGCTGTGGGAGAGGTGGTTAGGGGCTCTGGAGCTCAGATTGTCTTTTCATCAATTCTCCAGGATACAGGGGAGGACCTTAAAAAGGCTGGGAGGATTGGGTAGGTTAATAAATGGTTAGAAGGGTGGTGCCATTGTCAGGGGTTTGGGTACCCTGAATATGGGACTCAATTTAGTAGGCCAGGTCTACTGGGGGCTGGTGGAGCTGGTCTGACAAAAAAAGGGAATAGTGGATTTGGCTTATATGCATCTGAAGACTTAAGATGAGAGAAGAAATGGGAGACATTATTGTGGGGATCTGCTACAGACCGCCTGACCAAGAGGACTCGGTGGGTGAAGCACTTTATAGACAGATAGGAACAGCCTCACGCTTGCAAGCCCTTGTTCTCATAGGGGACTTCAACCACCTTGATATCTGTTGGAGGGATGGTATGGCCGTATGCTGGGCTGCATCAAAAAGGAGCATGACCAGCAGGTAGAGGGAGGTGATCCTGCCCCTCTACTCTGCTCTTGTGAGACCTCACTTGGAGTATTGTGTGCAGTTCTGGTGTCCTCAACATCAAAAGGACATGGAACTGTTGGAACAAGTCCAGAGGAGGGCCATGAGGATGATCAGGGGACTGGAGCACCTCCCGTATGAAGATAGGCTGAGAAAGTTGGGGCTGTTGAGCCTGGAGAAGAGAAGGCTGCATGGAGACCTCATAGCAGCCTTCCAATATCTGAAGGGGTCCTATAGGGATGCTGGGGAGGGACTCTTCATGAGGGACTGTAGTGAGAGGACAAGGGGTAACAGGTTCAAAGTTAAACCAGGGAAGTTTAGATTGGATATGAGGAAGAAATTCTTTACTGTGAGGGTGGAGAGGCACTGGAATGGGTTGCCCAGAGAAGTTGTAAATGCTCCATCCCTGGCCGTATTCGAGACCATGTTGGCCAGAGCCTTGGGTGGCATGGTTTAGTGGGAGGTGTCCCTGCCCCTGGCAGGGAGGTTGGAACTAGATGATCTTAAGGTCCTTTCCAACCCAAACTCTTCTATGATTCTATATATGCATTTCATTACATTGTACCTATTAGAATAGAGATCTTGAAAGAAATTAACAGCTAAATTAAACAGACTTGGTATTTTGAGTATTTTTCTTCCATTGCTTCTGACTGCTATTTGCTTCATCTCTAAAGTATTGACAGCTGACAAAATTGGATGGCACTAGTTTGTCATGGTAGCACATGTCATATTTTAGGAGTGTATTTGAGGATGCAATTAATAATACCACAGAAGTTCCACTTAAGTGCTGATAAAGGACATATAGACAATTATCACAGATATAAACCTTTGCTTTGTATTAGAAACCTGCCCTTTGGTAACACAAATCTTTAGTTTAGCAGAAGCAAAAATTTCGACTGTTCTGTCAAGTTCAGCTCATTAAATTTCCACTTTGACAAAAACATAAATCTGGCAAGATTATATTTTTAGACCTGTATCATATCAAGCCAGATTCTAGCACATTTGTTTATTTTGCAGAGCAGTGGAGCAAGTTCCTCTATCCTGAGCTGTATTCTGCACCTTCAGAGCTTTGCTCTCACACCCTTTAGTGTTCTGTTTGTTCATATTTGCCCTTATGTTTAATAGAAAACAATTGAATTTGTGTCTTACACTAATGTTTCTATAAATCTGAACAACTGGAGACATCTTTTTCCACTGCTGATCTGGAAGGGTACATTTTTCTGGTGTTCTTACAAGCTTCCCTGCATACCTACGATCGGTTTTCTCTGACCACCTGGTCTAATTGTCTAGATCCCCTCTGCAGACAGTTTGAAAATGTGCCTATTGGGCACAATTAATCTCATTCTGAAACTCAAATTAATTCTAACCTAGAAGTGCCTATTTCTCTCACCTCACTAGGAAAGAAATTTAGACAACTACCTCTGAAATATTCCTCTCTAGTGGGGACATTGAAGGGCATGAACACTACTCAAAGTATTTGGCCTAATCTTTAAAGAATAGCAGGGTCCATCCTGTTGAATTATTTCCTTGGATTACTTCTGAGCTCACTATTCAACTCAATGGCAGTGGCTTGCTCTAGGCAACCATTAATGATGTCAAATACCTGTGCTACATTGGCAGTTATGGAATTATTGTGAGCTTTGAATGACATGAAGCTGGTCACCTGCAATGTAGAGCTATTTACACTGTGACATTTCAAACTTCAGCTGAAAGGAAAATCTCTTTTGTATCTGAAACTCATTTTAAATTTTAAAAGTAACATCACAGAACTTTATACTAGTGGTATCATGCAATATTCTTGAGTGGTTTTTGTGGGTGTTATTATTGTATTTAGCACGAAATGAGCTTTCAGCCAAATCTTAAGACAACATTTCTTCCTCAGCCATACCATGTATATAATATACCTTCTCTCTGCCTCCCTCAGATAACTACATCAACATCTCTACTTTTTTCAGACAACAAGACTGTAATTGACAGGGTGATACCAGCAAGACTACAAAGATCTCTGAGTAGACCATGCCTTCTAAGGCATTGATTTCTATGTTTATACCATCTTCATGTCCTTATCATCAAAACTACAGTGACAGAGCTAGAGTGTGCCATCTGATAATATTGTGACATGCTAAATGAAAAGCTGTGTCCCAGCTACATCAGACTGAAAAGAATAAAAAAAGCATATACTTTGAATTACATTCTCATTAGCTCTGTTTTCCGAGCTCTAAATTCTGCTTTTTTTTTTTTTTTAAAAATGCAGGCAACTGAGTCAATTAACATTCAGATCAATATTTACTTTCGTCCAGTGTCTCTCCAGATCAAAATTAAAGAACTTGTCTTCTATTTTTATCAATCTATCTTTTTGTCTGCCAGTGAAGATATTAATCCATTTAAATCATGACCAGAAGTAGCCTATGGCCTTTGAAACCTCACCATATTAAATGGAAGAGATGGCATAGAAGTTTTATACATGGATTACTACCACAAAAAGGTGATTTTGTATTTTTCCCCCGCAGTTTTTCCCTCTGCTTCTAGCATGCTGAGGAACCATACTAATAGTTAAAGGTGGGGATTATTTCAGTGCTTGCTGTTTGGAGTGCAGGCTGTGACATGAAAGGCTGATGAATTGTTCCCTGTGGTACTGGACGATTTTGAATTTTAGCACTCTGTGCAATTTTCTCCCTCTCAATTGACATTAGAAAATGAGGAAAATATTTAGTTTATTCTATAAAGAAAAAAGTAATGGAAACTATTCTGCTCATTTTGTACTAAATGTGGGTAAACGAGTTGATAAACCTGTGGAAACAAAAGGTAAGTGTCATTGAAATAAGAAATATTTTAAAATAATGACATTTTGAGGATTTACAATTGTTGTATTATTAAAGGATGCAGCAAAGGTGTATTATTTCATTTTGTTCATCTTTCTGTGTATCATCATCATAATGGCAGAGCAGTTATAACCCTCTTAAGAAAACTAGACAGAAGATCACCAATTTACAAAACCAGGGAACAGAAGACACAAACAACGGATGTTTCTATTTGTTTAGAGATTTATTTCAACTTCAATGTGTTATATTTTATTATATTTTCAAAATTATTATCTTATAAAGACAGGCTGAATATTGATGAACTTCAGTAGTAGGTTTTCACTGAATTGCTCATAATTATTTTATTCAATTTGACTACCAAGTTTTATATGCAATCAGATGGGAATAGTATTTCAGTATCAATCAAAGCAAACAGAATAAAAGCATGAACACACTCAAAATCTGCAGTAAACCCACACCAAGAAGTGACCATTCAATTTTAGAGTGCTTATTCTGGATGGTATTGAATGATTGCTGGACTTGTGCAAAGCGTTTGACACTGTCTCGCATGACTTCCTTGTCTCTAAGTTAGAGAGACGTCAATTTGATAGGTGGACCACTCAGTGGAATTAAGAACTGGCTTGGATGGCCGCACGCAATGAGCTGTGCTCAATGGGTCAATGTCCAGCTGGAGACCAGTAACAAGTGGTGTCCCTCAGGGATTGATGCTGGGACCAGTCTTGTTCAACATCTTTGTCAGTGACATGGACAGTGGGATGGAGTGTGCCTTCAGCAAGTTTACCGATGACACCAAGCTGTGTGGTTCAGTTGATATGTTGGAAGGAAGGAATGCCATCCAGAGGGACCTTGACACGCTTGTGAGGTGGGCTGATGCCAACCTGATGAAGTTTCGCCATGCCAAGTGCAAGGTCCTACACCTGGGTCGGAGCAATCCCAGACACAGCTACAGTTGGGCAGGGAAGAGATTCAGAGCAGCCCTGAGGAGAAGGACTTGGGGGTGTTGGTCGATGAAAAAATGAACATGAGCCAGCAGAGTGTGCTCGCAGCCCAGAAAGCCAACCATATCCTGGGCTACATCAAAAGGAGCGTGACCAGCAGGTCAAGGGAGTTGATCCTGTCCCTCTACTCTGCTCTTGGGAGACCTCCCTTGGAGTATTGTGTGCAGTTCTGGTGTCCTCAACATCAAAAGGACATGGAACTGTTGGAACAAGTCCAGAGGAGGGCTACGAGTATGATCAGGGACTGGAGCACCTCCTGTATGAAGCTAGGATGAGAAAGTTGGGTCTGTTCAGCCTAGAGAAGAGAAGGCTGTGTGGAGACCTCATAGCAGCCTTCCAGTATCTGAAGCGGGTCCTATAGGGGTGCTGGGGAGGGACTCTTCATGAGGAACTGTAGTGAGAGGACAAGGGGTAATGGGTTCAAACTTAAACAGGGGAAGTTTAGATTGGATATGAGGAAGAAATTCTTTACTGTGAGGGTGGAGAGGCACTGGAATGGGCTGTCCAGGGAAGCTGTAAGTGCTCCATTGCTGGCAGTGTTCAAGGCTGGGTTGGACAGAGCCTTGGGTGGCATGGTTTAGTGTGAGGTGTCCCAGCCCATGGCAGGGGGGTTGGAACTAGATGATCTTAAGGTCCTTCCCAACCCTAACTATTCTATAATTAAATGATTCTATGATTCAGGATTCTGAAAAACAGCATTAAACCTTGCCCAACAGTCCCTTAAGGGCTCTTGTTAAGGGCTCATGCACTAATAACAGTAGTGCAGTATTCTCCATCAAGTCTTTCAATAATGCTTGGGTGGCAGCTGAAGCAAGTCCAGGCACTAATGAGAGATTCCCAGCCTCCATGACAATAGCCTCAGTCCCAAACTTATCTGTAGCTATTAGAACAAATACAACTTAGATTTATCAGCCCTTTCTGGCTCGTAGGAGACTCAACCCTTATGGTACTGCAATGGTTCCTGTTGATTCCTGTTTAGTCAAATGTTATTCCTTATCTCAGTCCTAACACTAGTCTGGAAGACAGTAAAATATCAGAACTAAAACAACCCATCAGCCTTTCCAGTCTCAGCTCAGATCTGCAGATCAGTGTGAACGATCTTCCCCAGCTGAAAAATCTCTTAATCCTTGACACTGTATCACCACAAAACAAAGCCCTCCCTCGAGCCCTTCTCTAATTTTGTTTTGTAAATCTCTCTATCTATTTTCCTACCATTAACTGATTAGCTGCTAAAGTCAGATTTGTCATAGCCTCAAAGATTATGCTGCTTGGTAGAATCTAGATCATTAAAATTTTGTGACTAAACTGTAATCCTAATCCTGAAATTCCTGTGTTTCTGTAATCCTGATCCAGTAGTTCCTAATCTTAGAGCCAGCCTTCCTCATAAAGCCTATATGCTGAGTACCAAGGCAGCAGAAATGTCTTTTTTTGAAGCCCAAAGTGAGGAATGTGAATATTAAATGTAGGATATGTCATGCTGTGTGCCTTTTCCTTTTGTTAGCTGTTGATGTTCTTCTACTTGCTGCTCAACAATGTGACTGCTCTGATTCCCAGTAGGATGTCTAATTTATCCACTGCATTGGGACCAAATGATTCCTAGTCCTAGATGTATTTTAATGGTGAAGTATCTGCACCTTTTCATGCTGAACTATTAACGAGGAAAAGAAGAAAATATCATTACATTTAGTTATAGGTTATTGTTAAAGTGGATTTAGAATTCATTTAAAACAAGTTCCTAGTAGTATTTATGAGAAATTGCATTCAGAATAAAAATTCAATGATTTCATATAATTGTTGAGACTCCTTCCTCTTCTCCTAATAAATTAATCTTTATGTTTATTAGGATTAAAGTAATTCTTTTTCTCACTATTTTATATTGGCTAAAACTGCACTGTAAAACCTCCAATGGATTTTTCTTTGCTGTTTTTGACAGCATGAACATAACAGCAAATAGATTATGGTATAATTGATGTGTCATGGAAGTGTCACTACTTTTGCTTTAGTCGTAGTTGTTAGGTTCAAAGATGTGGCTCTGCAAGTACATAATTTTTCTGGAATTGTTCTGTGGAGTAACTGACGGCCTCCATGTGACAATACTGATACCTTTTCATGTGATCCTTGTCCCAAATTCATATCATACATAATTAATTTTCAGCACCATAAAAGTAATTCTTAGTCCTTTCATCATTGTTTCCTTTTGTGGATGGTGACACCAAGATTTTCTTACCAGAGTAGCATTGCTTCTTTATACATGGCTGATGAAGAATGTCTCTGAAGACTAGCTTCTTTCTCACATCCATTTGTTTTAAGTGATTTTTCTCCCCTGAATGTTCTATATTGAGATAATTTTCTCACTATTAAACCCCAGAAAACTTAAGGAAGAAATCAATCACTGAGATGTGATCTTCATGTTTTCTTAAGAAACTGAGAAGAGAGTAAAAAAATAACCTGAAATTATTTGAAGTAAAAAGTGGTAGGAAAGTGCTATTTCTTCCTTCAGAAATGCTGTCCAGACGAGAAATGCAAAAATTAAGAATAGGGAATAATTAAAATATATATTTATCCTAAATTTTGGGGAATATTCTACACGGAACATACAACTGAAGTGCCCATCCTCAGTTCGTGAGACTCCTCCTGTTGCTCATGTAAAGAGAAAAATAGCCTCAGAAAACAATCTGTCCATCTGTCTTAAGTATTTGCATTAGGCTAAGATAAAACACAATTAGGACATGTCATTTTGCCATCTCTATTCATGGACTTCGGGACCTTAAATTCTCAACTATTCACCTTGTCTGTGACACAGTTTGAGACAAAGAAAATAAATCCCATCAACCTAGGACTGCATATACTGATAACCACCTAGTTACCAAGAAAAACACTTTAGTTGAAACATTCTTGGCAGATACAAATTTGATGATGCAACTAAAATCTCTGCCATTAAGAAATATGGCAAGCCTTGTATTGCGTTGCATAAAACTTTCAGGGCTGGAGAAATAAAACCAGGAAAAATGGGGTAGCATTTATATAGAATAAAACCTACCAGCATCCCCTGGGGCAGAAAAAAACTAAAGTATGCTTCAGTAAAATATTTGATGATTTTGGATTCAAATTCAAAATTATAAAATATTTAGTTATGCTATCTCTAAATGGTTTGATGTCCAGCTGTCTAAAAATCTAGATCTTCCTATGCTTTTAAATGCACTGATATTCTGTCTCCAAAAGAATTAATATTTTATCCCAGTTACTAGGAAGAGAAAAAGTTCTAACAAATGAGTACTTCCGATAGGACTCTCAGTTATTTACTCTGAATCATGGCTAAGTAAGAGGATAAAAGAGAGATTGTAGTATAAAATGATTTAAGAAAGTCATTTTACTGCATAAATAAAAGGGATAATGTGTGTCAAAATTAGTATTAAAGTTTCTAAAATTGACTGGAACTCAGCTGGAATATCAGTACTTGTCAGCCCCTTCCTTGACTCAAATCAGATTATACTTAATAGATTTTCCATAAATTCAATTTTATTATTAAGAATATCTTCAAACTAAGTAGATTAAAGCATTTTACACATTTCATATATGCCAATTGAACTCTGTTTGTTCAGACTGCATTTGAAAAGACTCTTGAACATTATTGACTTTTTCTCTTGATGAAATAGAGGGATACTGCATATCTTGGTTTAACTGAAGCATCCCAGTACAAAACCCCAACAACCTGAAAAATATTTAAAAAAATCATATTTAAAGAATCTAAACTCTTTTTTCTTATCTGACTGTGTTAAAAAAGAATAGTTATAGAATTAAGAAGCATCAGCTGAATAACGTCTGAACTCCATGACAAAACAACAATTTCTAGGACTATGGATTTTGTCTAGGCTGCTTATATCTCTCTAGCTCTTTCATTAATACAAAAATTTAAAAAAATACCAATACTGTTTCTTAGAATCATAGAATACCTAGAATTGGAAAAGACCTTAAGATCATCTAGTTCCAACCACCCTGCCATGGGCAGCGACACCTCCCACTAAACCATGCCACCCAAGGCTATGTCCAACCCAGTCTTGGACTTGTTCCAACAGTTCCATGTCCTTTTGATGTTGAGGACACCAGAACTGCACACAATACTCCAAGTGAGGTCTCCCAAGAGCAGAGTAGAGGGGCAGGGTCACCTCCCTCGACCTGCTGGTCACACTCTTTTTGATGCAGCCCAGCATACGGTTGGCTTTCTGGGCTGCAAGCGCACACTGAAGCTGGTTCATGTTCATTTTCTCATCTACCAACACCTCCAAGTCCTTCTCCTCAGGGCTGCTCTGAATCTCTTCTCTGCCCAATCTGTAGCTGTGCCTGGGATTGCTCCCACCCAGCTGTACAACCTTGCACTTGGCATGGTGAAACTTCATCAGGTTGGCATCAGCCCACCTCACAAGCGTGTCAAGGTCCCTCTGGATGGCATTCCTTCCCTCCAGTGTATCAACTGAACCACACAGGTTGGTGTCATCAACAAACTTGCTGAGGGCACACTCCATCCCACTGTCCATGTCACTGACAAAGATGTTGAACAAGACTGGTCCCAGCATCAATCCCTGAGGGACACCACTTGTTACTGATCTCCAGCTGGACATTGAGCCATTGAGCACAACTCTTTGCGTGTAGCCATACAGCCAGCTCTTTATCCACAGAGTGGTCCACCTATCAAATTGATGTCTCTCCAACTTAGAGGCGAGGGTGTCATGTGAGACAGTGTCAAAAGCTTTGCACAAGTCCAGGTAGATGATGTCAACTGCTCTACCCCTGTCCATGAGTTCCATAACCCCATCATAGAAGGCCACCAAATTGGTCAGGCAGGATTTCCCCTTAGTGAAGCCATGCTGGCTGTCACCAAGCACCTTGTTGTTTTTCATATGCCTTAGCCTGCCTTCCTGGAGAATTTGTTCCAAGATTTTGCCAGGCACAGAGGTGAGACTGACTGGTCTGTAGTTCCCCAGCTCATCCATTTTCCACTTCTTGAAAGTGGGGGTTATATTTCCCTTTTTCCAGTCATTGGGAACTTCACCTGACTGCCATGATTTTTCAAAGATGATGGACAGTGGCTTAGCAACTTCATTTGTCAGCTCCTTCAGGACCCGCAGATGGATTTCATCAGGTCCCATGGACCTGTATACGTTCAGGTTCCTAAGATGGTCTCAAGCCAGATCCTCTCCTACAGTGGGCACAAGGTCTTCATTCTCACTGTCCCTGCATCTGCCTTCCAAGACTTGGGTGGTGTGGTCAGAGGATAATGCCGGTGAAGGCCAAAAGGCCAAGGCAAAGAAGTCATTAAGAACCTCATCCTTCTCCAAATCCAGGGTAGCCAGTTCTCCCGATAGCTTCTGGAGAGGGCCTACGTTGTCCCTAGTCTGTCTTTTATTTGCAATGTTCCTATAGAATCCTTTCCTGTTATCTTTCACATCCCTAGCCAAGTTTAACTCTAACTGGGCCTTAGCTTTCCTAACCTGGTCCCTAGCTTCCCGGACAACATCCCTGTATTCTTCCCAGGCCGCCTGTCCTTCCTTCCACCTTTTATAAGCCTCTTTTTTCCTTCAGATTTTCCTCAGCAGCTCCTCATCCATCCAAGGGGGTCTCCTGGCCCTCATGCTGCACTTCCTTCTAGTTGGGATGTATCGCTCCTGAGCTTGAAGCTGGGGATCCTTGAATATGAACTAACAGTCTTGGCCCCCCCTGCCCTCTAGGGCTACATCCCATGGAACATTAATAAGCAGGTTCCTGAAGAAGCCGAAGTCTGCTCTCTTGAAGTCCAGGGCAGTGAGCTTGCTGCAAGCTCTTCTCACCGTCCTGAGGATCTCGAATTCAACCATCTCATGATCACTGCAATCAAGGCTGCCCTGGAGCATCACATTTCCAACCAGCCCTTCCCTGTTGGTGAGGATGAGGTCGAGCATGGCACCTCTCCTTGTTGGCTCCTCTATTACTTGCAGAAGGAAGTTGTCTTTCACACAACTGAGGAACTTCCTGGATTGCTTGTGCCGGGCCGTACCATCCCTCCAACACATATCAGGGTGGTTGAAGTCCCCCATGAGAACAAGGGCCTACGAGCGTGAGGCTGTTCCTATCTGTCTACTGAGCGCTTCATCCACTGATTCTTCTTGGTCAGGCGGTCTGTAACAGATCCCCACAATGTCTCCCATTTCTTCTCTCATCTTAGGTCTTCAGAAGCATATAAGCCAATCAAAATCAATTCAATTAAACTATTTTAATAAGATAAGTTACAGCAGTAGAATCGTCTCAAAATTAGTTATGTCAGGGTTTATCTGCAGCAGAGGATCCATGCAAGTAAGATGTTGGTTAGGCAGGTTGCCATTCAAGCCATGACTGAATAAGAGCCTTTCTCTTATATCTAATGTTTAGTCTGACAGCATGTATGAATTTTACCAAGAACTCACCACCAGTGGCTTGGCAAACTTCCCAACAATTTTTAAACATTATACGTAGAAATTTTTATACATCTTATAATTTATAATATATAAGAACTTGAAATCTTTTTGTGGTTTTAATAATGTATTTTGTGCCTGATACAGAAGAAGGCAGCGTACCTGAAATGCAATCAAGATGTGAAGTGGTACCCATGGGTACTCCATTTGTACTGTATTTGGGCCAGAAACTTGAAAAAAAAAGCCAAAAAAACCCAAAAAACAGAGGAAAAGATCTTATAGCCTGAGAGGATTTAATTTCCAGCAGCACATTTACTGCATGTACTACAGGTTGCTTGCTCCTCTGATCAGTATTTGTTGCAGTGATTGAAGGTGAGGCATGCTGGAGGAGCTAAAGACGTTGGAAGAGTAGCTTTAATTTTTATTATTTTTTTTTTATGTTTTGTTTCTTCTCTAACTTATTGTTTCTAAAATTGTAGAATTATATTTAAAACCTTAATAAACAGCCTACCTTTTGTTTTTACTTGAAAGTGGTTTAACACTGAAGGTGTCAGGACTGACACTAGTGTATAAGATTGCGATGGCTCTGTACTACTGTGATCAAAAATATAATATCAAAATCTATGTCAGTCCAGAGCTCCACAGCTCTGCCATTGCCTTGAACAACATACTTTTGGTGATGGTCATTTAGAAGTTTCTTCTTGTAGCTTTTACCATTAGTGAAAGTATTTTTCAAATACTGGATGCTTTTGATTTTTTTAGAAAGATTACAGCTTTTGAATATTTTGGCCTGATTTAATGAATCTTGTTCTGTTGGAAGATGTGATTCAGGCGTCCATTTTGAACAAAATTCTTAACAGTGCAAAAAAGTGAGATGTATGCTTTTGATTCATTTTTCAACCTGCGTATTCTCCAAGTGATGATAAGATCATTTTTAGACATGATGTGGCTTTTAATTCAATTGCATCTTCTAAACTGGTCAACATGTTCTTCAAAACCTTTTTTTCTCCTTCAGTTAGATAAATGATACTTGAATCATATTTTCTGAGTTTCTATCTTTCCTTATTACTTTTAAGATCAGTCTAATAACATCTATTTTATTTCAGATTAATAATAAAAATCCTTCCTCTTGATCTAAAGATTGAATATAAGCCAAGCTTCTGCCTCATTTATAGGCTCATTGTTTTCCTGGTTCTTCACATTCAGCTCTGACCAGCCACTGGAAAAAGAGCTCTGTTCAGTCTTTGTGTCCAATGTTGGCTCCACAAGACTGGTGGCCAAAACCATGGACTAGCAAAGATAAAATCCACCCTGTTCAGATGAAAATTCATTGCTGGCTGTATCCTCCATAACAAATCATGGCATTCGTCATGCGAGAATATTTGACAAAATGTTACTATTCTTTCAGTTATGGAGCTCTGCATACTTGGAAATTGATGACCTGCTAAGAATGTGCTGCTGTAAAGGACTGGGAGATACACAGCATAGAGGCAGAAGTTTTTCCCATAAACTTATGAAATATCCATATGGTAGTTGAAGATAGAAGAATAATATCATTCAATGAAAGTGGAAGAGGTACTTTCAGAGTATGTGGGTTTTTTTTTTTAATTGAAGTTAATTTGGAAAAGCCACGCCTGCCCCTGAAACAGGCATTACATGGTCAGAAATATGAAGAATTTGGTAAGGACGGGGAATATTTCTAGTCACAGTATAAACAAAGACATTCTTCACAGTGTTGCACAGCATATCCATATTTATGATTTGTTAATTTGTAATTAGTTTCCAAAATAATCTTACATGTATTGTCAAGTGCATCTTTGATTTATAGTGTATACCAACTAAGCAGTCAGCTGCATAATGTGGTTTGTCTGCAGTGTTCATGCATAAATAATTACTGTCTGTAATTTTGAATTAATTTTGGAGAACACACTGTGAAAATCAGTTACTATGCAGATGAATGGTGCTTTAGTCATTCCATTTCACAAGTATTCTTACCTCTTCCAAATAATATCAGTCAAGTAATGACATATCTAATATTAACCTTCGGTAAACAAGGCATGCATAAAGTGGAGTTGTTATGGTACACAGCAGTCATGTAGGGTTCTCTAATACCAATAAACTTTACATAATTTCTCCACAGATACAGATTTGAGCTATCTTAGTAAGGATAACAAAGTTATACTGACATGCAACTGGATTACATAGATCAGGGTGTCATGGATGAGTGATTTAGATTGCTTAAAGTATCACTGTCAAAGGTATTAGCAAAACTCTTTAATATGAGTTCGTAAAAGTGAGACTTCACAAAGTTCAGTGGCAATGTTCACTCTATTACTTACCACGTGGAAGAAATGAACAAAGAAATATCGACTGAGAATTGAGGTTGAATGATTTGCACAGTGATTGAAGATACCAAAGGGCGAGGGCAACCCTCCTTGATTAGTCACAAGGTTCAGAGTGGACCCCTTAGATTCCTAAACTCCTGGTGGAGCTTAGATGTGGCTAGGTCCAGTTTTAATCTCAGGCTTGGACAAATGTTTTTGTTTAATGGAATTAGCTGCATTAATTTCGTCAGTATTAATTCAGCATGCTATCAGCAACTTAACCAAGGAACTGTTGTGAATAAGGGGTCTCTCCATCTTGGTTAAGGAAGGATCTCGTAGTCTCAGGTAAGGAACCTCAAAAGCTGAGAGGTGTCCCTGCTCAAGGGAAGGGTTGCCTGGCATGCAATTTAGAGACAAATCAAATTGGACTTGTTCAAAAATCTGTCTTTGGTAAAAGATATTTCTGTTTCAAGGAACAACCTGGAGAGGCATCCCAGCCGAAGGGGAGATCACTGCAATGCAGTCATGATGACCAGCAGAGAGAGCTCAAAGAAGGCTCACTTAGGCTGTCACTTTTATGGAACAAAGCAGTTGTCTTGTAATAAATTACATGCAATAGGAAAGGTGTGCATGAGACTCCTTGTACACACAACTTTGTTCCTTGATAAATAAGTCTTGAAAAAAACACCCATTATTCATGTGTTAATTCCATGATTGGTGTTTCAAGAGCATACACATCAATGCTCACTGAGTCATTCTGTTCCTTTGTGGGTTTCTTAGAGTTTCTGGCCCAGCTATGGCCCAGGTCTTTACCTCCTGTGGAGCCTGTACCAAACTACCAGTAGTTTGATTAAGGGATTGAGTTCATCCGTAACACAGGGCTGGGTGAGTGGTTAATAAAAGCAGAGATTAGTTTAATTTTTACATTAAAAATGTTTTGAGCTTCAAAGGAATATTTTATGTTTTTAAAAAATTGACAATTTCATATTTTATTATTGATGTTGATTACACTGTTCCCTGAACATGAACAGAAAATATAGTGGCCCATCAGGCTTTTTATAAACTACTGTAATTTTTATCTTAATCTAAACCAAGAAAATTGATTAGATTTAATGATTTTCTTGTTATTTTAGGGCTTCATATTTCACATTTGATTCTGAAATTTATCAGAAATTCATTAAAAGCATGTGAAAAAAAAAGTTGGGGGGGATGTTATTACTGTCAATAATTGCTGAAAATGCTAGCTACATTTTACAGAAACCTTCATGTTCATACACGTAAAAAATCAGTTTTGAAAATGTTTGCTATTGTAAGAGACAGTAAAGTTTGGCAAAAGCTGTCACTTACGATTTTACAAGATGATCGTCCCTGGAAGCTGTAATCAAGCATCTGTAAGTTTTTAGATGCATTTCTAACAATGAATACATTTTGCCCTAAAATTAGAGAGGCTGCTATAATTTCTAAATTTTCACATTTTACTGGAGAGCTGGAGAACTGTTATAAGATGATGGAGGCAACTTTTATTCAGCAAATAAGTAAGCTGAATTCACGAAGATTGACATTTTCGAGCAATGTATAGGTTTAGACATATAGCTAATGGATGTTTCATAGCCAAATCCCTTTTACAGTTCAAGGACTTTTTACCTGTCTTAAGACCAGCTCCACTTTTCTTATAGAGGCAACAAAAGATAACAAAAGCATACAGATTTGAAAAAATACAGAGAATAGGGCAAGCAGTTAGTGGGGGAAAAGGAAATATTTTGGTCAGAGCAAAATAATTTTCATAATAGAAAATCTGTGAGCAGAAACTGGTCTTATTCATTCATCAGGAAAATGAACATTTGCTACAGTGATAACAGCAGTAAATGCACTATTTATTACACTGCTGTACATAGAAGTGCACTCAGCACTTATCACAAAGGCCACGGAAGCCCTAGAAAGAGAACAGGTGCTCTGATGCATGACTAACTAATAGATGACTTTCATCAACTTAGGTTGTGCCCACCTGATCCCTGGATTTTTAAATGACTCAAAACCTGATCATCTTACTGAACGCAAAAGTGCAGGTCATTAAAAATTCTTTGGCTTTGAAAGCCTGGCACAATGAAGCTTTTGAAAGAGGCTGAAGAAAAGACAAATAAAATATTTGCAGAATACACCAGTTTTGAATCCACACATTTTTGACATATGTTTTCCTTCTTCCAATAATATAGTGCAGCTGACTACATCTAATCAGAAACTTATAAGGTGAATGAGACAAAACATCAGTTTGACTTCAAAGTCAATTTTATTGATTTTATGTATAAAACTTGTTCAAATAGACCTTAAATAATGCATCTTTGTATCTAATTAGGGTGTTCTATATATTTTTTTTCAAGCAGTTTTTGACGTTTGTTGTGCCAAACCCAGGCAAATATATATTAGTCATCTACTTCTGGGTTACTTCCGTAAGTAGCCTTCATAGACACTAGAAACAGGCTTCATGATGTCTTTGTAAAACAGGAGTTAGGTATTTCTAACTCTTAGATATCTAAAGCCAGGTAATATGAGGCTGTGTTATTTCTTCTAAGTGCATTTCTTTTTTGAAGTATTTAAGGCTGGCTATCAGCAGACAATATATTAAGCATAGAATTAACACCCAACAGCAACAGTTCGGAGCAGGAGAGGAAAGTATTCCTGGGTCCTAGAATTCACTTTTTAGGTTTGCTCATCACTTAACCCCAAGCATAAATTTACCAGCATCTACTTTAATATATGCAAGTTGTTTCCTTCTCTCCTGGTGCTTGGAAATGTAATTGATAATCTATACAAGGCTACATCTATATAAAAAATGTGCAATGAGAGCACAACTCTTTGACAGAGAAAAATACCAATTTATAGTTCCACCAAATTATAAATAAAGGCTGTGGTTGGCAGTGGAGGCATTACATCTCCTATAATGCCTGTGGAAACATTACATCTCATCTGTAACTCCTTGTATTATTGCAAACTTCCAGAATAATTTCTGGCAAACACTATCTGCATACCGTTATGATTTTAATGCATGTGAGAGTTTATCTTCACTTTCCTTTAAAAATCTTTTTTTTTTTTTTTTTCCTTGGGTAAAATGTATGTAGAACTGTTATAATTTTCTGTTTTGATATTTACAGCATTTCTGCTTATTAATCATCATTCCCTGCAAAACTGATGCAATGGCATGAGAACATTAAGAAATCCTAATTGTCTTCTTACAAAACCAACCAAAAAAACCCAAACCAAAACCCAACCCCTGAAACTAAACAAAAAATCCCAAACCAAAATGCTCTTGCTTGTCAGAATTTGCTATATTTGTAATTTTATTTGTGTAAACAATAATACTTAATATTAAATTGATCATCCTACCTTAAATTCTCATTCTTGAAACATAAACGCATTAAAACTTTCATCAGTTTATGTATCATAATTCTTCTTAGAAGTTTTTGCTTGTTTTTTAACCTGGACCACAGATCTGATATGTGCTGGCAATGCCCTCCATCTATGTCAGACCCAGATTAAACGATTATTTGGGCACATGCTTGTTCAGGCAACCTTCTCTCTTTCTTTTATATTGAGATTATTTAATATATTATGAGTATATTTATCTCCAAATGATAATTGACATATTTTGTGTGTGTGTCACTGAGCTGGGAATTCAGAGCTATCAAGCCCTGCTTTGAAAGGCATCTGCTTTGGTAAGGTTTGGATTTATTCTACACAGTGTTTCCCTTCACTTCACCACTATAAATATATTTAAACAAAAACAAAGTCTGAAAGAACCCAAGACCTTTGCAATGTCATTTATTCCCAGTTATATGCTGTTACAAACAATGCAAAGTCACGAAAGATCAAATTGATATAATTTTAGATGGAAGTTCAGGAACTTCCTAAAACTGAGACTAAGCCTATAATATCTACTCTGAGGTAACATCTGAGTCTCTTCTGAAATGGATTTGAGCTACCTGTCCTATAAACAGAATGATTGCTGTAACATTATTAATATATACCCTTAACAATGGTATTTTTTATTTTCAAAATACTTTATAAATATATGTCAAAAAATCTAGTATTCCTCCTAAGGAGAAACTTCTATTTGTTCTAATATTGTCCTTCCACATAGCAGAAAGGGGAGTTAGGAGAGCTGGACAAAGCTATGCCAAAACTGGCTGTCAGGCACTCTTGATGCCTCAATCAGTGTCCAAAATACTCTGCCAGAAACTTCAGGTTTAATTTAAGCTACTAAGCAAATCCTAGAAATTTACTGTTCAGGATTATCATATTGGACGAGCCTTTAACCAAGCCTTGTGAGCAATGTGCTTGCCAAGAGACTTGTTCTGTTACCTCAGGATATTAAAAAAGTTAAAATAAATACCAAGAAAGAAAAAGCAAAGTATAATGTACTATGAAGGTTATTTAATCAATATTGTTGTTCATGGGCCAAGAAATAATGGGCATTGCTGGATAAGAAACTGAATTTACTTTGTCTTATCAAAATACTTACACTGATTTCTTAATAGAACAGAAATTTTTTATAAAAGCTAATGCCTGAAAATCCCAAGAATACTAAAAAGATTGCATTGAAATGATCCAAAAATATTTTTCTTTTCTGTGGAAATATTTTTCTGCAAATGGAATCATACTGTGGTATAGATTTTAATGCCATTACAGGCAGAATGATAACTCACATGGAACTGGCCGGAAGGCTTGATGCGAAAAGTGTTAATTTGTCCAGATCTTACAGAGAAGAATGGTGATGGCCATACAGTGCACATTAACATTCATTTGAAATCAAATGCCATTTTAGTTCCAGACATGCTGATTTAATCTCTCGAAAACTATACCAGCTTTTGCTATCTTCTATGTGACTTATTCATCATCAGGAGAGGTAGTGAGAGATGATGCTTCCAGACTGGCTGAATTTGCCTACAGATTTCCATACTGTATTGCCAGTACACATGTCTGGGATCACTATTTCCCTCCTGATGAGGTGCAAGTTGAGAATCTCAGTGGTACAGATAAAGCAGCCAGTAATGAGGTCTGCACCCTCTGCCAGGGGCAGCCTTGTACAGGCAGGGACCACTTGCTCCATAGTCTATAGGTCACCACAGAATCTCTGTAGGTCAAACATACACTAAAGTGGTGGGGGCTTCATCATGTCTAAATGTAAGGAGGAATTTTGCACACAGCAGTCATAATAGTAGAACAACAGAGCCTTGCTGAGGACCATGTCAGACAGCAAAAGACCCTGGCACTGTGGCTTACTTAAAGATTGCTACAGCCATAGCATTGTGAAGTAAGTGAACATTCTACAAGTTAATCTGGATAGCTGAGTGAAGTGAAGCTCTCTCCAAGAAAACCTAACAGGTAGTCACAGTACAGTCATAGGGCCAAAGTCCTTCACTGACTGACAAAGGACACTCAGATCTCACTTTGCTTATATGGATATGGTCAAGAAAGCTAAGGCCCAGTTAAAACTGAGTTTGGCAAGGGAAGCGAGTGATAAAAGGAAGGGCTTCTACAGGTATGTAACAAACAAAAGACAGACTGGGATAATGTGGGCACTCTCCAGAAGCCATCAGGAAGACTGGCTACCCTGGATTTGGAGAAGGCTGAGGTTCTTAACGACTTCTTTGCCTCAGTTTTCACTGGTAAATGCTCTGACCACATCACCCAAGTCTTGGAAGGCAGATGCAGGGACAGTGAGGATGAGGACACTGGGCCCACTGTAGGAGAGGATCTGGCTTGAGACCATTTTAGGAACCCGAATGTGCACAAGTCCATGGGACCTGATGAAATCCATCCGTGGGTCCTGAAGGAGCTGACAAATGAAGTTGCTAAGCCACTGCCCATCATCTGTGAAAAATCATGGCAGTCAGGTGAAATTCCCAGTGACTGGAAAAAGGGAAATATAACCCCATTTTCAAGAAGTGGAAAATGGATGAGCCGGGGAACTACAGACCAGTCAGTCTCACCTCTGTGCCTGGCAAAATCTTGGAGCAGATTCTCCTGGAAGGCATACTAAGGCACATGAAAAACTACAAGGTGGTTGGTGACAGCCAGCATGGCTTCGCTAAGGGGAAATCCTGCCTGACCAATCTGGTGGCCTTCTATGATGGGGTTATGGAACTCATGGACAGGGGTAGAGCAGCTGATGTCATCTACCTGGATTTGTGCAAAGCTTTTGACACAGTACATTACACCCTCGCCTCTAAGTTGGAGAGACACCAATTTGATAGGTGGACCACACAATGGTGTCGTGGTTTAAGCCTCTATAACTCACGCAGTGACAAATGGATAAAGAACTGGCTGTATGGCTACACACAAAGAGTTGTGTTCAATGGCTCCATGTCCAATTGGAGACCAGTAATGAGTGGTGTCCCTCGGGAGTCAGTGTTGGGACCGGTCTTGTTCAGCATCTTTGTTGCTGACATGGACAGTGGGATGGAGTGCGCCCTCAGCAAGTTTGCTGATGACACGAAGCTGTGTGGTTCGGTTGATACGTTGGAGGGAAGGAATGCCATCCAGAGGGACCTTGACACGCTTGTGAGGTGGGCTGATGCCAACCTGATGAAGTTTAACCATGCCAAGTGCAAGGTCCTACACCTGGGTCGGAGCAATCCCAGGCACAGCTGCAGGTTGGGCAGAGAAGAGATTCAGAGCAGTCCAGTGGAGAAGGACTTGGGGGTGTTTGTTGATGAGAAACTTAACATGAGCCGGCTTCAGTTTGTGCTCACAGCTCAGAAAGCCAACCGTATCCTGGGCTGCATCAAAAGGAGCACGACCAGCAGGTCAAGGGAGGTGACCCTGCCCCTCTACTCTCTCTTGGGAGACCTCCCTTGGAGTATTGTGCACAGTTCTGGTGTCCTCAGCATAAAAAGGACATGGAACTGTTGGAACAAGTCCAGAGGAAGGCTGCGAGGATGATCAGGAGACTGGAGGACCTCCCATACGAGGACAGGCTGAGAAAGTTGGGTCTGTTGAGCCTGGAGAAGAGGAGGCTGCGTGGAGAACTCATGGCAGCCTTCCAGTATCTGAAGGGGGCCTAAAAGGATGCCCAAGAGGTGCTCTTTGTTAGGGACTGTAGTGATAGGACAAGGGTTTATACATTCAAGCTTAAACAGTGGATGTTCTTTCCTGTGAGGGTTGTGAGGCACTGGAACGGGTTGCCCAAAGAAGTGGCAAATGCTCTATCGCTGGCAGTGTTCAAGGCCAGGTTGGATGGAGTTTTGATTGACATGGTTTAATGTGAATTGTCCCTGCCCATTACAGAGGGGTTGAAACTAGGTGATCTTAACCATTCTATGATTCTATGATCCCTTTAATATTCATAGCTTTAAAAATCACATTAACCATGCCTTAACGCTGGCTTTCTCAGGATCAGTTTCAGCCTCAAGCTTGTAGAGATTTACCACTGCAAAGATTTCCCCAAATGGCAGAAATTGTATATCCCAGTCGTTATCATACCACGATTGGACAGATTTCAGTTTGAGAAGGTGGGTGACATCTACATCCTTCAGCTACTGCGGACTCTCATTTAACATATAACACTGAAGAGCTGCAATCATTTGTGATTAGATCCTAACCTCAGATTTGTTTATTTTGCCAGAAATGTCAGCAGTACTTAGCCTTGCACTGTGGCATCTGTTTCATGGTTTCTAAAGTCTCCAGCACAGTAGATGGTACCGCATTTTGCTGCCCACTGGATTTCAGTTGTCATTGCATCAGAGATGGAAAACAAAGATGGAAGGCAAAGAATGGCATAAACTGTCACACATTTCTGCTGGGAATTCCTCTCACTCCCTAATAGTATTTGGCCATCTTCACTGTGGAGTGGCACAACACCCATGGGGTTTCAGGGACATACACTGATTTCAAACAGTCAGAAAGCTATTTGAAGTTTTTATTAGATCAGCAGTTTCTTGAATCTTCTCTCTGTGTACCACTCATCTTCCAGGACAGAAAACTTTATTGTGCTTCCTCTAACTATGCTGAGAAAGTTTACAAAAAACTTCTACCCCACCTTATGAAGTGCAAACATAAAAATAGTGAACTGAGGGACCTGCCTTTTCCATTAAACCTATCTCAAAAGCCATATTTGACAAAACAGCAGTACTTTACTGGGGCAATATATGGTGCATCTTTGAGACCTTTCATTTTCTATGTTTTTGTATTTGAATAGATCCAATAACAAGCTTATTTTTCAAAAACACCTTTTCTATTTTTTTCTTTTCTGTTACTGTATGTTGAACAAAAAAGCATTTAGTATTTTAATGAGAATTTGCTGTCTGTTCTTCAAGCATCAAACATTTTGGGCTATTGAATTGTTCACTAACTAATGATCTGACCAGAAGACTGTGCCAAATGTGGTCTGAGAAAACCTGACATCACTAACAGGAAAGTGCTTGACTAGAACAGTATCAACAAGATCCCATCCCTGTGATCATAAATGATTGTCTGGCACTTAACCAGTTTGTTAGAAAACTTCTGCCAATTTTCAGCTCATAACGTTAGCAGCAGCGTCACTGAAGTTTTTTCTAATTGGCATAGATGTGGGACCTTTCACTAAGTCCCCACAATATATTAATGAATTTTCCACTTTGTGAAATTAATTTAATCACATTTTTTAGCTAAAACTATGGCATAGTCATTGTACTGGTACTAATAGAGATGCCTGGCAAAGCTATAAGAGAACTGTTTTGCATATCAACTGGCATTTAAGCATCTGCATTGTAAATCCAGCTATAACCCTCCCCTTCTGATTTCTTCTCCTTCTGCCTCTTTCATCATGAGCAAAGAAACTGTGCATATAAGTGTATATATAACAAAGCAATTATGTATTGGGCAACACACACTATAGATAGCTATGGCTAATGAGCTCCTAGGCTACGCATTAATATAGTCACCAATGCTGATTAGACGCTAGATAAGGATTTGCTGGCCAGAGAGCTGTCAATCAGATGGGGAAGGATCACCCTCTGCTGCTTATCAAAAGAGGCTGCTCCTTGACATTGCAGAACTGCAGTATCTGCAGATTCTCTGGTTTTTTGCTGCCTTTTTCTTAAACTTAGGGTTTTAGAAATTTTTATGTCAGAGCATTTTTTATCGTAGCCTTGAGCTGCTAATTATTACTGCCTCAACAGTTACACTTGTATCACTTCTTTTTTTTTTTTTTCCTTCAGATGCTTTCTCATCTTTTAGCAACACTTCAGAAGGATTCAGCCACATTCACAAAATTGCGATGCTCCAAATTTGATATTAGATTAGAACTGAGTTCCTGGAGTGAGGAACTCTTCTTCATGAAGCAATGTCTTTTGATCATAATTTCTTGGTGTTAGAGTCTGACATCTAGCCTAAACCCTAAGTTATACTTTTGTCTACGGTATTGTACACACCAACAGTGTCAGTTTTGCTAAGACCTGCTCTGTCAGCATGCTACAAATCAAGTTTATGGGTCAAGAAATGCTGCAGTACCTTGGAGTATCAAGACATCTGTAAACATTTTTTTGTGCAATTCAGTTTGAGACTGAATTTGCTGGCCTGATGTAGGTACAAAATATACCCTAGTTAAATGTTCTACTGCAGTAAATGAAGATCTAGTTGACATGGTTAGTGGAGCTCAGAGAGGTATTTAGCTAACCAGCCATGGAGAGGAACACACAGGTAAGTGCAGGAGAGAATGAACATTCTATTTTTTTTAACATCCGTGACTTTAAAGGTAGAGAAATTTGGTATAACATCCTTTAGAGTGGGAGAGTTTGCTAGACATTAACAATTTTTCATATTGTATGTTCCATACCTCTCAGTGAAAGCTATACCAGCTGCTCCAGGGGATGCTGAGAAAGCAAATAACAAGGGACAGGAGAGTAAAAAATTAGGAAAAACAAGTAAAGAAAGAAAACAGCCAAAACGTTACACACCAAGCCATTTCTACTTTCAAAAAGATTGCTTGATATTTTATCTTGTGTGAAACCATCTTGCAGATGTTAACTTAGTTCAGTTTTCTGGGAATGCCTCTTAAAATTACCACACACATCCATGCTCTCTGCTCTCCACAAAATGCACATTTTCTTTCCTCTTAAGTATCAAGTCTGTGTAAGAAAGTTTTATCCAAGAGAAAAACACTTAATGCAAGAGAAAAACATTTTCAGAGAAGCACAGGGAGAAAAAAGGAACTGATCAAACTTATGATCTTGAAAGACAATATTTATGACATAGTGGAAGTGATCCTGTGCTCCAGTTTCTTTATAAGCCTCTGTGAGAATATTTGATGCAAGGAAGTTCCTTTCAAGTGCTTTCTTTGTACACTTGTTATGAGCAATTAGTGAAGCCCCACAGTCGTGTGATCTGACTTATCAGTTTTTATTTTGTTCCGTCTTTGGTGAATTCAGTGGCTGCTCAGTGCTACTTTCCCTGTGATCTTCAGCTCAGATGTCTACAAATACATTTCCACTGGGTCTAATTTACTGCTCTCTCACTCCAGTTCTGTGCTGATATAACTCTATAGACCTTTCTTTTGTTAAGGGAGAACTGAAAGAAATCAGGACTTTCCACCTGAACTCATCTGACTTGAAATATTGAAGAGGAGCAAAGGGAGAATCTGAACACACTCATTTTTGGTAAAAAAGTTTTTTATAAACCAATCAGGAAAAAAAAATGCATATGTGGGTTTTATTTTTAGCAAGGAATGCTGCTAATGGAACAAAGGCTATGAACCCAGGTTTTAGGATTAAAAGTTATACTTTATGCAGAAATATTTTTGTAGTTTAGATATTTTATTTTTTTTCTCTGAGCACAATAGCTTGTTGTATTTTAAGCCCAGCAGGCAACTCAGCCACACAGCCTCTCATTCATTCCGCCCTCAACCTTCCTCCACCCCGCTCCCAGAGGGAGGGGGAGGAGAATCAAGAGAATGTAACTCCCATGGGTTGAGATAAGAACAGTCCAGTAACTAAGGTATAACACAAATCACTACTGCTACCACCAAGAATAATCATGACAAGGGAAATAACAAGGGAAGAGAATATAACTGCTCACCACCCGCCGACCAATACCCAGCCCAACCCAGCAGTGAACTAACCCTTCTGGGTAACTGCCCCCAGTTTATATACTGGGAATGACATGCTGTGGTATGGAATAGCTCTTTGGTCAGTTTGGGTCAGGTGTCCTGTCTCTGCTTCCTCCTGGCTTCCCCTTCTCCCTGGCAGAGCATGAGACTCAGAAAGTCCTTGGTCAGAATAAACATTACTGTGCAGGAACTAAAAACATTGGTGTTATCAGCACTGTTCCCAGGCCATAAGTCAAAACCACAGCACTGCACCAGCTACTAAGAAGGAGAAAAATGACTGCTACTGCTGAACCCAGGACAGAAAGTAAAGTTTGAATTCTGGTTTCTGATACATCAAAAGCTCTAATTAGTAACCCATACTGTAAAGAAATATCTTACATGTCATAACTGTTTATCAGCTTTGATAAAGATGTCAGCAGTCTCAGCTGGCTTGATTTTAATTAAACCACGTTATGTGTTTGTGGCAGAACATCTTCCCTTTCTCAAAGAAACCAGGAGAGGCGGCTGCAGATCTACTGCTGTTTTCCAGATGGTTTGAATGGAAAAGAAGGATAACATATTTCATATGGAAAATCTACTAAAAAACAAACCTCACTTACACTGACTAAGGGGTCTGTTTCATTGCTAACTAGTTCACTCAGTGAGGAAAACATTGACTATACAGAGTCTTGCATGGTGTTACCATGGTCTTTGTGGTTCTTGTGCAAGTAGTATAAATAGACACTTGGCTGTCACCTGAAATAAGTGAAGAGACAGAGGAATAGAAATAAATAGAGATTTACCAAATCATGGTGTGGAAGCAGAGATGCAATCCTTTTTCGTTTCACTGTAGGCATTGTCAATTTTTAATTTATGGTTTAGAAATACTGGTTTCTTTTATCTTGATTTATCTTTTGAAACATGGAATCCAGCAATCATATTAGATTCATTTCTTTGGAAACCTAATCAAGAAAAAATACCATGTTTAGGGAAGTTAATCATATATGTATACACATACATCTTTTACATAGTTTTATCTCATGTAAACAAACTCCCTTACTTTAATTAATGTTTTGTGGGTTTTTTTGTTAATTTGATGGATTATATACTTTGAATATGCTTGGTGTTGCAATATGCTAACATTTCATCTCATTGATAAAAGCATAATGAAAATAAGTGAAATGTAGACAGAAGTTTAGATTGGATATGAGGAAGAAATTCTTTACTGCAAAGGTGGTGAGGCACTGGAATGGGTTGCCCAGGGAAGTTGTGAATGATCCATCGCTGGCGGTGCTCAAGGCTGGATTGGACATAGCCTTGGGTGGCATGGTTTAGTGGGAGGTGTCCCTGCCCATGGCAGGGGGGTTGGAACTTGATGACCTTAAGGTCCTTTCCAACCCTAACCATTCTATGATTCTATGATTCTATATGATTAAGCTGAGTGAGTCTATTAGAATGCTGACTGCTTAAAAAAGCTCTTGGAAGTAGACAAGTACCAAATGGCACACGTGTGGATCTTTCCATATTTAAAAGGTGTCTTTCTCTAATTTTTAAAGCAACTGACTGGGTAAGTAATGTAAAATTAACATTTCTTCTGCAAAAATTAGAGTTAGAGTTAATTTGTATCAACTCCAACTGGGAGCAGAACTACAGAAATTTTATTTTTGGTATTTGTATTTGTACTAAAATACGTAAGTAATTTATAAATAATGAGAAGAGGAATGAGTGCAAGACTGGTGATATTATAAGCACACTGAGCATATTATCACTATCTTGAATCTGAAAAAAAATGGGTTTCTTTATTTATAATAATAAAAAAATAGTCTTTCAAATCAATAATGTCAAAGCAATTACTAGAGAGTATATCATGCTTTTTCCTGCACTCAAAGTTGGAAAGCAGACCTAGTTTGGAATTAAGCAAAGCAGACATTTCCTAAAGCAGCGCTGTTGCAGACAGCACTGGGCAGATTCAGAGATTCCAAACAGCTAAGAAGTTTTGGGTTTAAATTTTGGAAGGCTTGAAGGCAAAGGAAGAGATGGAGATATACTCCTTAGGTCTTTTTCTTCTGAAAATTACTTTATAGTGTGAACTTTTGAGAAGACAGAAATAGCTTCTGTAACCGAAAGACTGAAATAAACCAAAAGTACTTAAGTATATATTTTCTTCATTTTATTTTATGCAGAAATATTTTTATATTATAGATATTTTATTCTTTGATATAGCTGTTTGATATGAAACAAATAAAAAAAAATAACAAAACAAACCAAAACATGCCTTTTCAGCAGTATTACGTCTTTCTTTTTCCCCTTCTTACTATATGAACATACCATTAGAGAGCATTTGATACAAAATCCACAGTTTTAGAGGGGCTGCCAAGCTGCTGCACATGCATAGTAATGACCATAGTAATCACAAACTAAGGCTTTTTGTAGATTTTACTTTAGAAGTCCAGAAGTTTTTTACCTGTGTGTCCTGGTTTTGGCTGAGATGGAGTTAATTTTCTTCATAGTAGCTGGTGCAGTGCTGTGTTTCAGCTTTAGTCTGAGAACAATGCTGATAACACACATATGTTTTAGTTGTTGCTAAGTAGCACTTACCTTCATCAAAGACTTTTCAGTTTCCCATGCTGTGCCAGTGAGGAGGGTCACAAGAAGCTGGAAGGAAGCAGAGACAGGACACCTGATCCAAACTAGCCAAAGCAGTGCTCCGTACCACAGCATGTCATGCCCAGTATATAACCTGGGGGAGTCACTAGAGAGACCGATTGCTGCTCAGGCTGGATATTGGTCAGTGAGTGGTGTGCATCACTTCGGTTTTCTGAATTTCCATTTTTTTTAATCTATTGTTCCCTAATGTTATTGTTGATATTATTTCTATTGTCACTGTATTTTACTTTATTTCAATTATTAAGCTGTTCTTGTCTAATCCAGCAGGTTTTACATTCTTTTGATTTGCCTCCCCATCCTGCCCACAGGGTAAAAGGAGGAAGAGGTAAGCAAGTGACTGTGTGGTGCTGAATTACCAACTGGGTCTAAACCATGACAGTCCTTTTCAGCTCCCAGCACGGGGCATGAAGGTTTGATGTAATGACAGATCTGACCAGAGTGTGTCAAAACATATTCATTATAAATATTCATTGTTTTGGTTTAATAATCATTGGTCACAACATTAATTTATTTGCTCTCAGAACTGTTGCACTTGGTCTCAAAGCTGCATTATGTTACATCTTGCCTACAGTATGCATTCCCTGTTTTGGTGTTTATTGCCTTTGGGGCTTGGACTGAGGTTCCTGGTTTGTTGCACTTTATAATAATTACTTATGATACTGTCATGGGCTCAGCAGTAGCAGTCATTTTTTTCTCCTTCTTAGTAGCTGGTGCAGCACTGTGTTTTCAACTTTTGGCCTGGGAACAGTGCTGATAACACCGATGTTTATAGTTACGGCTTAGAATGTTTGGTTTGAGCAAGGACTTTCTGAGTCTCGTGCTCTGCCAGGGAGGAGGGGAAGCCGGGAAGAAGCAGAAACAGGACACTTGTCCCAAACTGATCAAAGAGGTATTCGATACTACAGTACGACATGCCCAGGATGGAAAATCTGGGGGCAGGAACCCAGAAGAGTTCAGTTCGCGGCTGGGTCGGGCTTGGTACCAGGTGGTGAGCAGTTGTATCCTCTTCCCTTGTATTTCCCTTGTCATGATTATTATTGGTGGTAGCAGTAGTGATTTGTGTTATACCTTAGTTACTAAACTGTTCTTATCTCAACCCATGAGAGTTACATTCTTTCAATTCTTCTCCCTATTCCTCCCCCCTCGGAGTGGGGGGGGGGGGGGGGGGGGGGGGGGTAAGAAAGAGGGGTGAGTGAGTGAGCAAACTGCGTGATTTACGGCTTAAACCACGACAGATACGATAGACCTGCAGGTCATGAAACTGATCCGGTATGCGTTCTCAGCATTGCCATCACCTCTATACTTTGGGAGCTAACTATACTAATGAGAACTATTAATAATCATACCTTTTTCCTTTTCTCCTGGGAGGGCCAAACTATGAAGGAGAATTTTCCCCATATCTCCCCCACTAGGCTATTTACGGCACCATTTGAGAATTTTGAGAATTTTGAGCATTCTTGGAATATTGAACCCAGCCTGGCCCTACTGGTAGAAATCAGTATGTTGTTGAATATGGTTCAGATCTTGTCTAAGATTAAACAGCTACAAGTGGCTACTCCAACCCGCATGAGAAGCACTGCAGCTTGAGGGACAAAAAGAGGGACTCAAACTCCAGTGACAAAGATTTTGTCTTCTTCGACTCCTGTGACACACACTATAGCTACTTAAATCCCAGTGGCAAGCACTATGACAACTTAAACCCCAGCAACAAGCATGGGAGCCATTTGAATCTCTACAACAAGCACTGTAGCTACTCAAATTCTGATGACCAGTACCACTGATACTCCAATTCTGGCATCAGGAGCCACAGTTATTTTTACCCCCATAACAAGCACTGCAGCCACTCAAACCTCACCGTCAAGTACAGTGGCTATTCAAACTTTGGTGACAAACACTGCAGCTGTTTTTTTTTCCTTCTTTTCACATTCCTGTAACCAATACGGTGACTGCTCAAACCCCAATAACAAGCACGCCAAACGGCTGCATGGTGCTTAGTTACCCTGGCTGGGTTTAAACCATGACACCATGACCTAGGTAATACAAACACATTTTATTTCAAGTAAAACAAGAAATCTCTCATCAATTGCAGAGAGAAGTTTCAGACAGTACCTCAAACAAATAAAATGTTTACATCTATGAGCATACTTGAGTGAGCTTCTCCTTTGTGATTAAAATATGGTAGTTGAAAGGCTGTGACCTATAAAATATGCCTTGTGTTAATTAAGAGCTTAAACATACGAAGAAAATTTTAGCAATTGAAAGGGACAAGATTGGCAGATTATTTTGATGAACAATGTGCCATTGTTTCCTTGAAGGCACACTGTATTTACAGGAAACTTTTGGCTGAAATATATTTTGTCTGCATTGCTAGTTATTCTTTTGTAATCAGCAGACTCATACTTTCAGATTAGATATAAAAACCAAGACACAAAGCCTTTATCTTCTCTTTAAGAATTTAAAGATCTATCAAAGATGCTTGAATTACACCTTGCAAAGAAAACAAATCTCTTACAAGTCCTCTACATTTTCTGAGGTTAAATTATAATATCACAGGGTAGAAGAAGGAGAGAACACGCACACAAAAAAAAAAGAAATTACACTATAACTGGGAAGGCAGTAGGTACAGATATGGGTAGCTGGCATTGCCGTAAGGAACAGGCAGTTAGAGGAATAATGATTTTGAGGAGTACAGATATGAGGAATGAGCTGCTGTTTGGGGATATTTTAGGAGTGAAGGCAAAAAAGAAAGTGTTTCATTAATATTTCTTGCAGCCAAAATTCTTTTTTCATAGAGGCATTCTTGGAAACACAACAGGTTAGTCAAAGTTTTCCAGCATTAACTTAAGCAGAGCAAAGGTGAATATCTACAGTGTACCTTTTCTGTGCATGTTGGCATCACTTTGCAGAATTATAAACTGTTGAAGCAAAGGATGGAAGTGGAAAGTTTGTCTTTCTCAATAATTCATATTACCATTACATGATTGGAGGGTGTGCATGCTAGATTCATCCATTTAAATATACATAGATTATTTCACTGCTCATTACAGATTCTGGGTGGATTGAACTATATAGGACATGAATAAAATAAAGCAGATCTTTCCTTTATATTAAAAGATGCAAGTAAGCAAAATTTCTAAACTCTGCAGTAACAGCAGAAGTTAGATGTTTTTGTAGAGCCTATTTTTTTAAATTACCTTTTCCACTTGCACTGAATTCACTGCATTTTAATTTTTTTTTATAAGACCATTAAAACTACATCATAGGAATGAATATATTTCTGTTCTACAGAAGAATATAAATATATACTTTGCATATCAGTAGGTCCAGTTAATACATCTACTTTATTAAAATCTAAATATGCCTTAGAAAGATTTATCTACTCTCTGAAACTCATTTATGTCCTTCCCCCTGTTACCACAGGATGATTTGTTCTTGTCCCTGATGTTTATTTTTCCATGTGCTATTTTTTAAAAAGCAGTGCTTCCAGCACATTTCCAGCTTTTCCTGGTTCTTTCACTGTTTTTATGCTTGCCTTTACTGAAGGACTTCAGAGCTTCTCAAGCCCATGTTATAAGAATAAAAAAAAAATGCAGCAGACTTTCATCCCAAGGTGTTTCACTTCTAATCCCATAACAAATATCAGACGTTTAATAGGTTTCAGATAAGTGGTGGGAGACAGGGAGGTCTGGTATTATATTATCCATGTGTTAAGGTAGTCAAAAAAATAAATATCCTCTTCCAATTTCTAGAGCTAGCTTTCAGCCTGACAAACCTTTCCATCTTACTTCTACAGCAGAGCAGATACTAAGTGAAGTGTTGGGTTGGTTGATTCACTTTTTCTGCCTAAAGACACCATCAAAAAAATTGCAGCTTATCAAAGTAAGCCAGTACTGTGGAGGTAATATCGACCCCTTTTAGACCATCACAATTAAATGACTGGAAGAACACAAAAAAAACTCTCTTTTTGTATTTTTCAAACATGGGCAACGTTCCACACTCACAGCTCTTTTTTTTTATTTTTTTTTTTTTTAATTCACTGAATGGATGACTGAAGGCTGATCAATATAAAACATGCCAGAGGTCCCAGAGAAACTTTTCTTCACATGAAAGTGCTTTGAAAAGTCAGAAGAAAAAGAAAAAAACAAAAAAGAAAAAAAATTCCACATAAAAAATCCCCACAAATAATCAGTGACATGAAAGAATTTTGTCAGAAATTTGTTCATATATACAGTTAATAGTTTGCATATAAAACATACTAAACAAAAATGTTTATAAAATCTGCTTAACTTTCTATTGCTTTCTTAATGTGAGATATATAAACCCTCAGAATGTGGGTTATACAAAGAGCTTTCTGAGAATTTAAGGTACATTTAAGGAAACATGAAATTGAGTAGAGTGTAATTTTTCTATTTTTTCCCCAATTTTCAATAATTCTTGCTTGTATGCTTCATTCTTTGCTACTGAGAACTTCCACTTCACTTGGAAACATATTAACACATTACCATCCACAGTGTCATGGCAATCAACGCTACAGAAAATGGAACATGACTTGAAGAGTGTCTTCACAAGCAGCATGAGACCACAGTCCAGTTTCTGCTTTTCTCTGCTGTATACTCCAGCTGCACAAATCTCTGCCTTGGGTAGCATTCAACATTTCAGCATTAAGAAACAATCAAGTCTGAGCTACAGATGCTCAAATAAGACACAGCTTGTGGGGACCAAACAAACAAAAATAATCCTGTTTTGTAAGGAACAAAGATTTCATATTTTATATCCAGTACTGCAGCCATTGTTGTGTCAAAGAACAGAGTCAACTTAAGTTCTTCAGCTCCCAGGTTCACGAAAAGAGAGATAACGTCCTGAAGACAGACATTGGAAAACCTGAACTTCACGGTATATAAAATGCATAATCTAATAGAGAAAATGTTCAATCAGTGGAGGAAATGGAAACATTTTCTTCAATGTATGTGTTTTTACAATGCCAGATGGCAATTGTCCTTTTATTCAAGCATAAAATAATTTAGCAATCAATAGACACTGAGGTGTTTAATAATGTCCTTATAGAATAAAGTTTGAATAGAAATAAAAACCTATAGATATTTTGGTAAGCATAGTCTTCATAGGCTATAGGACAATAAAATAGACCAAAGCAAAGTCTGGATAATGAAGTGCATGATGCATTCTTATTCTCACATGTAGAAGAGAAATGAGGAAGGAAAGTTAGAAAGGTATCATCCTGCTAAGGAATGCTGTATCTGCATTTCCCAATTATAAATGTCTACTTTACCTAGGAGTGCACTTTTATTCATTAATGGTATATCTCTGATTTGTGCAATTATTTCTGGAACCATCCAGCTCATGCGATGGGCTCAGGGATCGCCTGTACATTGAAGCATACTGCAGAACACACTTCCCATCTGCACAGAGACAATATTGTGTGTCACATCTATTCATCATATCTCTTGTGCACTGACACCACTTATCCAGCATCAGAAGTACAAAGTGATCTGGAATACTTCATAGAAGAGGCTTACATCACTTGCCTGGAGGAATTCTTAGGCAGCACAGATTTATTTGACGTTCAAGACGTGCAATGGCAATACAGACAACAGGTGCTGGATACTCCCAGGTAAGGTACAATGTCAAGTAAACACATCAGAGTTTTGATATTCTCCAGCAATTCCAAATAAACCATTCTTTATGCCACCACTGAAGCACCCCTAAATTACTTTGCATGCTCATCAGATTTGATGTCTTTTCCGTGTTAGGAAGTACTTTTTACATATTCGCAGTTGCTATAAACGCAGAATCATAACCTGACTTTCAGCTTCAATCACTGTTTAATTTGTATGACAGATCATTCCTATTTTGATATATTGCATTGTTTACCTTTGCCTCAGATACTCTACATGATTTTAACAACATTTTTGAAAATATAGGAAAAATAGAAGTTACAAGGTAGTCCACTAGTAGGATGGACTTCCATGATTTTCAACTCCTCCAGAGGTATCAATTGTTATAGTTACAAACTGTACCCAAACAAAACTTCCATTATATATAAATAGTATACAACTAATACAAAATAGGATCTGCATGTCTTCATACTCTCCTGACAGTAGATCAAACAAACACAGGGACATCCACGGGAGAGAAAAGACAAAAAAAAAAAAACATTGCATCACAGAATTGTGTTGCACCTGACAAGTGCATATTCTGTGTCCTAAACTGGAGGACCTTAAGCCTCATAATGAGGCTGCAAAATGTCTGGAAAAAGAGGTGAGCTCGTCTACCTGTAAACTCTGCGGCACTTAAGTTGCCCTTTTAACTTGCATTACAATTTAGAATTACATTTACAATAAAACAGAAAGCCTGTCTTTATGTTTAACATGGAAAAAAAGAAAATAAGAACTGCTTTGTCCGATAAAATCAAACCTGCCTTGAGGTTTTTTTCCTAATGAAAAGTGAATTTATAAATAGTTGTTCTTGTCTGTGCTGTGTCAGTACAATGAGTAAGTACTGTGTCAGTACCCTTTTATGAAGTACTTTAATTCTGCATTCTCTGACTGTACTCTTACAGTTACTAAAAAAAGTATACTCATTAAAGTTACATACTGAAAGATTCAGAAACCTGCCCACTATAGAAACTAAAGATTCCGGTCTACCGTGGTTTAAGCCCAGCCGTAACTCACACAGTTCGCTCACGCACTCCCCCCTCTTTCTTCCTCCCTGCTACTGGGGGGATGGGGAGGAGACTATAAAGAATGTAACTCCCACATGTTGAGATCAGAACAGCCCAGTAACTAAGGTATAACACAAACCACTGCTGCTACCATTGGGTAGTTTGGATCGGGTGTCCTGTCTCTGCTTCCTCCCAGTTCCCCTCCTCCCTGGCAGAGCAGAGACTCAGGAAGTCCTTGGTCAGAGTAAACATTACTGAGCAGCAACTAAAAACATCAGTGTTATCAGCACTGTTCCAAGGCCAAAAGTCAAAAACACAGCACTGCACCAGCTACTAAGAAGGAGAAAAAAATAACTGCTACTGCTGAACCCAGGACACAGTCACCATCAAATATTAATTTTACAGCTGAATTAAAAACAGGTGAAGGATCTCTGTTTGAAATTAGACATTTGAATAAACCAGTGCAGAAAAATGGAGGAAGAGGGAGGTAAGTAATAAAGGTCCTTCACATAAGTATTGTGGAAAAAGGAGGGTTTTCATGGAGGGAGAGCGGAATTACCATACTCCTACTAAAGTCAGTGGAATTGGGAGGGACTATTTACTTCAATCAAGATGTGTGGCAGCGTTTCTTGCTGAGAACGATCACGTGAGCAATCCAGCCCTTGGCTTAGCCCCACCTGTCTCGTGAGCTGAGGCTGTCTGAGGCTGCTGGAGGGGTTACTATAGGACGCCTTTCCAGAAGCCCGCCAGAAGTCGCAGAAGGGGACGCCCACTTGCTGACATGAAGAGAAGCTCCAGGCACTGCCACCAATCACAAGCCGTTGCTAGGATCTGACTCAGAGGCAGAACCAATCAACCGTTGTGGAATATTCTGGTGTTCTGTAACTTTTCTATAAAAGAGATGCTTGCACACAATAAATTGTTCAGCGTTCGATCACATTGGTCGGTGTCACGTTGTTCCTGATCTCCTGCAAAGATGTTCCCTTGAGTGTTGGGTGATAGAGAATTTTCCATTCATGGCCCAACTTCTAAACCTAAAATTCATCAAGAAAGTCCTCCTTAAAAAATCTGCAAACAATTTCATTTGGGTTTAAATATATCTGAAGAAAAAGGAATAAGAAAGAAGGCAACATGAGTTTATTTTAGCACTAAGTTTTCAGTTAGTAATTATCAATGCTATTTTGAACTGTTGCATATCATGTTTTATTCAATAGTTCATCTTTTTTTTTTTTTAGAGACACAATAATCCATAATATAAATGACAGCTTGGATGAATACAATGCCATCTCTTGGTTATGGATACATTTATTACAAACAAGGCTTCATCCTCTTTTTCCCAAACTATTTTGACGTTGAACACAAAATGTTGAAATAAACGGCACATGATGACCATTGAATTCTTTGTGCTTAGTACATAATTTTCTTCCCATGATTTGTACTTCACTGGGTTTATTTTGAACACAGAAAAGGAAAAGTGAGCCAGTGAAGCTAAAAAAATTTTTAGGAGAAATAATTAAGTACCCCAAAGACTTTAAACACTTGGGAATGGGTATTTGAAGGTGGCAGTCAGGCGTTCAGCATTAAAAATGATACATGTAGCTGGATGTCTACAAAAGGCTTGTCTTTTTCAGTGTCCTGGATCAGAATCTCTCTCATCATCTTTCTCATTGGTCTTTTTCCATTATCTTGCCTGTTAGTTGTGCACATGGAAAGTCATGACTGTGTCCATTATTTTTGTCATTAGTTCAATGACTCAGTGGCAGTCAGGCTAAAATCAGCTTTTCCTACAAAATTTATGATGGTAGTTTGTTTTTCTTTAGTTTTCTGGTGCTTGAAATGAAAAAAGCAAGGTAAATTTTGCTTTAGCCTGACTACCACTTTGGCTTTAGCACTGGAAAAGTACACAAACTTTGTATTTCAGAAGTCTGGATAAAAGATGACCCTGAACTATGGTACTACTAAAATGAGATGCCAATAACAGAAGGTAATTGTGAACACTACAGTAGGTAAATATATTTGAAAATATAACCCACTTATAAACTTCAAACAGTAGTCAAGTCTCAACATAAAGTTTTATAAATGTTATATATAGTTAATTATCTTTTTTTAATACAATATTTTTAATTCTACTCTTGTCCCTTAAACATTCACAGAGGCAAATAGCCTCATCTTTTTCCCCCATCATGTTCAAATCAACAGGACACCTTCTAGCTAAAGCAATGACATTTTGAACAGTATGAAAAATATTTTTCATGTCATGGCTATTTCATCTTGCCTCTAAATGGAAAAGAAACTTACGTCCAATATATAAACAAGTTACAAATCACAGGCAGAACAGCCATTAATATTCAGCATTCTAACTGGATGTCTTAAATGCTGTTAGGTCAAGAAAGGCTGCAGTCTAGTAAAATTAGGGTAACATTAAATGAGTCATAAATTGTTCCTATAATTGAAAAGGTAGAGGAACAAGAATAAAAGCTCTTGTTCTAATTTCTAATTCAATGTTCCTCGTGATCTTTCTAAATGAATGTGATGCCATTAAAAGACTTAACTTGTAGCTCAGCTACAGTTAGAAATTTTCTGCTGTTAGGACTGTAAGTAAACCAGTGACGATTACTTTGGATGATACTACGTTATATTCTTACTCATCATGACAACACAGTGATCTGCTAGGAGCTTTTCTAGGTAGAATACTAGAAATGGTTTGAGCTCCTTATCCTTCTGCTTAAAAGTCAGTCTTCCTTCCCTGCATATGGAGAAAAGTTAGTCCTTCTGAACGGAGTCAATTACTTATTTGTTTCACCTCCAGCTTTACCTATCTTTCCAAGCACAAAGAGAGAGAATGCTTAAATTTGGCCAGACAAGTATGTATTCTGGCTTGACTTTCACCTTTGATAGCCTAATGGAGAGTGCACTGAGCATAAATCCAAAATTATGGGCTATATTACCCAGTTAGATGTCTACAACATTTGTTTAAAGCAGTAGAAAAGCAAACTGATGAAGTCTTCAATCAGCACAAATAAAAAAATCTTAAGAGTACCTGATCATAAAGATCTGATTTTATTTTGCTTTTGTTCCATACAGAAGGAAGGTTATAAACCAGCATCTTACAGTGTACTTGAACAAAAGTCATTCCAAGCAAGAACTCTTTATTAACATCTTTATTATGTCAGACTTGAACAATTGCAGCAAGTTCAACAGACAAAACACAAGTGTCCCAGATGCTTCTACATTTCAGTGTCTCAGAAGAATGCTACATTTTATGCCAGTATAAAGAAAAAAGGAGATGATAATGTATGCTGCTATTTGAAATAAATGAGAACTGTCTCTGCTGAAGCCAAGGACCAGAGTAAGTTTCCAGAAGAATGCTCATGCTTGTAACAATGCGACAGATATAGTTCCACAGGGAAAAAAACCACAACCCACCAGCCAACCAAAACAAAACAGGTAGAGCACCTATTTCTTGTCTTTAGCAAATGTTGTGTAATATTCTGCCCTTTTCTGACTCTCACTTGCCTCTCTTTAGCACCCCTGCTTTAAACTTGGTAGACGAAGATTGTAAGGACACTGATTTTCGAAAAGTTGAAGCCTCTCATTTAACTATGTCAAGGAGAGATGCCTGGTAAATATGCAGAGTGTTACAGCAATATTTCTGCTATACTTAAACTGCATTTTCTAAAATTCAAGCACTTGACTTCTGCCACATCTCATGAGAAATGAGGAGCAAGTTACTTTGAAAAACACATCTCCATGACAGAAATCCCTGTACATTGAATGAAAACACCTAGTTTGATTTTTTTTTTTTTTGCGTGCCAGGTTTTTCTCTATGATTCTAATCATCCCCTGTCTGATCTTAGTTGCTTAGAGTAATAGCAGATTATGTAACGCACAGGTTATTCCTGTGGCAGCTAAAGCTGACAATCAAAAATAAAAGCTGCATTAAAATTCAGATTTTCATTCCCAGTCTACACAAGAGCAAAATGTACCCTGTAAACACATGAAAAAAAGGTGGCAGGCAACTATGACAAGAGCTGAGTAGCTCAAAGTGTCATGCTAATCTCATTGAACCTGTGTTGTGCCTACATGTCGTAGGTCTCCTGCTACTTGCACTTTATCCATGTTTTGGTAGATGATCCTTTAAGAAAGTTCCTGAGAGCCCATATTCTGCTTTAAGCTTGGGTTGTTTTTTTGGTTTATAAGTAGCATTAAACAGAACGCTGACTCCAGCAACGAGTTGAGGCTTAAAAGTACATGCCTTTTCCTGGATGTTAGATGCAAAGTGGGAATGTAAAGGTTATGTGATTTGCCTGCTTGCAACTCTCCCTGACTGCTGGACCACAATGAAGAAAGACAACCCAGAGCTCTGCTCTCACAAGCACTACCAAAATTTTACACAGATGTATGAGGCACTGAAATACATTTCTTCTTTTATTTATTAACATGAAGATTCAAGGTGAAGGCAACTTCCACTCCTGGGCTCCCTTTGCTAAATATTTATGGTAACAAAAAGTTGTCCCAGCTTGCTGCAGCAGCAACTGTATGCTCCTCTCCCACACAGATAACTGCAAGCTATGGGGCAAAAGCAAAGTGCCTTCTAGTCACATTTGTTTGGTAGTTGGTGGTGTTAGTTACCCTGAGCTCTCTCAGGGGTTGGAAAGGGATGAACATCGCCTTTTCCTCAGTACAGCCATGACCTATTAGCTCACCCCACAGCAAAATACAGTGATACACTAAGATCCGTCAACCTCATGAAGCATGTGGGGGTGAAAGCCTCACTTCATCAGCAGCGGCACCTGGCAGGGACAAATAACTCCTAAGCAAGCATCAAAGCACTTCCAGCAGAGGCACATCCAGCATGAACTGCTGCTCCCACTTAAATCATTGATTTGAAGCGATGGCTGCCATCCTGTACTGAGAATTGTACAAATGAGCAATGTGCCCTTCTGCTGAACCTTATTGATCTGCATGAGTCTTAGGACAGACACAACTGTGCATTTGAATAGACTACAAGGCAGAGCTGAGGCTTCATAAGCAAAAATCAATTTGCTATATTTATTAAATAAAATTAAAGAAAAAAGAAAGGACATAAACTCCTACATTTCAAGCTCTAAACCAATCTCAAGTAATAAGGTTTAGAATGAAAACCACTTTACACCTGCATGCTGGGGTTTCTGGCATGTTCTTCTGCAGTGTTTGCTACATATCACCAGCAGGAGTAAAAGCACCCTACTAGCCCTGACCTAAATCCAGCAATTCCAATCTTCATAGAGGAATGTAGCATTCGGTACAGTTGAAGCTGACATTTTTTAAACACACCCAGAATGAAAGTAAGCAATATTTATGCACAGAAAGAAAAGAAATAGCCCCTCATTCAATATTTTGATAAATACATACATTTTTAAAAAGTGTTTAATGTGGACACAAAAGTAGAAACTGCTCCTGTAAGAGGGCCGGGATCTTAATAACATGTCTCCTCCAAGAAATTAAACTTCTTACAGATGATTTCATGTTGTGTTTTTTTTTTCTGTTTCTATAGTAAAGCATTAGTCTAGCAGCCAGGTATTCCTCTGTGCTCTTCTGTTCAGTTAGAGAAAGGTCAATCCAAAATAAGAATACATTAAGTTTATAAAGGCTGACAAGAAGACAGTAGGGGATGGCATGAATGCAGTCATATTAATTCGGGGTAATACTTTTCTGCACATTAGCAATGCAGCTGTTGTGCTCAGAATGAGAATTAAAATAAAAACTGTGAACTTACAGCAGCAAAAATGAAAAAGTACATCCAATGGTGGACAAGGAAAGCATAAATGTAGGGTACTGCAGCAGCACTCTAATGTTACCAAAAGTAACTGAAGGAAAACAGTTGTTAGTATCACAAGTAATAGAGTACAACTGTGACTCTGGAGGAAGGCATGTTTCCCTGCAGTTTTCTAAAGAGAGCGTTGATTCCCTCACTGATGTGCTTTTGTTCTCCCTTGCACATTCATTCTTCGCTGTCTCATTTCCCCTTAGGGGGCTGTCATTCCTAGTATTGCACATCCACTCTTTTTCAGTTCCTGGTCAGCTATAACCACTGAAGTAAAACACAAGCAAGATAATTGTCAGAACTGCCCCTGTGATTATTACTTTTTGGTTTTGACAAGTTGTTGAAAACAACATGAGAAAGAAATGCCTTTTCTCATTGCTTGTACCTGTGTGAATGTTCTGATCCTGTCAGCAGCTTCTTTTATTTCAACAAGACAGGCAGCTACTGTCAGCCTATTTGGGATTCAGTCACTTCAAGAAGGAAAGGGAGAGGCACAAGCCTCCAGACTGTATTCTGCTAAACAGCTGAGAAGTTGTGGTCTTTTACATCTACAAACTGCATCTGTGTTTTGAGATGTCACTGACAAAGTAAAAAATAAAAGAATTTATTTTTTTAGTCCAATATCATGTTTCCTGCATTGACCACACTGGATGCTTATGGGAAGACTATGAGAATAGAATCATAGAATCATAGAATAGTTAGGGTTGGAAAGGACCTTAAAATCATCTAGTTCCAACCCCCCTGCCATGGGCAGGGACACCTCACACTAAACCCTGCCACCCAAGGCTATGTCCAATCCAGCCTTGAACACCGCCAGCGATGGAGCATTCATAACTTCCCTGGGTAACCCATTCCAGTGCCTCACCACCCTTACAGTCAAGAATTTCTTCCTCATATCCAATCTAAGCTTCCCCTGTTTAAGTTTGAACCCGTCACCCCTTGTCCTCTCACTACAGTTCCTCATGAAGGGTCCCTCCCCAGCATCCCTATAGGCCCCCTTCAGGTACTTTCTATATCTTGAGTCCATGAGTTCCACCATTAACTGCATTATACGGAAAAGTACTGTTTCTAGTGTACTTAAACTATTGCCTTGCAATGTCTTGTTTTCCCTCTGCTTATTTCTTAAGGAGAAAAAAAAATAAAGAAAGTAGTTTCTGCCTTATCTTCCCTATACCTCTCACAACAATGAACTTCTGGTTTTTCCTCATTCGCCTGTCTCTTTTCCAAGCTTTATTTAGTTTTCCTCATACCACCATCACATATTTTCCTTCTAAGTCTTTTCAAGTTCTATTATAAAAATTTTGAAGTAAGAACTGCACGTAACAGTCATGACATCAACTAATATAACATATTTGATTTGTTACCTCCTCCTTTCCAAATAACTCCTATCAGTCTCTTTTCCTGTTTGACCAACACTGAACATCAAGCTGATCTTTTCACTTCTCATTATGATTCCAAGGTTTCTTTCCTAAGTGTTGAAAACAGGTGTTGCCATTCTCATTTGTCATGTGCTGAAGTGGTGGGTTTATCCCATGTGTTTAACTTGATAACTTTGAATTTTACATGTTACTTTATTTTATAATTAGTCAGTAATATGAGATTTCTCTGCAACTTTTTATGGTACCAAGGACCTGTTGTGAAGTTGCTGAAGGCAGCAGAACTAGGCGGATTACATTTTTAAAACATTCTTTACTGATCATTACAGTTATTATCTGAATGCTGGCAGAGGAAGGACAATGCAGCTTGGCCCGGCTCTACTCACATATATTACAGTAGGAGTGTTCACACCATGAGTGAATGCATATGCAGCATTTGAACAAAGGTAGCATCATTTCACTTGGAAAGATGAAATATAGTTTAGCATAATGTGCTTAAGAGTCTTATAGAGTACTGTAAGTAAAAGAAAAGGCAAGAGCCTGAGAACCCTGTTCTGCTTATAAGTGTAATGGGAAGGAAATATTTCATAATGCTTCCAGTAGTGATACTAGAATATGAATATTCTTAAGAATTCATGTAGCACAAATCTACTGGCTATAGCAATCTGCAAGGTAGATACTTTGTGTTTAACTAAGGAACAGGGTCCAGGAAAGAGGTTCTGATTCCTCGAGCTAAAGGTGAGAAAAACTGCTTGAGAATGTGGACACCAAGTCATTTAATGAAGAGACATAAATGAGTACAGAATCTACAGACTTTTTTTAATAGAGAAGGTCATGCTTTTGCACAGAAATAACCTTCTGCTGTGCACATGGAAGTCATCAAAAGGATGGACAAAAATGCTTGATACAAGTAATGACAAATAAACTTAAATCTGAACTATGGAGTTGGAGAATACCCTACAGAAATATATGTTCTATAACAACTAAAAAGTTACAGTCAAAACCTGGTAATAGAAAATGGTGTGCAATAGGAGAGGAGGAAGTAGAGGATTTCATTACATGAATCATTAAGATGTTAAGAGCATCTGAACACAGGCACGGATGTCTTGGAAACTGGTAGGAGGTAATTTGAAATAATCTGTGATAGTTTACTTCCAGATGGCTTTTTTCACATACCAGGATATTTTGACCTCTTTAGCTACAAACATAATCGTACATACAGGCTTCAGCTTATTCAGGTAATTTCAAAAGCAGCAACATCCTAAGATTTAGATATTCAGTGGTTTGAGTCTAAAGATAGATCTCTATAACTCCTTTTATAAACCACGCATCTCAACTCCAGGTACCATGCACTTGGTAAATCTTTCTTGATGTAGTCGTGCTTAACAGTCATTTCTCTGGCCACACCTATAGCATATACATTTGTTGATAACACATTTAAACTACAAGCATCTTGATTTTCTTTGTTTCAGCCCTTATTTATTCAAGTATGCCCATAAATTCAGTGTTTAACTTCCATGCAAATATCACAGCCTGAAGCTTTCTACTTCCACACATTCAGGCCCATCCCAATAGCTGAACCAGCAAATGGTCATATAGCAGGCAATTTTAAAACAACCCAGGAAGTTTTTTACCCAGAAATAAAAAATTGCTACTTGTATAAATGAGTGTCATATTTTACCTTATGTTTATGGAAAAAGAAGTTTGCAATTACAGCTGATGTCACTAGAAAACTTAAAAAAGAAACAACAAAACAAACCCCAAAACCCCAAAAAACCCTCCACAAAAAAAACCCAAACAAATCCAAAAAAAACACCCCACAGAACCCAACTATCATTTTGCATTTTACTTGTATAAAGTACACATCTAAATAAAATTTAGGTAGAATTAAGTATGGAAATCAAAGTAAGAGAGTCATTAAATACATAAAGAGCAGACACTGAGTCTTTAACATCAACAATTTCACTTCACAGACCCATAGGAAACCGCTGAGATACTCTGCTCTAACACTGTTTGCTGCATACCGCTTCAAAGTTTTTGAAGGACTGCACCTGGTAGGCACTGATAATTCTGAGTGTGGGACAAAGCAGAACAGACACAACCATTGGCAGTGAAATGCAGGCCAGAGAGAAAAGTTTTGTAAAACCTGCTTTCCACATAACAGCTCATAGCTTGTAATTGCAAGTCCCATTAAAAGTGGAGGAAGGCAACCTGTGCCTCCATCCTGGTATGAACAGACTGGGGGATTTGATGGAGATATGGTGGTGTTCAGGCAGGTATCAGAGAGTAAGAAACTGCAGAGGAGTGTGGAGGAGAGCCTATAAGATTGTATGCTTCAGGAAGAATGAGATCCTAGTTCTGGATATAGACAGATTTAGAAAACTGACCACAGCAAAATTCTGGAGCAGTGACAACCTTCTGGTAGGATGCTGCCAGAGTTCAAAACTCCTGTACAATTAGGGCTTATCACCATTTCAAGCAGTTAAAGAGGACTGCAACATCAAAAAACTCCACACATACCCAGCTACATACAAATAAAAAATAACTTTTTAAAGTGACTTTGGCAATAGTTTTTCTTCACAGCCATTTTTTTTACAACCATTTTCACTAGTATATATATTTTGTATGTATACAAAACTTGTTACAGAGAGCCTGTTATAGTCTCTTAAGGAAAAGCATAAGTGTTTAAAGAAGTGTACAGTAAAAAAACAAGATTTCTGATACGGTTTACAGAAGTACTTGCTTCAGACGGGGATCATTCTTGCAAAAAATTATGTAGCTGACATCTGGTCTACAGCATAATTTGACAAGTCAGTGCAAGACTCAGGAGAGAGAGAAAGCATAAGTACATATGCTGCTAGCATGCAGGATTGGGTAGTGAAAGAAGGTAAAACGAAACAGCTGAAGCAGAGGCAGAGACATAAAATTAAAAAGCAACAGGACATATTGATTTACATAGGAGTATGGGAAGCTCTGTCACTGTCCCCATACAGTGTATTTGCAGACATTGCACTAACATGGCCCCAGTCTGATGGGAACGCTGACAGGCATACCCCTCAAAGAAGGCTGGTACTCCGTGGAATTTGGACAGAAGAGGGAGAAGAGGAAATATGTTTGTGGAAAGTCCAAGCATATGTGTTAGACTAATTACTGAACATTGGATATAGAATTAAGTCCAGGTTGAAACACAATTTTTAGTAAGTAAAAAGGCATCACACGAAGTTAAATACAGGTTTAGGATTTTGTAGATTTTTTTCAAAGCAAGAAAACTGGACTCATACAAAAAAATAGGAAGTGAAACAGCTGGAAATATCTTAACCAGACTGACAAGAATTATTATGATGACCAGAGCAAGAAAGCTTTAGTAAGAAACTTTTATGAACTGTCACCACAATTGTTTCTGAAAATAATGCTGGCACAAGAGTTTGAAACTCCTAATGGCCATAAGTGTGAACAAAGGAGCAATAAGCCTGCAGTGTGTACACAGAGGTATCAGTACACATGTCTGTTTGGAACTTCTATTGCACAATCCAAGGAACACATTTCTATTCCTCAATGTTTGGATATGTTGAGATTTCTTGTAAGGAAGAAGGGCAGGGTAGGAAAGACTGCATGTGTATGGCAAGATTCATTTACAACGTACCATCACCTTGACAATCATTTTATTTTGAAAAGTATTTTAAAAACTGTTTGCTACTGGAAACCCTTGAAAGCTTCGTCAAGACCCTACTGAAAGTATGAATTACGCATAACACTAGTATATAATCATAGAATCATAGAATAGTTAGGGTTGGAAAGGAACATAAGATCATCTAGTTCCAACCCCCCTGCCAGGGGCAGGGACACCACACTAAACCTTGCCACCCAAGGCTATGTCCAACCCAGCCTTGAACACCACCAGCAATGGAGCATTCACAACTTCCCTGGGCAACCCATTCCAGTGCCTCACCACCCTTACAGTAAAGAATTTCTTCCTCATATCCGATCTAAACTTCCCCTGTTTAAGTTTGAACCTGTTACTCCTTGTCTTCTCACTACAGTCCCTCATGAAGAGTCCCTCCCCAGCATCCCTATAGGACCCCTTAAGATATTGGAAGGATGCTATGAGGTCTCCACGCAGCCTTCTGTTCTCCAGGCTCAACAGACCCAACTTTCTCAGCCTGTCCTCTTATGGGAGGTGCTCCAGCTCCCTGATCATCCTCGTGGCCCTCCTCTGGACTAGTTCCAACCGTTCCATGTCCTTTTGATGTTGAGGACACCAGAACTGCACACAATACTCCAAGGGAGGTCTCACAAGAGCCGAGGAGAGGGGCAGGATCACCGCCCTCAACCTGCTGGTCACGCTTCTTTTGATGCAGCCCAGCATATGATTGGCTTTCTGGGCTGCAAGCGCACACTGAAGCCAGATCATGTTCATTTTTTCATCGACCAGCACCCCCAACTCCTTCCCTGCAGGGCTGCTCTGAATCTCTTCCCTGCCCAACCTGCATGTGTGCCTGGGATTACTCCCACCCAGCTGTACAACCTTGCACTTGTCATGGTTAAACTTCATCAGGTTGGCATCAGCCCACCTCACAAGCATGTCAAGGTCCCTCTGGATGGCATTCCTTCCCTCCAACGTATCAACCGAATGACAGCTTGTTGCCATCGCCAAACTTGCTGAGGGCACACTCAATCCCACTGTCCATGTCACTGACAAAGATGTTGAAAAAGACCGGTCCCAGCACCGATCCCTGAGGGACACCACTTGTTACTGGTCTCCAGCTGGGCATTAAGCCATTGAGCACAACTCTTTGCGTGCGACCATCCAGCCAGTTCTTTATCCACCGAGTGGTCCACCTATCAAATTGATGTCTCTCCAACTTAGAGACAAGGACGTCATGTGAGACAGTGTTGAACGCTTTGCACAAGTCCAGGTAGATGACATCAACTGCTCTACCCCTGTCCATCAGTTCTGTAGCCTCATCATAGAAGGCCACCAAATTGGTCAGGCAGGATTTCCCCTTAGTGAAGCCATGCTGGATGTCACCAAGCACCTTGTTGTTTTTCATATGCCTCAGCATGCCTTCCAGGAGGATTTGCTCCAAGATTTTGTCAGGCAAAAATGTGAGACTGACTGGTCTGTAGTTCCCTGGTTCATCCATTTTCCCCTTCCTGAAAATGGGGGTTATATTTCCCTTTTTCCAGTCATTGGGAACTTCACCTGACTGCCATGATTTTTCAAAGATGATGGACAGTGGCTTAGCAACTTCATTTGCCAGCTCCTTCAGGACCCGCGGATGGATTTCATCAGGTCCCATGGACCTGTATACGTTCAGGTTCCTAAGATGGTCTCGAACCAGATCCTCTCCTACAGTGGGTCCATTCTCACAGTCGCTGCATCTGCCTTCCAAGACTTGGGTGGTGTGGTCAGAGCATTTGCCAGTGAAGACTGAGGCAATGAAGTCGTTAAGAACCTCAGCCTTCTCCAAATCCAGGGTAACCAGTTCTCCCAATAGCTTCTGGAGAGGGCCCATGTTGTCCCTAGTTTGTCTTTTATTTGCAATGTACCTATAGAATCCCTTCATGTTACCTTTATCATCCCTAGCCATGTGTAATTGTAACTGGGCCTTAGCTTTCCTAACCTGGTCCCTAGCTTCCCGGACAACATCCCTGTATTCTTCCTAGGACGCCTGTCCTTCCTTCCACCTTTTATAAGCTTCTTTTTTCCTTCAAATTTTCCTCAGCAGCTCCTTATCCATCCAAGGGGGTCTCCTGGCCCTCATGCTGCGCTTCCTTCTTGTTGGGATGTATTGTTCCTGAGCTTGTAATAGGTAATCCTTGAATATCATCTAAGAGTCTTGGGCCCCCCTGCCCTCTAGGGCTATATCCCATGGAACATTAATAAGCAGGTTCCTGAAGAGGCCAAAGTCTGCTCTCTTGAAGTCCAGGGCAGTGAGCTTGCTGCACGTTCTTCTCACTGTCCTGAGGATCTCGAATTCGACCATCTCATGATCATTGCAATCAAGGCTGCCCTGGAGCTTCACATTTCCAACCAGCCCTTCCCTGTCAGTGAGCACAAGGTCAAGCATGGCACCTCTCCTTGTCAGCTCCTCTACTGCTTGCAGAAGAAAGTTGTCATGCACACAATCAAGGAACTTCCTGGATTGCTTGTGCTGGGCCGTACCATCCCTCCAGCAGATATCAGGGTGGTTGAAGTCCCCCATGAGAATAAGGGCCTGCGAGCATGAGGCTATTCCTATCTGTCTACAGAGTGCTTCACCCACCGAGTCTTCTTGGTCAGGCAGTCTGTAACAGATCCCCACAATAATGTCTCCCATCACTGTTCTCCCTTTAACCCTGACCCACAACATCTCTGTTGACTGCTCACCTGTCCCCAGACAGTGTTCCATACTCTCCAGCCTATCCTTAATATAAATAACAACTCCCCTTCCCTGCCTGCCAGGCCTGTCTTTCCTAAAGAGCCTGTAACCTTCCATTCCAACACTCCAGGCATAGGAGCTATCCCACTATGTTTCTCTGATGCCTATTATACCATACCCCGTAGATGTGTACACATTTCTAATTCCTCTTGTGTGTTCCCCATGCTACGGGTGTTTGCATAGAGGCATCTGAGCCCAGCTCCAAATGAAGCCTGCTCATTGGCTGGAGCAGCTGGAATCTGTCTACATTGCTCTGAGCATTTATTATAGGTGCTGGCAAGTGACTGGGTTTGTTGTGATGGAATGTTGCCCCACTCGCCCAACACATCTAGTTTAAAGCGTCCTTGACCAGTCTGGCAAGCCTCCTCCCAAATCCACTCTTCCATTTCTTTGTCAGACCAACTCCACCTGCCCCCAGTAGACCTGGCCTACTAAATTGAGTCTTGTGTTCAAGATACCCAAACCCCTGACTACAGCACCACCCTTCTAACCATTATTAACCTACCCAATCCTCCCAGCCTTTTTAAGATCCTCCCCTGTATCCTGGAGAATTGATGAAAAGACAATCTGCGCTCCAGAGCCCCTAACCACCTCTCCCGGCGCTCTGTAGTCCTCCTTTACATTCTCCGGGCTACTGCTATCTATATCCGTAGCACTCACATGGATGAGTAGAAGTGGGTAATAGTCAGTGGGACTGATTAGAGCAGGCAGCCTCTCTGCAACATTCCTGATCCAAGCCTCTGGCAGGCAACACACCTCCCTTGAGAATAAATGGGATTTCTTCACTGCCTGAATGTTTTGGCTTTAAAATCTGAATCTAACAATAAGATTGAATTTTCCACAGTGGTTCGTTAAACTTCCTTAGTCCAAACAGAAAAATTTCTGATAAAGAGAACAGTATAAACAAGTCTGTCCTTCAGGTAAATCTGCAAATCTGTTTGGTGTCTGGGGTTTTTTTATAATCATGACATGAAGCAGCAATAACTTCTTACTAATTAGCTTTTGTCTGGTCTTCCAAGTTTGGAGAAGTCCAGTCCTAGCTGGAGATGTATTTTAAGAATATTCATTTTATTAATGCAAATTGAGGCAATAGTCATCTTAGTTTTAATCACTGGACTTGTTTGTTTCTCTATTCTTTTTTCTCTTTCAGTTTTGTATTTTTCTGGGTTCATCAATGCCTTTTAGTCACTTTTTTCAAAAATGAGGGGTTTAATCATAAAAAGGACCATTAAATTACCTGCTTTCAGCTCTTGGACAGAAAAAGCTATAGAATACCACTCAAGTCACTCTGGCTGAACTAACTCAACATCCTTAACATGAAAGCATCCTAGCACAGTGGGTTTACCTTTGATTTGAAGACACGGTAGGATTAAAACATTGCTGCTTCCCTCAGCAGTTTGTTCCACAGGGGACTATGCTTCTTAATGGTTTAAATGCATGCCTATTTTTTATTTGAATTGCCTTACTTTGTTATCAGTAATTTTATATTCACCTTCAGCTACTGACTGAAACAATTTAATACTAAGGAACCCTACTAGTTGAGCTTCTCTACAGCTATGATTCCCCACCAACATCTCATTTTTCAGTTCTATTCAACAAGGCAATTTTTAATCCCTTTAAAAATGCTCTTTACTGATACTTCATAATGCATGTTTTTTGCAGTTAATATGTTACAAGTGACTAATAAAGCATCTAAGCATATTTGATCTTTGCTTTTAGCTTTGTGAATCCTACTTCTAATGATATGAATGAATCATGTTTTTTTCACAGGGCTTTTCCATAATATTAAGTTTTCTGGTCTTAATTATATTTTCATCCTTTCATTTTCTGCCTGGTTTCCTATGGAAATAAGACAATGTCTGTGTAGTTACTTGCTTGTTGATGAGTCTCACCTAAGAAACCATAAGCTGACTGGCAATTTCAAACATAATTGGCAGGGTGCCGAGATTTCAAAGGCTTCATATTTGTAAAAAAAAAACCAAACCAAACAAACAAAAAGTTCCAATGAAAGAAGGACACTTAATGCACCCATGCCACCTACTTTTATTAGACTACAGACCTCTTAAGGTTCTCAAGTCTTGGCTTTCAAATCTTCTTTGTTTCTGCTACTCATAGAATTTCTTACTTGTTCATTACATTCAGTTTCAGCTATTACTTTCTGCCTAGAACTCTTTTCTGGCTAATTATCCAATACCTAACCAAGTAAACAGCACAAAGCTCAGTTTAATCTTTAACTGGAGAGTTCTTCTGTAATTCTAGAGTACCCTTGATAATTTCCTATTTGTTTAAAAGTAGCATACTTTAACCATAGAATCATGGAATCAGACGGGTTGGAAGGGGCCTCCAAAGCTCATTTGCCCAATGCAGTCCTGGTTAGAACAGCTTGTTCAGAGCCTTGTTCATTTTGTGTATCTCCAAGGATGAATATCCCACAGCTTCTTTGGACAGCCTTCAATGTTTGACCATCCTCACAGTAAAAATTTTTCCTTGCAGTGCATTGGAATTTCATGTGCTGAACCTCCCATCCTTCTTTGTGTACCTCTGAGAAGTCTGGCTGCACGTTCTCTATAACCTCCCAACAATAGGTATAGGCAGCAATTGGATCCCCCTTTAGCCTTTTGATGACTCAATAAAAATATATATTTCTGCTTCTCTTTGCACAGCATCCTCTCCAGCTCTGAAAACATCTTGGTGGCCCTTCACCAGACTTACTTCAATATACCTTTCATGTACTGGCAAATCCAAAATCAGATGCAGTACTCCAGATTTCCCAAGTGCGGAATAAAGCGGAAGGATGTTTGCCTTGGACTTGCTGGCTGCATTCTTGTGAAGTCAAAGATGCCATTGACCTTCTGAGATTCAAGGACACACTGATGGGTCATGTTAAAGCTGTTGCCCACCACGATTCTCAGGTCAAAAAAGATCATCTACAGAATCTTATAAGAACTTTTGGGCAAAGATATCTGGGGTCTGGTCTTAAATATTTCTTTCATTATTGCTTTTTTTTGAGCTTTTTAATCAATGGACTGGAGAGCACTTTGTCATTCTGATACATGAGTATATCCCTCCTTTTTTAAAATATGAAAATTATAAGTTAGTAAATACTGTTGGTTTTCATCACCATTTGCTTGTCTAAATATTAAGGTAACCTAGATCAGTACTGGGACTTCTTTTATTCCAGATGTATTTTAATTTTATTAAAGTTTATACTTTTGCATTACAATTGCCTTCATAAAAGTACATTACTGGAAGTTGTTCCTGCTAAGTTTAGATTCCCTTGTCTATTCATTTTGTACATCTATAACTAACTATGTATAACAACTACTAATGACTTGTCATTTCTATATTTGTCAGATACTGTAATAATACCATTTTTTCCTGAGCGAAGTGTGGTACTTGGATGTGTGGAGAGCCAAAGTCATCTTACTGTGACCTCTAATGGAAGAGCTATTATTTTTAATAAGTCCCTATTTTCATTTATATTTTTTTTGCCTTTATGATCACACAGCAGTCTTACAAAACTATCTTGACTATTAATTTTGGTAAGATACTCCCAAACATTTTAGCAGTCTCTTGTATGCTGGTCTTCACTGCCTATTTCACAATTTTCTTCTTGAAGGGGTATTATTTATGGGTACTGAGTGAACTGGATTTTTTACTCAATTATCTTTCCCTTTGAATGTTCTTTTTCTGTGTGAATTTCATATAGTAAAGAAGAAAAAACATAGAAAACAAGAGTATAAAGCAAGAAAAAATTATAGAGGGATTATCAACCAGACCAACTAACTAGCAGCTTCAGGCAAAAGAAGATAACCTGTCAACCTCCTCATCACTGTGCTCATAATAAAAGAGTTCACATAGCCAGCTTTCCTTGCCTTAGAGCTTGAAATAAACCAAACCAAAGGGAGAAACTACTACAGTAATTATGGCAATGAGGACAGTAAGAGGACTTTTTAGGGCACTTTCTCCTTCCAATTTTCACCCTTCACAAATTGGGAAGTTTGAGGGGGAGGAATTTAAACATTTCACCCTTAAAAGAAATATCTAAAGAGTGGATTTCTATTTTTCTTCAAGATAAAGAATCCTAACATCTGGCAAAGTACAGTTCTGGGTAAAACTGAATACACCTTCTGATGTGGATTTTTTTCAGGATTATTCACTTTTCAAGAGATGCAAGAAATAAACTGTCATTATAGACAACACTAATCACTTAGAAAGTGCTTTTAATAAGATTGTAAAGAACTTAATGACTTTTCTGTGAACTATCAGTCACTCTTTCTGTGGCAAAAGCTGCAAGGAGATGGATGCTTTCATCTCAGATTATTTTCTTCCCTCTTCTTTCTTTGGTTTAGTTTTGGTTTTCTGTATTTAGCTGTTTCTGTATTCTGTACTTCTGTATTTACTTGGTTTCAGACTTCTGAATTACCTGGAAATAATTTTCAAAGCCACATAAGCATTTCAGGAGACATTTTGGTTTGCAAGCAGTATAACAGTTGTTTTATTGTAGATAGAAACTGTTGTTGACTCCTTTGGGTCCATATACACTTTCAGTACAGACTTATCTATGTCCATATGGCATGCACAAGTCCTGAAACATCCCAGCTCAACTATCACCAAAACCTGTGTCTCATAATTTTACCAGTTACTGATACTGATATAGAAATTTTCAGGAAAAATTTCAGGGTGTCCATAAGGCTTTAAGACATTCTCTTTCCTGTGCAAACTAGTTGCAGCACAGCCTCTTAAGGATGCAGAACCTCCCTACCCCACCCACCACCCACCACACACATACATGCGCAAATGTTACTTCCCACTCACTCCTGTCCTGATGTTACTGACTGGCGGAAAGTTAGAAATCCTCACAGATTTTGCAAAACTGAGTGAGAAAGTCTATAAAAATCCCATATGAGGGAGAGGTTACAGTGTGATTTCATATTTTGTTGGAAAAAGGAAGTTCATGAGCTGAACACAAGACACAAATCAGAAAAAAATGAGGTTTTATCTGTTTCAGCATTGATGGAACCACCTGTCTGACCTGATCCTGACAGGGAAATATGTTCTAGTGAGTGCCCAATGTAGGGCTCATCAGAGTACTGGCAACACAAAGGCTTGCTAAGGCACTGACTGTGAAATCTTACTGGATGGTTGAAAAGAAACACTGCACGAATTGCAGACTGAGATAGGGCTAGAAAGGGAACATATAGGACAGGACAGTCAGAAAACAAAGATACACCTGCAGTGTCAAAAAATAGGCTGCTTTTACTGTCGTGGTTTAAGTCTCCCTAACGCATGCAGTCTCTCTCTCACTCACTTCCCCCTCTTTCTTCCACCCGGACCCGGAGGTATGGGAAGGAGAATCGAAAAGAATGCAACTCCCACAGGTTGAGATAAGAACAGTTTAGTAACTCAAGTATAACACAAACCACTGCTGCTACCACCAATAATAATAATGACAAGGCAAATATAAGGAAAGGATACAATTGCTCACCACTTAATACCAAGCCTGACCATGCCGTGCACCCCCCCACCCTTCCGGGTCTCTGCTCTCTCTTTTTCATCCTGGGCATGACGTGCTGTGGCATGGAATAGCTCTTTGGTCAGTTTGGGTCAGGTATCTTGTTTCTGCTTCCTCCCGGCTTCCCCTCCTCCCTGGCACAGCATGAGACTCAGAAAGTCCTTGGTCAGGCCAAAACATTCTAAGCCATAACTATAAACATCGGTGTTATCAGCATTGTTCCCAGGCCAAAAGTCAAAAACACAGCACTTCACCAGTTACTGCGAAGGAGAAAAATGATTGCTACTGCTGAACCCATGACATTTACAATATCACAAAAGAGGATAAAACCTTGCCAATGACTAAAAAAGGCTAAGTGATATCACTGTGTTTTGCCAACCACCTTTTCACCAGTGCATACCTCTTAACTGCCATCCAGATAATCACTAGGCAAAGTGTGTTGAAACTGTGCTTGTCTCCAATACGTTTTAGCCACTGCAGTCATTCGTCAAGTGAAGTCAGAGTGCTGAGGTCTCTTGACTGCAACTTTGCTGGCATCACAATGTTCAGGGCCTCACACCAACACATCAATAACACCCAACATGGGCAAAAGCAACAACCACAAAGATGATGACACTGATTACTGAGTCTAGTGACTACTGACAACCTGGCTGATACTGGTAATTTTAGCTAATGTTTCAGTTAATGGCATTTTTTCCCCCTCATAGGGTTGCAACCTTTAATGGCAGAGACTTATGAAATCTCCTTCCCACTTTTTACAACATCCATGGAGATAGACTAATTATAGGCACAGAAATGGAGAAAAGCAATCCATAAGTGTTTTAAAGGGAGGCAAGGATAACCTAGGAAGTAATTAAAAAAAATCTATAACACAATCAGCTGTTTTGAAAATAGCAAGAGTAAAAAAAAAAAAAGAAGGATGGTGCAGATAATGGGGACAGTTCTTTATCAAAAGCTGCTTTAGTAATGAATTTTAGCAGAGCACATCAAAAAAAGGGCACAAGCAAAACATTTCAAGCCATGAAGAACTGAAAATCTCAATCTCTACTAGCAGACCAGAAGCTACCCACATATTATAAATGACAAGAAAGGCAGGAATAGAGCAAGAAGCTAGAATAGAAGATTGAAAAATTAATATAACTCAAAGTATTATTCTCTATTAGCATAACATCAATACGTAGACAGAGAAATGGAAAAAGACAGCTCTAGCAAAATTAAAAAGTGAGCTCATGGATGACTGGGCAAAAAACCCTTCAAAAGTCTTGAAATCCTAAAGGTGCTCTGCTACAAAAGATGAGGAAAGATGCATAGCTGTGCTTCACACAAGTCAACAGCCATCTCAGCAGTTCTCATAATTCAAGTGAGACAGTGCTTTACATTTCAGAGGTAGGGGAACAACTTTTTACTCATGATATGTTGCAGTGCCATTTTTCTTAAGTATTGGAAGGTGATGTGCAGGCTATGAGAGGTTCAGCATGAAGGTTGTCAATGTGAACATGCTCAGTCCAGCTATACTGCGTGTGCCCAGTCATAGCAAAACAATGGTCTTTTCTGAGCATCCTGGTTGACCTGGCATGTTTTGAAGCTCATACTAAAGACAAGCAGTAATGTAGTTTCTATACATACAAGATGGACAGTCATAAAATTTTGACCTGAGCATTAGCTGGACATATGCATTTAAGCTCTCAACCAACATCTAGAAAACCTACACAGTGGTTTTCAGGTCTCAAAGTTGCCTGAGAACTTGAGAATGCTGCAGTAGCATAAAAGTATATGACTGAGATGACCTAACAATGAGGTGTCTCTCACTGCCTGTGGGGTCCCAAAATCAGACAGCAATCTGAAATGTATTGGTACTAATACCACTATCCCACTATGTACACATTCAGGATCTCACAACATTGCTCTCATTTTAGACAGAATCATAACCTTATCTCTTTTTCTGCCTTTATGGTAATAAGTATCTTGGAAGATATAAACCTCAATCTACATTATTTTTTACCCAAGGTATCCATGCAATACTGCCTCTTTCCTAGGCCTGCTAGCTGCATGACATCTTTATTGACTTAATATGCAGTCTGGATTTAGTAAATTCTGCTGGCAAAACAAGCCAGGAAGATTTCCACACATTCTTGCAAGGTAACAAAGTCCTTAAGAAGGCACAGCCACAAGATAAAATTTTCTTTAAACTCCTTGCTACTTACCTGTTTTTATGAAATAAAAGCATATTTGGTGAATACCTTTTAACTAAGGATTTCAAAATTCCATACCCAGCTGGGTAAGTATAATTATCTGCATTTAGTACCGAAGGACACCTAACTGCTGTGAGAAAAATAGAACATATGAGCTCTGCACAATTCTAAATCCCAGCTGGTTTTATTTAAAATAATTTTATAAAAATAACTTCCAATTTCTTAGGATACAAAAATCCAAGAGATAAGAATGACCCTGTTCTGAGATGAAGAGCAGACACCAGTAACTGTCTGAACTGCAAGGAACACAGAATAGGTTATTATACAGCAAAGTTAGCCTGAATAACACTGATCCCATGATTGGTGGTCATTATGCTGTCTCTTGCAAAAGGTATTTTTTTACTTTGAATCTTTTCTTTTTATGAGGATCCCAGACTTGAATGCAAGACCTTTACTTTAGACGGAAAAGATTCTGGCAAAGCCTTTGAACCTTTCCGACAAATATACTTAGCATACACTTGTAGAAGTTGCTATGCCTAAAAGAATGCATTATATAGCAACAGAAATTTGAGAAACTTGCTAGCCTGAAGTCGGGGTGGTTTCGGGGGTCTTTATGTTTTTTTCTAAATGGGTGCCAAGGAAGTGTGATGCTAAATCCTTTTTAGTCTGGGAGGGCTGCTCTCAGAGCACAAACTCTTTAATCTGTTTGATCTAGGACGTTAAAGAATGGTAAGCAGATGTGACCAACAGTACTGGGATATAGTTGAAGTACCCCTTTTACAGCACCCTAAAGTCAGATTAGCCCAAAATGACCCCATCAAAACATCTCTAACTTGAACAACCTCTATTGCCTCTAGAAGCAAAGAGCAGAAAAGCTGTGTATACCAATAGCTCTTTACAAATATCTGATAAGAATTCACAGTGTACAACCAGCAACTAACATTCCCTTTTCTTTAATTAATGGCAGTGTTAATAGACTGCAGGTTTGATTCAAAAGCCAATGGTTCTGCAGCCTATGCTGACACAGAAGGAGGATAAGGTGATGAGGGACAAGCAAGCTACAAAACAAGTGTTAGCTTGACTTAAAGTTGGATTGCTGCCTTGCTGTTGACCTATTGCTCCGAGCTTCTATGTGGAGTTTTCAGTAAGTTCAACAAAAAGAGGGTGCTACTGGGAATATAAGGCAAAAAGCAGAGAAACAATGTGAGGATATAATAGGAATCAGTATATGTTTTTGCCCAAGGTTACTGAAATAGCAATTGACAGGCCTACAAGTATTAACTACATGTACAATCCCTGTCCTGTTGACATGTTGTAGTAAGAGCTTTCGCTCTAGACCCAGGGTGCTTGGAGGGCACAGGCCAGGACAAGGAGCATGAATATTTGCTTATCGATTGGTGCACAAGATGAAGCACTCTTTGTTCACATAGCTGTCAAATATAAGTCCACACATCCCCATCAAGCTTTATTGGTCTCTGTAGAGAGGAGGTTGCAGTTAAGAAAGGAAACTGAAAGGCTTATCAAATGGAGTACCATCAACATGCATAAATAAAAGCAGGAGCCCTCTTCAGTTTAAGACTATTTGAAAGTTCTGGTTTGAATTTTATGATTGAGCAAATTGAAATATGCTTTGGTTACTCATACATCTGTTATTTAGTGAAAAATAATTTTCAGAGCACTTATAACCTGGAAAATTATAAAAAAACAGTAAGGATTTGAAGTCAGTATAGCTTGAACCTGTAATTCAAAAAATCCCACAACAGCCATTGCTTCTGACATTTAATTCACAGCTGTATCACCACTACTGCTAGCTTTGGGGGCAATATGTGAATTCTATCAGGGTGAGCAAGAAATCTGCCTTAGAAGAAAAACATAAGGATCAGCCTAAGCAGTCTTACATTGTTTCCCAACTTATACATACTGGCTTAGACAGGAAATGCTTTTGTATGTCTTTTACACAAAATAAATTCTGCCTCTGAATAAGATAATCTTGAGAAAAACCTGCCCTTTGCAGTAATAACTTTCATCTGGGACCGTATTTGGCATCCACAGCACCTCTGGTTTCTTAGTAGATGCAGCATAAAACCCAGCCTTATAACATCCTTTTAGTGCTATCTCTGAAACCCATGCTACTACCTACTAATTAAAAATAGGAAAAGCTGGTGGCAGAAGAAATGAGAAAGAAGAAAAAAAAGAGATAAAGTATAAGTAGAACAGAGGGAGTAAATAAAAATAACAATAGCTGTCATTTTCCCCTTCACTTTTTTGAGCATTTTATTTGTTTAATGATATGAAAACATTTCCTGTCTCTCCTCAATTTCAACATTACTATTTGAATCACATAAACAGAATACACTTCTCCATCGTTACATGGAAATATTAGCCACCCCACAGTTAAGGTTGCAGCCAGCTCCCGTTATAAAGCTCTATTCAGCAGTTTTACAAATTTGGCAAGGAAAATCATTCTGGCATGAAAATTACTGTATACTGTTAAGGCTCAGAACAGCATCTCCAAAAAAGCTGAAGAAGAGCTCTATGAAATGGCTTTTAATTGGGCAACTCATTGGAACGAAGAGAGATGTAAGAAACTCCCTTCAAGCTATTCATGGTATTGCAGTAGGCAACAACAACAGACACGGAACCCTTGAAAAAAATTGACTCAAAAAGCCCTAATTAAAGTTAATTTTAAGATGAAGACACTGATACTCTCTTACTTGGTAATGTGGTTTGCAGTGCATGGACAAAAAAGATACAAAAGTATAAACCATATAATGGATAGGGAAAGAAAATTCAAACTTGAGATCACAGAATCATAGAATCATAGCATAGTTAGGGTTGGAAAGGAACTTAAGATCATCTAGTTCCAACCCCCCTGCCAGGGGCAGGGACACCTCACACTAAACCCTGCCACCCAAGGCTATGTCCAATCCAGCCAGCGATGGAGCATTCACAACTTCCCTGGGCAACCCATTCCAGTGCCTCACCACCCTCACAGTAAAGAATTTCTTCCTCATATCCAATCTAAATTTCCCCTGTTTAAGTTTGAACCCATTACCCCTTGTCCTCTCACTACAGTTCCTCATGAAGAGTCCCTCCTTGTCAGAATTCCAGTAGATCTGTACAATACAGGTGAAGCTGCATGGGTTCTATAAATCTGATAGGTAATATAAAGTACAATGCCAGTTATAAGATTTCTACATCTCTCAGCTGTTAAGTGGATAGGTGGACAAATCTGCACTGCAGCTCTCTCTCATGTATCATTAATCTCATTCCCCTGTTTCTTCTAGAATAAGAAATAGGTCAGATTAGTAGAGTAATTTTGACCAAATATCCATTCAATTAATTCTAATCTCAAACTAGTTTGTGGTTCATATGCTGTTGATTTACCTGAAAGTCTACTTTTTCAGTTATTTCTTAGTATTTGAAATGCATGGCTGTAATGTATGGCTGTCTGTGGGCTTATATATTCCCTAGATTATGAATATGCCAAAGTTTACAAAAATCAAGCTGTTTAGTATAACTACAGACCACTCAGCCTACTCTTCTTACCAGCTTGCAAGAGACGAGCTTAAAGCTTGGTCAGAAACAAAACAGATCCAGGCTTTAAACCACCCAGATAAACAGAGAAGTGAGCCCCAAATTGTAGAACACCTAATCAATTCACAGAACACCTGATCAACAGCAGTCTATTCTGCCTCTGAAAATTAGTGTAGAGTCAATTGGTTGAAGTACCCCAGTCTGCAGTTCAACTCACAAAGCAGATGGAGCATTCTGCACCACTTCCCTCTGTGTTCACTTTCATACCTAGCAGTATGCAAAGCCCGTTCATAACACCCGCATCTTGAGGAGACAAAAATTCAGGTGACAGGGTTTGCAATGAAAAGGAGAGAGGCCACTTTTCTAAGGTCATAAGGATGGCAGCTGTTGGGGCCACATATGTTCCCAGGCCATGAAGATGTAGCAGCTTCCACAAATTTTCTGCCTGTTTTGCAAAACAACATTAATTTCCTTAACAGCTCACACCAAGGTAAGTTCAGCCAAGTCTTCCGGCTGCTTCCTCCACTCTAATTATCTTTTTCTCTACTGGATTAAATCCCAGCAATTTACCTCATCCAAGCTTATCAAGGCACTAGGTACTTTGTTCTAATAGCCATAATTTAAAAGACTTGTTACTATTTTTTATACATCAAAAACTATAGTAAATAAATTGGTCTTTAGAGTGATACTGTTATAAATGATCGAAGTCCAGTTATAAAATCAAACGTAATTTATTGCAATTTAATACAAAGAGGTAATAAGCAAAGCAGCGCTGGGTGCGCAGGGAGTCACTGCTCCACCAACACGCACACCAGGGAAGTGACAATGTACTATATTTATTGTACCAAGGTATGCATATTCATTCAGGTGTCGCAACATGTAAATTTTCCTTTGCTTTGTATTACAATTGGTCTCGCAACACTGTTCCGCATGCGCACTGCCTCCTGGTGGTCTTGGGCAGGGGTCTCGGGATGAAGTAAGGGTCTTCCTCATTGCTGCACTTTTCACCTCAATGGGATTAGCGCATGCTCAGTTCATTTCTTCTTGATTTCATCATTTCTACATTGGTTCGTACTAGTCCTCCCGGATGCGTTCTATTCTTTATCGGTGAAACAGGATATTGTGATTTGACGTTTACAAATTATTACTTGTTTCAGGATCGCTCAAGCATCTCGTACCAACCTTGCTCAATAAGCAAGTTAACAATTAGCAATCAATTATTAGTAAATTAACAATTAGCAATTTTTTCATAATCAGCAAATTCATAGTTTACATTTATTACAATACTGCCTCCTGAAGAAAAGTACTACAGCATCAATATGTTCAAATTGATGTACTTTGTTTCCAAAGATGACCACCTATTTTTCTAACTGATATCAATTTATCTCTGTCTTTATAAAAATTTCTTAAGTAGTAAATATTTTATTTTGAGAATGAACTCAATTAATTCCAAATGAGGATGATGAATACATTATACTAATCATTTAGGGACAAGGAAAACCTTTATTTTGTGCTCATATAATGCCTAGAACAATGCAATCCCAGGCTACGAGTCCCAAGAGTTCTCACAAAATAATGCAGAAATGGTTTCTTCTTTGTTTAATGAATGCAAAAGTGATTGTTGAATTTCCTGTGTTTCCTATGGAACACACTTTCCCTGCAATACAGTCACTGTTAACTCTGCAGAGAGTACTCTGGCTGCTCAGCTCTAGAACTACTCAGAAGCATGCATGTGGACTGCAGAGGGACTTTAGACTGCTTGATAGTTCCCAGGACTTTTCCAGTATAAAAGTGAATCCCACTTAAAGTGCTGCTCCAAACATTTTGCCCTAAATTAATAATCTGGGGAAAAGTAGCAGGATAAAGCTCTCCACACAACCTGAAAACTGATACACACAAAGAATATATCTAATATGGGTTGGAATGGCCTTCCTGTTACCACCTTTTAAATTCTGTATCGATTGAATCCACTATTATACGCCTTAACACCTACTTCCTCTAACTTCAGAATATTAATTACACTTTCATTCTCTCCTCTAATTGTTTCAAATCTTTCCAAAGACTTACTAAAAGAAAAGCATACACATGCAAACAACAAAGATCACAGAAGACCAGAGATCTCTAAAAATTAATTTTTATTCCAGACCAAGATTTATATCATTACTACCTAATAAAAGCATTAAATATTCACAAGAACCAGAAATTAGCTCCCCGTTATCTGAAGCAATGAGAGAATGTGATTAAAATTCTAAGTGCTTAGCACCCTGTGAACAGAAGTGTCCCACTTAGAAACATAATGTTAGCTAAACAAACAGAAATATAGCTGGTGCTTTAAAGCATACAATACTAATGCATCATAGGAAAAAAGATATATTCTGCTATGCTTAAAATTTCCTATTCTTTGTTGTATTAATTTGTCTATGGTTTATTAAACAAACAAGCAAACAAACATAAATGGATGATGACCAAATAAACAAGATTGACCCTTTTCTGTATTTTACAGATTTCAAGTAATACCACTTTCAGATTACTTTTATTACCCACAGGCACAACAATAGCCATCACAGAATTTTTTTTTATGAAGTAGCTAGATCATATCATGTACAGGACACAATGTACATGTATATTCAAGCATTCATACCATGAAGACTGGATTGAATTCTTAAACCAAGATACCACTTTTTTTAATGCCCCTTTAAAGAGCAAAGTATTCACTGTATGTTTAGGCTAGAAAAAAATAGCACTGGTAAAGATAAACCACTCCTTTGGATTCTCAGTTACAAAAGTGGACAGACAGGTAGATATCAAACAATTTGACTGAAAATCGTATTGATCAGGGAAGACACTATGATTGAAAGATTAGATTATTTATTTAATACTGCATTAATGCCTTTATCCCCACTGAATACCTGTTGGAGTTTTCATTTACTGTAAAAATATCAGATACGCATCCTGTGGGCAGTGCCTTCTCAGAATCTCTTTATCTGTATACAATCACTTTGCATCACACATTTGACTTGTCTGAGGCAATTTCATGGATTTCATACAAAAATAACACAATTGGCGAGCCAGGTTATGGTTCTATTATTAGAGTGCTATGGTAGGAAGCAGAAAGGTGAATTGGCTCAGAGGCAGTTTCAGGAGATATACTTGCTACAGAGAGCAGAGGTTGGCAGGATATTCCTGTGGGTCCTGGAAAGACCTGCCAATTCTCAAATCTGCTCTCATGAAAGAGGATCAACACATAGCATATTTCCTTTCTGTACACAGAACGGCTGCTTCAGGCTATGGCAGCCTCTCTCCTTGACATGAAAGGAGGTAGCTTCCTCTGGTAAAAAGAAACTCACTTAACAGAGCAGAGATACATTGGGACAGGCCTTACCTTGCTTTTGGCATTACAAAGAATGAAGTAAAACCCTCCAAAATATTTCTAGCTGTACTCTGCTCATGCTTGGGCCATGCTTCTGCCAGTGACAAGGAATAGAAGTAAAATTAGTGAAATCACAAGAAAAGACAAAATAAATAAAAGAATATCAATTAGATTGTTAAATCCTAATACCCCGAGAAATCAATCTCCTAAAACACATGATTTGTGGCCATGCTCCACTGCTGATTAGGGCTTTGATTCCTAGTAGGTTTTGTGGGGTTTGGGAGGTTTTGTGATCATATGGCTGCTACGCTCTTTCTTTCTCGTTGTGCATATAGGCCTAAAGTGTTCACCTGGGGTGTGGGGATTTTTTGTTCTTCCTCGCCAGATTTTGATTATTTAATACATGTCTGTTTCACTGAAGTCACCTAATATGGATTAGCATAACAATAAACACAGATGTATGAAATAACAACACTCTTTGTGAGTATCAGCCTCACAAAAAGCTGATAATTGCAAACAAAAACATGCAACACATTTTTTCTTTAATGACAAGGGCATGGGTCGGCCTGTATTAGGAGGTTTATAGCTCAATTGTCATTGCATATGAACCTTTCATTCTGATTACAGGAATGGAAGGGAGTACCTAGATCATCACTGATGTTTATTTCATGAGGCACTAAGAATACTTACAAAACAGGGCAAAACATTGCATCGTGTCTAGATCTGCACCAAAAGGCCACAAAATAGGATCACAAAGTGGTGTGAAAAGAGAGCAAAACTGCTTGAGGATGTTGCCATGGACCACACAATAGCAATAAGTTTGTTAAATACCAATCTTAGCTGCTGTGTACTGGAAATGGTTTAGTTCTCACATTAAAAAGGAAGGCAGCAATAAAAATGTAACATAGTAAGCCGACATGAGGCGATTAAAGTGGCAATTAGTTTTGCTTAATTTTGAGCTAAGGAAACAGATACATCAGTCAAGTATTCAAAAGTTTGTTAATATCACAAAGGCACCTGCAGATTTTCTGTATTTTCTCTCAGATTAGAATGATCTCAGCTGTGGTTTGGCTCAGGTCAAGCACGCTCTTCTAAATAATTCCTAGGTGTAATTCAAATTTTAACTCAGACCTGGGCCAATTCCCAACAGGCAATTTTAAAGTGGCCTCCCTGTTTTTATAGAATTGTTAAGCTGTGAAGGGACCTCTGGAGATCATCTAGTTCAACCACCTGGCTCACATCAGGCTCAGCTGGAGCCGATTGTTCAGGGTTGTGTCTAGTCAGGTTTTGAGTATCTCCAAGAAGGAGATCCCACAGTCTCTCCGGGTAACTGTTGTGGTTTAAGCACTCGGGACAGTAACCTGTTAAAAGTATTTGACCAGGTTCACAGTGGAAACATTTTTTCTTAAGTTTGAAAAAAATTTCCTGTGTTTCAATTTGTGTTTATTGCCCCTTGTCCTGTCACTGGGCACACCACTGTGACTGTGGCTCTTTCACATTTACATCCCAAGATTCCTCCAAGCCTTCTTTTTTTGAAGACGAACAGCGTCAGCTCACCGCTATGTAAGATACGCCTGTCCTTCCATCATCTTAGTGGCCCTTTTTTGGACTTGCTCCATCATGTTCATGTCTCTGTTGTACTGGGGAGACAAGGACTAAATGAATCACTCCAGTGCTGAGTAGAGAGGAAGCATCACCTCCCTGGACCTGCTGGCAATGTTTTGCCTAAAGCAACCCAGTTTTGGAAGATAACAGAGTTTAGAAGTATAGCTGTGGCCACGAATACACTAACTGGTTTCAGAAACAGAACATAGGCCTGGCACTGTTTAATTTACCATCATTTATATTACTGTTTGTTTCCAAAATTATACTAAATTAATAGGGAGTTATCAAAAAGTTAAAAACTTTGGAATTCAGGGTAATATAAAGAGTTTCAGGGATCCTATGAAGTAAATCCCACTGCATGACATAGACACAGAAATTAAGAAAACCTGCTTTTTCTCCCAGTTCCAACCAGTCTGTTTCAGAAAGTAAAGGTGCATGGAAGATATTAACTTTCAATTCTCTTTAGCTCTTCTGTAGACCAGATGTTTCAATACCATTTAAATGTTCTGTATACATATTAAATTTCAGCTGCCTCTCAAAACTAAATGTGGGAAATCTATGTCTGTTTTAGTGTGATAAGATGCTGCCAATGATTTGGTAAACAGCATTGCTTTGGTGTGAAAAAAATCTATTCAACATGTTACATTTCACCATGTTATCTCATGTCTTGAGCTGTAATCAGACCACATACTGCTCTGCTAAGTCCATGTAAAAATCAAACAAATTAAATGTTCTTTAATCTTTAGAGTAAAATTATTTGTCATGAGTTCACAAACTTTAATTCTGATTCCTGCCAGTTTTCTACTTTTTCTTTACCTCAACAAGAACAGAAAATCCCAAGAACTTCAGATTTAAATTACACTGTAATTTACAGTCCCAGAGTTTGTAAAACAATGTGAGATCTAAAGTATTGAGAAACTCATCTAGCACCAAAAAAACCAATTAATTAGAATGAGTAAAATTGAGAGACATCTAAGAACATGATGAAAGAATCAGAGAATGGGATTTCAATATGGAACCGAGAACCTAGTTTTCCTACTCTTTATGGAATCTTTTCCACATTGGTAAGACAGTCAGTATTTTCTAAATCTGATTTCACTGGGTTAGTAGTTGGGAAAATACCTTCCACACCAGCAGCTTAAGATCCATAACATGAAAAGCTGGTCATCCATCTCTAACTGGCATATCTAAACAAAGCAAGGTTTTAAGTGTCTAAGAACCAACACAATGTTTGACCCTGCAAAGGTCAAATCTTTCCAGGCTCCTTCTACAGACAACAATGAGAAATCAGCTCTACCTGAAGGGTAATTCAACACAGCTACCTAATGTGGCTACACTAATATCAAGAAGAATCTTTTTCTACTACAGAGAAAGTCCAATGAGATTATCCATACTAGATGGGAGTAATACCCAGCAGTGTCAGAAACAAATGAGCATCGTATCAATCCAGAACAGACAGCAGTAAAGGTATTGGCCAGACCATGATAAGATGATGATCTGCAATGCAAGCTTAGTAACTAGGAATATCCATAGGTCAGTGAGTCTAATTAGTCTTTATAAGTAATCTTTTTTCATTACAGACTTAGTCATAGCATTTACCCAGGTTGCAAGACACTGTGTTCTAGGCAACCTTCATCCTAAAGGAATCCAAATCTATTATCTCCTGCACCAAACAACCACATTAGAAAATCATTGAATAAAAAAAGCACAAAATGGCATGGATTACAACCCAGCCCTTTTACTGCCATCTGAATACATTCAGTTCCAGAATCAGATTTAGTTGCTGGCCCCACCTGTCTTTCTTTAGCTATACAAACCTTAAGATGTCCAAAAGCATAAGAAAAATCTTAAAGCTATGACAGATTGCAGTCAGCTTCACTTCCAAGGCTAGTAAATTCAGGGAGGTTAATGATAATTTGATGAAAAGATTTTTTGTGTATGCATAGTGGTTATATGTCCAAGATGCAGCGGATTGGACTGCAGGCCTAGCGGCTATGGCTTACTGAAGCATATTGACAAATCACAGCAGAAATTGAAATTCCATCTGCATAAAAAGATTTTAAGAGATCTATGCAAAAACGTAGTAGAGTTATAGCACCATCTTGGTTTCATATCTAATATTCAATCTAAATTGCTATTTGCTGAAACTTTTCCATATACAATGCTCTTTTTCATTACCGCACATTACATGCAAAATATTTGGGGAAAATATATTCTTTCTTTCTAAGCACACAAATTCTAAAGCTCTCCTCAGCAGAATATTAAATAATCTGTCTAAATGAAAGTGATAGAAACTTTTCCAAGACAAAACTGCCATTCATATCGTAAAATGAAAAGGAAGAAAAAAAAAATCAATACAGGCTTCATAGATCTGCTGTACAGATAAGTAGGTCATACCACCCTCCATCACACAGCTTGTCAATAGGGCTGGTTGTATTATTCAACAACTACAAGAACGATGCAATTCTTTCAAAAGAGTAAGATTGCGATAGATAAGAATAGACTCTGTAAAATTTGCCTAGCATATTAGAGCTTCAAAGATCCACATTAACATCCTATGAGCCAGGTAAAAAGTCATCTCCGTTTACAAGTTGAAGATTCTGCAAAGGAGGACAGAATCATGGCAGTCAGGTGAAGTTCCCAGTGACTGGAAAAAGGGAAATATAACCAACATTTCCAAGAAGAGGTAAATGGATGACCCAGGGAATTACAGATCAGTCAGTCTCACCTCTGTGCCTGGAAAGATCATGGAGCAGATTCTCCTGGAAGGCATGCTAAGGCACATGAAAAACAACAAGGTGCTTGGTGACAGCCAGCATGGCTTCACTAAGGGGAAATCCTGCCTGACCAATTTGGTGGCCTTCTATGACAGGGCTACAGAACTGATGGACAGGGGTAGAGCAGTTGATGTCATCTACCTGGACTTGTGCAAAGCATTCAACGCTGTCTTGCATGACGTCCTTTTTTCTAAATTGGAGAGACATCAATTTGATGGACCACTCAGTGGAAAAAGAACTGGCTGGATGGCTACACACAAAGAGTTGTGCTCAATGGCTCAATGTCCAGCTGGAGATCAGTAACGAGTGGTGTCCGTCAGGGATTGGGGTTGGGACCGGTCTTGTTTGACCTCTTAGTCAGTGACATGGACAGTGGGATTGAGTGCGCCCTCAGCAAGTTTGCCGATGACACCAAGCTGTGTGGTTTGGTTGATACACTGGAGGGAAAGAATGCCATCCAGAAGGACCTTGACATGCTTGTGAGGTGGGCTGATGCCAACCTGATGAAGTTTAACCATGCCAAGTGCAAGGTCGTACACCTGGGTTGGAGCAATCCCAGGCACAGCTGCAGGTTGGGCAGAGAAGAGATTCAGAGCAGTCCAGTGGAGAAGGACTTGGAGGTGTTGGTTGATGAGAAAATGAACATGAGCCGGCGTCACTGTGTGCTCGCAGCCCAGAAACCATCAGTATGCTGGGCTGCATCAAAAGGAGCATGACCAGCAGGTCGAAGGAGGTGATCCTGCCCCTCTGCTCTCGTGAGATCTCAGTTGGAGTATTGTGTGCAGTTCTGGTGTCCTCAACATCAAAAGGACATGGAACTGTTGGAACAAGTCCAGAGGAGGGTCACGAGGATGATCAGGAGACTGGAGCACCTCCTGTATGAAGATAGGCTGAGAAAGCTAGGTCTGTTGAGCCTGGAGAAGACAAGGCTGCATGAAGACCTCATGGCAGCCTTCCAGTATCTGAAGGGAGCCTATAGGGATGCTGGGGAGGGACTATTCATTAGGGACTGCAGTGGTAGGACAAAGGGTTTGAACTTAAACAGAGGAAGTTTAGATTAGATATAAGGAGTTATATTAGATATAAGAAGTTCTTTACTGTGAGGGTGGTGAGGCACTGGAGTGGGCTGCCCAAGGAAGTTTTGAATGCTCCATCCCTGGCAGTGTTCAAGGCTGGGATGAATAGAGCCTTCTGTGAGATGGTTTAGTGTAAGGTGTCTCTGCCCATGGCAGGGGGGTTGGAACTAGATGATCTTAAGGTCCTTTCCAACCCTAACTATTCTGTGATTCTGTGAAAATCAAGAGTAAACCAAAGTGAAAGCCTGAGTGTCTCTGCCCAGTGCCCAGTAGAACAGACACCACAAAATCTCTAGCACAGTGGACCTGACCACATTAAAGTGATGAATTTAAATTCGGCCAGGGTATACAGTTATTAATATTCTTCTGGGACCACATTAAAACCTTCTTTCTAGAAATATTTAACACAATTTTTCTTACATGAAAAATAAAAAATAGGAGGGAAACTTGTTTCCACTTTAGTGAAGATCAAGAACTATAACTAATGGGATCAGCTCTTTGCAGAACACACAGAGACCCTTTTCCACAGACAGAAAAGCAAGAGCCCTGCAATTTACAGAAAATGTGCTCCAATTTTATTTCAATGCATCAGAAAGAACTCCCCAAAATTCAATGTTACCCTTGAGACAAAATGCGTGAGCGATCCTTCTATATCCTGTGTTCTTAGTTGTATATCACAATCCCAGCAGTACAGAGTTGTCATCTACAACAGCGCTTTGCAAAAAAGCCCAAACAGATATGATGAAAAATGAAAAATCACAAATAAAAGGCTGACTATAGTAATTTATATTCATAGAAGTTCTACTGATTTTCTAATTCATTAATGACCTCAAAAAATTCAGATTTTTTACCTTTTTTCTTTTCCTCCCTCTCTTCCTCTCTCTTTGAGAGTGCTTTTTAATGATCATTGACTATTCATCTGAGGGACACATCATGCAGAGAGCCAGTTTATGTTGTGTATACTAGACAGAAAATTCTGCTCACTGAAAATTTCCCAGTAAATTAAAAGCCCCCCAAAAATATATCCATGAAGGGGAATAATGCCACCATCAGATCTGGCAATTAGATATTTTTATGAAGTATATTGGATGGCATGCCTCATAACATCTATATACCCACCTGTCCCAAATGCACTTTACTGGTAACAGCACTGTTTATAGATATTGACACCAAGAACAAAGCAATAAGGTGTGTCCATGTACCACAGAATATAATTTTAAATCAGCTTGTGCAAGATGTAATAAACAGCATGACTGTTTAGTTATATATATCTGGTACGATGAGAAAAAAGGAACTGGTAGAATTTCAAGCCTAAATAGAAGATTTAAAGTTGTTTCGTAAAAAATAAGATTAATTAAAAAAGTCTAGACAAAAGTCTGTTGATCAGAAGCTACAGTAATAGGAATATCTATATAGTAAAAATATAGCATGATGGCAATCATGGTCAATTTCAACACTGGAAAATTCTTGCTAAATAGGACAGTTGTGATTGAAGTGAAATTTTTATGAAATAATCACAGTAAGATAAAAGAAAGTTAGAAGACCCAACCACATCCCATTTTAATATTTCAGACTATCTATCTCTTCTCAAGGCACTGTACTTTATATAGACAACGAAATTCATAAATTAATCCTTTAGATTACATGTTCATCATCTGTTTAGTCCATCCTTAATATTCATCTATTCACTTTGCATCTCACAGCACTGAAATATTTCAGTTTTAGTTCCTTCATTTAATGCATTGTAGCCAGGAAACTCTTTTATCACTTACCTATTAATATATTACTTGTTTTGTTTCTAATGCAACCCTTGTTTCTCATTAAACTTAGCTGAATATCTGAGGCAGTTCTATCACAGAAGCTGATACAATTTCTCTAGTCTCCCTTATATAATCCGTTTCAAATTTGCTGGTTTGTACTCTGAAAGACAAACAGTTCAGTCTCTCTCTGTAGAAGGAATTTAATTCTTTATCACTCTCACCACTTTTTTAAGCTGTGTAACCTTCTGAAAGGTCATTTTGCTCAAAACCTGGCAAAATGCTTTTAGATAGTCCCTAAAAAGTGTCTGATAATAATCAAGGTAGAAAATTTCAGTTTTAATAAGCACTTATTTTTTCGCAGTTTTACTTACACAGGTTTGGTTTTACGGTGGCATTTTTTTCCTATTTAAAATCAAGATATAAATTTAATTCCAGTTCCTCTAAGTCTCTTTAATATTGGTTAATAACTAACAAATATTCCATCATTCTCTAGGTTCACTAATATTCTCTTGCCCAAGCAAAAATCCCTGATACTAGCTTTTGTGAGTCCCAATGACAAACCTTAAAAAAGCCTTGTAGATATTCAGTGAAATATTACAAGTGTTTTAGACTATATCACAAGCTTTTTATTCCCCCTCAAGATCAAGTAGGAAGGAAGTTCTACATGACCTTATGGTGGTATATGCTATTTCTTATCTGACAGGGGAATTCATAAACACAGTAAGAATTTTTTATGCTTATTGCCTGGCATTTTTACTCATTGATATTTTTATTACTTGGCATTTGTTTCTTTATTAGCACCTTGGTGAGCTGACCTTCATATTGTTATTCAAATTCTGTAGAGAAATAACTCCACATTACCTAAAGATTTTTATCAGAGTATGATACATGTACAAAGGGCATCCATGTTAATCCAGAAATAAAAAAGAAGAAAAAAAATCTGAAGACTGGAGACAGAGAGAAAGGAAATAGTAAAGAGATCTATATCAAGTGCTGGCAAATTTCACTGCTCCGTGCTACTGATTTTCCTGCCAGTACTACAATGAGTGATAAAATCAAGAACTTTGGTTATCAACTGCTGTACACTGCAATTAGCTCCATTTGTTACACAGAGCAAGCAGAGACAATGCAACCATGTGGCCTGGTGACTGTATGAGCTCCTTTCTCCATATCTAGATATTTCTTCTAATAATTTTGAAAGCATGCTCCGATTAATACAGTCTCTGACGGTGGCATTCAGCTGGCTACTGTTTAAAACAGGCTGCCAACTCAATGATGTTACATGGTGGGCTGTTTGCGCGGATGACTGTTCTTACAGAAAAAAAACCTGAGGTTCTTACAGAAAGAAAAACTCATGACTGCTTTTAAATTTAATGTAGAGAGACTGCATTTCCTGGAAATATTCATTCTGCAAAGGCAACCACCTTGTTCACAAAAATAGAATGAAAATAAAAAAACTTCTGTTATCCTCCTTTATATAATTTCTGTTCAACTTGTGTAACAGCAAAATTATAAGACTTCATTTAAAATAACTGAGTCAGAGTAGTATGGGATTAAACTCTATGGGGGATGAAAGCATTCTTCACTTTCATTTGTTTCCTAGAACCTGAAGCACAGAATCATTTCAGATGACAGTCTTTCAAGCGAACATGAGAAAGGAGAATGAAACATTGCCTGAAGAAAAGCAGAAATCTACTTTGTGAGGAAGTTCAGCCACTGCTATGCTTAATAAGAGCTATAACTCAATTAGTAAACAAATGAAAAAAGGATGAAGAAGCACATATAGTGTGTGATTTGGTTAAATATGGTAGTCCTTAATCATATTCTTATTGAAAAGAATACTAAAAATTCCCTGGGCTTTCTGGTAGTAGAACAGCCAGTCACATTTCTGATATAAAAATAAAAAGGATGACTTAGATTGTCCTACATCATAACCAAGCTGAGAACAGAATGATTTTGGTTTTATTTTTCTGTTTTTCATGCATTTCCTGTGTCATTGGCCTCTACTTGTTTGTACTCATTTATCTGTTTTATCTCCCTAAAAAAAGGGACCAGAATAGGACCAAGATTATTTTTTTGGTACCTAGCAATATGATGTCCAACATGAGTTTGAGGGAATTGCCAGCACATTCCAGCTTTGAGCAGTTTCCTATTTCAGGTTCTTCTTGCTTATGAATCACCAATAATTCTAAGCAAATGATGTATCTGATGTGACCTCTCAGTGCACAGTTAGGAGAAGTTACTTGGTTCAAAAACATCTTTCAATTTTTCTTAGTGAAAAAGTTATTTTTAAGGTAAGTTTTAAGATTTATATTGCACCTTAGCAGTCTCTTATGGAATGGCATACGCAAAAGAAACAGTTCATTTCTGTTGTACTGTCCTGGGTTCAGCAGTAGCAGCCATTTTTCTCCTTAGTAGCTGATGCAGTGCTGTGCTTTTGACTTTCAGCCAGGGAACAGTGCTGATAACACTGATATTTTCAGTTACTGCTTAGCATGTTTTGGTCTGACCAAGGACTTTCTGAGTCACATGCTGTGCCAGGGAGGAAGGGAAGCTGGGAGGAGGCAGAAACAGGACACCTGACCCAAACTGACCAAAGAGGTATTCCATACCACAGCACGTCATGCCCAGGATGAAAAAACGGAAGGCAGAGACCCGGAAGAGGGGGGGTTCACTGCTGGGTCAGGCTTGGTATCGGATGGTGAGTGGTTGTATTCTCTTTCCTTGTATTTGCCTTGCCATTATTATTATTGGTGGTAGCAGCAGTGATTTGTGTTATACTTTAGTTACTAAACTGTTCTTATCTCAACCTGTGGGAGTTGCATTCTTTTGAGTCTCCTCCCCATCCCCCCGGGAGCTGGGGGGAAGAAAGAGGGGGAAGTGAGTGAGCAAACAACATGGCTGACTGGGCTTAAACCATGACATGTACCTTTGGTCTTGACATAATATCGTAAACAATCTACAAAGTGGCAAACAATTATTTGGTCTGCAACTAATAAAGTAGAAGATACCTATACCTATAACAGATGTATTCAAGAAAATGTTTATTAGTAGCATGGTGTAGAAGTGTAGATACATATATCATGCTGGGCATTTTTTTGAAAAATAAATATCCCTAAGTATCAATTAGTGAAGAGATTTTGGGTTGAAGTTAATCATCATTACCATTAATGGTGAATAGAAAATCACCATTTGTTACATGGTGAGATGCCCTGAAGCTGTGAAAGCCTCCCACTGAAGGACATTCCTCAGCAAACCACCTAGCCATTCTCACCCTGCTGAACCATGGCTACCCAGAGCCCATACAAGCATGCACAGTCCCAGTATCTATTCATAGGCTGGATACCACCAGAAAGAAAAGTGTTATTTGTGCAATAGCGATATCACTTCTGACTATGGTGCGGAAGCCTAGCTACTTTTTCCCCTTTTCTTAAGTCCAGCTGTGGTATCATCCATTTTTAAACACATTTCATGATTGACACTAGGGAGTTAACAGCTCAAGGCTAAACAGTCTATCAAACTGAATGTGTTTATTTCTTTTGAAAAGACTGATATTATTCAAACATTCCATCAAACAATTCAATCACAGAGTCAACATCTTTCAAAACCATCCTGGAAAACACCCATAAGTGCTTGAAGCACAAGGAAAAATACATTAAAAAATTATATGCTGGTGAATGGGTGAGAAGAATTACTTAATTTCAGATACATTTATCTCATAGATTTTTTCTTATGCAATTCAAAATTAATAGAATTACACTATGTACAGAGTTTACCTATTTTACCTATTAACTATTTAATAAAATGTTAAAAGAAAAAGAAATGTTGTAGGAGCTTGCACAGTACCATGTAGAACCATACTGAAGGACAAGATGACTGCAAATTAATTGGCTTAGTCATGGGAACAAATTTTGGCACAATCCAATGCCCCCTGATGCTGCAGAGAATATATCTATTGATTCTTATGGGCTTAGTGTTAGCCTTCCTGTTACTATAAACCGGAAATATTTTGGACATTAAAAGTCTCTTCAATAATGCCGTCTCTGACAAACATGAACTTCACAACTTAACATTAGAGAGAATAAATGGCCAAGTGTTTCAAGCTAAAGAATAAATATGTCTTAGTCAAGCTAGAGCACCCATCTTAACAGAACACACAGATGATGGCTAATCAATCGAAAACCTATCAAACAGACTCAAATAAAAATAAGACTAGTTCTCTAGAGTTGTCAGTCTTGCAGCATTACGCTCAGAGAGAACAACATAGCACCGAGAGCAATGATGAGTTCTGTAATTGTTCTATGATGTCACTGACAGTACCAGGCCATGGATTACTCCTTCTGATGAATGGCTTTAACGCTAAATTAGAAGTGACAGTTGTGTGACAGAAAGAACATTGGGAAGTCACAGTCACAGATACTAAGCACTAATTGTGCTGATTTTCCAGTCTTGCTTTCGCAACTGTTTTCCCTCAAAACAGCATATACAAAAACTAGGGACTCATCAGAACAACAAAGCAGATCAAGGATTTATCTACTAGTACAAAATTCAGATCACCTGCCTAAAATGTAAGGACATACTACACCACATTTATTAACAGCAGCCACAATGATCACATTATTATGTAACCCTTCAAGTAAAATCTAGAACAAACTAAAGAACAGACTAAAGGCACTGTCAAAAGCAGTGAAAGCTGGTGTGAAGAACAGTGTACAGCAATCAGCAATAATTTAACTTCAGCTGCAGCAGTTACAGCTGGATATCCACACAGATGAATACAAAGAATTTAATCAAAGAAATAAAGCAACTAATGAAGGAAAATTCCCCAAAAGGAAAATCTTGAATTGGAAGACCAGTGAAATATTAGTATGGCAAAAATAACAGTACACCAAAGACACTAAACAGTTGTCCTGGTACAGTACCTATTGAAATTCAATCTGAAGATGTCCATTTGCTCAATGCAATTTACAAATATGTGAAGCACTCTGCGATGATTAACAAATACACATCAAGTTGGTAAAAGAGATTCTTAGTTGTTGCTGTTTGGTGTTGCCACCACTGTCACAACACAAAAGCTGTTTTGAAAAGTAGCAGAGCAGGCATTGTTCAGCATTAGCTACACCAGGGAAACCACATGTCAAGGAGAAAGAATTAAAAAAAGAAGTAGCTATAGGAATTTATCTATCTTAAGAGAAATGTATTAAATGAAAGGAAGAGCTCAATAGGAAGTGACATTGGCAGGAGAAGCTGAAAACAAAACATCTGAATTTTTATTTTTTTTTTTTTTACATATACTTAGAATCTTAAACATAATCTCACTGTTCACATGCAGCTATGAGAGCTGGAAAACTAACAGAAATTAAATCAACATGTAAAACTAACTAAAAATTACTACAAGAAGTTCTCAGTGCTTTGCCTTTCAACAAAGAAAAATAAGAAATTACCAGACAGAAGGTTTTCTGCATCAGAAATTATTTGATACAAGATTCCCTGCAGTGATCCTGGCAAATAGAAATCAGCTGATGTGATATAAAGACAAGGGAAGCTTTAAGAAAAACATTAGCAGCGATGGCCCAGCACAACAGTAAATCTCTGCTCTAGAGAGAAGGCAGGAGGAGTAGCAAATAGCCCAGAGGAATGGGAGAGATTCATATACCACTGCTGACACTGGATGGGCTTATTACAGTGAGTAGTTACCTACCACCATTCAGGTTACTTCATGACTGCCATATTTATATAATAAAAGACAGTATTGAGAAATAACTAATGTGTATTTCTGGCTCAAAATTGTGGTAAAAGACAACATTTCATACTTTCTTTTTTTAAGTTTTCATATGAAGTGCAATATGACATGTTCAATCAAGATGCATCCATCAGATGAATGCATGCTTCATTATAAGCACTAGCATTACCTTTCTTTTCTCTGACCTAGTAGTGTAATTGTCACAATCTGTAACCTGTCATGCAAAATGTTTCAAACAAAGGTGTTTGTAAACATAAGACTTGATGGTTCACTGTTGTTCCTGCAGTGTGCTACAAGAACCTCTCTGAACATGGAAATAAACAGTTTTGGTGGTAACTGATGAATAAAATCCAAATCTCACCTTGACTGCTCAGCTACTGGGAGCAGTAGATTAGCTTCAGACTAAGCCAAAACAAAGTTGTCCCAGAGGTTTGGGTATGCAACAGTGGGAACTGTTCATCTTTCTTCTTTTAGGGGAACAGCATCTATCCTCACTCTGCCAGCCCATTAAAGGTTGTGTCTATATTTGCATGCAGATGCAAATTCCAGGTGCATTTGCATGCTATGATGGTGTCTTTAGTCATTTCAATTAGATTACTAATTAAGTAAACATACATTTGCATTTCAAACTTTAGTCATTCATGAGCTAGTCTTTCTTAACAAAATCTAGAAATGTAGATCTTCCTTCACAATATTATCCATTTGAGAAGTCAGTCAGATAAAAGAAAATTAAAGACAGAACATGTGCATTTGCTCATTTACTTTCTTTTCATCATGAAATTTACTACTATAAAACTGCCTTAAGTTTCATAAAATCTGGAGCCAGTAACAGCTTTAAAATATAAACCCATAGCTACACATCAATAGAAAATCAAAGAGGTCAATTGCAACTGTTTAAAAAGAAAATTCTGTCCCTCTATTCACTATTGCAAGGATTACATTTTCCCCAGTCCAGCTACTCAGTAACTCAGATGCATTCAATACATGACAAAGCAGCATGTCCATTGCACAGCACATGTAGCAGGGGGTGAGCATTTAAAGCACTGCCAGTACCCACGTTTTTTCTTTGTGTTCAATGATATTTAATACCAACCCTCTGCTGACACGAACTGCCCTGAACTGGCCTATCAACACCCTGTTATCAAATACATTTTTTCCCTTCCTATATATCCTGTAAATTCATTTGGTGGAATATTACATTTCCCAGATTTTTACCTCTAACAGGGTCATTTTTTGTCCTTGACATCTCTATCTAAAGAAAAAAATTCAAAACATATAGTAACTGCTCCATGCATGCAATAATCAGGGCTAACAGACATGTTTACAGGGAAAAAAAATTAAAAGGAAAAGATCTAAAACAAAGAATTAAACAAAAAAAAAAAAAAACAAAACAAAAAAGGAAAAGAAAAAAAAATAAAGAGAAAGGACAATGTGTGAAAGTTTTAATTCTTGGCAGTGAGTTATATAAACTCTAAAATACTACCAGACTAGTAGTATTATAAGTATTTCATTTGGTCAACAGCAGCCATTTCCCTTCTTATTCTTGTCTTAGGGCTATTACATAATATATTTTTTTCTTAAGTAATATATATTTATATTACACTTGGGGGGGTGTAATGCAATATTAAAACTGTTACAGATGTTTTGATTTCAAGATCATCTACTTCCCTCAGTGTTTCAAAATGCAGAACACAAGTAGGACACGTAATTTCCACATGGGTTATTTGTTTTGCTGCTTTTAGGTGGCAGCCAAGAGTCTCACCTTTCTCACTATGATTAATCAACCAGTCAGTCACAATTAGTTAGGAATCCCCTGCTGATGAGCATCCATCCAAACTTACTGAAAGCAGTAGAGAGGCTCAGGTTTTTTGAAAGGAATGAAAAAACTGTATTTAGTAGTTAACTAAACCCATGGGAGATTTGCTTCTAGATTCAAATATAGAAAATATATAAACTTGGTGTTATGCCCTGGAGGATGATGTAAGGATTTATATCCTTTCTAACAGCTACATGTTTACCATTATAACTGAAGACGTTTGTATTATACATATGAAAGGTTGGTTGGTTTTTTTTAGTCTATCACATTTTTTTCTTCAGTCACACCTCTTGGCAATCAATTTTGCATGTTAATTGTAGTCTGTGCAGTAAAGAGCCCTTTCTTCGATTTTCAATCAGTTGCTTTTCAATTCCAATAGAAACATCTTGGTTTTGTACAATGAAACAGCCCAAATGGGAATTACACTTCCATTTTCTCCATGCCATTTATTATACTGTATATTGGACAGCTTGCTGTACTCAGCCCTAGATTCATTTGATCTTTATACCATTTTTTGCTAGCACATTTCAACTCCCTCAATACCAAACCTTTGTAGCATCTTTTTTCAATATTAAGGTGTGAGGAGACAGAGCAGTGGGCTAACTCTGTTCAGCCTTGAATTCTCTTAGGCTACACAGGAATGACTGTTTTTTGCATTAGAAATTAGTGATTACAATACATAGTAAAAGTGCCAGAGACAGAGGTTAGTACCCTCATCAGAAAAAGATGTGAGGAGTATAGTCCAGTTGATTAAATCCCAATAAAAGTTGCAAATTGTGAGTTCTGCCTTTGAAAGGTCTTCAAGATGTATTATAAGGATTCTGAATTAATCCTCAGGATGCATAATTAAGCAATCAGATACATTGTATTATCCATTTCCATAAATTAACATCTGAATCAGAATAGTGTGCTCAGTCAGTGTGTCACAAAGGAAAATGGAAGATCAAGAGAGCCACTCACCAATCAAAACCCTTCTTTTTCCTCAAGGCAGTCCTTTCTGTAAGGTTAATATGACATTAACATGATGGAGTTATATTTTTACTTCTTCTAGCTGATCACAAATATTCTTTTTTTACATGTCACAGCCTGTCATTGGAATTTGCTTCTGTTCCACAGTCATATGTGCGCAGTTTTTTCTTACACTTGTATTTTCCATTCCACTTAATGGGGAGGGAAAAAAGGCTGAAACAGTTTCTACCACTGCCTACTGCTTAATTTAAAAAAGTTTATTCCTACTTGAAATTTCAATTATCCATACAGTTTCATCTACAAATACAAAAATAACTTTGGTAAGGCAGCAACATTAGACATAAGTTTTGTGTCAGTTCAAATTCAGAACTTATAACAAAAGAAGTTTATTAAATGTAATCATATTTCTGATCCTGATTTCCAAGAATATAATAGGTTTAAAAAAAGATTTTGACCTTTTTTGTCTACAAAAGCTTCCCTTGTGTCACATCATTCATGAAAGGAAAACTTACAAAAAAGATAGATGTGGAATGAAAACCATGTCAGCTTTCACTATAAAATAGTCCTAAATGTGACATAGTAAGAATGATCATGGTGTGCTGTCCACATGGCAACACAGAAACACAGTCTATCACATTTTTGGATAAAGCTATAGTTCTTTGTAATGATTGCATATTCCTAATTTTTACATGTATCATATGACTGTGATAATTTTAACAGAAATGAGAGACAACAAGAAACAGTAAATAACAATCATGTCTTCAGACTGTTACAGAAATAATATCATTTACTTTTTAAAAGATGCAGAATTTCACTTTATGTTTTGAAATCACATATTTTTTCCCTTCTAATTCCTTGATGTAATGACGAGATCTGGAGTGTCTCTTCCTTTTTAAGTGATAATTAAAGGGGGCATGCGTATTCCTGTTTAGAAACAAGGACAATGTCAGTTCAGTATCCCTGTGGCTTACAGACAGCCCTCCAGCCTGTTCATGGTGGCAAGGCTGGTTGAAAGAACTTTTGGTTTAACCACCAACTGCATGGCTGTGTCCTACAGCCACTGCTTTATCCCACAGCTTCTGGGTCCAGCCACAGACCTCAGTTCTCTGCCTCCCAGACATACCTGTTGTAGTCAATGCCACCTGCTGCAGGCAAGCCACCACTTAATTCCCAATAAATACATTTGTTTGGACTGACTTTAGGTAAGGAATAATTCAATCAGGACACTGTATTTATTGAAGAAACCACCAGCTGCTCATTAGTCATTTGAAATAGTAAAGCTGAAACATAGCTAGTAAGTTAACAGAGATCTGGTTTTCTGATGAAAGGATCCATTTTGCTGCCTATTCAAAGGAGTGGTGCCTTTATGTAGTTGAGTAAGTTTTCAAATACAAATGAACTGGAGACAATTTTTGCTTTTGTGCCATACAGAACAGATGGAAGAAAAAGAACTAAATGATAAAATCTAGGGAAAATGGAGCTATTATTTAATTTTAATTTCCTTTTAATTTTCTTCTAAAAAGGCAGTAAAATGTTATTACCAGCAAAGATGTATGGAACTACAAGTTGTAATAATAAAATATAAACAATAAAGCGATAATGAAGTCTTTATTAAAAAAAAAATTCTACACTTCTGAATAAGAGAAGGTTGAAGGGGAAAATTAAAAACAGCTTCCTAATGCTTATGAGGTGTTTATTAAGAAGACAGAGTCATATGTCATATATGTGGTAGGACAAGAGACAGGAGACACAAATTGAAACAAGAGATTAAAGACAGTGTACATATCTTATAAGTTTATTGTCATTTAATATGAACACACATCAACATCACCAATTTCTTGCAGAAGAAGTGACAACACGGACTTTAGGAAAGCTTTGTTTTCTGTGAAGGAATAAAGAAAAACCTGGCAAATTAATGAAAACCTTCCAGACTTTTTCCTATTCTTGTCCTTGCAATGTGTTTTTTTATTATCTTAGCTAAATATCTGAGGAATATACACATTGCTAGTTTATGATGATGCCATGCTTAATTTCAAAGATCTTGCATTTTCTTCTCTGAAGGGAATTACAAGACAAAGAAATGAAGTAGTATAATAAATTCTGAGATGCATGTGGCCTGAACTCCAGCAATAAAAATATTTGTAAGGTAACCTTGTAAAGACCAAGCACCAAGCCTCCATCTGTGATTAATTTTCATTCTATAGTATAAAAAATGTGAAACAAATAGGACAATTACTCACTACATAGAGTCTTTTCAAAAGATCTCTAGTAAAGGGAGAAGAACTAGAAAAAAGATGTTGAAAAAAGAACAATTGTTCTTAATCACTCAATTATTTTATTGTTCAACAACACACTATAGTAAAACAAGATTAACAAGAATAAAATGCAGTGCTGTTTCTTCTCCCATTGTTACTCAGTTTGATTATTAGCTGAAATAATAAAACTATAGCACATTCAATTACATTATAAGACAGCAGTTATGATGTTATGATGAAAACAGATGTTGACAATGCGAAACATTACTGAATACATTGCTTTTTAAAGAACTTTAGACTTCCTAAGTATATAATCAATAGCAATTTGAAGCTCTTTTCAGCAGAGTAGCCTTGGACCAGTTCAGATACTGCACATCTTAGTTTTAGGTCAAGTGGAATTTAGGCCATTAGCAAAGCTGAAAATAACTTCGCTGACAAGAAGTTCCATGAAACTAGGTCAAAATTCTACAAACCTCCTAAACTACTCAGGAGGGAAGATTTGGAGAGAGGTGCAATATCTTTTATTAGGCTGACAGTCAGAAAATAAAGACACAATGCACATTGTCATTGGCTTTAATGTCTATACCAAGAAAAATTTAGGAGCTGGGTTTAACCGCTGAGAGCTTTGATATCAAGGGACCTCAAGAAATGGGTTGCTGTCTAGTAGCATATTGTTACATGAGTCAGTCCTCTCATCCTACTCATGAAAGAAAGGGGATAGTCATCAATGTAAGTACAATCATTTAAGGAAATAAACTCATAAATTTTCTTTCAAGGCAATTAGATCTGCTTACTGCTCCCTAACAGTTACTAAGTAATAATTTTGTCCTGGCTTTGAGGCATACTGCATAGCTCATTTTATTGTCTAAATGGAGCCCAGAACAATCATGAAATGATAGAATGGAAACACAGAATAGTTGAGGTTGGAAGGGACCCCTGGAGGCCATCTGGTCCAACATCCCTGCTCAAGGAGGGCCACCTGGAGCCAGTTGCTCAGGACCATGCCCAGTTGGCTTTTGAATATCTCCAAGGAGGAAGACTCCACAACCTCTCTGGGCAACCTGTGACCTCACAGTTAAAAAGTAGGTTGATGAACTTCTGCATTCTGATGCAGTTAATAAATTAGGTGGAATTTCCCAGAGGAGTTTACTTTATTAACAGGATTTTTGAAACATATCAGTTGTGCCAGTCAACAGTCAAGGAATACTTCTTGAGAGAAGGCTGTGAGCAAAGACAAATAAATACAAGTATTTAGACTAGCTCTGCACTACACAAAGGAAAAACTCAGAATAAAAATGATTTATGAGATACTAGTTCTCTTACTTGGTGCTAGCTGTTAGTTAGAGACCATGTCCTCAACAAGGCAATGTTCCTTTTTTCACAAGAAAACCTCATCCTGTTTATCAATAAATGGTGGAAAACAAAGAAAACTGAAGTTAAATACACAAATGAAATTCAGAAATCAGACACTGCCATAATCTAATTTTTTTGCATCTTTCTTAAAACAGCAACTGAAAAGCAGGACTCCATGCAATTTCTGATATTATATTTTATTTCTCTTGAGAGCAAAAGATCTTAATCTGATCCATTTGCAATTTATTTTGATGCTTCACATATCATTTTGTCTTAACAAGGAAGTTAATTTGCAACAGCTGTATGTTGACTAGTTTGGATGACAGTCAGAATTAATAGAAACTGCCTGCTGAAAATCTTAACACCTCTTTGTAAGTATTTTTCACTTGAAAGATTTTCCTTTCTTTTTGAAAAAGTGTTGCATATATCTTTGAGGAAAAATTGCTGCTATACACGACAAATAGGTGTTTTCTTAGTAATCAAAGCAGGTAACGTCTCCAGTGGACTTGAAATGGTGTGCTGATACTTCAAGATGCACATACACACTCAAGAATATGAATACAGCCAACAGCATCTCTGACAGAAAAGTCCCCTTTTTGGCAAGTCCCCAGATAGCTCTGATGGGGAGCACAGCAAAAAATCCCACTGCATTTGGCTCTGCAGCACCAGGAAAATCTCAAGATAAACTGGAAAAGGGAGGCCTCAGTACCATGGAATGGGATCAAAAATCTGAAAAGAAGACACTAGAGAGAACAGGTTTTATTTAAAAAAACCTCAAAGAAAACACAAACTAGAAAAAAAAAAAAAAAAAAAACAAACAAACCCAACCAACCAACCAAACTACAAAAAAACCCAAACCAAAACAAACCAGGAAGGAGTAGTGTAACACAAGCACCACTGACGGTCATGTGAGCTTTCCTCTGCTAGGTAATGGCACATACAGAAGAAGTTTCCTAGCTATAAACAGTCTCTAAAGCACCTCTTCAATACTGGTCTCAAAATAATCTATGTATCTTCCATGGAAGCATATCCTTTTAAACTTGGATCTCCTAAAGCAATGTATGGAGGAACAGAGTATTTGCTAGGGTTCCCACAGCTCTCTTCCAATGCAGCATCACATCCATGTGGACACGCCAAGCTCTGTGCTTCATTCATGCTGAACTTATATAAACACAGAATTATTCTGTACATTCTCATACTATAATACAGATACCTTCTGCAGAGGGAAGTTCTTTGTTAGTTGATGGTGCAACTTCCTGTAAATCACATTGTCAAGCTCCCCATAGTGACAGCTGAATAGCTTCAATGATCCAGTGTGAGTAGAATAACTTGATATTGCTTTCTTACTGATTAAGTTTTCTTCACTTCCTTCCTAGTTTCCTGTGTTAATGGCACCACATAATAGAACAGAAAACTCCTTAGTTTCACTCACTCTTCCTTAGCATTCTTTAATTACTGTATTCTTTCCTTGATGCAGAAATCTGAATACAAATTTACAAAAGTTTACACATCATGAAAAATATTAAGTGCACAAGCCACGTAATGATAAAATGTTGAAGCCATGAGGCTTTACATTTCTACACGTATACCACTTGGTTGAATAATTATTTTTTTAAATATTTGCTTAATAAATAACTGTTCATTTTCTGCTGAAATCTTATAAAAAAGCAAATAGTACTATAACCTTTCATGCATGGATGTCATTTGGCAGAGCCCTGATTTGTTGCCACGAGTATTTTTGAGTGAAGGGGAAACAGCTTCATCCTGTGAAGTTATCTAGGTTGGTGTCTGCTCCTGAAGGAAGGAAGCATCTGCTTTATATCCAATAACAAACTTCTTAGCAAGGAGAAAGAAGAAGAGGATAAAGAGGGAAATGACAGTATGCTGTGGGTATTTACTGGGATTCGATTTATCGCTCAGAGTACAAAAGCCTTATAATGGCTAAGCATGATAGCATGATGGAAATAGAGAAAACAATTTTATCTATCTCCACTACTGAGGATACAAAACCAATTTTATAGGTTAGATGTATGCATTCTTATTCTTTTTTCTTAGCAACATTTCAGTCCATATTGTGGTACAACTAAACCATGCTCCTTTTAAGGCTTGTGGAAATCATCTACTTCACATGGAGATTGCCCTGGGTTCAGTTGTAATGGTTATTTTCCTCCAATCATTAGTAAATAAGAGAAGTATGTAGTCAAAGCACTTGCCAACACAAAAATATTGATGTGCCGACAACGTCAAAATATTGACAAAAGTCATTCACTTGTTCAAAATGAGAGACAGAATGGAATTCCTTCATATTGTGATAACCCATGGCTTCTAGATCATTACCTTCAAGTATCGTTCACATAAGAGCATGCAGAAATTCTCAGAATTTTCCATCTTGGAAATAATAATAATAAAACCCACCAGAGCAGTAGCCATCATACCATGAGGTACGCTAGCAGAATCATAGAATCATAGAATAGTTAGGGTTGGAAAGGACCTTAACATCATCTAGTTCCAACCCCCTTGCCAAAGGCAGGGACACCTCCCACTAAACCATGTTGCCCAAGGCTCTGGCCAACATGGCCTTGAACACAGCCAGGGATGGAGCCTTCACAACTTTCTTGGGCAACTCATTCCAGTGCCTCACCACCCTCACAGTAAAGAATTTCTTCCTCATATCCAGTCTAAACTTCCCCTGTTTAAGTTTGAACCCGATACCCCTAGTCCTATCACTACAGTCCCTCATGAAGAGTCCCTCCCCAGCATCCTTATAGGCCCCCTGCAGATATTGGAAGGCTGCTATGAGGTCTTCACGCAGCCTTCTCTTCTCCAGGCTGAACAGCCCCAACTTTCTCAGCCTAGCTTCATGCAGGAGGTGCTCCAGACCCCTGATCATCCTCATGGCCCTCCTCTGGACTTGTTCCAACAGTTCCATGTCCTTTTCATGTTGAGGACACCAGAACTGCACACAGTACTCCAAGTGAGGTCTCACAAGAGCAGAGTAGAGGAGCAGGATCACCTCCCTCGACCTGCTGGTCACGCTCCTTTTGATGCAGCCCAGGATACGGTTGGCTTTCTGGGCTGCAAGCGCACACTGAAGCCGGTTCATGTTCATTTTCTCATTGATCAACACCCCCAACTCCTTCTCCGCAGGGCTGCTCTGCCCAACCTGCAGCTGTGCCTGGAATTGCTCCCATCCAGTTGTAGGACCTTGCACTTGACATGGTCCTACAACTTCATCAATAAACTTCATCAGGTTGGCATCAGCCCACCTCACAAGCGTGTCAAGGTCCCTCTGGATGGCATTCCTTCCCTCCAGCTTATCAACCGAACCACACAGCTTGATGTCATCGTCAAACTTGCTGAGGGCACACTCAATCCCACTGCCCATGTCATCGACAAAGATGTTGAACAACACTGATCCCTGAGGGACACCACTCATTACTGATCTCCAGCTGGACATTGAGCCATTGAGCACAACTCTTTGCATGTGGCCATCCAAGCCAGCTTTTATCCACCGAGTGGTCCACCTATCAAATTGATGTCTCTCCAACTTAGAGACAAGGATGTCATGTGAGACAGTGTCAAACGCTTTGCACAAGTCCAGGTAGATGACATCAACTGCTCTACCCCTGTCCATCAGTTCTGTAGCTCCATCATAGAAGGCCACCAAATTGGTCAGGCAGGATTTCCCCTTTGTGAAGCCATGCTGGCTGTCACCAAGCACCTTGTTGTTTTTCATGTGCCTCAACATGCCTTCCAGGAGAATCTGCTCCAAGATTTTGCCAGGCACAGAGGTGAGGCTGACTGGTCTGTAGTTCCCTGGCTCATCCATTTTCCCCTTCTTGAAAATGGCGGTTATATTCTTTTCTTACAGGTAGCAAAACCAATTTTACTCAAGTTTGCAAGCCAGTAAAAAAGGGTCCCAAACTCCTACTCAGAAACTTGAGAATACTGACCCAAGTGTCAGACGGATAAGCTGCTACGCCCCACTTGCAGGTGTGAATCATTTTGCAAGATGTATTTTATGACACTAAAGACAAGAAAGAAATATACGTAGATTAATAGACAATATCTATTTCTGATGTTTGCATACAATAGCTTTGCCACCCTCTTCTCTAGCTTTCCAACAAGGGTATCACAAGGCCCACAGATTGTTCTCCTGCAGTAACATCATGTACCCAGGTTGGGATCTGTAGGCTGTGGGGTTCTGACACCTTTTCAGGTGGATGGAAAAGCCTGTCTGAAATTGCTGTGCCTTTTGACTCTGACACCCATGCCTCCCAGCTGCTCCACTCCTCTTTGTGCTCATGGCCAGAACTACAGCCCACCGCTCCTGTGCTTTCAGCTCTTCTGTTGTGACACACATTTAGGACAATGTTCAGTCCTCCTGCCTCCTGGAGATCCTTAAACACACTCCTGTTTCTCTGATTATTCAGCATGATTCATGTTTGTCTCTCAGACTTCAGACTGGAACATCAGACAGACACAGTGTTATGAGTTAGGTCCAAGATTAATCCAGGAAATCCATCCACAAAGTGAGGAAACGGGGGTGGGCACTGCAGTGACCAGTAACCACCAGGACTGGGGGACTGGGCTGAGCAAAAATGGATCTCCTGGACCCTTGGGCACAGGGAGATTGAGGCAGAAAAGCCCATTGGTGCCCTCGGAATCCTGACAATATTTTCTTCCTTTCTTAGGGCTAAATTTTAAGCATGCTAGGGTTACAAGCTGCTAAGACAAGGGTGGTTACTAACTTCAAGAATATTTAAACACAACAAGCATGCCCAGTCCTTCATCTGTGATGGTTAATTGCGTATTTGTACACTCTTCAACATTTATTTAGCACACTTAGATTTTTAAAAAGAAATGTCTATTAAAAGGAGGGGAAAAATCCCCAAAGATCCCTAACATCTATAAAAGAAACATGTTTCGTGATTGCGCGATGGAACCTCTTCATTTACCTCTCATTCTCTCCACCATATGTCAACAGAGCTTGTGCTGGGCTCCAAACACCTCCTTTGGGAGGGAAAGAGATTCAAATTCTTTTTAGACCTCAACCATCAGGCCTAGCCTAATTACTGCAAAAATGTTTTTCTTTACCACTCACGGCATATTTCATATTCTGAAATGGAAAAAGTTTTCTCTCTTTTGGTTCCCCACCCCCCATACCATGGGACTTATCTATCTATAGAATTATCCCTGATGAACATGTTTTTAGGATGTAAAATTCATAAATTTATCAAATATATTATCACATGTATTTTCTTCTGCAACATTCAGTGTTCTGATGTGTTCAACAAAATTCAGCACTGAATATTTCGATTTTTCACAGAAATCTATAAGAATATGTAGGTCAGGAACTTTATGAACTGTGTAAGAAAGGTCTCAAGCCATAATTCGCAAGGAATTTCTATGGTGCCATAGCTAATTTTTAAGCATCTGCCTGGGAATTAAATCCTTAAATCCCAAACTTAGGCACTTTGGTTCTTTATTAAGGTGAGCGAAAAATCAGCAAATCTCAGCGACCTTCCTAATACCTAGACACTTATAAAGACAGAAGCATGTCTGAAATCCCCCTCTCCCTCAGACTGGTCTTATTTCTGTATTAGGGATTCACAGCCTGAACCTGTTCCTGCATTTGGATGCCTTTGTATTTTTCTTTTGGGCAATATAGCTGCTTCATGCTTTTACTTTCATAACACAGAGGAGCATTCTCTGCAGCTTGAAAAGAAATAAGACCACATCTCTCATCTCCCAGGAAAGTACTGCAGCCAAAAAGCTGAGAGCTCTCATTATCCTCCAGCAAATTTGTGTCACCATGTAGCTCACGGTACAAGACTGACAAGGCCAGAAGGCGACTAAGAGTAAGGTTTGGTAGCAAGGGCTTGCAATTACTTTTTATGCTATTATCTGAACAGCTTGTGGATTAAAGAGACATTTGTCATTGAACACTGCTTTATCAATACTAAAAAAGCTGTATTTTGTACACTGTATTAATTTCAATATCTTGATTAAATTTCAAACTGCTTAATCTAAATTTCTCTATAATTGCCACAATAAATGCCTTTCTGTGAGTGTGGAAATATTCTACTTCTGACGTTTTAGAATTTTAAAGCACCACTACTATCAAGATCTTCATTAAGGCTTTCACATGAATTTTGAAACCAAGTCATTTAAAATACACCACTCAAAGCCTGGGCTGGAGCTCCATGTCAAAAATGGTCTATTTCTATTTGCTGATGACACTTCAGGCTGCTTGAAATCCATCTGCTTAAAAACTCATGTAATCTCTGTCATTGACATCAGCAAATAATGCTGAAAAATGTGATCTTCACTTAAGATTTCATCACAGATTTATATTTGAAGATTCAAGGGTTTGATAATTAATTTTCCACCAACATAACATGTCCTGCCACTATCAGAGTAACTTGAAAAGATTACCTATTTCTGACGGTATAAATCTGTACCATAAAAACTATTTTACTTGAAATCTTCACAGAAATACAGTATTGTCCTTTTTTGTACTCCATCATACAAGTATAGGGTATGAAAATGGGTTTTCTTTATAATTTATGTATTCATGTTTGTCAGTAAATCATCTGAGAAACTAAGATCAGTCAAGAGACATCAGAACTAATACTTTCACAGATAATTCAATCATAGAATCATAGAATAGTTAGGGTTGGAAAGGACCTTAAGATCATTGATAAAAACAATAATCTTATAGAATCTGAAATTTACCCTGTAAATGACTTGACAACAATCTATAAATTAATTTGAGCACCACATTTACATTTCTTGAAGTTGTTAAGATGGCATTTCAGTATATTTCTTAGTGTATAATACTTCCAGAAAGGGGAATCATTTGCAAGGCTAATTAAAGATAAGTACAACATAATTGCAGGCAAAATTTTAATACAGAAGATGGAAGAAAAAAACAGTAAGTCTACATGATAGTAGATGAGAAAACAAATATCTTTACTGCAAATCTTCTCTTTGCCAGAAAAAGAGAAATTAATTGAATGCATCATACTTGAGTCTCAGGCAGCTTTGTGTCAAAAAGCCTAACACTGTCACCATATCTCAATTCTATCACTGCAACAAAACCACTGGAAGTTGAACTGTAAATAGATGCAATTACCCTGGTGAATGTGTCCAATTTTCTGTACCAGCTTTCATTCAAGATGAACAGAAGATTCACTGTCTCAACAAGCTACAAAGGAGGTCCACAGTATGACAGAAATCAACAAAAATACATTCAGAACCAGACAGTGATTTCTGTGGAGGAAGAAGTATAAAAGCTTGAACATGACTAAAGAGCATAAAGGTTACCAAAGACTTCTCAGAATACATTAAAAGAAACTTCAGTGAGAACACAAAAGTAGAAGCCAAACCCCAGTGGAATTCAATACATGTTTCTTTCATTTCTTAATGAATATTAATGGAAGTGAGGAATACAAGTCTTGACAGTAGAATATTTCGAGAGTGTTGAAAGACTTTGTTTGAAAGTAAAATTATTTATTCACTAAAGACTTGATTCTGGACCCACTGAACTTATTGTTAAAATTACCTTGGACTCCAGGGGTATGCCCTGCAAGTAATCAACAACAATTTTGATAACATTATGTTAAAAGGGCAAGTAAAAAGAAATATAAAAATACCAAAAATGAAACTAAATCAAAGTTTTTATGGATTGCTTTAAGGAGAAATGGTTGCAGGTTTTTTAAGAAACAAACAAACAAAAATCCCCACAACAGGCCTGATAGGCCAATAATTTTAGTGGGGTTGAACATGGAAATATATGTTCATATAAGTCTATGGAAACCAAGGCTGGTGTCCAGTCTGGTCTTACAGAGTTGTCTCATGTAATTCAGTGGAAATGTTCACTAGCAAGAATAAGATCAACAACAGTAATCAAGTCTCATAGCCCCAAACTGGGATAGCAAAGCTTTCCTGAAATGTGATTCATACCATTCATTATGAGCATTCAAATTGCCATTGTATTTAGCAGAACTGCTTAGAAATGTGGCCTGATGTCTTTCATGACCAAATCTGTTGAATCCCTGTTTTCTCTCTCTTTTCATCTTTCCAGACACAGACCTCACAAAGTAGACTTTGCACTGGTGAGGCAGCACCTCTAATACTGTGCTCAGTTCTGGGCCTCTCACTGCAAGGGAGACGTTGAGGTGCTGGAGCAGGTCTAGAGAAGGGCAGTGAAGCTGGTGAAGGTGCTGGAGCACAAGTCTTAGGAAGAACGACTGAAGGAACTGGGTAGTCCAGCCTGGAGAAGAGTAGGCTCAGGGGGGACCTTATCCTCTCTACAACTGCCTGAAAAGAGGTTGTAGTGAAGTGGGGGTTGGTCTCTTCTCCCAAGTAACAAGAGACAGGACAAGAGGTAACGGCCTCAAGCTGTGCCAGGGGAGGTTTAGATTGGATATTAGGAAAAATTTCTTCACTGAGAGTGTGATCAGGCATTGCAGTAGGCTGCCCAAGGCAGTGGTGGAATCACAGTCCCTGGAAGTGTTCAAATGCTGTGTGGATGAGGCCCTTAGTGACATGGTTTAGTGGTGGTCTTGGCAGTCCTGGGTTAATGGCTGGACTGGACGATCTTAAAAGTCTTTTCCAACCTAGCTAATTCTATTATTTTATGGTTCTATGTCCTTAGGTACCCCTACCATCTCCTTCCCAAAACTTTCATCCCAACAACGCTTAACTGGGACTATCCAGCTATCTCTCCATATAGCTGTGATGCCTCTCTGCACATCTCTCTCACCAATAAGTAACCACAGTAAATTCAAGTCTTTGTTAGATTCAAGACTATATTTGCCATCCTTGAAAGATCAGACACCAGTTAATGCAATTCATGAACTTCAAAGCCCTCACACAGCAAGTTGCTTGGAACATTCAACCTATGCCCCCATGTTAATAGCTTGGGATTGTTTTACTAGACTACTCTGACACAGCAGATGTCTCTGTTAAACTGCTGGCATGAATGAGCCACAAGAAGACATGGACATATACTCTACGTCCTCTTTTGATTCCAGATTAGAAGACACCCATCCCTCCTTTTGTCTTGAGTTTCTTCTCCTCCTCAAACATCAATAAAGAGTACCTGCACCAACTTCCAAAAAGCCTGTTGGAATCCCAATTAAAAAAATAAATAATAATAAAAAAAGAAATAAAAAAGGAAAATTTCTCTGCTCTTTATATCCAAAGGACTACCATTGCGCTTGACCTAGAGCAGTGCATGCTTGAATGGAAATTTAATGTCTCCTGCAGTGCCAGGTAAATCATGTGTACCAACCTGGTGCCAGTATTTGAGGGGCAAAACTACAGTTTAAAATAAAATGTTCTTTAAAGACCGAAGATGAACAAAAGTAAATGGTGAACACATAAGTGAAAAAGGAGAGGAGGAAACAACTTTATGGTACAAACCACTACCTTTAAAATGTAGCTATCACAAGGCACACATTGCCACTCAACTCTTTCTGCCTGTCCACCTACCCTACTCCCCCCTTATTCTCAGTAGGAAAGGCCAAACAACATCATTCCAATATTCAGTTATCAAAGTCTCTAAAAACTACTTAAGAAAGCACAAACAAACATAATCAACAACTAACCTTGCAATCTGGGAACACCAAACCAGTTCCCTTCAGAAGTCTTTAGCCATACATGCTCTCTAATGATCTCTAACCAGGCATCTCTGTCTCTCAGCTGTGAATCCCACTCTACCTGTGCTAGAGAAGTCCTCAAACCACACTTGAGGATCAGTGATGAAACAAAGATTCTGTTATCTTTGAATTCACTGTTTACAGCAGCCACCACTCTCCATCCCTATGATTATGACCAGGCAATGCACAGTGTTTAAGTGCATTTCATTCTCTCTCAGTTCTAATCCCTCACTTATTGGGTCTAGTAAGTAGTATCTGACAGGTCCTATCAGGAAGATGATAACCACACGAGGAAAACTGGATAACAAACTGGAATGATCATACAGCTTCAGATGTCTCCTGGCTCAGTCCATTAAAGAGAAAAGGGTCTCTAAGAAGAGATTTTGATGTGCTGAATTAAAGAAGCGTTAAACCAGAGAACTGGAGCACAGAACAGGCGACTAAGACTGCTACTATTCCAGTAACAGGTAGAAGATCCCTTACTCTAACTGTAAATAGGAATGCTGTCAAAAGAAGTGCTCAGCTGTGCAGGCTATAATCACACGCCACACCAGGAGATAGAAAGCACAGAATTATAGGACTCATGGTTTACTCCATCTTGCTTTGGACAGCAAAGGTTTTAATGTGTGGAACAGTGAGATACTAGAAAGCTCAACCTATTCAAACTGGCCATGGGAATGAAGACCTCAACCAGAAGAAATCTACAAAAAGTAGACCAATGTAAATCTTTCTATATTATGACATATTGGAGGTTTTTTTTAAAATGTTTTATTTTCTCCCCTTCTTTTTCTTTTTATAAGTCTAGAATTGACCTTTCTAATGACTTTTCATTCCACACTTTCTGGCCCAGCAGATATAAATCCCGCCTCTGTATTCATCATCAGATGATTTTTCCTCACATGTGTTAGTTTTTTTGTCTTTGACAGTAAAAAAAAAATCTTGCACTGACTAAATTATTTTGGCAGATATGTGATTTCTAGGAAGGAAAACATATCTGACCATTTTATGTAGGGAGGGATATGTCTTTGTTGACCTGACCCAATCTATAATCTAATGCATACTTGCATATCCATGAAAAGAAATCCATTAGCATTAGCAGAAAGTGCAGTAATGACTGCTAAATAACAGAAAATGTCGTTATCCAAATATAAATTATATTAATTACAGAGGTAGAACAGAGGTACCACATAGGAAATCTATATAGTCAATACTGTATTATGCCTCAGTCCATGTGATTTAAATTATAGGTCATAATTTGTAAAACTTAAATGGCTATTCAAGTCACCACAGAGAGAAACATTTTGACCATGAAATGCCCTTGCCCACAATCAACCACCTAAACCACTTTATGGCAGCTATCCCTCACTGAATTACATAAGAACAACACTATAAATCAAAATCACAAATGATAAGAAACTGCCAAGAGAAGCATAAAATAAATGTAACATCTGTCTCCATTACAGAATCAGTGAATGAAGCAAACAGAAAAACTTGACAAAATGAATAAAATTTAGAGAAAGACTCCTTTCATACTACTTCCTCTAAAGTGACAGCTTCTTCACTGAAAACCCCAAATGCACCTGGAAGAGAAGAGTTGTGACTATTTACTACCACATTTTCCACAAAAGCCAGTATTTCTAAATCTCACATAGAGAACACATCTAATAAACCAATGGGACTAGAAAGAAAGATGAAAAGAAAACACTGAATGTTTGCAATCTCTGTGGTGGTTCCAATCACACATTTTATCAATTTAAATTCCTGGATTAGACAAAACAGCAGTAAGTATATAGAAATTCTGTATAGCAAACAAATCTACTATTTGTTTTGCAATACCTTGTTGGCTGTGATAAAGGAGTTCAGCGTCAGCAAGTTCAAATCACATCGCTTTTATAGCATGTTATAAAAATGCATGTTGTAAGCAGCTCTCCCCTCACAGGCTACAGATATGATCCTAGTGCAATTTGTCTATTTGTGCAATTTTGCTAGTGTTGGCAGCAAACCACAAATACCTCTTATGAGAAAAAAGAAAAAAAACCAACCCAAAAACCCAAAACTCAAACCTTAATTGGTGTTTCTCCTGTGAAAACAAAAGCTGATTAAGCTTTTGGTGCCCAAGAGTCAACAGTTCCATGATGCTAAGCATTAATGCATGCTGTTTACTTTCAAAGATTTTACTGAATTTATTGAATTTTTATAGACCCATCTTTGCCTTCAATAGATAGTTTAGAATTTTCTTCACATTTCTTACCCTTTGAAACATTAAGTATGAAGATTTGCCCAGGTGACCTCCAATTTAGAAGAAACACAAAAGAGTGAGCAGAGATTTGAAAAAGGATATGGACACAAATCCTCTCAGGTACAGGCAACAGTGCTTTCAGAGAGACAAAAAATAACTGTGGCTAATTCAGTCACAGTTATTTAATGTAACATAACTCTGTGAACCATACAGTCACAATGGTCTTGTTAATTAAAGCACCTTCCTTTCAAAACCATGCATCACTAAGTTTTTCTTACATGCTGTTGGACAAGGACTTTTCAAGCAGGTGTTCCTGTGATGTCCTTCCTTCCTTTTTGAGGGGTTGAAATTATTCACACACGCTTCTGGTGAACTAGAAGGTTAAACTAAACTTAGAACTACAGGAAAGGTGATCTCCAACACCCCCTTGAGTTTTCCTGCTTAGCAGCAGCAATGCTCTCAAACTATTTTGAGCTTCATTTGCAAATTGAGACAGATGAACTTTTCTTACACAGGTGAGAAATCCACACAACAGAATGCAGTTACTCTTACGAACATCACAGGGAAGATGTGGGAAGAGGAGACGTTTCACCATCTGAGCCTCTTCTAAGCTTTTCTCAGCTGCAGTAAGGGACCTTTAATTGCATTTGCAAAATGGTCAGCAAGGTGGTAGAGGCAGCGTGGCTCAGAGTTTGCTCTCCACTTCTGTTCCCTGTAAGTCTGACATGCAGTTTTGTGCTTTGTTAGACTGCAGTTACCCAGTTATAACGCTGATGTGAAGTATCAACCATAGCAACATGCAATACTTACACCTGTTAATACAACTGCCCCCTCCTTTTCTGGAGCAGGGAAAAGTATATGATGGCCTTTGAAAAGCAGTAAGAAAGGGTGCTTTGAAAGTTAATGGAATTTAAACTGGAATTCTAATAAATAGATAGGAATTCAGTTTTATGGTTTTGTCCTATTCTGTTTATCTAACGTCTTTTGGAAACTGTAATTGTAGCAAAGATGATATTCTTGCTTCCTTTTTATAATCATGGAATCACAGAATACTTAGGGTTGGAAACGACCTTAAGATCATCTAGTTCCAACCTCCCTGCCATGGACAGGAACATATACACAGTAAACCATACTCATTTTAAGAAATCAGTATATTTTAATGCAGGTGTTCAGAGTTAGACTAGCTCAGCACTTGCATAAAAAAGTTTCTCAAATACCAATGGAAAAAAAGACAAAGAAAAGTATACACTTTCTTGAACAACAGAACATAAAACCATAGCATTATGGGTGCCATGGGTAGATAACTTCCTAACCCTTGCTGGCACTGGCAGCTAAGGATACTTCTACTTTCATCTTCTCTGCCTGTACCCCCTTAGCATCTGCTTCTACAGGATATAGGATCAGAAAAACAGAGAGAGCCTTTTAAAGCTAGAAAATCCAACTTAGTAGTTCAGACTAGAGGGGGCCTCCAGCCCTTTACAATTTGTATGAATGTCATGGTTTAAGCCCAGCCATAACTCACAAAACCATGCAGTCTCTCTCTCACTCCCCCCCCCCCCCCGCCATTCCCCCTCCCCAGCTCCCTGAGAGATGGGGAGGAGAATCCAAAGAATGCAACTCCCACGGGCTGAGATAAGAACAATCCAGTAACTGAGGTATAACACAAACCACTGCTGCTACCAGGGAAGTAACAGGGGAAGAAAATACAACTGCTCACCGCCTGCTGACCGATACCCAGCCAGACCTGAGCAGTCCCTTCTGGGTAACTGCCCCCAATTTATATACTGGGCATGATGTGCTGTGGTATGGAATACCTCTTTGGTTAGTTTGGGTCAGGTGTCCTGTCTCTGCTTCCTCCCAGCTTCCCCTCCTCCCTGGCAGAGCATGAGACTCAGAAAGTCCTTGGTCAGACTAAACATTACTGAGCAACAACTAAAAACAATGGTGTTATCAGCGCTGCTCCCAGGCTGAAAGTCAAAAAACACAGCACTGCAGCAGCTACTAAGAAGGAGAATAATGGCTGCTACTGCTGAACCCAGGACAATGAATTAGAAGGCAATTAGTGGGTTACCTATTTTAAGAGTACTAATTCCAGAAGACATAATTGTTCTCTATAAATATATCCAGGAATATATATCAGAAATGAGAATAGCTATTTAAAATTAAGAACAAGGCTCCAGAATATATATGAATTAACAGTGTATAATTTTAGGATGGAAATAAGACAAAAAATTAAACAGTATTGGAGGTGGAGGACAGCATAGGGCTCTACTGGAGACTGTGAAGTCTGAATGCAAATAAACTTCAGACTCAAAAAATGATATTTATGAAAAGGAATATAATCTATAGTTACTATCTGTAGCAGGGGACTGGATTTACAGCTTAGAAGATTTCTGCTGGCTGTGTTTTCTAAAAACTCTCTGACATTACCGCAAGGTGTTCAAGCAGAGCCATATACTGTTTGGTTTTTTAATATTCTTTATTCATATATGATGAACATATTTCATCATAAAAAAACAATTCTGCTTCCAATTGCTTTAAATCAAACTATTTTTTCAAGCTAATATACTATTTCTTTAATATTAATTCACTTATTTTCTAATTGGAAGAAAAGAAAAAAAAAGCTTTTAAAGAAGAGAATATGGACTACTATCATCATTGAAAGGCTTTCTTTTTTTCCAAGATGGATTTATAGTAGTTCTAATAACATCATGGGACTTGAATAGAGACTTGAAACATAACCGGAGTCTAATTCTGGAATAAGAGAAATACATTTTATGCTAGAGCTTCTTAGAAAACTCGTAAAATCTCAGAGCTTTCCGAATACATATCTTGTTTTCCCAAGACCACAGAGCGTCCAATGTTATAGAGACCATTGCATGAAACTCAGTTTCTGGGCAGGAAACAAATTAAGGTGTCTTTTATCTACCACACATGCCAGGCCAGTGAAAACTCATTAAATTTAATGATAGAAATTTTTAAGTCCACACTTTTTTCACCAAACCATAACAGCTGAATTGACATAAAAATTCTTCACAGACTTAGATTTGGCCATTTTAACCTAAGAACAGAGCAAACAATATATTCCTGTTTCAGGAATGAAAGAATGAAGAGCCTGCAAATGCAGTTCACAGTCTTGCTGCTAAGAGAGCCTTGTCTAATGATGCACAAAGTAGCCCTGTACACTAAGTTCCACCAATCCATATTTGGTCTCTTCTGTAAACATTTGTTAGGGGTTATGATGATTTTTTGATGAGTAAAAGTTTCCATTAAGAGGATAAAATTTGTGTTAAAGGAATCACGACATAAGAAGCCATGCATGGTTCAAGAGACAAAGAGAAAAAGCTGCATAAGAAGCCATGCATGGTTCAAGAGACAAAGAGAAAAAGCTGAAACACAGGAAGTGCTGTCTGAATATCAAGAAACATTTTTTTACTGGGAGGATGTCTGAGGACTGGCACAGGTCACCTAGAGAGTTTGCAGAGTCATTCATTAGAGACATTCAAAAGTCATCTGGACACCACTCTGGGTAACCAGGTCTGGGTGGCACTGTTCGAGCATGGGGGTTGGACCAGATGACCTCCAGAGGTCACTTCCAACCTCAACCATCAGTTACACACACTGGTTTGCTTTTAAAAATCCTACGATATGAAATATTGGAGAAGTGAGAAAGGAAGAAAGAAAAAAAAAAAGGTAACATTCTTCCTTCTGGAAACGCAAATATTCAGGAAATACAATAGCTACAAATAACTTTAAGAAAACCAACTTTTCAGTACTTTCTGTATCCATATAATGTTGTGTTTTTTTCACACGGGACTCCTGCCTTAGGTACAGGCTAGCCATTGATCATTTAAGGAATTGTGGTTAGACAGGAAATAGAATGGTTCTTCTAGGCACCATCTGTCATTAAACATAGACACTGAAATCTGACAACATCAAATATTACCAAATTAGTTTCAAGGATCAACAGATTTGAGTTATTAAACAATTATCAGCTACCACCCATACATATTTCCTCTATATTTATTTAATATGAACAGCTGATTTCTTATCAAAACTTTCACACAAGATTCTTCACTGTCTTTTGTGAAAAAAATAACAAAACCCTTTCAGACTTGTAGGATAAGTACTGGGACACACAAAGATGTTAAACAGTTTAACAGATTTATCAATTTAGGTTTACAGATATGAGAAATACCAACTTAACTAAACAGAAAATGTTAATGTACAAAGTTAACCTCATCGGTTAAGTGTGCAAGTAACATTTTAAATTACTTCTTTAGACAAAAAAAAAAAAGGGGAGATTAAACTTAATATCTTTGTAAAGTAGCATGAGGCAAATAAAATTATTAGCTATAGAAACGATGTAGTAAGATTTTAAAAATTATTTTTAATAAAACTTTAACCAGAGTTGCCTTGAGATTTCTTATTTTTACAGGGTTCAGGCTAACAGCAGTTTATAAAAATTGTTTCTAACCTTGTGTGCTGTTCTATAGGCTATTCTCAGTGCTCCCCAGAACAATTATAATGAACTGAAACCATTTTACTTCAGTTTATCCTCAAACGCATACAGCCTGGAAAAATGTAAACATAGCTCTCTCTAAACCCTCAGGAGCACAACAAATAATTTAAGCTCCTGTTCCCAACACTCTTATTTTTTAAAAATAAGTTTTTCTCCACACAGTGCTTCTATTGACTTGCTCTTTTCATTTTAATATTCTGCATTTGCAGAGATGTTTTCTTTACACTAGTAAGCAGATCTTATCTGGAAAACAAGTCATAATGCATTAGCAATGTTTTCTTCAGAGTGATACATATCAGAATATCTTCTGCATTTTCAAGAAGAGTTTAAAAACTGATCTTTTCTTTAATTGATATGATGCTATTCTTTATTTTACACCAAGCATGCCTCTCTGCTCATATAAATACAGGATTACTTTACTGTTTTCTAATATTACTACTGACAGGAAGTAACCAGATATAAACAGCAGTTTCAAAATTTAAAATCTGTTTTCTAGTCAGTGCCAAGTGCAAAAAGTATTTATCACTTTTTGATGTATTTACAAGTTAAGTTTTGACATACATTTTACTTAAATGAAAAATGCAGAGTGCTCTGCTTCTGGTGCCTTGATAATTTTGCGGCTGTATTAAGTTAGTTTGTTGTGCAGGTCCGGTGGCGTTCAAAAGATGAAGCCAATAAGATAAGCCTGGGAGCTTATTTTCTCCACATTTATAACTTTAACTGCCACTTTACCTGGAAGTATTAGAGCAGACAGTTCATTACTACCTAAAAAGGGGCACTACATTGTATGTGAGGAGGTCATCTGAAACTGATAACTTTTAAAGGTCATTCACAACATGAATTTTGCTTTGCTGAAAGTCGAGAAAGACTGGCACAATAAAAATCTTATTTTAACAGCAGCTGTAAATGTTGTGTAAGTAGAAATAAGAGATTTCAGCTACCTTTGCCTATTTTCACTCTGTCATGAATTTACTTTTGCTCCATTTGGGAGAATACTGGATGATGGTGGTGTTAAAAGTTTCCTTTCTCTGGATCATCATCTGAATGATGAATTGATAGGTTCTATGTTTTTGTTTCATTTTTACTGTTCATTTTCATAAAACCCCTCTTACATGTATTATTTGATAATGGAAAAGATTTTTTTCTTTAGTTCTGTAACACTGAGGAGCTTAAAGCCTGCAGGATTTGTGGATGTTGCAGACTCAAAAATTGACAGATAGGCTGCAAATTAACACAATAAGGGACATTTCCTTAGTGTGTAACTTCAGCAATTTCACCCATTTTTTCCTATCTCAGGCTATGGGAAATTTATGGAATGACAGATCACACCTGACATTCAAGCAGAAGCATGCAGCCTCCTTCCTTCCTTTCCTCACAGCCACATACATTCACATATTTTTGTTTCATTGGATTCCAGATCTTTAATCCTTCCCATCTAATAATGGTACTTAACTAAAATATCTAGCGAGTGTTGGTCCTCAGCTCCCTCTATAGTCAATAGAGAAAGATACTTCCAGAGCATGATTCAGATTTTTCCCATTATCTTCCTCATTCCTTTTTCAAGACCAGCTACATAGCAATCTGGGCCAACAAATAGGGACTGGTGAGAGCCGGACAGGAGAGTCAGGAAGGAGAAAATTTTCTTACATATTCATGCGCTACCTTGACAGGACACACAATATACAGGATCAAATCAACTTTAACCTGTTTCAGATGTGCCAAATGCAGCATCTGTACTTTAGATACTTACCAATTGTGGGAAAGAAGGAGGCAGAAAAGGGAGAGGACAGTTTAATGTAACCAAGGATTGTACTTCAGGTCCCACACAGTGCATGCAGTGTTTTAGACAAGCAAAAAGGCAGCCCAGCTACTGAAGGGGAAGTATGATGAATCACAAACTATGAATGGCAGGACCTGCAGAGTTATGTTTGTACTGCACTCTGCCATTACGTTTAAGGAGCAGTATGTATTGACTGACATAAATGTGGGTTCTTGGGGCTGGGATGCAGGGTGAATTTTACTTATACCCTGAATGATCAACAGTGCCAAAAGCCTTGGGACAGTGGATGATGTTTGATCTCTGTGACAGTGCTAAACTGGCTGCTACAAGCAGCCAGTGAAATGGTCAAGAAGCCAAAGCAGCTAGAGAATCACTTCCCAGACAGCTCTGAAATCTGGAAGAGCATGTCTGAATCAAGACAACTCCTGAGCATATCATATAGACAGTATAGTGTAGCAGGTCTCAGGTGTCACATATGGATGCAGATTTCTTTGAAAACATCCAAAAAAGCTTCCACCAGGTCTGTATGATGAACTTCAGAATCCTCCAATGAGACATCTCCCATTTTGGAGCATCTGGATGCTGCCTGTCATTTCCTGGCAGGCTCTACCTGAGCAATGCTGCCCAGCCTGCTTTGCAGTTTGATTTGACTCACGCTTTCACTATTCGGTCTTTCTGTTTGGCAATTACCTTCCTTGCTCTCCTGGCCTATATTGTACCTGACCAACAAGTGGCACCTCTGTGCCTTTCCAAGTGTTGCAATAAACCTGCTTATCTTCTGCCAGCACGTCAATTAGAGGCTAAAACACAGTATCCCCACAGACTTCCTTACACACCCTACATAGAACAGATTTTATTGTGGATTATCTGGAAAGTAGTGGTGATATTACCAAATGCCTAAGGTACCCATCTCGACGCCTGTCATGCCAAAAGTAGGTAGCTAATGACCATTGCCCTGTGACAAAACTCTATGCAGATATTACTGAAATTCAAGTGAATTTTAAGCATTTTTCCTACCTGCATTACAAGAAGCTTTGGCAAAGGACAGATGTTACTGCCACAATCTAAGAGATATTTGGAACTACAAAATGCTAAAGTTTTGGGTAACTTTAAAGCTGACTGGTGTCTACAGGTCACAAAGTACCAAATAGCTGGATCACATCAGTTTCCACTGTATGGATTTTCCTATATAAGGTTAGAAAATTACCACTTCAAAACAGAAGTGCCAAAATCTCTCTCAGATGTTCATATGATTCGAAAATGAGATGAAGAAGAATTATAAACTTCTGGAGAATGCCTTATCTTGTTCTATTTCCATTCATATTTCTAAACAAGTGTATGCATAAGCTTTCAGTATGCACATAGAATTCTATGAAGAATTTTTTTTCTGTGTACAGATATTCATGCAATATATATTCTGTACCATGGGCAAAGCAGGGAATGGAGTCATAACAAGAATTGATCTTTAATGCCAAAAACTCTGCCTAAGGAAATGAACAGACCCTTCATCTTAACAGCACAAAACCTTTTTGTTTCCAAGTACCTCTGATCAAATTCTTGTAGCTTTTACAGAAATAAATTCAACAGAGACAAAATCTCTTGGTCTCTGTCAATTCAAATCGCTGTAAAGAAAAAACCTATGCAATTTTTCATTTCTCCTACTGTCTAGAAAAATGACACACAGTCAACATTATACCCACCACATAAATAAATCAGGTCTTATGAAGGAGGTCTTATGACGCATGACCAAAAAACCCAAGTATTCTACTACCTTAGCATAAATTTGATAGGCCCAAATAGAGTTGAAAGGTGATGTTCCATTTAAAGGTAATGATCCCTTGCATGACAGCATTTATTCATGTTAGGAGAGGAATATCTACCCCACAGTATGTATAACAGGCCTATACGGACAGATATGCCTATCTAAAGAATTCTCTCAGAACAAACACACAGAGTGATGCATGAAGACGCTATTTCGGCTTTAGAATTGGTTGCTTACAATACTGCATGGCTAATTTTTTGCACAGCATGCCATTAACATGTGACGAACTTTATCTATGCATAAAGAGTGGGTCCTTATTCCACACCTGAAATCAGAAGATCATATTCCAAATACAATCTTGTATCTTTCCCTCAAACCAGCACTCAGCGATCAAAATCAATGCCCAAGGACAAGAGTAAATTAGAAGCTACCTAGTTCACTACCTTGGGAATCTTTCTTAGCTGCTACTCAAAAATTACTTTTAAAAGTTTCAGGAATACGGTGATCACACCGCATAGCCACATAACAGACTTTTCAGTTCTCAGTTCCTAATTTCCTCTTTCCTCTCCTTTTTGAGCAAAATTGAGTGTCTAAGAATTCTGATGGGATTATGCTGACTTGAGTGATTTAAACCTATTGCTTCCTGAAATAATTTCTGACAGTGACACAGTGTAAAAAAACAGGATAACATAGACTTTGATGGAAGATTCTCTATTTACTTTTAGAATGCAAACTCTACTTTATGAACCAATCCATTGTCTCATCATATGCAAACAATGTTAGTTATGCTCATGTGCAATTGCAAAAACATACATCTTTTGCTAAGAGTTCCATCACTTTTCTAGCAAGAGGATACTACAGAAAGGTTGAACTGCCTAAATCATGGCCAGTCTTGGTCCTAGTCTTAGGCTGTGTTTTAGAGTCATAGAATAATTTTCTCTTCAATTGATTAGTAAGGCACATTGCTATATTAAATCAAAAAATGTCTTCTCACCTTCTGACTAACCATGACATTATACTGTCACTCTTAAGCAATAGAATTTTGTGGAGTATGTGATGTGGCCTAAAACTTGCTTCTTTGACATATTAAATAGCAATTAATAGCCAAGAACTACACAGATAGTTTAAATACATACCCTTAAGGCATAGAATCAATTAAAATGTACATAACACCCTCTGAATGACTGCTTGCTTTGTTATATATAATATTCATGAAACAAGAGGAAAGATATTCTGAAGAGAATGTGACAAAAATATCCTAATGCATATTTCCTACAATTACAGAATCCAGGCTGTCAAACAAGATACCTAGCAGCTTGAGAGATGCAAGGAAAAATTATGGCGCAAGTGTGGGTATGCCAATACCACTGCAGGTTAATTCTTTTTCAATATGCATGGTTTAGATATTTAGACACACATCATTGACTGTGTTTAATTTTTACAACATTTCAATAATATTGAGTGGGACTTAACTGCTGGATTTGGCGTTTAAAAGCTAAAAGATCGTTACTTGTTGTCTTGGAAACCTGGCAGTCTTATTGTTGAATTTTCTATTTACTGTTATTTAAACTCCAAGACATTAAAATAAAATAAGAGTTTACATTGACCTTTGTCTCTTGCTTTGAGTTCTGGAAGTAAATGTGCTCAAGTTTCCAATATTCTTGAACAACACAACAGTGATAAAATAAAAAAACTCACTTGACTGAAGTTCTTCTATTACCATGCTGTTGTTTCCCTGGTTCCCGCTTCCCCATCTCTCAGGAGAGTTCTGAAATACCCAGATTCTACAACCCAAATACCATCAGCTTCCCCATTCTCTTCCAGGTAGCTTTTTTAGCAATGGTTTCACATTCCATTTCTATTTTTTGATGTTTAAGAGAGGAAAAATTGCTTACAAATTTATAGATCGGGTCAGCATGTTTCTGATAAAGACAGCACAGGAATATTCAAAAATTTCTGAGACTGCAGTAATTTCTGACAAACAAACTCTTCAATATCAAGATCTCAACATACTTCTTGGAGCAAGTCCAGAGGAGGGCCACGAGGATGATCAGGGGCACCTCCCATATGAAGACAGGCTGAGAAAGTTGGGTCTGTTCAGCCTGGAGAAGAGAAGGCTGCTTGGAGATCTCATAGCCGCCTTCCAGTATCTGAAGGGGTCCTATAAGGATGCTGGGGAGGGACTCTTTGTTAGGGACTGTAGTGATAGGACAATGGGTAATTGGTTCAAACTCAAACAGCAGAAGTTTAGATTGGGTATAAGGAGGAAGTTCTTTACTGTGAGGGTGGTGAGGCACTGGAATGAGTTGCCCAAGGAAGCTGTGAATGCTCTGTCCCTGTCAGTGTTCAAGGCCATGTTGGCCAGAGCCTTTGGTGACATGGTTTAGTGTGTTGTGTCCCTGCCCATGGCAGGGGGGTTGGAACTAGATGATCTTAAGGTACTTTCCATCCCTAACTATTCTATGATTCTATCCTATGATTCCATTCTATGAAAAAGCAGAAAATCAGCTTCTCAGTGAGTGTTGGATTTCCAGTGGCATAAAAGGAGCAAAAAAGTTATTTTGCCAGCTGGCTGAACAGGACAGGAAATTTGCTGGAAAACATGGCATACCAGCTTTGTCTTCTTGACTACCTCCCGAAACAATTACAAGTGGTTAGGGAAAAGAGAGAGGAAAACACTGTATTATAAATCTAGGTCAAGTATTTAAGGAATGGAAATACTGCTTAGTTTTTAACTTTTATATAGAAGCTAAAGGATATTCCTGTGAGAAAAAAAAAGTGAAATAAGTAAAAACAACAATAGAGCTAGAAACACAAATAGCCTTTAGATATAAATAGTTTGCTGCTATTAAGTGGAGAAAATACTAATGTTGCTCAAAGCCCCATCCAATCTGGTCCTAAACACTTCCTGGGATGGGGCATCCACAGCTTCTCTGGGCAACCTGATCCAATGCTTCACCCTCCTTATCATAAAAAAATTCTTCCTTGTGTCCATTCCAAACCTACCCTTCTTCACTTTAAAACTGTTGACCCTTGTCCTGAAAGTGCAAATCCTTTTAAAACGTCTTTCTCTGTCTTTCTTATAAGCTCCCTTTATATACTGAAAGGCCACACGAAAGTCTTCCCTGACCATTCTCTTTTCCAGGGTGATTAACTCCAACTCTTTCAGCCTTTCTTCACAGGAGAGGTGCTCCAGACCCCTGATCATTTCTGTGGCCCTCCTCTGAACTTGTTCCAAGTCTTTCTTGTACTACAGGCCACAGAGTGGGATGCAGTACTCCAGGTGGGGTCTTGTGAAAACAAGGTAGAGATAATCATCTCCCTCAGCCTGCTGGCCACACTTTATGCAGTCCAGGATACAATATATGACATAATGCAAGAAATACAAGCCTTGCATGACTGCACAGGCGTTCAGAAATGGATACACGGGCTGTGGTGCAGGGGAGTATGGGTATGCAGTAATAAGAGGTGGGGCGCAAGCTTGGCACTGGAGGATCCACAGCTACGAACAAGTCACCCACAGTGAAATGCAAACCTGAAGCTGGGCAAAAATGCTTTAGGGGTAACAAAGAGAACAAAAATAGTACCTAATGTGTAAAACAAGCATATGTGATAAATTCAGATGTAATGTGAAGCTGCAGACCAGTGAGGAACAGAGGTGTAAAAGCAAGCTAGTAAACATAAAAATTTCCTCAAAACTAGTTTTGGATACAACAATTTAGTGTGATACTGGGCTCATGAAAGTGCTTCAGTGTATCTTGGATCCACACATAAAATTCCTAGTGGTTGAATCTGGGTTTTTAGCATGAGCACTGCAGCAAGACAGTGGCCATGGATTAGACTGTAATGCTCAATCTTACATAGTGCACAGATCAGGCTGCTTTGTATCTAGTCCTCCTCTCACACAGCCTGCAGGAAGAAATCAGGAAAACACCTACATCTGCTCAGCTTTAATCATCCTTCCCCTCTCTAGTTGTCCACATTTTTTTCTCCAGATCGTTCCTATTTTATGCCTATCACCAGCATGTAATATTGCAGATCTAAACTTTCATCTCTCTTTACTTTCCTAGCCAATATGCTACACGGATTAACAGAGAAATAAAGATGTTTACATGGGAACAGAATCCACTTATCTTTTTTAATTTATGGGTTTTTTAAGAGTATACAGCTGAGCATGGTTTCAGTGCAGCAAAGAGAAGCCAACACACTCTTGACATCATTTTGGAACTGATTAAACCACCAAGCATCAGTAGAAGCAGGATGTGGTGCCAGGAAAAGGTTTTAACAAGACTATTTCAGTAATATCTTGTTATCCACCTCCTCTGCATCTCTCACGTAAGAGATCTGTCACAGACCATTTAATACCCTAATGTGCTAACCGCTGTAATTACCCTCTTTTTCTCACTTTCACCTTCCACCACCTCTATTTCTTTAAGTTAAAATAAATGTAGTAATGCAGATATAGTAGTCTAAAGTAAAATATTTTTAATATTTCAGTAGCATTTTAGGCTTTGTCCTGGGTTCAGGACATGCATCTGGAGGAACTGGAGAGGAAAAGAGACATTTATTAGATGACAGGCAGCAAACAGAGAGCATGCTAAGACATTTTATCATCCTGCTCTGGGAGTAAAAACTTCTTTGGACACTGACCGATATGCAACTTTACGCCATAAGTGTTAGTCCATCCTTTTCCCAAACAAACATGGCATGTAAAGGAGTCTCTACCACAAATATCATGAGCATAAAAAATGCAATTTTTCATGATCCAGATTACCAACATGATTAGAAAGAGAAGTGACTCTTCTGGATTAGAGTATAGGACATGTCTAACATAATCAAACAGCAGCTGGTCTGGAGAAAGCAAACCCCAGTCAAGGTCAAGCAAACATAATCGCAGGCTGCATGATGTGTGAAGTATAATTTCCACCCTCCCCAGCCTTTGCAAGGCCTCGGCTGAACTACTGTGCTGTAGAAAACAAAGTTCAGGGAATTAGAAGGTATGGGACATGACAAAAGGAGGACTCAATCTCACTAGATACACAAAAGAGAAGATAGAAGAGATAATTGTCAAGTTCATAGACAGCAAACAAAAGAAGCTATCCTGAGTGTTTCCATTTGATTCTAAAGAAATGATACATCTAGAAATTTAATGTATAACTTACACTTCAAGAAGTTCACAATACTGCATCCATTTCCTTGGAAAATATTTTCAAATTAAGGTATTTATCAATATTTTTTGTTACTTCTTTCCAGACATTTTCAAGAAAGGAATGGAAATGACCAAGAAAAAAGAAGCAGCTGTGGTTTTAACAAAAAGTACACTGAACAAGTGGGCATTACATTCTTCTATTTAAAAATTTACAGCAAGAAAAGTAGATCATCAGCTACAGAAAGGTAAACTAAAATTTTATGTGACCACAGTCTCCAAAATCAAAGGCAATTGTGGTGAAGCTAGGGACCTAAATCAAAGGAGCTCTGTGATTCTACTGTCTTATAAAATGCATTCCCTGAAGTCACTCTGACTTTTATTCTCTTCTGAAATTTTACATCAATTAGTTTACATTCTGTTTACAGCAACAAAGTACTTCCGTGCTTTCATAAATCACAGCTGAGATGTCAGTGGTCACTGCTCCTTGGATGAACCATATAGATGTAAAAAAAGCAACTTTGCAGAGGGCTTGAAATCAGGAAAAAACTTACCTCATAGGAACTATTAAAAAGAAAGTAGCATATGCATGAATCACCTTTGCTGAGAGCGTAACTCATTATTCTCTTCTGTGGTCCCATCAATAGTCCAGCTCCACTCTCAAAGCTCATTATAATAGTTGCCAACTAGAAATTATACTTCCATGTTGGTTCATTTTAGGACTCCTCGATATTCTCTGATACAAAAAAACCAGTTACAACAGAATAAAACAAAATAACAGAATCATAGAATCACTAAGGTTGGAAAAGACCCTTAAGATGATTGACTCCAACCGCTAACCAGGCACCACCAAGTTCACCACTAAACCATGTCCCTAGGCATCTAATATCCAATCTAAACCTCCCCTGGGGCAGCTTGACACTGATTACTCTCAACCTATCACTTGTTACTTAGGAGGACAGTCAGTACCCACTTAGCTACAACCTCCTCTCTGGTAGTTGTAGAGAATGATAAGGTCACCCCATGAGCCTCCTTTTCCCCAGTTCCCGCAGTGCTCCTCAGGATTTGTGCTCTAGACTAGCTTCGTTGCCCTTCTCTGGACCCTTTCCAGCACTTCGATGTCTTTCTTGTAGTGAGGGGCCCAGAACTGAACACAGGATTCAAGGTGCGGCCTCACCAGTGTCCAGTACAGGGGGATGATCATTATCCTGACGCTGTTGGATACACTATTTCTGACACAAGCCAGGATGCTGTTGGCCATCTTGGCTGCTTGGGCACAAGCTGGGTCATGTTCAGTGGCCATCAATCAACACCTCCAGGTCCTTTTCCACAGGCCACCATTCCAGACACTTTTCCCCAAGCCTGCAGCATTGTATGGGGTTGTTGTGATCTCAGCGCAGGACCCAGCTCTTTGCCTTGTTGAACCTCCTAACACTGGCCTTAGTCCATCGATCCAGACAGTCCAGGTCTCTCTGCAGAGCCTTCCCACCCTCAAGTGGATCAATACTCACACCCAATTTGGTGTCATTCTCAAACTTACTGAGGGCACACTCGATCCCCTCATCCAAAACACTGACAGAGATACTTAAACAGAACTGTCTCCAGTACTGAGCCCTGGGGAACCCCACTTGTGACCGGCTGCAAACTGGATTTAATTCCATTCACCACCACACTATTGGCCCAGCCATCCACCCAGTTTTTTACCCAGCAAAGTATATACACATCAGTCCTGGGTTCAGCAGTAGCAGTCATTTTTCTCCTTCTTAGTAGCTGGTGCAGTGCTGTGGTTTTGACTTTCAGCCTGGGAACAGTGCTGATAACACCGATGTTTTTAGTTGCTGCTCAGTAATGTTTAGTCTGATCAAGGACTTCCTGAGTCTCATGCTCTGCCAGGGAGGAGGGGAAGCTAAGAGAAGGCAGCTGTACGGAGTCCCTAACTACAAGCTGCAGAAACTGCTGAAGGGGCAGGTGAATTATTTTGAGCCTGGTGGGCCCACGACACTTCAGGCCATCAGGGCAGCGATACAACACACAGATGGACTCATGATTGCGGGGAGGACTTAGCAATGGACACTACTGCCCAGGTTATTCACGAGTGTGAACACTGCACAAAGCCTCTGCTCCTCTAAAAGAATGTTACAAGAGATGGAGCCTGACATCATGGACCGGATGGACTCAGCAGTTTTACAGGGATTGGTCCATGCACTAAGGAATGATCTCTCTCTCTCTCTCTCTCTCATTGTGTGGATGCATATATATGTATATATATGAGATAAGAGTGATGGTATATTGAAAATGTGGGATCTGAGCATGATGTGAATGGTATTGAATAAGAGGTGGGTACTGTCCTGGGTTCAGCAGTAGCAGTCATTTTTCTCCTTCTTGGTAGCTGCTGCAGTGGTGTGGTTTTGACTTTTGGCCTGGGAACAGCTCTGATAACACCAATGTTTTTAGTTGCTGCCCAGTAATGTTTACTCCGACCAAGAGCTTTCTGAGTCTCATGCTCTGCCAGGGAGGAGGGGAAGCTAAGAGGAAGCAGAGACAGGACACCTGACACAAACTGACCAAAGAGGTATTCCATACCACAGCACATCATGCCCAGTATATAAACTGGGGGCAGTTACCCGGAAGGGTTAGATCACTGCTCAGGTCGGGCTGGGTATTTGTGGTGAGTGGCTGTATTCTCTTCCCTTGCTATTTTCCTTATCATTATTATTATTGGCGGTAGCAGCAGTGATTTGTGTTATACCTTAGTTACTGGACTGTTCTTATCTCAACCTGTGGGAGTTACATTCTTTTGATTTTCCTCCCCATCCCTCAGAGAACCAGGGGGAGGAAGGGGGGAGCGAGAGAGTGGCTGCGTGATACTGAGTTACCAGCTGGACTTAAACCATGACACCATCCAAGTCATGAGAAACCATTTTCTCCAGGAGAATGCTGTGGGAAATGATGTCAAAGGCTTTACCGATGTTTAGGTGACAACATCAACAGCCATTCTCTCATCCACGAAGTGGGTCACCTTGTCACAGAAGATCTGTTTAGTCAAGCAGGACCTGCCTTTCACAAACCCATGCTGACTGGGCCTGATCCTCTAATTATCCTATATGTGTCCCGTGATGGTATTCAAGATGATCTGCCCCATAACCTTCCCCAGCACAAAGGTCAGACTGACACACCTGTAGTTCTGTGGGTCCTCCTTCTGGACCATGTCACTGAAGGATCTGTAGGGCTTTCACTACCATATGTCAGCAGAATTTTTCTGCACAATACTTTTTTTCTGAATAGGCAGGGAAGAGGATCTTGGCAGGTAGATGGCAGTGGCAGATGAAATGGCTAGTGTCCCAGCACCCTTTCTGTGAATGATGGATGCCTGTGTATTCCTTGCATACTCAGAATAGTTTGTAAGCTACTGGCAAAGGATGGTTCCTTCAGCGTTTGTAAATTTCAGATAACAGGCTTCTAACACTCAGACACTCTGCTTTCACTTTTTTCTCTGGGCTCTGCTAGAGCTCACATTAACATTTTAGTTAACCTGCTAATCTCTTAGCACAAACACAACAGGCCACATTAAACAAACAACAGATGGAAATGAGAGACATAATGGCTACATGATGTGAAATACCCTGCAATTAGCAGTGACTTGCACTGACTTTTTGGTAGCAGTCCTTCCAGAGTCATTCAAGTTTCCTCCCACAGATGCATTAAGTTCTGAAGAATGAATTTAAATTCATCCTAGTGTTTTCCCCGGTGAGAAGTTGGGGGGTTTTAATACACATCATTGCACACTTTACCTTCAGTGGTTCATACCAGCTTGACTGCTGAAATCATTCCCTTTGCTGTTGTCTTTGGCTACTGGATCATCCAAAAGACATATTGTATCTATTATTCATATCAGGTTCTACTCTTTCAGAAAAAAAAGAATCCACCTTTATTTTAATTTCTCCCACTCTGGCAAAGCTCAGAAGACGCAAAGAAAACTTAGTTTTGGTACTTATTTGAACACCTGGGTCTACTGGGAGAAACTGCTACTAGCAAAGAGGGACAGATGTCTTTCCCTACTGTGAATAGTTTATTTTTGTATTTGCCTGCACACTGTAAACCCTTGATATTGCCCATTATATCTGAGGAGAATTTGGATTGGTGGCTTGCACTGTCCCTGGCACAGCAACCAGGGACAGCAGCTGCACTGTGGCCTGACTCAAGCCAGTGGTGAAATGTACTCTGCAGATGCTTCTTATTTACCCTTTTTTTGATTTTATTTTTACCCCTTTTCAAGACCATGGCCAACTGCCCAGTGGTGTGCCAAGACATCCAGTGAGAATGTTCATGCAAAGGAGAGCAAAGAAGAGAGCAGAGATTCAGCTTGCAAGCAGGGAAACAGCCAGATGGAGCTCAGAGGAAAAAAGTCATCTCCTGTCTGCATATTCTGGAAAACTCCTTTGAAGACAACTAGTTGGCAAATGGATGCTATCAACTGCTCTGGCTGAACTGGAATAGGCTGCCCAGCGGGATTGTGGAGTTTACCTCTCTGGAGACATTCAAAACCCACCTGGACGCATTCCTCTCTAAGCTACTAGAGGTGACCCTGCACTGGCAGGCGGGTTGGACTAGATGATCTCCAGAGGTCCCTTCCAACTCGAATGATTCTGTGATTCTATAACTAGATAATGTTTTATCTGGAATTCAGCTATTGCAATAGGAACAAGGTGCACCAAATCTGTCACAGCTTTGGAGGCTCCTGCAGCAAACATGTCAGAGTTGCTTCATTAACTGCCAGTTCAGTTTGCTGCTGTATAGAGGACTGCAACCTTTTTTCTTCATTGAGAAATGGTACATCCATTGCAAAAGCATATATCAATGCATAAATGATACTGTGAGGTCATCAATCTAGGCTTCTGCTCCATTTCAAAAGCCTTTTCTACAGACCTTCAAGAGAAGGTGGTGAATGTCTAACAGTGTCTTATCATTCATAATCACTAAATTAACATTCAGCTAAAATCTAGGGGCTGGCCAATGTGCATAGGACTCTTTTAGAAGCTGTCCTATGGATAGCAAAATATTAGCCTAGCAAGAACTCCTCACATTCAGGGATTCTCCTGGACACAGTCAAGGGGAAAAAAAAAACAAATATATATTTATCACTAAACATGATAAAAGCCTCCATGTAAACACAAAATTATCTTTAAACTGAAGAATTCATCTGACGTAGTGAACAACTGCACTAGCCTTGCTTAGGCTTTGTTACTGGTGACAGTAACAGCTGCCATACCTCCCAGTTATTTTGGGCATGTCAGGATATTAAAACTGGGGTCTAACTATTAGTAGAATCACTATCATCTGCACAGACACAGATCTGGAGTATTTTCTGGTGAAGCATGGATACCACAATCTTAATCACATGTCCACACAGATATGGTTAGTTCAAGATGTAGTGCCAGAGATCTCAGATTCAATTCTCTATTCCTGTAACCATGCCCTTCCTATGGCAGTTCATTACATAGATTCTTGTGACATTTTCATTGATTCAAAGACAAAGGACTAGTGACAGACTGCTACACATTCTTCTGTCCCTGACATATAATTAGTCCTGAAAAAAACTAATAGCTTTCATTTATCTAGAATAAAACTTACAAGCAAAAGAACTCAATCACTTCAAATGTGCCCCTTAGTCCACCTTCCTTCTTGTCCTGATATAATTAAGAGATAATGTCAGTGGAAGAGAAGCTTGCTGTGGGATGCATTACAAGATATATAACATAGTATGGATCACAAACTTCAAAACAAAGTAGTTATTTTCAACATGAGTGGACAGATTTTGACAATTGTTTGTTGCTAAATCTTTATCTGTCCTTCTGCCTTCTTTATTTGTTGTGTAAAAAGATTCAAAGCTAATATAACTTGATAATGCAATTTCCAAACTATAAAATAAAGCAGAAAATAAATCAGAGTCCACTTCTTTCTTTCCCCAGAAAAGGCTTCACTTTGTTTAAGAAGTCTGGGATTTTTCACATTGAAAACTTAAACAAGTGGATTAGTTATAATATTTTTAGTAGAGTTTCACTAGAGTAATATAATAATTTTGAATGCTTATTGACACTCATTACACAAAGCCAGATGGTTAAGTGAACATTATTTCATTAATACTCATCCCAATTTCACATGGAATGCGTCCATCTAATATGGGTTTCAGACAACAAAGACTATCTTTAATCTAGTACACAGGAAAAAAAGTAGGTAGCAGCATTATTCTGATAACAAGCAATCAAAGGCAATAATATGGGTAGAATATTTTATCCACTTATTAGGTTTTTATACTTGAGGCAGCTTCTCATGAAAAAATAAAAACAGGTTAAAAAGCTTTTTTTGGGGTCTTTATAGTGGTTTTGCCCTTAAACTTTGTATTTTCAATTTATTGTATGTTTTGATACTTGAATCTGTTTCTGACAAAATTATGTGAAGGGGCTTTCCATATCACAATAGCACTTCATGCTGTCAACTGAATGAGCCAGCATGGTAGAAGACAGGTGCCAAAAAGTACACTATCCGTTTGCCGAATGTGGGAAGATGGAGTGCTTCTAACTTCTCCAGACATAACTGGACCGTTTGGCATTCAGACTGATAGGCAAAAAAAAGGAATAGCTTTGCATATGTGACATTCGTAGGAATTGATCCTGAGTATGTGAGCCATAAAAGTGAAGGTGAATTATTCTAATACGTTAGCTGACTTTGTGTTGCAACACATTTTTAAAATAACCACAAATGTACAGAGAATAAAACTGGTCCAAAAGAAGTAGAGAAGGAATCTCCTGTGTGCAATGGTAGAGGCAGTTTTACTTTGCTATACAGTAAAAGAATCATCGGAATGGGCAAAGACAACGAAATCTAATAATTCACATGGATACCATAGAGAAAATTAATTTTCTACTGCTTCCCTGATTATTATGTATAGACAAATGAAAAACTGCACTGTAACCTGATACTGGAGAAAAATAAATATCTCCTATACAAGTAAAAAGTAAATAGAGAATAATTTTGTGGGTGCTATATTTGTGCCGTATATGAGATGGCAATCATAGAATCATAGAATAGTTAGGGTTGGAAAGGACCTTAAGATCATCCAACCCCCCTGCCAGGGGCAGGGACACCTCACACTAAACCATGCCACCCAAGGCTATGTCCAACCTGGCCTTGAACACCGCCAGCGATGGAGCATTCACAACTTCCCTGGGTAGCCCATTCCAGTGCCTCACCACCCTTACAGTAAAGAATTTCTTCCTCATATCCAATCTAAACTTCCCCTGTTTAAGTTTAAACCCATTACCCCTTGTCCTCTCACTACAGTCCCTCATGAAGAGTCCCTCCCCAGCATCCCTATAGGCCCCCTTCAGATACTGGAAGGCTGCTATGAGGTCTCCACACAGCCTTCTCTTCTCCAGGCTCAACAGCCCCAACTTTCTCAGCCTATCTTCATATAGGAGGTGCTCCAGTCCCCGGATCATCCTCGAGGCCCTCCTTTGGGCTTGTTCCAACAGTTCCGTGTCCTTTTTATGTTGAGGACACCAGAACTGCACACAATACTCCAAGTCAGGTCTCCCAAGAGCAGCGTAGAGGGGCAGGATCACCTCCCACGACCTGCTGGTCATGCCCCTTTTCATGCAGCCCAGGATACGGTTGGCTTTCTGGGCTGCAAGCGCACCCTGAAGCTGGCTCATGTTCAATTTCTCATCAACCAAAACCCCCAAGTCCTTCTCTGCAGGACGGCTCTGTATTTCTTCTCTGCCCAACTTATAGCTGTGCCTAGGATTGCTCCGACCCAGGTGTAGGACCTTGCACTTGACATGGTTAAACTTCATAAGGTTGGCATCAGCCCACCTCACAAGTGTGTCAAGGTCCCTCTGGATGGCATTCCTTCCCTCCAGTGTATCAACCGAACCACACAGTTTGGTGCCATCGGTAAACTTGCTGAGGGCGCACTCAATCCCACTGTCCATGTCACTGACAAAGATGTTGAACAAGACCGGTCCCAACACTGATCCCTGAGGGACACCACTCGTTACTGGTCTCCAGCTGGACCACACTGAGCCATTGAGCACAACTCTTTGCGTGCGGCCATCCAGCCAGTTCTTTATCTACCGAGTGGTCCACCTATCAAATTGATGTCTCTCCAACTTAGAGACAAGGATGTCATGTGAGACAGTGTTGAACGCTTTGCACAAATCAGGTAGATGGCATCAACTGCTCTACCCCTGTCCATCAGTTCCATAGCTCCATCACAGAAGGCCACCATATTGGTCAGGCAGGATTTCCCCTTAGTGAAGCCATGCTGGCTGTCACCAACCACCTTGTTGTTCTTCATGTGCCTCAGCATGCCTTCCAGGAGAATCCGCTCCAAGATTTTGTCAGGCAAAAATGTGAGGCTGACTGGTCTGTAGCTCCCCGGCTCATCCATTTTCCCCTTCTTGAAAATGGGGGTTATATTTCCCTTTTTCCAGTCATTGGGAACTTCACCTGACTGCCATGATTTTTCAAAGATGATGGACAGTGGCTTCGCAACTTCATTTGCCAGCTCCTTCAGGACCCGCAGATGGATTTCATCAGGTCCCATGGACTTGTATACGTTCAGGTTCTTAAGATGGTCTCGAACCAGATCCTCTCCTATAGTGGGCCCAGGGTCTTCATTCTCACTGTCCCTGTGTCTGCCTTCCAAGACTTGGGTGGTATGGTCAGAGCATTTTCCGGTGAAGACTGAGGCAAAGAAGTCGTTAAGAACCTCAGCCTTCTCCAAATCCAGGGTAGCCGGTTCTCCCAATAGCTTCTGGAGAGGGCCCATGTTGTCCCTAGTCTGTCCTTTATTTGCAATGTACCTATAGAATCCCTTCCTGTCATCCTTAACATCCCTAGCCAAGTTTAATTCTAAGTGGGCCTTAGCTTTCCTAACCTGGTCCCTATCTTCCCAGACAACATCCCTGTATTCTTCCCAGGTCACCTGTCCTTGCTTCCACCTTTTGTAAGCCTCTTTTTTCCTTTGAATTTTCCTCAGCAGCTCCTTATCCATGTGTGTTTGCAGCCCAGAAAGCCAACTGTATGCTGGGCTGCATCAAAAGCAGCATGACCAGCAGCTTGAGGGAGAACTTGTGAGACCCCACCTGGACTACTGCGTTGGGGCCCCCAGTATAAGAAGAACATGGACCTGCTCAAGTTGGTACAAAGAAGGGCCATAAGATGATCAGAGGGCTGGAGCACCACCAGTATGAGGACAGGCTGAGAGACTTGGGCTTGTTCAGCCTGAAGCTGAACAGCTCTGAGGAGACTAGCACCTAAATAGAATAGATGATAGAAATAACACTTCTTGACACTAGTCAAGAAACTCTTGACACTATAGTTGGCTACCCTTGGTAAGGCCAACAGGAGACAAAAGCAGCAGCAGGAACAAAAAAACAAATGTTCTGGATTTTTTCATGACAGAAGTCAACTTTCTCTGCTGAAGCAAAAAATATCAAACATCTTCTTATCTATGTCAGACATCAGCCTGGGTATCAGACTGTGATTTCCAAGAAGGCAAGCTGATCAAAGGAGGCCCAAGATTTATTATAAAGGCACCCCTGGACTTGTCATCTATATCTCAAACCATTCTTTGACTGATGCTGAAAATGATGCGTGCAATACAAAAGCAGAGGACATTGTTTCTTTAATGCTCAGCCTAACTCAATTGGATTTGAGCAGACAATTTACCAGAAAACACAGCAAATACTTATCCTGACCTCTTCAGTCACCCACAATAGCAAAGTATATCTTTGGTAGATAATGCAGTTGCGAAAGAAGGAATTGACTTAAACATGTCATTGTATACTCATCAGCCAATTAAATAAGCTTGTCCTGGGTTCAGCAGTAGCAGTCATTTTTCTCCTTCTTAGTAGCTGCTGCAGTGCTGTGGTTTTGACTTTCGGACTGGGAACAGTGCTGATAACACCGATGTTTTTAGTTGTGGTTCAGTAATGTTTAGTCTGACCAAGGACTTTCTGAGGCTCATGCTCTGCCAGGGAGGAGGGGAAGCTAAGAGGAAGCAGAGACAGGACACCTGACCCAGACTAGCCAAAGAAGTATTCCATACCACAGCACACCACACCCAGTATATAAACTGGTGGCAATTACCCGGAAGGGTTAGATCACTGCTGGGTCGGGCTGGGCACTGATCGGTGGGTGCTGAGCGGTTGTATTCTCTTCCCTTGTTATTTTCCCTTATCATTATTATTATTGGTGGAAGCAGCAGTGGTTTGTGTTATACCTTAGTTACTGGACTGTTCTTATCTCAACCTGTGGGAGTTACATTCTTTTCATTCTCCTCCCCATTCCCTCGGGAGCAGGGGGAAGGAAGAGGGGGGAGTGAGCAAACGGCTGCATGGTTCTGAGTTACGGCTGGTCTTAAACCACGACAGTTCTTTGTGGCACCCAACGTGGAGCCTGAAGTGTTGAGATAACGACAGATCAGACCAGAGTGTGTCTAATCATATTTGTGATAAGCATTTATTGGATCAGATTAATAGTCACTCGTCACAATGCTGATTTATTGGCTCTCAAAGTTGTTGCTCTTGATCTCACAGTTTCAGCATGTCGTGCCTTACTTACAGCTGGTATTTGCTGTGTTAGTGCTTATCAGCAGAGGGGCCTGGGTTAAGGTTCTTGTTTCATTGTACTTTATGGTAATGACTTGCAATACAATAGACTCCTTGATGATGAAACTGATCTGGCTTGCATTCCCAGTGTGGTCACCATTTCTATACTTTGGGAGGTATATAATGGAAGTGTTTAGCAATTACACTTTTTATTTCCCCTCCTCAGGTGGTCAGCCTAGGAGGGAGACATTCCCACACACCCTAGTGACAAGTACAGCAGCTACTCAGACTCTGACTACAACAGATAATGCAGCTACTTCAACTCCAAGCACAGCAGCTACACCAACCCCAGCAACAAGTACAGCAGCTATTCAAACTCTGACCACAGCAGACAGTGCAGCTACTCCAGCTCCAAGTACAGCAGCTACACCAGACCCAGTGACAAGTACAGTGGCGTCATTTGAGAGTTCTGAAGGTTTTGAAGGGCCTTTAGGTACCCTTGATACCTGCCTGCTGATTGTGATGGGGATCACCCTGCTGGCACACATACAGAGTGTGTTTTACCCATGACCATTTTGTCTGATCTTGAAAGTTAGGTGGAGTTGTGTTTGGGTCTTGTCTAGGGTTAGATGAAGATATAGGAAGACCACCAAGAGATTTTCCCCAAGGCTGGATAGTCATGAGTGGCAGGGTGTGTGGGACAGTATGGGCAACTATCTAGTCCACTGGGCCCCTCCAGTACTTTGGAAGCATCGGAGATGGAAGGCAGCTTATGAAGTCCCCAGTGACAAGCTGCAGAAACTGCTGAAGGAGAGGGTGAATTGAGTCAGTTTGCCGAGGTGAAAGCCATCCAGCTGGCCTTGGACATTGCTGAACGAGAAAAGTGGCCAGTACTTTATCTTTATACTGACTCATGGATGGTGGCAAATGCCCTGTGGGGGTGGTTGCAGCAATGGAAGCAGAGCAACTGGCAGCACAGAGGTAAACCCATCTGGGCTGCTGCACTGTGCAAGATATTGCTGCCTGGGTGCAGAACCTGGAGGTCAAGGTATGCCATGTAGATGCTCATGTACCCAAGAGTCAGGCCACTAAGGAAAACCAGAACAACCAACAAGTGGATAAAGTTGCTAAGATTGAAGTGGTTCAGATGGACTTAGATTGGCAACATAAGGGTGAACTATTTTTGGCCTGGTGGGCCCATGACACTTCAGGCCATCAGAGCAGAGACACAGCATACAGACGGACTCGTGACCAAGAGGTGGACTTAACAATGAACTCAATTGTATGCTGTTGCCTGCTATGTAGTACTTTTATAGCCCACCACCAAGATGCCTTCATGTCACCAGCGACTGGCCCTGATTTCCCTCCAACCATCATCCCAATAAAGAATGAACTTTGATGAAGCCAGATGAGTTCTGCAGTAAAGGAACGATCAGCATCAGCAGGCAAAAATCCAACACTGCACACAGCTTCTCCTGCTCTAAAAGACTGCTACAAGAGATGGAGCCCAACTTCATGGACCGGATGAACTCAGCAGCTTTACAGGGATTGGTCCATGCACTAAGGAATTATCTCTCTCTCTCTTCATGTGTGTGTGGATGCATATATATATATATATATATGTATATATATATATATATATATGAATGAGACAAGAGTGATGGCATATTGAAAAATTTAGGATCTAAGCATGACATGAATGGTACGGAATAAGGGGTGGATACTGTCCTGGGTTCAGCAGTAGCAGTCATTTTTCTCTTTCTTGGTAGCAGGTGCAGTGCTGTGTTTTTGACTTTCAACCTGGGAGCAGTGCTGATAACACCGATGTTTTTAGTTGCTGCTCAGTTATGTTTACTCTGACCAAGGATTTTCTGAGTCTCATGCTCTGCCAGGGAGGAGGGGAAGCTGGGAGGAAGCAGAGACAGGACATCTGACCCAAACTAACCAAAGAGGTATTCCATATCACAGCACATCATGCCCAGTATACGAACTGGAGGCAATTACTTGGAAGGGCTAGATCAGTGCTCGGGTGGGGCTGGGTATCGGTCAGCGGGTGGTGAGTGGTTATATTCTCTTCCCTTGTTATTTCCCTTATCATTATTATTATTGTTGGTAGCAGCAGTGGTTTGTGTTATACCTTAGTTACTGGGCTGTTCTTTTCTCAGCCTGTGGGAGTTACATTCTTTCGATTCTCCTCTCCACCCCTCAGGGAGCAGGGGGGAGGAAGGGGAGAAGTGAGAGAGCGGCTGTGTGATACTGAGCTACCAGCTGGACCTAAACCACAGACACTATTAGGTCAGAAACTCTCTATGTATATTAAGACATCTAGGTCTTGCTCCAGAATCAGATCATCAGTTTCTCTTAAACAGACTACTGTATGGCAAAGTTGATTCTCTTCAGATGTCTACTGTGTATCCTTTGCATTCACTCATTAAACTTTCTAATTCATGCTAAACCAGAGAAAAAACAATACCCAAATGTAATATATTGCTCTGGAAGTCAGTGCTAGATGTTAACTCTTCATTAAAATGGCTTGTTTCTCCCAGCTGAGTCCTTGTCTTATTATCTCTTCTCAGCTCTGCATGATAAGCACGTGATCAACCACACAGAATCCCAGAATCTTATTTAAAGTAGAAATAGCAATCCATATGAGAAAAACTCCTCATGAAATGCAGCTTGGCCAGAGAAGCACTAGAGAAGCATTTCTGAATTCATAACAGAGTGTGACAAGGAGCATGATAATATCAACACAAGGACTCATACCAGCGCATCTATCACACCAATCTGACTGATCACAATTGCTTAGCTTAATGAGAAGCAACAAGCCAGGGAAGATGCCTGGTAGTGCTGCCTATTGGCCTTGTTATCCACTCTTGGAAAAGTTTACTTTATTCCCAGATGTACACAGGGGCAGAAATATTAATAAGAGATTTCGATAGACACATGCATGTATAGGGCACACAATGCCCAGCAAAAGCACTACTCACCCTCCCCTCACACTCTTATGCACACACACATACATACACAATCACCGGGGATTCTGCACTTGGCCATGGCACACACACAACAGCTCACCCTGCTGCAAACACATAGAAAGCCTACTCTGGGCCAACCATGCCCACTGATGGGGAAATAAACCTCTGCCAAGGCCCAGTCGCTCTAAAGAGTTGCAGATGGTCACTTCATGAACAAGAGGCTTTTACTGCCAACTCAAAATTAGGGGCACAGGAATCACAGCCAGCTCTTGTCCTGCCTCCGCTAGCTAGCCTTCCCAAAGGGGAGGGACAGCATGGGAACAAAAGCTGGACAGGCTGCACTTGTAACACCTGTTTGTAGAGCCTGTACAAGCACAGCACCATTCAGCCACTCTCTCTTAAAGCCTCACATCACTCTCAAGAGTCCCAGCTGTTAGAAAAGGATACATTGGCATAGCGGCCTTGTAAAGATGGGTTACACAACTAAAACAATGCCACTTCTGGAGGCTTTGTGAAGGGAAGAAGGAAACAGGTGCTTCAAAGAGATTTTGTCATTTTCTGCAATAAGTTCAGAGAGATGACTCCAGCTATCTAACCAAGAGGGAGACTGAGTATTATGTTCAGTATCTCAGCAATATTACTTAGTTTGTGCACATTGCAGCAGAAGTTACAAAAAGGCAATGAAGTTTTGGTAAAGAATAGGCTGAGGTCACTGAGATCAAAACTGCAAGAAAAACACATCATTTGTTGCAAATGGCAGATGTTGCTGTGTGTACACAGGCTTGGGCCACAAACAGGATTCTTGGCATTCTCTGCCTAAGGAATGCTTTTCAGATATTTCACCACAGGGCACCACTAGAACCAGTTACAAGTCACTACAAGTCCCAGCAGAAATGGACATCTGATATTCTCCTTCCCTGCCAAGCACCTGAATGGAATTCTCTGTCTTATGGGCAAAAGAGACATGTTGCTCTTCTCTGTAACTTTTAAGAGCCTGGTGGGAAAGAGTGTCCACAGTATGTACTATGCAAAGCATACGATAGATATAGGTATAAGAATGATAACTACTGAAGCAGCACCTCACAGATATCTAAACCCAAATTATGCACATAAGTTCAAATTCTCTATGAGAGAACTTTAAGGTATAAGAATATTTGATGTAAATAGGAAGTTAAACAATTAATAATAATAAAAGCAATCATAAATGAGAGCAATGTGAAAGATGGTTAAAGACAATACAGAGCAGTTTGCACTTGTAAAAAACATTCCTTGCAATCCCTCAAATGATAATAGAACTCAACTCCTTCTGCCCATGGTAAATGCTGTTTAGCACCATCTAGTGTGTTTCTAAATGTCTCTGATGGACTGAAAGGAAAACATACATTTCTAGTGAAAGCATTGGATACCACTGATTAGAGACCTTCACTTGTACAGAGCAGAGCAGCCTCCACATTAATAGGATTCTGTGAGACTTCAGTTAACAGCAGCTCCCCCTTTACACTGCGCAGTAATGACTGGCATCCTGCTGATTCACAATGCTACTGAGGTGATAATGAAGTATTTGCCAGCTAGAAAGTTACAAAAGCATCAACAATTAATACTGATGAAAGTTACTTCATATCCATGGTTTGTTGGAGGATAAAAAAAAAAAAGCAGGTAGTGGGAGATTGCTGGGCAAAGTGGCATAATTCTTTGAACATGGAAAATCCTATTCTAAGCCACATTGCTTTCCCACCACACCATCCTGTTCATCAGCATCCTTAACAGCTTCAGAAAAACCCATTGCCTCAGAATGTAACTCCCTCTTTTTTTAATTGACACTGATAGATTTTATCTTTTCTAAAGCAAACAATTATGGTTCAGATATCAGACTGTTCAGCACTCCATAATGGGTTGAAATGCATGATTTTTCAGTGCTTTGCATCTTGATTGAAGATACAAACATCAGTTTTGTTACTTTAAAAAAGTCTTCCAATATGCAGCACTGAACCTTCAAAGCCTGCTGAAAATGAACCTTCTCAACTTTAAGTTAGAGCTGAGCAGCAAAATATCTGCAGGTGTGTTTCAAGCCATGATGTGAAAAATAGAAGCTTGGAATGATGAAATTCCACTTGGTAGATCTACTTCTAGATACTGGGCTTGGATGCACAGGTAAAGGACAATAAAGAAACCTGGCCAGAGACTGAAATATTAGATATTTTTTTAACCCTTCTTTTTCTGTGTATCTCCTTTATTTATGGATATTTGTTTAACCCTCTGAGTAGCTGTGCCCTACACTCACGCTAACTCCCCTGCTGTCCCTTGTGTAATACTTGCTTGCCTCCAGGAAGGAGTTCCCATTAAGAGTTTTTCAGTCTGCTGCTGAAAAGAGAATGTCATACCAGTTTTACAGCTTTTCTTTACACCCTCAGTTTACCCAGACTCCTTTGACACATCTGAAGGTGCTTCACACATGAGAGAAACTCACAATACTATTATCAGACCTGATTTTTGGCATGGATTGTCTCCTTGTCTCAATGAAGAAAGGGTTTAGGAAGCATGAGCCCAGCTCTCACTGTGTCAGGTATTGCAGCAGATTGCAACAAGCAACAGTTGTGTTCTTGACACAGTTAACTTAGGATAACCTACATAAGGTACTACTCCGTCACATTAATATTCTTTTTTCCTGTCCTTTTTAAGGGACCTCCTTCCTTCTCTCAGGAGAATTATTCTTAGGAAGAGGTTAACGTGTGCTGTAAGTGGAGCTGCTTACCTCCCACGTCTTGAAATGGACATTCTGAAAGAGTAATTTTCTAAAAAAACCACCAAATATGGGTGAGAAACCCCTTGAAGCACATTTTGAAACCAGACAAATCAAATTACTCTATTCCTGAAGTTCAAGATTGTGGATTTCAAAGTAGCATTACAACAACCCACCAGGAAAAATGTCTCACCTTACCTCAGGGTGCCCATTTCGACATTCCAAGCTCACAGCTTGGTCTTCCAGTACAGTTTCTGAAACTTATCCTAACTCAGCTTGGAATTCCACAGGCCAGTGTATGCTCTCTTCCAAATAAATCCACTCCAGTCTTAAGATAGAGGAGCTCTTGGGAAAATTTAAGATTGGCCTTAACTTGCGCAAAGTTATGGCTAACTGTTTTCAGCTGCATGGACAAACTCCTTCCATAACACACACGGCACTTTCTCACACACTGTGCATGCAGAATTTGCCTTTGGATTGTGTTTGAGTTTCTCTGTATCGTGAGATTAGCCTTGTCTGTATTCTCTTATAAGCCACATAATTCAATGTCCAAACCACTCAAAGCACTTGCATTTTGTTTTGAAAAGTTTGTGCCACTAGCTGGAGTTCTTCATATGTTGTCATGTCATTCTCTATTTTCTTACTCTTCTTCCTCACAATTAAAGCAATTCCCAGAGGTTCTGAAACTGGAAGAAGCAGAATACAGGCAATGCACACACAGAGGATGAAGGATGGTGCATACTCTTACAGGTACCACCAGTGCCAAGCCTTCTCCAGTACTCTATGGAGGTTATGTAGGTTCACAATGTGAAAGTATGTAAAAACATTTCCTCTAAGTAAAATCCATGACGTCTTTCATCTGTGTTCTACAATAACACTCGTATGTGGCCTCAGTGGGTACCCCATAATTAATGTTTGATAGCAAGTCTTCATGTAAATATGAACATAAGCCTCAGTGAGCATCCAGAATATTCATCCTTCTAAGTGATAAGCAGTCTCTTAGATCTAGCCTGATAGAGAATTTCTTGTCCCTACTCTTATACACTTGCAAAGTGGCACATTTCTCAATAGGTGGTCCAAACCCTCAGGGCAACTTTGAATGTTACAAATGTATGACTGCTTATACACAGAAAAATGATCTTGCACTTGAAAAGCTTTTTTTTACCAGTTAGTGTTTTTCAGTAAAACACCGGCCAAGATTACTAAATCCAATAACATTGTTATTTGAAATGTGAATTCACCCCCTACATTATTATCTTCACCCAACTTCATGCCAGGTCCACACTGAGCACATGTATCTGTATTAGAGAAAATGGAGATCTCAAAAAAAATTTTCCTTGTTACTGCAGACTTAGCACTTGTCATCAGTTAATCTGACACGTCACCAGAAACAGGGGAAGGAGCAACACTTGAAGGTAGGAGCAGGTTCAACTGTCATGCCTGGAAGGCTGATTGCTCCTTCTACTACTCATGATGCTTCCTCCCTCCTCCAGTCTAGGATAGAAAATTGAACCCTGCGGACAACACAAAAACATCCCTTTGGAAGCAGCTATTATGAACTGATTATGCTAGGTCTCTAGCACCATTAATACTTGCTGCCTGTGCTTGCCATTAGCTCCCATCAAGTTTTAACAATACTTTCTGAAACAGAACTGGAAACATTTCTCACATTCAAATTAACACCTGATCATTTTCAAACTGGTGAGGGTGGAATGAATACAGAAACCTTTTTTTTCACGTTACATTTTAGAACAAATAAATGTGGTTTTATAAGTAATCACTGTGAGATTGCTATTTTTCACGTTTTTGATACCTCTTAAAATTGCACATATCTTTATTTTGCAAGTATTCTGCAGGGGTAATGTTAAGTTGCTTACTTAAATACCTTTAAACTTAACCCTAAATGTCAGTTAAAGCAGGTGCAGGCCTCCCACAAAGAGTATTAAAATTGTTTTTATGCCAAACACCTGCCACAAAATATCAGGAAAGGCTGGGGGAGGGACTGCTTTTATAAAATCTCTCTCCATTTCATCCTAAGGTAGGCATATAAAAGCAGGTGAGATAAAGCGCCTTTTGGAGATGCCTATATTCTGCTCTCAAATACATGAAGAGACCAAGGCTACTCAGTAGGCTCAAGCAACAACTTTTAGAACTCTAGAGTTCAAACTAATGCAGTCCACAACAGTGTAGCGACTGTACTCTATCTGATGTCTAGCTTATCAAGCTGAAATATCCATGTGACTATAAACTCCAGGAGGCTGGGAGAAACAGGGGCTTTTGTTTCCAAGTCCGAAAAATATAGTATGCTATTTTATTGCTTCTTTGAAAAGTTATTAATTTAATATCAAAACACATCAAAACCAAGATGGTAGAAACATTTCTTCTAAATCCAGTTATTTAACAGTCTTTTATGTCATTAGATTCAGGCACCTTTTCCAATTATGTACTGCATGACCTTACATAAACATGAAATGGTCTATAATATTTAATGTGTATTAGTGGGTTAATGAAAGACTAGAAAAAGAGAAGTACTAATTTTTAAAGTGTTTGCTTTACACAGCACACATTTTTCCTAAGTATAGTCAGTAAACATGACTACTTATGACAAGTATGGTAAAATAAGTTCCTCAGATCACTGAAAGCACATTTAAAACTCACATTTCTGCACTGAAGCTGTGACAGAAAATGGGGAAGGGAGGTACCAACATAAATAACAAAGTATTTGGAGAAATAGATGCATATCAAATTGGAGCAACACAGTTGACTATCAATTAGTGACTGACATAGAACTAGAAGGGTTCCAACTTTTTAAATAGGAGATGCAACGGTTACAATTTATTTCAAGAAAAAAGGCACTTCAGCATGTTTTTATGATTTGCAGTCTTTTCCTTTTCCATCAAGACCTCCCTTGTTCTATTGCTTTATCTGAATATTTTCTATGGCTCCTTCTCTTCCCTCCAGCCTTTGAAAAAGACTGGTTGTCAATGTACTGCATCCTCTGTCTGATCTGCTATCTCTAAAGGTTGCTCTCCAACTGCTGTCATATACTACATATCTGACATGACAGATCTTGCAAGGAGGATGAAGTTAAGAGACTTGGCAGGGAAAAGGCTGAGAAATATTGTAGATCAAAATACCTCTGGAAGAGGTAAATTTGCCAAGGTCTAGAATTAGGCTTGCTGCTCTTCAAATGGTGCTAAGGAAAGCCATAACAGAAAAGCGCTGACCCACCAGGAAGGTCTGAGTTTTCTCTAACTCTGTCTGAACAGAAGAGCAGCAGGTCTTCGATACGTACATATTAAATGCAAGATTTTTGAACTCTGCTATATACCTCCGCCTTGCACTTCAAACTCAGTCCCGACAATACTACTTGAGGTTCATGGTCTCTTTATACACCTTTTATTTTCATTTCAAATGTACCTTGTCAGTCAAAATTCAGGGGGGTTTAAGTAAGGAATCCTTCACATGGCCCACTTGGTCTTTGGGAACCATTGAGGACAGCCCATCTTAGCTGTCAATCTCACCAGAAGCAATGGTTGCATTTTATTCAGTTTTCCAAACTATGCACAGGAGCTGACGCACTGTGTAAGGGACTTTGTAAAACAAAATTCACAAGAGTGTCTATACTTCTGTACTAACCTACCCTGCAGTTCAGCAGATGTATTATATTACCTATTACTATTACATAGAATCATAGAATTATAGAATAGTTAGGGTTGGAAAGGACCTTAGGATTATCTAGTTCAACCACCCTGCCATGGACAGGGACACCTCCCATTAAACCATGCCACCCAAGGCTATGTCCAATCCAGCCTTGAACACTGCCAGCGATGGAGCATTCACAACTTCCCTGGGCAACCCATTCCAGTGCCTCACCACCCTTACAGTCAAGAATTTCTTCCTCATATCCAATCTAAACTTCCCCTGTTTAAGTTTGAACCCATTACCCCTTGTCCTCTCACTACAGTTCCTAATGAAGTGTCCCTCCCCAGCATCTCTATAGGCCCCCTTCAGATACTGGAAGGCTGCTATGAGTTCTCATATTATATTACTATTGCCCTTAGTCACAGGTTCTAACCTGGACGGATACCACATTTCTACTTTGAAATACCACATGAGCCATATTAACAGAACAGCACAGGAATAGTGCGTATCTAGCTTTTTCTGCTGGGGCAGATTATGCACAAGATGGCCATAGAAGAAACAGCAAAACGTTTATGTATGTTTTTATAAAACTGCAGCAACAAGGAAAAGCTGTATTTTCTTTCTATAGGGATTAAAAAGGGCTCAAGGAAACAAAGAACAGTCTGTGATGCTTCAGAAACAACTTGTCATATCACCTCTTATCTATTCATCCTTGTAGTCCTGTTTTGCTTAGTGCCATTATACAGTAGTGCCCTCATGGACAAATCACTCTGTAGCCAAAGCAGTTTCCAGAATCCTTCAGAGTTACACACATGCTTTTGACAGCTAGTTCTCCCTTTTGCAACTGCATACTCAGCCTTCCTTTATCTTCTGATCAGTTAAGTGGGCAGCACAAAAACAGTTGGGCACATATTTCAAGCTGCAACTCAAGATAAAAACCTAAAAATTTCAAAGACTTTTTCTGCCTAAATAGTCAAGTATAGTATTTTATGAGCTCTTTTTGAGGCCACCAGCTGCAGTTTGGAAATGCTACGCATTTCCCTGCTCCTTCTTCACCTCATCTCCTTCCTCTACCCTCTCAGAAACAAGAAATAGTTCCTGTCACTGGCAATGTTAAAAACACAAAGACATTCTCACTGCCTGCCAGGACAACATGTAAGGACACAGGACCAGTCAAAAGTCTTTTAAAGAAAAGGGATTTGTTTCTTCCCACAAAGATATCTCCAACAATGCTACAGAAAGAAGACATTGTTTTCCTAAAACTCTACTCATGAAGCTCTTGGAGACTATAAGAAATTGGGCATGATTCTGTGGTTGAAACAAGGTGTTAAGTGCCATCTGAAGCACTCCAAGGGTACGACAGCCTGCTAACAGCAGTTATCATCATCTACATCAGCAGTTTACTGAGCAACATAGACACTTCTTAGGTGTGTTCTCTACATATGTCCACAGCTGGAGTTCTGTGCATTGCAATAACAATATTGGTACACATAAGAAAAGTTTATCTTCCTGGTGGAACCAAGCAGGAAGCTACACACCAGAGCCCATGCACAGTAACCCTTCTGTAGCAAGGACAGAAGATACTGCATTGATGCAGCACATAACCAGCCAGAGCAAGCACCTTGCTTCTCCACCAGCACTTAACTTGTCTAAACCAGATTTGTGGAGCTGAAGCTTTGACTTCTCTGTACATGTGTATGTTGGGGGAAGGGAGGAAGGCCTGCTCATAGAGCAGGAATTGCTACCCACTTGCTACACCTGTCCTAACGAGTAAATAAATACATGTCACTGAATGGTACAGCTCTCTTCTAGCAGCCACCCCATGTTGACTCTGGTAACACTAGTGGTCAACATGAAAAGCAATATCTTTAGTTAATTTCATGCTCTTTTTAACAATATGTCTGAGTGAGATAATAATGGTGTTTGGAGTAGATCTGCTAAAAAAGAATCACATATTTAATCTTTAGTAGGCTGTAGTTTACCTCAGCCATTCATGAGTTAATGCTGAGTTTCTTTTAGGACATGAGAACTGTACTGGGAGGTTCCTGTTCTCAAGGCGGCAATTGCCCTCCATTGCCCTCCCTGCTAGGGAAATAAGGAGCTAACAGGAGAGGTTTTTACACAGTGAATTGCTGTTGCAGAGAAGCATTTACAGCATATATACTTCATCTTTTGCAAACAAAGACGAAAATATTCAGGTCAGGGGAGCTTTTCCTTCTAAGAAGACATAAATGCACACATCACTGATATGAAGAGCCAAGCACAGGTGAGAATACTCAGAGTGCTGTCAAACACATCTTTCCTGAAACAAAGGGTTTGAGAAAATCTTTAGCAGACATTTGGTCATTCAAGCAGCTGTGATTAGTTCCAGTAAGAATCATGTTTTGCTCTTGTTTCATTAAAGCAACCTCTCTTTTTCCCTGCTGCTAAAATCTTAACTGTTGGAAGAAAAACACCAGAAAGGCAGAGGCAGACATGAACACTTCATTTCAGTAGCTGAATGGAAACTCTCCTCCTCTGAACAACTTCTGACTTCCTAAATGCAGAGCACTGGTAGGCCTTCACCACACCCCTCACTGTCCAAGCTTGCTGAGCCTCCCTGAAAACAGTCAGTCACCACTCAAAGAAATCCTCTCACACCCCCTGCTCTCTTCCTTTATGAATGTTATCATACTGCTCACCTGACCTGGAAGCAGCTTCCTCCAACATCACATAGCCCTCCTTCATTGCTTCATATGCTTGCAAGGACAAGTTCCAATCACCTTCACAGCAATGTTTTGGGGTTGTTTTTTTGCAAATATGGGGTTTTACAATAGTTTACATTAACTATATTCAGTTTTCCAAATACACAGTTCTTTTCTGGCAGACAATCATCTGAAGTACTTTTGGCTTTTCCTCCCTCTCTGGACCAATGTGTTCCAGCACTGTGCTTTGTGTCAACTACTGTGTTATGTCTGCCCAGTTTCTCTACTCTCCCCATTTCTTCTGTCGATAGATGTGCACCAGGCTGCTGCCCTCTTTGCGGACCTATCCAACATTCATCATCTTCCTTCTCTTCTTACCCTTGAAATGCAAACTCTTTGTGGATCAACGTGCTTCTGCTTTTAAAAAGACCCTGTTTCTACCTCCTACCCACTACATTCTTACACACAGTGACCTCTACAGGTGTGTTTTCCTCCTTGCCATCAATTCACCATGCCTCTGGAACTCCTGGTCAAATGACACATGCATTCCTTCCTGCATTCACACCATGTACCCTCACTTTTGGACAAGATCCCCATACCTACCCATGCCTGCCAACGGATGTATGGGTTCTCTAGTTTTATGCATGTCCTTACAATCTGCCAAGCCACACACTGATAAAAAGCATGCACACACCTGAGGTGGGGGTCCCTGTGCGCATCCCATGCTGTCGCACCAGTAGCTGGCTGCTCATGGCATCTGATCAAGGTGCTGTTCTGTCACATTCACCCTAAAGTCTCTCTGCGGGGGATATGGAACAACGCAAACGCCGATTAATGTAATCGAACGCTGAACAATTTATTCTGCGCAAGCACACCTTTTATAGGAAAAAGTTACAGAGTACCAGAACATTCCACAATAGATGATTGGCTCTGACTCCATGTCAGGTCCTAGCAACGGCTTATGATTGGAGGCTTAAATTCATGTCAGCAAGTGGGTGTCCCCTTCTGGCAACTTCCAGAAGCTGCTGGCAACTGCCAGCAGCTTCTAGTGGCTTCCGGTGAGGTGCCCTATAGCAACCCCCCTGCAGCCTCTGATGACTTCCGCTTACCAGAGAATTGGAGTTCAGCCAAGGGCTGGATGCCTCTCATGCCTTCTGCTCACTGGACAGTTGGAGCCAGGCCAAAGGCTGGATTGCTCACAAAACCACTCTCAGTGAGAAACGCTTCTACATCTCTCCCTATAATCACATATTTTCAAGTTTTTTTTACTTTTCAAGCTTTTTTTTTTTTAACTTTTCAAGTTGACTTCTCAATATTATTTTGGTAATTTCTTGGTTATTATTTAATTGGGATGAAAGTAGTCTATGGTAACTCAGTCACTGTTATTTTCTTCCTAGCACTCAATTGGATAAACACCCTTCAGAATAGCTTGGGCTGTTTTGTTCAGTCGCTCATATTTCCTGTTGTATTAGTTGCTGGTACTCAGGCCATATTATCAAGAAGGTATAATGCAGATTCCCACAGGCACTATTATCTGTAACAGACCAGAGCTAGAAATCCTTTCCTCTCACTGTCCTATGGAGGCATATTTTATTCCTGGCAAAGGTTATGCAGTTTCAACTGTAACAGATGTAGGGTTTTTTATGAAATTACATCCATAAATAATCCCTCAGAAGAGACTACAGCAATTGAGAAAGAGGATCTATATCTCCCTAAGACAGGGAAATTCTCATTTTATACATACTCACCACAATACCAGTCCTTACATGGATTATGACTCTTCAAAGGCACAAACAGAACTCAGAAAACAATTTAATTGGAAAATAACGATCACAGTAGTGCCTTTGAAAACCAGCATGGATTTAAAAGGCAAGTAATTTTTTTTTCCCTAAAATGATACTTCACTAACAGTCATTTAATAGGTTTTTTTAAAATCACAGGCAGAGTTATCACCACTATCACTGATAAGTCTCCAAATAGCGCTTCGGATTCTGAGATCCTTCTGTGCATTCCGTGTGCTGCAATCAGTTGCTGTAGGCTGGGAGTACAGCTGTTGCAGAAGCTGTAGTCCAGCCATACTAAAATGTTTCTCTTGGATCTTCACATTGCTAACGAAGGGCAAAGCAGCCTCCAATTATTCACAAAGTGTTTGAAACATTGGCAATTACAAATCCCATAGCCATCTCTGCCCGAGAAAAGTTTGCCAAAAGAATGCTCCATTATATTGCAGTGCAACAAAAGCGCGTGGCTGAACTGGCAATGTGATTCTTCATTGTCTGGGTAAGGTTGTATTACCCAGTGAGAAAGGGGATTCACCCCATCAACCACATGTAGATAAGCACTGTGACTCCATCAATTACTGTTGTCCCCCTTCGGAAAAAAATAACAATAAAATACTGCAGTATTCTTCAGAGCTAGGTCATAGGGGAAGCCGATAAATGCTAATATTTTTCAAACAGGCATGACCCAGCATGTCATAACAGTATCCTCTCTTTTACTAACACTGAAGGAAGAGGTTAGAAATGTCGTGAAGCTAGTACTGGGTTTATGTGGCAAGGTGTTGGATAGAGGAGGCTACAAGGGCAGCCTCTGTGAGAAGAGGATGGAGCTATACTGTGATGGGGACAGCTGATTCCAGATAACTCCAAGGAACCCACCACAGAGCACAGCTGAGCCCGGCAGCCACGATGATGGCACCTCTGGGAGAAAATATTTAAGTAAGGGCAAAAACCAGTTTGCACTGGAGCACAAGGAAAAAAGTATGAGAAATAGTCCTGCTGGAGCAGAGATTCCCCTACAGCCCACAGAGAAGACCATGGAGAAGCAGGTTGTCACCCTGCAGCACATGGAGGACCACGCTGGAGCAGACCTCCAAACTTCAAGCTGTGGTGGGCACCATGCCAGAGCAGATGGATGCACTCTGAATGAACTTCAGAGTGCGGAGAGGCCATGCATGAGCAGGTTTGTCTTGAAGGACTGCAGCTCCATGCTTGAGCAAGGGAGAAGTGGAGGCAGGCACACCAGAAATGAAGTATTATGAACCATCCCTATTCCCCATCCTCTTGTACCGCTCAGTGTGTGGGAAAGAGGATGTAGAGGAGTCAGGAATGAAGCTGAGAGTGGAAAGAAGGGGTTAGGGGAACGTATTCTAGTTTTTGTCTTAGTTTTTCACTATCCAACTCTATTTTTGAAAATAAATTAAATAAATTTTCCCAAAGCTGAATCTGTTTTGCCCTTGATGGTAATCGGCAAGTGAGCTTCCTGTCTGTATATTGACTGGCATCTTATTTTCTCCCCCTGTCCTGTTGAGAAGGGAGATGAGAGTGGCTGGGTGGACATGTGGCAGCCAGCCATGGTAAAAACACCACAGTAATAAACCATGGAAGTTTGCAAACAGAGACTTTCATGTTGGCAAAGGAAATATCTTGTAACATAGCAGTATGTGGGTCATCCTGGCTAAGGCCAAAGTCCTCACTACATGGCATCCTTCTGTTTCCAGCCTTTCTTCTCTTTGGTACTCAGCAGCTCTAGAGAACAGCATGTATGTGAAAATCACCTGTGGAATAGGTACTTGTGGGTTTTTTTTGTTGGGTTTTGTTTGTTTGTTTGTTTGTTTGTTTGTTTTTGGCTGGTTGGTTGGTTTTGCTTTTTTGTATGGTTTTGGGGGGGGGGTTTGTTTGCTTGCTTTTTTGTTGCCTTTTTTCTGCCATTTGTTTTGCGGGGTTTTTGTTTTTCTGTTTTGGGGTTTCTTTGGTTTTTTCTTTTTTTTTTTTTGGCAGTTTGTTTTTTGTTTCCAGATCCTTTGTCCGAGTCCTTTAAGAATGCTTCCTCTCTGCTTTCTTCTCTTCAACACCTCCAGGCCATGTGCTGGCTTTTGCGACCTCCTCTTCCCTTTGCCCCAAATGTCATGGTATCTCCTTTTTTTCTGAACTCCTTCAGCAATGGTACATTTGAGAATGGTGCCAGAATGGGTAAAAACTTTAATGAATGGCTAACATTAATTCCTGCCCCTTCTGTGAGACTGAACAGTTCACTACACTGCATTTCATTTGATAAGCTGTTACGTTAAACTGCAAAAGCACCTCAGTACCCCATTAAAATTAGCATTGAAAAAAATCCAATCACCTCCTAATGGTTTGTGACTTCATCTTACCCATAATGGTGCAATCACTGAAACCAGGGTGATAATGAACAACAGAAACAGGAAACAACTGGGTAGCTGCTAGCTCTTTAGATCTCTTCTGCTACTAATCTCTTCTGTTTTTTTTATTTTTCATAGCTTTCTGGTTTTAATTTTACATCACCGAGCTTGCTTTACAGGCAAACTGGCAGAAATAGATAGCTTGGTGAATGCTTTCTTTCAGCCAAAAAAAAAATCAGAATTATCCTCTCATTTCAAGGAACAAAGAGAATGTGTGTTTGTTCAGGCTGAAATATTAGTAATTACAATCTGTCATTGTCTCACTGCATGTCTGGATTGTACTGTTAGCCTTTGCGCAACACTGGGTAACACTATAAAATACACAGTAATTTGTAATTTTGCCTGAACTGACAATGATACTGACTTCATCGTGATGGTAGAAAATTATCTGAGCAACTTTTATAGTTTACTTTCTGAGCTATTTCTTCTGCTGTAATACTGTATTTTTTATACATATAAACAGCTCTCATTTCTCATAACAGCTTTTTAAAATGTAATTCTTAAGTGTAATCCTAAACAGCCTTTGTTATTGGATTTATGAGTGCCAGCAACTGACTTCAGTAAAGGTATTGCCTAAGCCTTGCCAGAGAGTAATTTTCCAGTTAATGTGTACTCTATTATAAGACCCTGCTCCACTCTACATTTGTATTGTAACAAGTTAAGAATAAAAGTTTGCTCAAAATTCTGAGATATATAAGGGTTTGTAAAGATTTTCATCACTGAAGAAATGTAACTCAAAAGTGGCCAAAACATCTTGCACTTCTGTGGCAATTTTCTGACTACCAATGTTTTTCTTAAATGTTTAACATGTCAAGACACTTGGAAGGGCTCAGCTGAGACATCTGATAAGAAAGCTTAGATGTCAGAAAATGCATCTCTCAGAGTTATTACCAGTACTGTTTCTTTGCTCACAGAACCATAGAAAGGTTTGGGTCAGGAGGGATCTGACAATCATCTAGTCCAATCCCTCTACTATGGGCAGAGATGCCTTCCACTAGACCAGATCTCTCACAGCCTTGTCCAACCTGGCCTTGAGCACCTCCAGGGATGAGGCAGCCCCAGCTTCTCTGGGCAGCATGTTCTGGCGGCCCACCACACTCATCATAGAGATTGTTTTCCTTGTATCCAATCTAAATCTATTTTCTTTCAGTTTAAAACAGTTAGCCTTTATACTGCCACTACAGGACCTCGTTAAATCTCTGTTTTTCTTATAAGCCCCCTTCATATATTGAAATGCTACTCTAAGGTCTTCCCAGAGCCTTCTCTTCTCCAGGCTGAAAACTCCCAACTCTGTCAGACTTTCTTCGCAGGACAGGCAGCCCAGCACTCTATTAATTTTCCTGCAGAAACGATCTTTCTGTTTTGAAATTACAATAGCAGGGACCCATGTAGGCCACCCTATCAAACCTCCTACTCCCAGCAGGAATTATTTCAAGGTTAGGCCAGGTAGCTCAGCCTTGTCCCCTCAAGTTTGGAAACAGAGATGAAGATGAAACAACCCTTCACTGACAGCATTCATCTGAATAAATAAACAATAATAATAATAATAAAAATACTATTAATAATAATAAAAGTCTTTACTGTGAGGGAACAGTGACATTTTAAAATACTAAATTATGCTCATCATTACTTTAGACCAGCAATTCTCTAGTATTTGCAAGTACATGCCTCAAGATGGGTAACTAAACAATGCACCACGATTTTTTTACGCTCAGATACACAGAACAGTGTGGAAAACAGACTATCCCTAACAGCCTGAGTGGATGGGAATGATACCTGGAATTACTACTTACTGATCTTCCTGGTAAAGGCAGATTAAGCATTTACTTAGAGAATGCCCTATTATTAGAGAGTCCTATACAGGACCCTCTGTCCTAAGTTTTTCACTTAGTTTTTTGTCTTTGTCTTCTTGAAGAGTGCAGTGAAGGAGAAAAGATAAAAATCAGAGAGGTGACTAGTTCTCGTGCACAATTCCCAGAAAACTGAATTGCCTTCAAGGCTTTCAGTCCTCCCACCCCTTTCAACAACTACAGTCAAAACTCTTATTAATATAACTTAAATTAATAATTCTTATTTCCAGCAAATGTTTGCAAGAAAAATGTGTTTTCTGTAATTAACACTTTTCTCTCAAACTTTTTTGTTAGCAGAGAACATCAAGTACATAGGATTTCATGCCCAAACATATTTTTAAAAGAATCAATATAGTAAGTCAATAGTTCTTATTTTCTGGCACTGCAACTCAAGGTTACACTTCTAACATTTTCCTTTGATATTGAGATTTGCTTTAATATTAGCTACCAAATATTATTCCATATTCATGTGTCATACATTCAAACACCTTAATTCTTTCTGCTTTTAAACATGTAATTACTACAATTTCAGACAGAGCATGATATGCTTCAGAAACAAAAATTGCTTCAGCTTTGCATCTCCCTCTAATCGTTACACTGTGAATCCACTAATTATGATATACAAGTTATCAGTACGATTGCTTACAGCTGATGTCAATGCAATGGAGCTACAGTCTATCTTACTATTCTTCTCAGTTTACTACAGGGGTTTTTTTTAAACATGACTGACAGATTCCTTATAGTTTCCCAAGAAAACGTAAAGAGATGAAAATCCCATTCTTTCATTACCTCCTTATTCAATGAGCAACATTCAGATATGCTCCATCGATTTTTTTCTATTTATCTATTTTTCCCCAGAAGTGTTAATTAGAATTCCTAAAGATGTCCATTTTTTATCTACAACCAGGTGCTTTCTTTATGTCTCTGTTGCTTGCAGCTTAGCAGAAATCTTCACTGTTCACAACAAAGGACTCTTCAAACAGGGAGTCATTAACAGCAGTATCTTCCAGGAGACTGATACTGGGAAATCAAACACTTAGTTCTGCAGTTTACAAAACAAACATTTAGCTATCACAGAAAGAAAAAAGGTCTGTTATACAGGTTTCAGGTGCTTTCTTTCCCCCTTTTTTTCCCCCTTTCATCTCTCATACGGGTACTCACTGAAATCCATCCAAAAGGTAGAAATTACTCCTTTAATTTTCAGGGCAGTTTCTTCCTACACCATCATCACAAGTGCCTAGAGACTACAAAGAACTTGGATTTTTGTGAATGCAGATCCAAGAGCACCTGCCCATAATAAGTAAAAACATGTCACAGGGCACTACTGGAGAGTGCTCAGGCTTTGTGTGTTTGTAACGATGGAACAGCTCAGAACCACTTTGGCTGCTGCCCTCTTTTTCACCAGCTCCTTCATGGTCCAAATGCAGACATCCCTTTCTTACGGTGGCAGCAACAGCTGTAGGACACAACGTAACTGAAACAAAGCACATCTATTTCTCAGGCACAGTACAATATACTGCTCATGGGGCAGGCACACCTGAATTAGCTGCTGACTTACAGCAGACACTTGCACGTAAAGAATAGTAACAGCTTTCAGTGTTTCCACAGAGACACCCAACACAATTCTTTAAGCTTTACTGGTGAAATTCTATTGTTTTGCTAACCTTTAAGGAAAAAGATCTATGCCTGCATCTTTCCCCTAATAAACAGGATCGTACAGAAGTCTACAGGGTCTTTGTACCCACAGAATACATTTAGCAGTGGGGAGTAAATGGGCAATTATTAACACCTGCAGAAAGCACAGGTACGGTTCCATAAAGATGTTTTGCTGGGCTTGTTATTAGGATGAGGATCTAAAGCACAAAACTTCCTTCATCTGGGTATATCTCAAATTGTTTTGCGAACGCTGCTTCAAAAGATACAATGTCCCTGAAAAAGTATCGTACTGGGGAAAAGCAAAGTAAGAGTGCCACCTACTGCTCTTATTTAACAGAAGACTTGAATGCCTGTTTCTTTTTCCCACCTTCCACCATTCTTCGAAGTATGCTTAGCCCCACAACTAGCTGAATGATACCAGATTTATTGCATATGTATTTTGACTACAACACTATTTAAACCTGTCTCTGGAGTTCCCCAGGAATTAATGTTTTGCATCGAGCCTTCAGCAATTTCAGTTCAAATCTCAGACAGAAAATTTCTTCATAGAATTATAGAATCACAGAATGGTTTGGGTTGGAAGAGACCTTAAAGATCATCTAGTTCCAACCCCACCACCATGGGCACGGACACCTTCCACTAGACCAAGTTGCTCAAAGCCCCATCCAACCTGGCCTTGAGCACTGCCAGGCATGGGGCAGCCACAGCTTCTCAAGGCAACCTGTGCCGGCGTCTCACCACCCTCACAGGAAAGAATTTCTTCCTAATGTCTAATGCAAATCTATCCTCTTTCAGTTTAAAGCCATTCCTCCTTGTCTTATCCCAACTTGACCTTGTATAAAGTCCCTCTCCAGATTTCTTGTAGTCCCCCTTTAAGTACTGGAAGGCTGCATAAAGGTCTCCCAGAGCCTTCTCTTCTCCAGGTTGAACAACCCCAACTCCCTCAGCCTCTCTTCAGAGAAGAGGTGCTTCAGACTTCTTCCAACTCTCAGCATGCAAAAGCAAGGAGCTGTGAGATACAGAGAGAATTTGCTGTGCAAGTATCACTAGCTGATTATCCTGTTGTTCTATTCTTCCCTAGGAAACTGCTACTGGACACTGACAAGCATATCCTAACACTGTACCAGTTCAGTAATCGTCCATACAAGGAATTTTTTCCTGTAACAGCCTTACCCTGATAACAACACTAAAACAAAAAACAAATGCAAGCCCTAAAAAAATACCCCTGATATCTGCAAGGAAATAGCAATAATTATTAGTTAACAGATACTGAATCCAGTATTTTGATTTTTCCTTTACATGTTAAACACCTCAGATACACAGGCAAGTATTTAATTCCCTCAATTTAAAGAGAAACAAACTAAAATAAGTATCACCCTGAATGTTTCCATGGAAGAAAACTCTCCCAAATTTGTTTAAGTACTAGCGGTTTAGTGAACAGCATCATTTCTCTTAGGCATAAATGCACTGAGTATCTGTGCTCAGTTACAAAGAACAGACCTTCTGCACACAGCCTGTGCACACACTATGGTTTCTCTCCCGAACTAAGCAGAAACCTTCACACTGCGATGCAGTCCAGAGTTCCCTGTGTTGTTGGGGACACAAACAACAGCCTTTAAAAGAAGAATTCAGCAGCTCTGAAGTCGTCATGATATACATATGCAGGTAACAGTCTGGAAATATTTGTTTGTCGCATCCTTCCTCTGCAGTTCAAGGAAATCCAAAATGATCTGGAAGGTAACTGGAGGCCAATCACAAGCTTCTGGGCTTTCCAAAAGAAATAAAAGCCAGAGCACATCTTGGTGGGATCACCACTGCAAACTGCTCACTGACCAACACAAACTTACAACTTGCCTTTCTACTTCCAAAGGGGACAACTTTAACACAGTATTTACCTTACCAATGTAAACGATATTACACCACCATTACATCTTCAGCTCAGGAGAACCAAACCAAAGGCAGGTACCTGAGGGTCACCACCTTGATTCTGCCAAGAGGCTATTATTGTGGTGAGCCCAATCAAGGAAAGGACCAAAAATGTCACTGGGAGGTTGAACAACCTGATGGCAGTCTGACAAGGTCACAAGGAAGCTGATCTCTGCAGTCTCATCCCACTGAATCAGTGTTGCTTGAAGTTAAAGAAAAACAAAGGCAACATTTCAAAAATAGGGACAGAAACTAAGTCTCTACTAAACTCAGGCAAATCCATCCCTGTTACACTGAGTCAAAGAATTTTGTCTGTGAGAAGGAAAACAAGGCTACTGCACTACTTAACTTGCAGTCTCTGGGGCCTGCAAGAGACCAGAGGACCTTCTTAAGAGATATTCAAAGGCTAGACCTAACCTATAGGGAAAAGATCTCTTCCTGCATCTTTCCCCTGGCAACAGCTAAACCAATACTGAAACCATGTTTCCACATAGCTGCAGCAGTTTCACTGAAGGGCCAGGGCGGGAGGAAGGCAGAGCAGCTACTTTCATATGATTATACACTTAATTTGTTTTCATTAGGACAACAGTGAATCAGTTTCTCTCCCTGCCTTTATGTGAATGTATGTTAACCACACTCATGTAAATGCAGCATCTGGCAATGCATTAGGAGAGTCTGTTCTGAAATCATAGACAGACAGTGATGTTAAGCAGGGTAAAATTTCATTCCACTCCAGAGAAAACAGCAGTAACAAGGAATGGATGCTACATGGAAGTCTGCAAAAGGGTGAATGTTGAAGGTGCTGATCCACATACTGCTGTGGAGAGGTCAAGCACAGAGAAGCACTATCCTTTAATTGATAATGCAGGCTCTGGAACAGATATTCAGAGGTATCCCAGGTGTTACCATATTTTGTCATTGTCCTTCCCTGCTTTGCTTTTCATTCTTATTTTGTATTTTCCAGTATCCCACCAAAAGGTACTGCAGGAGACAGATAATATGTTGGGGTTTTTTTTAAATTTAAACAAATGGCTTTCTGACAGTACTGGTTATGGCACAAGCAAGGCATGGAAGGACTGGACTCAGGAAGTAAAAATGGGAGGAGGGAGCTAGAGGGGGGGATCTGCAGTTGTAGAATACTTTTCCAAGAAAAAAGAGTCAGATATAGTTACTGGGCAGATATATATTTCTTGCTGAATTCCTCTATTTACAGAACATGAGCTTCTTCCATCTAAACCCCACAGATCTTGGTTTTAAATTCGCTACCTTTTGCAACATACAGCACTTCAACATGCCCTATGTACAGCCACTCCTTGTAATCATGTTTCTTTGCCAATAGCCATTTTAAAACCAGACCCATTTTTATGTGCTTCACTGTCCACATATCACAAAATCCTGCAACTGCAAACACTGGGTGTCCAACTAAGAATTCTGCAGTTAGGTCTTCAATTCTTTGGTCTGCAGCTCTAAAAATTAGTCTTTGCCAAAAATGCTCTATTTGGTCTGCTTCTTGTATTCATCGATTTGAACCCTTCCCACAGGTTTTCTAGGTATGCTGTGTGTTAGCTTCCTAAGCTTTTTTGTTGATTTGACTCTTACACAATCCCCCTTCCAGTCCCTCAAAGCTTCCATCCACAGATTTATTCTTTGAACAAGGATAATTGTTCAGCTTTGAGAGGAACTTTAAATCTATGTTTCTACCACAAGCACCTACAAAGTTTAATGTGCAACCTTCCCTTTCTCTGCAGCAGGATCTCTCGTGCAGGACACCTGATAAGAATGTATATCTCAGCACAGCTGGGAAACCCTCATAACTCAAATTCCATGATGATTTCACTGAAATTTCTGACAAAAGTGTCATATAAAATCCATGTACAAAACAGTATTTAAATACTCTGTCACAATCTTCCCAACAGCAGACCTGTCAGCACTGGTGTGCTACTCTGGGAGACAGCCCTGAATTAAAATACATATAAATCACATACTGAAGAGTGGTGTGTGAACAAATCAAAACACCATCACCATAGCAATGAACCCAGCAAATCAGGGACAGACCACCAAAGCCCAGGCACACTCACTGATCATGAGGGTACAATACTGTGGAACAACCCATGAGCTGGTAAAACCTCAAACTGCAAAAAAGCTGGAGGAGAATTAACTGATTTCTTCTCAATCCTCCTGATGCAAAATGTTGTAGTGGAGCTCCCACACCTCCACCAGCAATTTGCAACACACATACTCTCAGGTCATATGCTTTTAGCACACAGATAGCAAAAACAGACCAATAGATACTAACACAGCATTGTCATGTGTCAAATGTACACATTTACAGCTTTCCAATTATTGCTGTATTTGAAAGTAACCTTAGCTAATGTGCTCAAATGGCCTGCTCTATTTGGCCAATCTATATCATCTGAGCTTTGGGCAAACACCAGAAAGTGCTGACCATGCATAGCTCCAGGATACATTGGTGGGCATACTGGCTTTCTAGCTCTTGCTGTTGTAAATTAAGTTAGCTGAATTCTTTTAACTGTATTCTTTTGTCTAAGTAATTTCACTTAGCATGAGCAACTGAAGTTGCCAGAGCCTTGGGCTGCAAACTTAAGAACTATTATCTTGAACTGTTTTGTGGTTAGTGAAGGCAGGCCCTGAGGCCAGTGCAAACTGGAAGATCAGGAAGCCAGGACTATCAGCAGAAGACACAACCCATCCACAGAAGAAACAGATAAAGATGGTTTGGAGACAGAGAAAGGAATAAGAAGACCGCAGACAAAACCTTACAATCGGACCAAGAGGCCGACGCAAGGCACACGAAGAGCCTGTGAAGAAAGAGTGCATAGACTGGAAGGGTATAAATGCTCAGGGATTTCTTTGCCCTGGGTCCCTTCTCAGAGGCACTTAGCTTGAGCTGTTTCTACCACTGTCCGACTCATATGCTCTTTCACGGACACCCCCTTGTTGTGGGGAAAGAGCTTGTGTGCCCCTGTGAGGTTGAGAGCTATGCTGGTGGCGGCATATGCCTCCGGTAGGGTCTCCCAAGCCAGACAGGTCTCAACTGAAGGGTCAGACAAAGTATGTCCACACGCAGGATGGTCTCATTAGCCTTCGGGCAACCATCCTAGAAGGACAACTCTAATTTCAAACCTAGGCAGATGGATCTCGTTTAGCCCTGTAAGGCCATCCATCTAAGAGAAGGATACTCTAACCAAACCTATGACCTGAGGAGCTTGCTGTCACCGTCCAAGCTCCCTAGGCCCTGGCAGAGAAACCTTAGGTGTAAAGGGTGGGGTCAGTTCCACGCATGCTGCACCTCACCTAAAAAATCCACTGCACAGGCCCAAAGGGTTTACTCACTTTTTTAAAGCCCTGTAGCGACAGGCGAGGGATGAAATGGCAGGTGAAAAGGTGCACTGAAAGCTGCAGATCCAACCCTGCATGCGGGCAGTTCAGGACATTGGTCGCTAGAGACTGACCCAGGAGATGATAGTCTTGTTTGGAAACATCCTGAATGACCAAGCAGCCTTTTTCAAGGAGTGCACTGCTTGCTCCACATGGAGAGAGGCCTAGAAAAGGTGGCCTAACCAAAGCTCATCTCCCCTTCTACCTAGTTGGCTAGCTGCGGCCAATGGGCATCTTCTGCTGCGGTCGGCCAAAGACAAAGAGACAAAGGCAGACACCTGCCTTCAAAGGTGCGTCCAGACTAACACTTGTACATTGGAACATCAGAACCATGCTTGATACAGCGGATAGTGGGCATCCTGAGTGTTGTTCTGCTCTAATTGCTCAAGAACTGTCACAACTTAACATCGACATTGCTGTTCTCAGTGAAGTTCGCCTTCATGAGGAAGAAAGCCTTAAAGAACATGGTGCCAGCTATACACTTTATTGGTCAGGCAAATCCAAAACCGAAAGTCATCTTTCCAGAGTTGACTTCATGATTAATAACTCCATTACCTCTAAACTTGAAAATCTGCCGACAGGTCATCCTGATCACATTATCTCCTTACGCCTCCCACGACACAACAAGCAATATGATGTTCTCTTCAGCATATATGCCCCAACTTTGCAAGCTGACCCTGCAGAAAAAGACAAATTTTACACCAATCTGCACCGTCTCACTCAAAAGGTTCCTGCAGATGATAAGATCGTAATCCTTGGTGACTTCAACGCCCAAGTAGGTAAGAACTTTGAAGCCTGGCAAGTAGTATTAGGTAAGCATGGTGTTGGAAACTGCAATGACAACAGTCACCTCTTGCTAGAATTTTGTGCAGAGCAGCAGCTTACCATCGCCAACACTATTTTCCAGCAGAAAGACAGCCTGAAGACAACCTGGTTGCATCCTCGATCTAAACACTGACACCTCATTGACTACGTCTTAGTGCGCCAGAAAAATGTTCATGATGTTCGTCCCACCTGAGTGATGCCTAGTGCAGAAAGTCAAACAGACCTTGTGCGTTGCAAACTTAACCTCCACTTTAAGCCCAAACCTAAGAGGGGTGGCATTCCAAGGAGGGGGCTCAAAGCTAACAATCTTCAAACAGCTGCAGTGAGAGACTGTTTCCAGGCAAACCTTCAAACTAGGCTTGAAGACCATCCCATAGGCTCATTTCCTGAAGCGCTTTGGCAACATATTAAAAATAGCATCCTGCAGTCCTCCGAAGTATCCTTAGGGTTCTCTTCAAAGAAAAACAAAGACTGGTTTGATGAAAACAATCAGGTAGTTCAGGAATTGTTGACAAAGAAAAGATCTGCTCACCAAGCACACCTCGCTCAGCTATCCTGTCCTGTAAGAAAAGCAGCCTTTCATCTTGCATGCAGTAAACTCCAACAGGAACTTTGTGACATCCAGAACAAAAGGTGGCTTAACCTAGCAGAAAAGACTCACCTATGTGCAGATTTGGGTGACCACAGAGGATTCTACGAGACTCTGAAAGCAGTGTACAGACCCACATACTAGGTTCAAAGTCCTTTACTCAGTGAAGATGGTCAAACACTTCTCACAGATAAAATCACCATCCTGAATTGATGGTCTGAACACTTTGAAACTCTCTTCAGTGCCAAACAAGTAGTCCAAGGTTCAGGAATTCAGCACATCGCACAAAAACCAGTGAAAAACAAATTGGATATAGTCCCTACTATGAGAGAGACTCTTAAGGCCATTCAGCAGGTGAAAACTGGCAAGGCAGCTGGGGTCAGTGAAATCCCACCCAAAATCTGGAAGCATGGAGGTCAAGCACTCCATGCGAAATTTCATGAGCTAGTTGTGTGCTGTTGGGAACAAGGCAAACTACCACCAGATCTCCATGATGCAATCATCATCACCTTGTACAAGAAAAAAGGAGCAAAGTCAGACTGCTCAAACTACCGAAGTGTAACTTTACTCTCCATTGCTGGAAAAATCCTTGCAAGAATACTATTGAACAGATTAGTACCCCCTATCACAGAAGAACTTCTACCTGAAAGTCAGTGTAGTTTCAGAGCAAATAGAAATACCACAGACATGGCATTTGTTCTCAGACAACTGCAAGAGGAGTGTAGAGTACAGAACAAGGGACTCTATGTAACTTTCATTGATCTTACCAAAGTTTTTGACACTGTGAGTAAAAAAGGCCCGTGGCAGATCTTGGAACATTTAGGATGTCCCCCCAAGTTTCTCAAAACGATTATCCTGTTACAGTGAGGCCAAGTCAGAAACGGCGATGCACTCTCTGAGCCCTTCCCAATAACCAAGAGTGTGAAACAAGGTTGTGTTCTTGCACCAACTTTATTCACAATCTTCTTCAGCATGATGCTCCAAAGGGCTATGGCAGACTTCGATGAAAAAAACAGCATCTACATCTGATATCGTACCGATGGCAGCCGATTCAACCTAAGGAAACTGAAAGCCCACCCTAAGACCCTAAATCACCTTGTTCGCAAGCTGCTTTTTGCTGACGATGCTGCCCTCGTTGCCCACACAGAAGCAGCTCTGCAGCGTTTAACATCTTGCTTTGCAGAGGCAGCCAAGCTTTTTGTGCTGGAAGTCTGCTTGAAGAAGACAGTAGCTCTTTACCAGCCTGCACCACAAGAAGACTACCATCATCCTCACATCACCGTTGGCGAGTCAGAGCTTAAGTTAGTCCAGCAGTTCAGTTATCTGGGAAGCATCATTTCTTTGGATGCCACGATTGATAAAGAGATAGATAACAGAATAGCAAAGGCATACAGAGCCTTCGGAAAACTCCATAAAAGAGTCTGGGGTAATAAACACCTGAAGAAAAGTACAAAGATTAGTGTCTATAGAGCCATTGTACTGTCTACTCTTTTATATGGGTCTGAATCATGGATCATCTATCGCCATCACCTGTGACTCCTCGAACGCTTTCATCAGTGCTGCCTCCATACAATTCTAAACAACCACTGGACTGACTACATGTCTAATGTTACTGTCCTTGAACAGGCAGAGGTTACCAGTATTGAGGCCATGTTGCTGAAAATGCCGCTGCGCTGGGCAGGGCACATCTCCAGGATGGAGTATCACCATCTCCCTAAGATTGTGTTCTACGGTGAACTCGCCACCAGCTGCCGCAAGAGAAGTGCCCCAAAGAGGAGATATAAGGACTCCCTGAAACAATATCTTAGCCTTGGCCATACTGACTACCACCAGTGGTCCACCCTGGCCTCCAATCAGGAGATTTGGAGACACATCATACATAACGCTGCTGTCCCTTTTGAGAACACATGCAGAATCAGTCTCAAGAGAAAAGACAACGCAGAAAGAACCATGCCTTGCCTATACCACCTAAGGAGACCTTCCTCTGTGCTTTTTGCAGCCGGACTTGTCTATCCCATATTGGCCTTTTAACCATCAGCGCGCTTGTAGTAAGCGTGGGTAAAGCCCTTCTCAAATCTTCGTTCGCGAAGCCAAGCCATGATGATGACTACTCAAATGAATAATCTTATAGGGCTTAAGGCCTGACACTCTGCTACGAGATACCTAGGGTGAAGAAATATCTTTAACATTGGCTGCCTTTGTTGCTGAATTACCACCATTTTTCCACCCTTCATTTGATTCATTAGAGGAAGATGATAAGCAAGAAGCAGCAGAAGCCCCGAAGTACAAGATTTATATCAAATGTTCAGTCTCACAGATGAAAAGGCTGACATCTCTCAGAACAATGATATGTTCAAAAAACTGTCTCTTCCAGTTGCTGATCCTGCTCCTATGGCTCCCTGATTCATGCAGCATGTACTCCCCCTGCATGTTAAGGACAAAGGGCGGGAGGGGCCAGGATATGCCTTAAGAGCATGCCCTTAAACAGAAAACGCAATGCTGACATCAGGTTCTGGAAACAGAGCAGATACAATAGAGAAAGTTGCCCTGCACATCCTAAATATTTTTGTTCCTTCTTACCTTTTTATCACAATAGCTGTACTGCAACTTAAGTGCACTGTATTACGTGATAGGTGCAATGCAGTCACGCATCAAAGAAATGTAAGTGTACTTAATTTCCATACAATCTTTCAGTATGACATGAGGTACTTCTGAGGTGAAAACCAATCAATGCAGCAATTCTGAGAGAAGAAAACTTGAGAGGAAGTCAAAAAGAAAGTGTATAATTAAGAGCAGTATCTGCCAGGACTGCTTTTTGCTTGCAACCACATTTGGTTTTTTCCACCCTGACTGGATGAAGACCCCAACAGAATTAAAATCTGATTGTTTTGCCAGAACACAGCAGGGCTTTCAGCAAATTCTGAGGAGATCTTTGGTGGGATCAGTGGAATAATTTAATAGGCAGTCATGTTAGTAGGTAGAGAGCAAAAAGACATTTACATTTCAGACTGCCTGTATGGTTTGGGAATAGTGGAGGATGAAAAGAAAGCCTGAAGAAGCCTGAAGCTATTCTGCACTGAGGAAGAAACCCTGACAGAAAGCGGATGAAAGAGATGAAGTTAAGGGAATAATATTCTGAAAAAAGCCCCATACAAAACCTTTTGTTTCACTTCCAGGCTAATGCAATATTGTTAGCAAACAAAACCAAGCAGTTTCTTTTTCTCATCTAAATTGTGGAATCATGATATCAGAATAATTCAGATAGTACAGGACCTTAGTAGGTCCTTTACAACCACTTGCTCAAAGCAAGGTCCACTATGAGGCCAGACCAGGTTGCTCAGGGCTCTACCCAACTGGATCCTGAAAACCTCAATTAGACATCCCACAACCTCTTCAGATACCCTTCGTGTTGTTTGGCTGTCCTCACCAGGAAAAAGCTTTTCCTTATATCCAGTTCAAAGTTCTAGCTTCAATCTACACACATTGCATCTCATTCTCCCATCATACCACTAGAAAAGACCGGGCACATGTTCTAAGTTCCTCATAAGCACTGGCAAGTTGCTGATAGGCTTCCCCTTGAGCCAGCTCCTCTATAGGCCAAACAAGTCCAGTTCCCTCACCCCCTCCCAAGACAAATGCTTCAAACTCCTGAACATTTTGACAGCTCTCTGCTGAACTTTTTCCAGTTTATCGTTATCATCCTTGTATTTGAAGCATCCAAGGCTAGATGCAGATGTGTTCTAATGAATGCAGAATCCTCTAATATCATGGTTATGCTATTGCCCTGGTTTCAGTTGGGATAGAGTTAATTTTCTTCCTAGTAGCTTGTGCAGTGCTGTGGCTTGGCTTTAGTCTGAGAATGTTAATACACCAACGTTTCAGTTGTTACTAAGTAATGGTTACTCTGATCCAGGACTTTTCAGTCTCTTCTGCTCTGCCAGTGAGGAAGCGCATGGGAAGCCGGGAGGAAGCACAGACAGGACACCTGACCTGAACTAGCCAAAGGGGTATTCCATGCCACAGCTCGTCATGCCCAGCATACAAACTGGGAGTAGCTGGCTGGAAGCTACTGATTACAGCCTGAGCGTCAGTCACAGGGGATTGTGAGCAATTGTACTGTGCATCACTTGTGTTTCCTGGGTTTTATCCCTCTATTAATATTATCATCATCATTATTATCTACTTTCTTACAATTAATAAACTGTTCTTATCTCATCTCATGGGTTCTACCTTTTTCTGATTCTTCTCCTGTCGTGGTTTAAGCCCCTCAAGCAGTTCGCTCACTCACTCCCCCCTCTTTCTTCCCCCAGTCCAGGGGGAATGGGAAGGAGAATCGAAAGAATGTAACTCCCACAGGTTAAGATAAGAACAGTTTAGTAACTAAGGTACAACACAAACCACTACTGCTACCATCAATAATAATAATGACAGGGGAAATACAAGGGAAAAGAATACAATCGCCGACCACCGATACCCAGCCCAACCAAGCTGCGAACCCCCACCCTTCCGGGTCTCTGTAAGGGTGGTGAGGCACTGGAATGGGTTGCCCAGGGAAGTTGTGAATGCTCCATCGCTGGCAGTGTTCAAGGCCAGGTTGGACAGAGCCTTGGGTGGCATGGTTTAGTGGGAGGTGTCCCTGCCCCTGGCAGGGGGGTTGGAACTAGATGATCTTAAGGTCCTTTCCAACCCTAACTATTCTGTGATTCTATGACAAGGACAGCAAAATAACTGCGGACTGGGATCCAACAGTCCAGACACATAACCTCTGATCTCCTGATCAGAGGATGCATCTGTTGTCACAATGACCTACCTCATCACACTAAGACATTTATAGCCTATTTATATTTTGTATTTTGTATATTTCACATTTTGTATATTTCAAATCATGTTTGAGGACAAGGAAGTTCCTTGTAACATTTCCCCAAGAAACTGTGCGTTTAAAGTGAGGCTGTTGTAAACTGTTTCACCCACAAAACTTGAAGATTAGACTGCTCAAGACAACCCCATCCCTTGTAGACAAAATCCAGTCTACAATGGAACACACTCTGCAAAGATGGAACATTTAATATACCAAATGTAAAGAATAAAACGGTGTATAACATGGTTTGCTCAGCACAGACAGGAGAAATTTATATTTAGTTTTTCAAAGGTATTTTAAATACGGATCTTATATTGCAAAGCAGTTTAGCTTCTTAAGGCAGAAACTACAAATGCATTACCACAAAAGCAAACCTGCATCACAGGATCTTAATTAAACAAGACCATTTAAAAATTATCAAACTATCTGCTAATTTGAAGACTGAACAAATAAAATAGAAGAAATGGAGCATTTCCTGTATTTGTAAGGAACTTCAAAACCAGAAGCTCTTTTCCATTCTGATTCTCATGGAGAATTAGAGCTGCATTTCCCTCAGCACGAAGTATAAAAAGCACTTCCAAGTGGTCTCTAGTACAGTCTCTTAAGATCTGCTAGTGAACATGTAGGGCTACCATGAGAAACATCATTAAGCATTTAAATTTCATATTCCCTATCTGAATAAGGCTTTTTACCCACAGAATCATAGAATAGTTAGGGTTGGAAAGGACCTTAAGATCATCTAGCTCCAACCCCCCTGCCAGGGGCAGGGACACCTCACACTAAACCATGCCACCCAAGGCTATGTCCAATCCAGCCTTGAACACTGCCAGCGATGAAGCATTCATAACTTCCCTGGGCAACTCATTCCAGTGCCTCACCACTCTCACAGTAAAGAATTTCTTCCTCATATCCTGTCTAAACTTCCCCTGTTTAAGCTTGAACCCATTACCCATTGTCCTATCACTACAGTCCCTCATGAAGAGTGCCTCCCCAGCATCCCTATAGGCCCCCTTCAGATACTGGAAGGCGGCTATGAGGTCTCCACGCAGCCTTCTCTTCTCCAGGCTCAACAGCCCCAACTTTCTCAGCCTATCTTCATACGGGAGGTGCTCCAGTCCCCTGATCATCCTCGTGGCCCTCCTTTGGACTTGTTCCAACAGTTCCATGTCCTTTTGATGTTGAGGACACCAGAACTGGACACAATACTCAAAATGAGGTCTCACAAGAGCAGAGTAGAGGGTGCATGTTCTGCAACACTATAAGGCACAATTGTTTTAGTGTCACATACTTAAAACCCAGTTTGCTTTTTTCAGCAACCTAAACTTAAGATAAATGTCTGGGTTTAGATATTTTCCTATGCAAAGCAAATAAAAGTTTTCAGTTGTTAAAAGGGGAAAACAAAAATCCTTTTACCAATCTGCCTTTTTTTTTTTTTTTTTTTCATCCAATCTACTCAGACAATACTGTAGTGTGGAAAAAAATTACATAGGAACCTGAATCTTATAACAGAAAACCGAGTCTGAGTTTTAGAAACTACTTAAGTTACTTCTAATAACAGAAACAGAAAAATGTGTATATGGTATATTATATGTATACATAATGATAATTGGCACTGTATGTTTCTGGTTACTAGAGTACTTCTAAAATCTGGATCTAAATGTAGCACATTGGCTCTGCAAAGAAGCTGTAAAAGGACAAATACACTTTTTTTTCCCCCTATGAAATAGTAATGTATCTGTTTGTTACCTTTTAACTATCTTCAGTTCAACATTTCATCCCCCATTAAAAAGAAAGATAACCTATCCCACACAAAACTCTGGTAATTCTTATATAATCTGCTACCACCTGCTGACAAACAGTATTATTGACTTTACCCTAGTCAATCTTAAAGCAACAACTCCTGTTCCTCTATAACAAAGTTTCCTGCTAGAGTGGCTGACAGTAAAAGCTACATGAAGTTTTTAATACAGTATGTTGTAGCCATAACAAGCCAATAGCTTACTATCCACACATCTTGTCTGCATCACAGATTCACCACGAACCAGCATATTCTGCTCATACAGCAGCTACTTCATTCACTGAAGCCCGTCAGCTTTTTCTGATGGTTACTGTAGTCAGCTAGTGAGCAACAACAAGAAACTGATTCACCATTTACAAAAACCCCAAACCATTTTTTTACATTAGCAATATTACTTAGTTTTACAATACTTTAAGTATAAGCTTCAATTGGTCTCCAGATATTGTTGCTGAGAAAAAAAAAAAACTATCAAAAACCTAAAACGAAACAGAGAAATGCATCCTCAGTTTCAGGTATCCACAACTTAGTGTGAGAAGTGTAACAGTGGAAGTACCTAGTTCACAGTGATGTCCTGTATTTGGATATATGGCAGACTAAATGAAAATAGTATTTGTAGTATTTACTTCTACATGCACTTCCAAACACTTTGAAAAACAAATACCCCCCAAAAAGGCATTAAAAAAAAAAAATCTTCCTATCTGATAAGCCAAAGCATCAGTAAAAATAACTTCAAGAAAACAGGATGCAGAGCTATACATGACAGTATGGTTTCTCAGACAAAGCTAACCCTATTAAGACTCCCGAAGTCTCCTGATTTGGTTGATAGGAACCTGAGTTTGAAATCTCTCTGTGGCAGGTCTTCTGAGTGGTCAGCTCCTCCAAACACACATGCATTCAGTAAAAAGGCACTGCAAATGAGAGGTTTAACCTTTGAAATGTCTTACTGACTTTCCACTATAATTATTTGGGAAAAAAAAGTATTAAAAAAGAAAAAAAAAGTACAAGGCATAAAAATGTGTAAAAAGAAAGTATTTTTTCACTTAAGTTCCTGCCTGGAGTGCTCAACTGGGTTTATCAGAAATTTCCATCTGGGCTTAAAACTCCTTTTTTCTTGCACTTGCATCCCTCATGCAGCTGAAGTCAGACACCAGGTGCTGCTGAGCAAACACCAAAACCCCAACACCAGTGCTGAGCCACCCATCCAACACCAGCCTGACTCCACTGAGCATAACATGACAAAAAAATACTCTCCCGCTCGCTTACTAACTTCAGCATCAAATACTAAAACTAGAACTAAAGCTTCTTCCCCTCTCCTGAACAGCCACGGGAGCTGTTCCCCTGGAGGAACGCAGATTCAGCCACAGGCCAGGAGAGGCAGCTTCGAGTTGGTGCTACCTCCCGGAGAGGCAACCTCTGGGGTGTGCAGACACCCCTATCATCCACACGACCAGCCACTGCCCTTTCCCTGCTCTGAGGGGACGAGGGAACACCACCTGTGCAAGAAGAACACTCTCATTCCCCGCCATTACCCTGGAGGGCGACAACACCCTCCCGACGGCCACCGCCTTCCGCCTGCCGCCGCAGGGCCCGGAACCGGCGCTCGCCGAAGTCTCGCGTGAAGTGGCGGTGCCGGCGCTATGGAGGCGCCTCTCAGGAGCCCGCCTGGGCTGTCTGCTGTCCTGGCAGTAAGGAGGGGACCGGGCTGGCTGCTTGCCCGGGAGAGGGGGGATGCACCGGCCACCGTGCGTGCGGTGGGTGTGGGTGCCCGCTCCTTCCTCAGCGGGGCGAGCTCCGGAGCGCGGTTCGTGACTGAAATGGGTCGTGTTCAGTGGGGGAGGAGAGCTGGTCGCTCCGGCTGCCCGGCAACAAGGCTTCTCCTTCCTTGCCTAATCTGCGTTCGCTTTCTCCGCAGAGGACGGACTGGTCCGAGCCCTGGCTGGTGGGTCTGGCGGTTTTCCACGTCCTGTGCTTCCTGCTGACGTGCGCCTCTTTCCAGCACTACCGGGTGCAAATAGGGCACTTCCTCTGCATGGGTGAGCATTGAGCCTCTGCGTCCGGAACTGCTGGTCATGGAGTGGAGGGCTTGGGCATTCTTAAAACTGCTAAAACTGTCAAACAGCTTCTTTTGGTCACTTAATTATATCTGTTTTCTTAATGCGCTTGCATAGCTCACAGTTTTATAGGTTGTAGCAGGTAAAGTGTATGCAAATTATCTTGTAGCAATGACTGTATGTATGATAAACTGTTGTAGAAGCTGCTATGCACTGTAAACACACATTTATTTAATTTCTAAGATTTTATGAAGTAATGACTTCATGCTCTGGCCTTAGTGAGGATCCAGGATAGATAAGGTTTCTAAATAGTAAATGTGTGTGGATCAGCTTCCCATGAAATTGTTGATGGGCTGGAGAAGCAGAATACAGATGGGCTGAGATCCAGCGCTTCCTTCCTGCTCTGCTTTATATTCTAACACTGCAGGTCGGTGAAGATGTTCAGTTTTCTGCAGGACTTATTATGGCATACTGACAAGCATGATAATGGCACAAGGAAGAGCAAAGCTGATCTGGGACATTGCAGTAACAGCTAGTGTTATCAGGCTTTAGCCTGAGAATCCACAGTGGCCTTGCCTATCCAAAGTCGTGTCTTTATGTCTGACTGGCTGAAGATCTAGTAGTTTTGCAGAGGGTATTTGGTTTAGCTCAGATGGTATGTATTGCGAGCATGTACCTTGATTCTAGCCATGGGTTAGATTTTCCGGTGAGTTGGGTTTTTTTACAAGGTACCTCAGTTCCGTTATACTTGCCTGAATAGTGGAGGAATAATGAGCAATTGGAAGAGATCTGCAGGCAAAATGCCACTTGAGTACTGTTTTGATGTTTTAAAACACCACTTTGTGAACTAGTGAAGTTAGTAGAGAAATTATAGTTGCCTCTTAACTAAAGCTAAGATTTCAATAATATTAAGTACCCCCAAAAAGGATTCTAGAAACCTTAGTGATTTTCTGGACATCCACTTGTAACTGTAATTTAAAATGATCTACTGTCGTGATTTAAGCCTCTCAGCCACGCAGTTTTCTTGCTCACTCACTCCCCCCTCTTTCTTCCCCCCACTCCCAGAGGGATGGGAAGGAGAATCGAAAGAATGCAACTCCCACAGGTTGAGATAAGAACAGTTTAATAACTATAACACAAATCACTGCTGCTACCACCAATAATAATAATGACAAGATAAATACAAGGAAAAAGAATACTACAATCACTCACCACCCGATACCAAGCCCGACCACACAGTGCACCCCCACCTTTCCGTGTCTCTGCTCTCCATTTTACATCCTGGGCATGACGTGCTGTGGCATGGAATACGTCTTTGGTCAGTTTGGGTCAGGTGTCCTGTTTCTGCCTCCTCCTGGCTTCCCCTCCTCCCTGCCAGAGCATGAGACTCAGAAAGTCCTTGGTCAGACCAAACATTACTAAGCAGTAGCTAGAAACATTGGTGTTTTCAGCCCTGCTCCCACGCGGAAAGTCAAAAACACAGCACTGCAGCAGCTACTAAGAAGGAGAAAAATGACTGCTACTGCTGAACCCGTGACATCTACAGATGGCAAACTAGCAATGTGAGCTTGGTGATACATTAGGCTCGAAAGTCCCCTGGAGGAGTACATGGGTTTCTTTCTTAAACTTAGTCTTAGACATTCAGAACTCCCAGTGACATGCTGTTATTTTAGACTCTTTATCTAAAGTATTCTCAGTGTTACTAACACTAGTTTGAATGCCCAAGGTCTGGCTGCATTGAAAAATGCAGCAGAACTGATCATTACTGGATTTTTAATCCAGCTAAAATGTAAATTTGCTGTTCACAAGAGTAGTGCATAAAAATATCTGTATTGATCCAAGCCTTGCTTGTAACTGAAGAACTGAACCACTTGTGATATATATGCAATATAAATAAATTTGTATTATAGATAGTCAGAAATAACTGAGGAAATTATGAAATTATCACATTGGTTTATCTTAGCAGCTGAGCAGCTATAGGTACGTTTATACTGTGCAGTACCAAGCAGAGATAATCCAGATGATACCAAAACAAGATAGCATGCATTTGTATCACCAGACTAGTTTCATTGCCTTGTGCAGGTCACATTTAGCTACTGAATCTGTTTGGTTTGGGGTTTTCTTTTTTTTTTTTTTTTTGCTTTGCTTGTGGAAAGTGATACAAGGACAAACTTTAAATTCTGTAGTTGTATTGCTTTTCTGTTAAAAATGCAATTACTCTGTATTCTGTTATTGTCTTGATAGCTTCATATTGCATGTGATTGTTGAGTAAGACTATACTAGTTTTCACCTGATGGTAGTGGACTATTCTGCTATACACCTGTTCAAAGTTTGCATTTTACCAAAATGGTTATATATATTTAGTATCATAACTTCAGATAGTTAGATATACCAGTGTGACACCTTAACATCTTAAATGATAACTTAATTCCATACCAATTTTGGGAAGTGCGGGCATTTATTTTTACAGCTATAACTCGGAAGTAGTCACCAAGAAGACTGCTGGAAAAAACACTGATTTTTAAAAAATTATGGGTTTATTCGTTTGTACGCTGAGCTCTTTCTGGTAGGATTTTATGTTTCTTTACTTGTAATATAGTGGGTATGTTTTATGATCACTTTTTACTTCTCAGTAACTGTATGGAGTGTTTAAATCAGAAGTGGTTTTATGCAGTTAAATATTAAATGTGTAATTTGGTCTTCTGAGGATCAAGGAATTCTAATGTGTGGTATATATACAGCTATAGTGTACATGACAGAACTGATGGCAGTTTATTTTAAAAGAAATACTGAATCTAATTTTCTTTTGTTGTACAGTGGGCTTAGTGTACTGCGCTGAATATATAAATGAATTAGCAGCCATGAATTGGAGGTAAATGTTTTCACTTTCATTTTTGCATTTAAATGAATGTTATAAAAATACTCTTTTTTCATATCATTTCCAGAAAGCATTAAATTAAAGGGTTACTCATGCCTCATCAGCCAAATGTGATAGCTGAGGGTCCATTGCATTGATGAATATACACCTTATGAACAAAACCATACAGTACAATTAGCTTATAAGAAAAGATAATTTTTAATACCTAGCATGTGTTTATGCAGCATTCTGCTGCTTAGAATCTACGATTATATGGATGGGTATAAACTGACTAGTCAGAGAACTAAGAGAAAAGTAGATAGAGTATGATTAAGAAGAACAGGATATGAGCTTCGATTTATTTGTTTGTTTTTGTTGGGTTTTCTTTGGCAGCTACTCGTGTTTAGTAAGCTGAAATTAAGCAACACTTCTCAAAAATATCACTGCTATTTTATATACTTACATGCATAAAAAACATCAACAACTGTTTTACTAAGCCTATGTATCATAAATAAACTGATCGCTTACTTTCATAAACACTCAAGTAACCTTTCCCTGATGTTACTGGAAGTCAGGCATTTAATGCTGCTTTAAGCAGGTATCTAATTGTAAGCCTTTATGTGGGATTGAGTGCGCCCTCAGCAAGTTTGCCGATGACACCGAGCTGTGTGGTTTGGTTGATACGCTGGAGGGAAGGGATGCCATCAAGAGGAACCTTGACACGCTTGTGAGGTGGGCTGATGCCAGCCTTATGAAGTTTAACCATGACAAGTGCAAGGTCCTACACCTGGGTTGGAACAATCCCAGGCACAGCTACAGGTTGGGCAGAGAAGAGATTCAGAGCAGCCCTGTGGAGAAGGACTTGAGGGTGTTGGTCGATGAGAAAATGAACATGAGCCAGCAGTGTGCGTTTGCAGCCCAGAAAGCCAACCATATCCTGGGCTGCATCAAAAGGAGCGTGACCGGCAGGTCGAAGGAGGTGATCCTGCCCCTCTACTCTGCTCCTGTGAGACCTCACTTGGAGGATTATGTGCAGTTCCGGTGTCCTCAACATCAAAAGGACATGGAACTGTTGGAACAAGTCCAAAGGAGGGCCACGAGGATGATCAGGGGTCTGGAGCACCTCCCATATGAAGATAGGCTGAGAAAGTTGGGTCTGTTGAGCCTGGAGAAGAGAAGGCTGTGTGGAGACCTCAGAGCAGACTTCCAATATCTGAAGGGGGCCTATAGGGATGCTGGGGAGGGACTCCTCATTTTGAACTGTAGTGATAGGACAAGGGGTAATGGGTTCAAACTTAAACAGGGGAAGTTCAGATTGGATATAAGGAAGAAGTTCTTTACTGTAAGGGTGGTAAGGCGCTGGAATGGGTTGCCCAGGGAAGTTGTGAATGCTCCATTGCTGGCAGTGTTCAGGGCCAGGTTGGCCAGATGCTTGGGTGAGGTGGTTTAGTGTGAGGTGTCCCTGCCCCTGGCAGGGGGTTTGGAACTAGATGATCCTAAGGTCCTTTCCAACCCTAACTATTCTATGATTCTATTCTATGATTCTGTGTTTCACTTCAGGCATACAAAACCTAAATTACAGCTTTGCTGCAGTCATTATTTCTGTTATCCTTTCTAATATGAGTAAACACAATACCTCGGAAAATAATTTCAGACACTTCAGGGTAAGCATGTTTTCTGAGGCACAAATATACATACTATTGTAGTCATGTTAGTAAGTTACTTGATCTATGGTGGTTTTATTTAGGTTTTGTGCACTAAAACTTTAAAGAAAAGACTGTTTTTGTAATAAGTATTCGTAAGTAACTGGTGAGAGATTTAATGTCTTTTTGTTCTTATTTAATACAGTAGAATGGTGGCTTATGCTTGCAGATGTCAAGAAGTAGGATAATTTCTACAATTTCCATGTAGAGTAGTTAGTGTGCAAGTTTAATGCCATGTGAACTACACTGTGTAAAGCTTCCTCTTTTATTTCTTTCAGGCTGTTTTCTAAATACCAGTACTTTGATTCAGGAGGAATGTTTATTTCACTTGTATTTTCAGCACCCCTGCTGGTGAATACTGTTATAATTGTGGTATGTATGTGTTTATTTATATGGATGCTTTCATTAAATTGGTAAGTAAATGTATGTGGAATAGTTAAATTTAATAATTTACTTACTTTTCAGGTTGCCTGGGTTCACAAAACTTTGAATGTAATGACTGAACTGAAGACTCTACAACAGAGAATGAAAGCAGAAAAAGAGAAAAAGAAGTGAAAGCACCGAACGCTATTTTAATTGTAATACTACTGGTCTAGGTAATCAGTCCTTCTGTGTGTTTATCCAGAAACAGCAGTATTTTTGTGTCCGATGTCAAGAAGACTTTGCAGCCTGTGGCAGTGGACAATGAGGTGAAATGAGGCATCTACTGTGCATATTCAAAATAGCTGTGAAATGGAGAAACCCAGTTTTAGCAGGTCTTTGTGCCCTTCAGTGTAAGATAGTTTTCCACCATGACCAAGGCTATTAGCATTGATGAGACAGTCTTCCAGTCTACGTTTGCCTGTATCTTCTTAAACTGTCTTAACTGTGTGCTTATCAAAGTATCTAGTCTTCTGCTGCTTAAGCCAGTTAGAGCAGTGTTGTGAATTCCAGTAAATGAGGGATTGTATTCAGAACGCCTCAGGAATCCATGCTTCTATGAAGCATTTAACTTCTTTATAAATCAAGTTTCATACCATAGATTGTGTTCCAGTAGCATTTTATAAATAAAATTATCCACTGTAACTTAAATGGACTTAATTTGTATTAATTTTTAATCAGATTTTTTCTTTTTTCTTCCTCAAAAATTCTCAGTTTAGTAAAATCTTCTACTTAATTTGTGTAAGTAATTCAAAACAGTATCTGCATTCTTTTTAATTCAAACAATGTCTGCATTCTTTTCAGTTTAAATTTTGTTATTTTAATGCCGGTTTCTTAAAACTCGCTGAACTTTGGATAGTTTTTGCTTGTTTGTAGAACAGAAAGTAAGGGGCAAAACTATAATGTTCTCTGCAATTTTGTCCCTTTTTAAAATTTTTTTTAATAACTGAAAATGAAAAATTAACTGGTAAAAACAAGAATTCTGTTTTGCTTAGAGAACCTGTTTTTACTGGATTAAGGAAATTTGAGGTGGGAGAGGGGAAGGGTGAATACAGTGGAAGGTTGTCCATATGTATTTAGTAAACATTGTATCTTGAAGGAGTTAAGCCTTTGTGTGAAGACCTAAACTTCTGTCTAAAATAGATACCATTTAAGACATAAGACAGATGATCTACAAAACTGAAGTTAGATTAATGTGAAGAACAGTTGGGAACAATAATGAAAAACACAAATTTTTAAGATAAGTAAGTATTTGTGAAATTAATTTTAAATACTTAAATATTCTTAACAACAGTGGAAATACGGACCCGAGAGAGATAAGTAGATGCGTATGCATACACAGTTTGCAAGTCTCCTAGTTAGGGGGAGAGTAATACTCTTTCTGGAGTGCTTCAGAGCACTGTGGAAGGGCAGTGCAGTGTTAACCTGGGATCCTTTTTTTACCTTTCCCATGGATTAAATTAGCATGGCTCTACTCACTCATTGCTCTATCAAGAATTACAGACAGGTAGGACACTTTATATCAGCAAACTAAATAGATGGAGGTTTGCTATGCTGTACCATGATCATCCCTTCTGTTATGACTATTGATGGAATGTTAGGTAGTGTCAACTATCACTTCTTAATGAAAACATCTCTAGTGGCTGGTATCATGTCACTTTAAGGGTACATGTTCTGCAGCACTATAAGGCACAATTGTTTTAGTGTCACATACTTAAAAAACATCTGTTATCAATAGCCTTTGGCTTCACAACGTGTGAATTTGATTCACAGTAAATGAGGTGGTTCAGAGCTGCTAAACAGCAAGTTTTTTGCAATGGAAAATAATGTGTCTTATTTAGTATATTGGCAGACTCGCAAGGGAAACTTCCCCAAATAGTTTAGTATTTTGGAGAAAATGAAAATTCCATCTTGGCATCATAGAATCATAGAATAGTTAGGGTTGGAAAGGACCTTAAGATCATCTAGTTCCAACCCCCCTGCCAGGGGCAGGGACACCTCACACTAAACCATGCCACCCAAGACTATGTCCAGCCTGGCCTTGAACACTGCCAGCGATGGAGCATTCACAGCTTCCCTGGGCAACCCATTCCACTGCCTCACCACCCTCACAGTAAAGAATTTCTTCCTCATATCCAGTCTAAACTTCCCCTGTTTAACTTTGAACCCGTTACCCCTTGTCCTCTCACTACAGTTCCTCATGAAGAGTCCCTCCCCAGCATCCCTGTAGGCCCCCTTCAGATACTGGAAGTCTGCTCTGAGGTCTCCACACAGCCTTCTCTTCTCCAGGCTCAACAGACCCAACTTTCTCAGCCTATCTTCATATGGGAGGTGCTCCAGACCCCTGATCATCCACGTGGCCCTCCTTTGGACTTGTTCCAACAGTTCCATGTCCTTTTTATGTTGAGGACACCAGAACTGCACACAATCCTCCAAATGAGGTCTCACAAGAGCATGGAATCAACTAGGTTGGAAAAGACCTTCAAGATCATCAGGTCCAGCTCTTCTGTGGCACTGCCAAGGCCACCACTAAACCCGGTCACTGAGGGCATTGTACATGGTTTGAGAACGCTTCCAAGGGACAGTAACTCCACCACTGCCCTGGGCAGCCTTTGGAACTGGGCAGTTTAAATGTCTGACCATCCTTTGGGGAAAGGAATTGTTCCTAATATCCAGCCATCTCTCCTGGTGCTGCTTGAAGCTATTTCCTCTTGTCCTGTCCCTTCTTCCTTGGGACAGGAGACCAGCTACATCCTGGCTCCATCCTCCTTTCAGGTAGTTACAGAGAGTGATAAGGTCCCCCCTGACCCTTCTTCAGACTAAACCTTCACAGTTCCCTCAACCCTTCCTCAGCAGACTTGTGCTCCAGACCCTTCTCCTGCTCTATTGCTGCACACGTTCAGCAGTTGGAATCAATCAGTTATAGTTGGAAGCAGTTGTTAGGAGAAAAACAGCATTGGACATTGGTTGGGTAAAGGACATGATCAATCTAATCCAATCACTGCTCAGGTTAATCAGGTGGACAGCCCGACATGGCTGTGGGAGATTCAGCTCATGAGTGAGAACCAGGAATGGGAACTTCTGCTCCGCTGGTTACATGTTCATAGAGCCACAGAATTCTGGAATGGCCTGGGTTGGAAGGGACCCCAAAGCTCATCCAACTCCAACACACCCCACCAGGCTAGGCTGCCCCAGGCCCACCCAACCTGGCCATGAATGCTGCCAGGGATGGGGCAACCCCCCTGGGCAACCTGTGCCAATGTCCCACCACCCTCACAGGGGAGAAACTCCTCCAGATAGCTCAGCTCATCTCGCCTCTCTTTCAGGTTAAAGCTGTTCCCCTTGCCCTGTCCCCACAGGCCCTTATTCTCCCTACAAGAAATGAAAGAAGATCCCAGGATTTAAGGCAGATGGAGTGCTCAACTGCTGGCTTAGCCAGCGGAACTCGCACACTGAGTCCAAAACAGTGACTCTGGCCAAGTCATTTGAGGTGATCTTGGTAATTCCTAAAACACCCGAAGAACGAGACTGCCCCCACCTCCTTCCACATTCATGTGTCCACAGGCATCACCAACACCAAGACAGCAACCACCAGAGGGGCTTCTGTTGCCTCCTCCACTGGTTGCTTGTGTTCCATGGGACAGTTGTCATTGCCCCCAGTGACAGTTCCATGGACTTCCGTGGCCTCGCACACCCCGCTCCCGCTCCGCTGCCACAGCCTCGTGAGATACAGCAATTAGAACTGTCCTTCTCTCGTGGTTTAAGCTGTAAATCACGCAGCCTGTTCACTCACTCCCCCCTCTTTCTTCCCCCCCACTCTGGGGGGGGGGGGAATGGGGAGAAGAATCGAAAGAATGTAACTCCCATGGGTTGAGATAAGAACAGTCCAGTAACTAAGGTATAACACAAATCACTACTGCTGCCACCAATAACAGTAATGACCAGGGAAATACAAGGGAAGAGGATACAACTGCTCACCACCTGACGACCGAGCCGTGAACTAAACTCTTCCAGGTTCCTGCCCCCAGTTTTACATCCTGGGCATGACGTACTGTGGCATGGAATACCTCTTTGGTCAGTTTGGGTCAGGTATCCTGTTTCTGCTTCCTCCCGGCTTCCCCTCCTCCCTGGCAGAGCATGAGGCTCAGAAAGTCCTTGGTCAGACCAAAACATTCTAAGCCATAACTATAAACATCAATGTTATCAGTGCTGTTCCCAGGCCGAAAGTCAAAAACACAGCGCTGCACCAGCTACTACGAAGGAGAAAAAATGACTGCTGCTGCTGAACCCATGACACCTTCTTAGCATAACATAGATAAAATAACAGAAATTACTTCCTCTGTATTGCCCAATTTTGTGTTACTCTTGCTTGGCACAAGATTTGTTAGAGAAATTCTCACTACTTTTGGGGATCCCAGGTGAAATAAAAAAAATCTTGCTTCAATTGTCTTTCCTATTCCTCTCAAGTGTAGTTGACCTTTCCTACAGTGTTTAATTTTCTGTTCCATTACCAGACTAATTTTGCCCTGTAATGTAAGATCCCAGGGCATTACAGCCCTTTAACAAAATTGAAGAATGAAGAACCCTAGAGTGTGAGTGGCAGGCACTTTATTTTTAATTAGGAAGTAAAAAATCTATTTGAGCTTTATATTATAGGGTGATTTTTGATACCACTGACATAATGCAATTACTAGGAGGCAGATATTATTTAGTTTTGAAAGTGTCAACATGATGGGCGCTTGTCTTAGACCTTATAGCAGCCTTCCAGTATCTGAAGGGGGGCTATAGGGATGCTGGGGAGGGACTCTTCATTAGGGACTGTAGTGATAGGACAAGGGGTAATGGGTTCAAACTTAAACAAGGGAAATTTAGATTGGATATGAGGAAGAAATTCTTTACTGTGAGGGTGGTGAGGCACTGGAATGGGTTACCCAGGGAAGCTGTGAATGCTCCATAGCTGGCGGTGTTCAAGGCCAGGTTGGCCAGATGCTTGGGTGAGATAGTTTAGTGTGAGGTGTCCCTGCCCCTGGCAGGGGGATTGGAACTAGATGATCTTAAGGTCCTTTCCAACCCTAACTATTCTATGATTCTATTTCTAAGTATAAATGGCTCCAAATTAAAAAATTTTATCAATATTTATTTGAAGGATGAAGACATCAAAATGTACACTTCAAAATTGCAATCTTGGTGTTTTTAAACCTTCACTGACTACTGAAACTATAATAAGCAGGTGTAAGTTTGTGAAAATTTTTCTCACGTAACACAAAAACGTTGTCCAAGTGTATTTGTCAGAAAAATATTTTTATTATCTATATTTCAAAGGACTCAAGACTTTTATCTGAATTGTCCTCTAGCTAACCCTGCCTAAGGAACACCACATCTAAGAGCTTTTAAAAACAGAAATTAAAAATAAGGTTGTCTTTAACCATAAGGGAAACCCTCAGCATTAGTAAAGTGTAGCTTTTCTTTGTCGTGTCTCTGGATTTATGAAGTGATAGTGCAGTAAAGCAACGTAAAGGCCTGCTTGCTGACAAAGCAAAATAATTATGTCACAAATTGGAGACACTTTTGCCTGCTCAAAATTTGGTATTTATAAGTGAATGTGAGCCAAATGTTTAAGGATGGTGGAATATCTTTGCTTTTAATTGGGAGACCTACATTTAGATTACTGCTGAAAGAGCCTATTTATTTCCATTTGGGACATGCATACAGAAAAACTGGTAGCTGCTCAGTCAGATCCTTTGGAGAGGAAGATATGATTTGTTATTGGTTCTGTGTACCTTGCAAGCAGTGACTGAAATCTTCAGCCTTCTTTAACATGTCTTTCTACCACAACACATAGTGTCAGCCAGTGTGGAAAAACATTAAAAGGGAGAAAGCAATATTAACGTGGCTACTTTATCACAGTAGAAAGTAGTTTTATTGCATATAAATCTATAAACAGATAGATTAGCAATTTAGCTGGCAAACTTCCTGGAGTTTGAGGTTGGCCTGGTTCCCTATGGAAAAGTAGTAACAGAGATGAGATGAGTTTCCAAGAACGAAAACCTAGAATTCTCTCTTTTATCCACATCCACTGAAATTCCATATCCTTGCATTGGAGTGTATTTTCACCTCTTTTGGTACTATAGATCTCATGATTCTAGACAAAATGGAACAGATCTAGTGAGGGAATTTGAATGTCTGTTCATCAGGATTATCTGCTAGCTTAGTAGACATGTCTTTTGCCCCCAGATCCCGGAAAAAATACCTATCTCACAAAGGCACAGAAGGACAGTAAACTGAGGTCTCCTGTATCCTTGTCCATATTCTGAATAAAGATCTTTGAAGGACAGTCCTGCTACTTTTCATCAGCTGGGTCTTAAAAGAAAGGATCTACTCCAGAAAAGCTATGTTAGATGGTGATCTTCTTTGGCGGTGAATCCTAACTGGACGAAGAGTCTAGGGAGAATTGATTTGTGGATTTCAAGAATCGCAAGCTCAAACCTTCAACTCTTTTTTAATAAGAAATGGGAATGTCATGAAAAGCACAGTAGTGATTCTTTGTATGAAAAACTGTCCTGGGTTCAGCAGTAGCAGTCATTTTTCTCCGTCTTAGTAGCAGGTGCAGTGCTGTGGTTTTGACTTTCAGCCTGGGAGCAGCACTGATAACACCAATGTTTTTAGCTACTGCTTAGTAATGTTTGGTCTGACCGAGGACTTTCTGAGTCTCATGCTCTGCCAGGGAGGAGGGGAAGCAGAAAGGAAGCAGAGACAGGACACCTGACCCAAACTAACCAAAGAGGTATTCCATAACATAGCCTGTCATGCCCAGTATGGGGGTAACTGGGGGCAGTTACCCAGAAGGGTTAGATCACTGCTGGGTCGGGCTGGGTATTGGTCGGTGGGTGGTGAGTGGTTGTATTCTCTTCCCTTGTTGTTTCCCTTGTCATTATTATTATTGGTGGTAGCAGCAGTGGTTTGTGTTATACCTTAGTTACTGGACTGTTCTTATCTGTCGTGGTTTAAGACTAACTCACACAGTCTCTCTCTCTCACTCACTTCCCCCTCTTTCTTCCCCCCGCTCCCGGAGGGATGGGAAGGAGAATCGAAAAGAATGCAACTCCCACAGGTTGAGATAAGAACAGTTTAGTAACTAAAGTATAACACAAATCACTACTGCTACCACCAATAATAATAATGACAAGAGAAATACAAGAAAAGAATACAATTCTCACCACCTAATACCAAGCCCAACCTCACAGTGCACACCCCCACCCTTCCGGGTCTCTGATCTCTGCTTTTACTTCCTGGGCATGACGTGCTGTGGTATGGAATAACCTCTTTGGTCAGTTTGGGTCAGGTGTCCTGTTTCTGCTTCCTCCCGGCTTCCCCTCCTCCCTGGCACAGCATGAAACTCAGAAAGTCCTTGGTCAGACCAAAACATCACTAAGCAGTAACCGAAACACTGGTGTTATCAGCACTGTTCCCAGGCCGAAAGTCAAAAAGACAGTGCTGCACCAGCTACCAAGAAGGAGAAAAATGACTGCTGCTGCTGAACCCATGACATTATCTCAACCCGTGGGAGTTACATTCTTTCAATTCTCCTCCCCATCTCTCCAGGAGTGGGAGGAGGAAGATGGGGGAGTGAGTGAGCGAGCTACATGGCTGACTGGACTTAAACCACGACAACGACATAGAAAAGAGTACAATCATAATGTAGGGAACGTTCTATTTCTTTAAACACAGCTAAAATTTTGCTTACTTTTATTGTAAGCTTGATCAAAAATTAGAAGAAAAACTTATTTATTCACTACAGATGAATGCACCTGTTTTATAATATATCAAAGTTTGTTTCTCTTTTTAGAAAGCTAAACAGATAATTTCTATTTAAATGTTTTTAATATTTTAAAATAAGGTCGAATGTGTTTCAGCAAAATACAGTATTGGCGGTCTTTCTCTGTGCCTCAGGGGAAGAGATCATTACACTTAACCAAATTTGCCACTAGAGGTCACTGTCTCATATACGAAGCTTCTCAAAGCTTTCCATAGCAGAGCTTTTCACCGTAGCTTCGAAACTATTTCCTGCGTCGGTATCTCAGCTCCAAGATGCATCTCCAGTGACCTTCAGATGTTTATCGACCCTCTTCCTTTTTACATTAAAAGGCGCTTCTTGTAGCAGTAATGATGCACATACATGTTTCCAGAGTAAGGATTCTGGGGGTATTTTGTGCTTTAAAGCTTCTTAATGCATCAAGGAAATAAATGCCCCATTCACTCATACCTATGTTTCATATGGAAGAGCCTGTTCTAAACCAATTAAAAAGAAGTATAACAATGAAAAATAGAAGAATTACATTACAATGTGAACAATATGCAGGAAAGTTTACTGAAGCTTTCTGATTCATGAACTAGCAAAGCTAACGCATATCTTTTTATTTCTTTGTAATTTACCCTTGCATAATGCATTGTTACTGGGTCCTTCCTTAGCATGTTCTATAGCTAGCAGTCACTTACAGTCATGATTGAGGTTATTAGAAGTAACTTCAGACTTCAAATAGTACTTTGCAGCATTCAGAAGCTTTATGACTTCATTTGAGAAGGAGATGCAGAGTTCTTGATGTTCCTCTTTGTGTACCTGGTTTTGAGGCTTGTTTTATTTATCTTTGAAATTCATCTGAGTTCTGTTTCCACACACCACCTGTTTAAGAATATAGGCTTTCAGTTTGAATGGACGTTGATCCCCTTCCTGTGATTTGCATGCATGCACATACACATTACAGCTCTGAAAAAATTAGGCAGTTATAACCCAGCATACTCATGCAATGCCAGCCTCATAACTCAAAACCAATGTGCTTTATGGAACTCCGTTTTGTAATCTGTCTTCTTACCAGGTCTTCTGAATTGTGGCCATACTTATACCACTGTTTTGCTGCAAAAGTAGAACAGTATTGTACTGAATAGGAAATATCTCAGAGGACTTAAAAGGAAGGCCTCTACATTTCCTATATTTGTGTTTGTTGTTGCATATAAATATGAACTGTAGGAGCCTTTCTTATATGGTTTCACAGGCATAATGAAGCCAGGAAAAGAGCTGGAACTCTGCTACAAGCACTGACTTTAAGTGGTCCCACTGAAATCATGGTCCTGTTTTCTTTGGCACTGTCCAGGGTTAGAACCAGATGAAACCAATGACAGGATCAAACATGTTGTCTCTTTCATTTGAAAACGTTGTAATTATTAGCAACGCATTCAGCATAACTGATTGAAACAAGGCACATTTCTTAAAATGGACAAGTTCCAAGTCTCATTTATAATACACTTGTTAATCCAGCCCTGAATCAAAGAAATACAATCTTGTATACCTTTCCTCCCTTCTGATCCAGCAAAAACCCAAGAAAAAGAGTTTGCACAGTGACCCAACGGGAAGCAGAATGAAGTTCAGCTTGACAAAGAGGTGTCTAGGCTGGGACCCTTCACTAAAATCGTATTAGCTCTCAGTCCTAGGACTGTGTAATAAATACACCTAGGCAGTTCCAACTTGTGGGGCAGGATGTGAAGTTTTGCAATAGAATTAGGACTGATACACCTTGATCTTAAGGAACACTGAGTTTGGAATGGTTTTAATACGGTAGAAACAAGCTTTTAGAAATTCTTCAAGCCATTTAAGTAATCATGCTGTGAAGTTTAGATAAATAAATGAACAAAATGTGCTATTCCTTTGCAGCCTGCAGTAATGATTTACCCAACTGTTTATTAGTAATATATCTTGAAATAATATATAGTAGGATCTACAAGGTGTGAAACATTTTAGGTCCATAACTGTAAGAGTCATGTCTCTGGTACCACACACTTCACCTTAATTTAGGGATTAGTTAGAGTAATTGGCTCCCTATAGCCAATTATAGCCACAAATAGCTATTTTTAAGGCTCGTACTCAAAAACATCACAAAACCAAGGAAGTTGATGTATGAAACAAATAATATGAAACATGGGTCAGAGCAATCCAAGGCACAGCTGCAGGTTGGGCAGAGAAGAGATACACAGCAGCCCTGCAGACAAGGACTTGGGGGTGTTGGTCGATTAGAAAATGAACATGAGCTGGCTTCAGGGTGCACTTGCAGCCCAGAAAGCCAGCCATATCCTGGGCTGCATCAAAAGGAGCATGACCAGCAGGTCAAAGGAGGTGAGCCTGCCCCTCTACTCTGCTCTTGGGAGACCTCACTTGGAGTATTGTGTGCAGTTCTGGTGTCCTCAACATCAAAAGGACATGGAACTGTTGGAACAAATCCAGAGGAGGGCCACAAGGATGATCAGGGGTCTGGAGCACCTCCCTCATGAAGATAGTCTGGGAAAGTTGGGGCTATTCAGCCTGAAGAAGAGAAGGCTGCATGGAGACCTCATAGCAGCCTTCCAATATCTGCAGGGGGCCTATAGGGATGCTGGGGAGGGACTCCTCATTTTGGACTGTAGTGATAGGACAAGGGGTAATGGGTTCAAACTTAAACAGGGGAAGTTTAGATTGGGTATGAGGAAGAAATTCTTTACTGTGAGGGTGGTGAGGCACTGGAATGGGTTACCCAGGGAAGTTGTGAATGCTCCATCGCTGGCAGTGTTCAAGGCCAGGTTGGCCAGATGCTTGGGTGGCATGGTTTAGTGTGAGGTGTCCCTGCCCCTGGCAGGGGGATTGGAACTAGATGATCTTAAGGTCCTTTACAACCCTAAACTATTCTATTATTCTATGATTCGAAGAACTCAGCCCTTCATGGCAAAGAATTTTCTAGCAGAATCCAGGTAACTGTATGCTTTTTGCTTGTTTAAATACCCAGCAGTGTAGTAAAATAGGATGAGAAATAGATTTAATAGCTTTACTAAAGGTGTTGGTTTTGTACAGTAATTGGAAGTGAGACCTTTTGTAAAGTAATCACAGTCTGTTTTTTCTTTTAAATCACAGAGTCAACACAAATAAAACAGTCAAATTTTACCTATTTTCTTGTTTTGATTGCTCTAAATTAGACTAATCATTCTACACTAATGATCAAAAAGCAGGACACGACATCCCTCTGATTAAGAAGAGCTAATTTATAAAAAAAGCTCACAAGACCGATTTCTTTCTAGCAAATTGGTTTATTGATTTTTACAGTCAAAAATTCAAATTAATTAGTAAATAATGTGTGTTATCCAAGTTTTCTGCTTCTCCCAAGTTGGATGAAGAACAAATTTAACATGTGATGTTAACTGTGTATTTACACATAAGCTAACAATGATAATTGTAATGGTATATGAGTTCCATGTAATTCACTTTGAAATAGAAGTAAAAATGTTCAAAAATATTATTAAATAGAACTTCTTAAGAAACGGATTTGTCAGTAATTGTTTCCTAAACTGTTTCATTTGAAAATGTACAGAACACATAGCTTGTAGGTAAGCTATAGTTTGCTAAACTGTTAGCTTTTATAAAGTTTGTCAAGTTCTATATTTGAATGAAATATACTGGAGAGATTGATTTACACATCTATGTCAGAAGAGAGAAAGCAAGCTCTTCTCCGAGATGTGAAGAAACTTATGGGATATTTGACTTTCAAGACTTTTGTGTTAAGAGACATCATCCAAGAAACAGGTTGCCCAAAGAAGTGGTAAATGCTCCATCCCTGGCGGTGTTCAAGGTCATGTTGGACAGGGCCTTGGGTGGCATGGTCTAGTGTGAGGCATCCTTGCCCATGGCAGGTGGTTGGAACTAGATGATCTTAACATCCTTTCCAACCCTCACAAATCTATGATTCTATAAGAACGAAATCATAATTTTGATACTTCCAGTGGAGTGAACTATGTTCGAGTCTGTCAGATTCTTTTGTAGTATGAACTACAAGTCATACCAATAAATTTGTAAAAGTGAATAGTAAAATTAATATACTCCAAGACAACTTGTCCTAGTTGTATCATCATCAAGAAATATAAATGCCATGTAAGCTAGAACTACACAAAAAATGGATATTATTATCATCATTTTTCAACTGACTGCTTATTTAATTCTTGTGCATATTAATAAATATCAATATTGACAAATTCCAGGCAGCAACAGATAAAAATGTCACTGAAACTTTCAGTTGAAAGATGGAGGCCTTGTCCTCTGAAATGAAAACTGCCTTCATTTAAAAGTATAGCTGAGGATTCATACAAAATATTGAATAAAAATGCTAAAAGTACAAAATTTCATTAAACTGAATGCCATTGCATTTCTTTTTTCTTTGTTTGATTTACCCAGCAAATTACAGGTTAAAGTACTACCAGCCAGAATTTTATCAATACTAATGTCTTCTCATTTTGTTGTATGTATGCTTATTAGGTAGATAGATATTAATTCAACTCTAATTAGCAACAGCCATTATCACTGAATATCATAAACTTAGGTACTAATGGCGGAAAATAGGCCAAGAGTGGGTCATAGAATCATAAAATCATAGAATAGTTAGGGTTCGAAAGGACCTTAAGATCCAACCGCCCTGCCATGGGCAGGGACACCGCACGCTAAACCATGCCACCCAAGGCCCTGTCCAACCTGGCCTTGAACACTGCCAGTGATGGAGCATTCACAACTTCCCTGGGAAACCCATTCCAGTGCCTCACCACCCTCACAGTAAAGAATTTCTCCCTTATATCCAGTCTGAACTTCCCCTGTTTAAGTTTGAACCCATTACCCCTTGTCCTATCACTACAGTCCCTAATGAAGAGTCCCTCTCCAGCATCCCTATAGGCCCCCTGAAGATATTGGAAGGCTGCTCTGAGGTCTCCACGCAGCCTTCTCTTCTCCAGGCTGAACAGCCCCAACTTTCCCAGACTATCTTCATGAGGGAGGTGCTCCAGACCCCTGATCATCCTTGTGGCCCTCCTCTGGATTTGTTCCAACAGTTCCATGTCCTTTTGATGTTGAGGACACCAGAACTGCACACAATACTCCAAGTGAGGTCTCCCAAGAGCAGAGTAGAGGGGCAGGATCACCTCCTTTAACCTGCTGGTCATGCTCCTTTTGATGCAGCCCAGGATATGGTTGGCTTTCTGGGCTGTGAGCACACACTGCTGGCTCATGTTCATTTTCTCATTGACCAACACCCCCAAGTCCTTCTCCGTACAGCTGCTCTGAAGATTGACTGCTCTGTCATCTCATTTAAATTTAACAGTTAAGTGTGATACACTATAGCTGTATAAACTCATCAAAGAAAAAAGATAAAGTGGAAAATATATGTAATTGTTTCAGTTAAATGCATAACTGTCAGTATTCTATCTTGGCTAGAAAGCAATCAGTTTGCTTTGTAACCCTTAGAGGGCTCCATTGCAACGTATTACTAGAAACTATGCTAATTTGGCATCTTAATGTATTCTGACATCTACTGTAATTTGATTTAGGTCTTATATTAACTCTGTTTACATGGGTTTCACTGTGTGCAGAGCCTTCCAAGCTGGTTAAAAGGTCTGATGACGTAGATTTAGGATTGTGAGAGGATGTAGAATGTCTACAAAGTTGTTATGTTTAGAATTGCGAGAATTAGTATCGTAAATGCAACAGGATTCTCAGTTCTCAAATTATAAATGCATGAGGACTGGTCCAGAGGTAAAATAATTAGTTCATGACTTAATAATTTCTCATTATTTTCTGAATGCTTTACTGACCATCCAGGGCGTCTGTGTGTAAATTACAGCATTACAATGCAGCTTTTTCTCTTTAAAAAGCTGACACACTTAAAAAGATTGGGGCAGGGTGTTGCCTCCAAACAACAAATCTCTTACTGGGTAAGAAGCATAAGAGTCCTCCTTCCTTTTAAAGGATGCAGGTGTGACTCAATTCCTTTCTAGAGGCACAAAAACATCTAAGAGTAACAATAGCTATAGCAAAAGGCTAGCATCACAAATAAGTGGTATGAAAAAGAAGAAAGAGCATGGAGGTGGTAACAGTGAACTCACATGCACATTTCAACTGTCTATGTCTAGAAAAAGATGCTATTTTAAAGGCCGAAGTAAGGGCTACCATGGTAATTGAGACATGAGAGACCTTGAAGGACAGTTGTAACTTCATAGATGGTTCTGTTAGGATCCTGCTTGCACCAAATGGGAGGAGTCTGGAGTGGAATTGGAAGTGAGGTGTGCATAGAAACAAATTTGTGTGAAACAAGGTGTTGAAGTCAGATGTACTTTGGTTTGTTTAAATTTTATTTTTTTTTTTAAGATAATATTTTGAAGGAAATAGTAAGAAGAAAACCAAAGCAATTCATAAGCAGAGGAAAACCTGCATGAAAAGAATCACATGATGAGGTGGAAGTTTTGCAGCAAGTGGAGTAAATAGGAGAGTAGCTGGACATTTCTGCATCTGGGACAAGGAAACAAGAAGACAGTTATCTGAGGGAAGTAAGAAATGGACAATGAAGTAAAAAGAAACATTCTTTGCAGCCTGCCAGCTTTCTCTGGGAAGAAACTGGGACATTCCCATGCATAAAGAGACTTCACAGGAGCTTCTGAGAGAGGGACCAGAATTACAGTGTTGGAAACTCTTCTAAACCCATCAAAACATGAGAATGAAAATTCTGAGAAATAGCAAACACTTAATAAATAGGTCAGTGCTGAGAGTTAAAAGCCATTTAACCTCATGCACTGCCTCCAGCACTCTGCTGAAGATGGAGACTGACCGCAAGATACTACTCCCTGTTCCTTTACTCTGTGAATTAGGGTGTGCTTTGTGAGTTAAAAATGTTTCCCTATGCTCAGTTTGTCTAGAGCATGAAGAAATTAGCCATGACTGTTTTAGCTCGCAAATCAGGCAACCACAAAATGTCTTTGCCAGGATCAATACTTTACTGTGTATTTTCAGACTCACCTGATTTGAGTTCTACGAAGTGAAACTGCTGCCAGTGAGATCTCTTCCATGACTGCCTTTCCCTTGTAGTGGAAATGTGTTGCTCCACCCAGAAGTCCCTGATGGGTTTCTTTACAGCAAAACACACTCTTTTTGCGGCAGGATTCAGTGTCAGGAGGCTCATTCAGAAGGTTGGTGCTTGACTATGCATCCTGAGGCATGCTAAATGACCTCCCTACTGAAAAAGGGGAAGCCACCCACATTCGTAAGTCTTTCATAACATTGGTGATAATGGATTCTATAAACAAAAAGGTATTGTTATGAATATTATTCTTTATTCTTGAAGGAGTTCATTTTCCAAAAGAAGAGGAAAAGAAAATAGGTATTAAAAGAAAGGTATATAAAAGAAAGGGATGTCAAGAGTAAGAAACCAAAATTATATGTCATCTTAATATATTTTTCTAACACTAGTAAGCCTCCTATATAAAATAAGAAAACAAGATTTTAAAAATGAAATGAATGACTGTAGTGCTAGTAAGGGTAGGATAGTTTAGGTGAAAAATATGTATGGCATATATTAAAGTTCCAGCAAATTTAAATGAAATAGGCAGGAAGGAAGGAAAATTATTGCATGAATCATACTCCCTTGGGTAACAGTGTCAGCAGACTTGAAATCATCATGTTGCATAGGACAAACAGATGAGCAAATTGATGAGTAACTGACAAAAACTTTTTTTTTCCTGAACACTGAACTAACAAACAGCTCTTTTTATATAGTAAAGATGTGAGGTAATCACTACCATCTCTCTGAAAGTCAGAGCTATAAAGAAAGATATAAAAGAGCAGATGGTATGTTATGACGATGCTGTAACAAATGCGAGCAGCCATACTCCTGCAAGAATGTTTCTTCATGGACCAGTTTAATCACAGTAAATGGATCTTGCCCTTATTACTTTACAGCAGGTATTTCTGGCATGGTATGGCCGGTTAGATTTTCCTCAGTGCTTTACACCACATGGCTCCAATTTCTTAACTAGAAGGGTGTCAGTTTAAGCTGATCTCTTGCTGAGGCTAGGTTTATTCCTCTGTTAGGCAGAGTGAGAGCCAACACTGACGCAGTCTGGATAATCAAGGAATATTGATTTGGGCCCTAAGCTGTCAGTATAAACCAGTGTTTCTTTAAACTCTGAAATTTTTCTTTTTTTTTTTTTTTAAATCTACTGTGGTGTGATCTCCCAAATCCATTTTTTTTTTCAGTTTTCTCTTGGTCAGACAGGGAGGTAATGCATCAGAGGTATTTCACTCTGGAGGTTTTAGAATTGCTTTCCTACCTTGAGGTGATGCCAAGAAATCACTTCCTCTTGCAGGACTTCAGTTAACCCCGGAAAGTGTTTGCACAGAGCTAGCAGTAAGTTATTAGAACAATATTACAGTCTAAGGTGAAAAACTGACCATATGCAGAAGTAATTTGGTACTGCCAAAGCATTGGTATAAAGTTATCTGCAAGAAACAAATGGGCATTGAGAAACAAAAACCAGCAGAGACCAGTGGGGAGCCGGTGGAGATATTCCCTTTTTTTAATCTGACTTTTCTGAAAGCGTAGTATTTTCCTCTCAAATGAGATTTACAGCTTGAAAATATTGATAAACTGTGCACTACAGCAAGATATGAAGACATCTCACCTGCTTTACTCTGCAAACTTTCCAATTCCTTATGTCAATACTTGGAAAAGGCAATAATCCTCACTCAAAGAATATGACTACAGTAGTAGCATCTGCTTTAACACTTAAATTAAAAAATGAAGTATTTGATGTTCATTTCTAAGACTGCGGTTTCAAAGGTGTCCATTCATAATTATACTTGTCTTATATAGCTTGTGGAGTGCCTGAAATCCATTCACCTTCACTAAAATGTACTGTAAACTCTTTATTAAAATTTATTAAAAGCACAAAATTCTGAAATAATGCTAAGTAACTTCACAAAATAAATGTATGAACATAACTTTCTCTTTTCTACTAGAAAGGGTAATAGAGAAACACAAAAAAACCTGAATGCAACCTTTCCTTTTATAAGACAAAAGGCAGAAGGGTAGCATAATGCTTCTAGAGAAGCAGAAATTGCAAGAGAGAAATTATAAGCCCTCTCTCACATTTAAATCTTCCTACTTTCATTTCTGGAATATCAATTCCTGACTTAATGTTCTTGAATAAAACAGCTGCAAAGGTTCTAATTTTTAAGTATATCTACATGATCCAGTGCAGCAATCACAGCTCGCATAGACATCTTCAGCTGGATTTAAACCAGCTACCTGTTTGCTGATAGTGGGGGATCCACACAAGCATATCAAATTAACACCAAGCATCTGACAAGCACTCAGCTCTGGGCTGTCACAGAACAATTACAGCAAAAGGATTTACTCAATGTCCACTATCTTGAACTTGTCAGTGGCTACTTTTTCCACTGTCACGGTTTAAACCACACTTAAATGATTTTTTAATTTGATACTAGAAAACAAAAAGTCCCTTTGGGTCAAAAATAGTTCAGACCCATACTAAAATTTTAGCCCTCAGTATAGTCATATATTTTTCTGTTTTCAAATAAGCAACCAACTCAAACCCTTAAGGGCACCAACAGTTTCAGTGTAAAGAAGTTCTGTTTTCTCTGCCAAAAGCTAGGAAATGAAATATGCACCATGAAGTTTACCAAATCCTGAATTTAGGATGTCCAGATGTACTCAGTGCCATTTTCTTTCTTCTAGAAGACATTCCTTCACACTTTAATCTCTGGGATAAACTTTTTTAAAAAACTATCTTATTTTAGATTTCTATTTTGACTTCAGTTTGAAAAGTTCATTATCATTTATCCCAGTGTGACAAATAGGAAAGCCTATCAGCGATTCCAACAAGAATTCCCTCTCTGACCTTACCTCAAGACAGAAGAACTATCCAGACCAATGAAAACACGCATTCATGAATTTGATGCCTGACAGAATGCTTTAGAGTGAAAGGTATTTTTGTGCCTCTCCTCACCCTCTGCTTATCACAGTTTGCAGTTTAGGAAAGTGGTTGGCTTTCCTAAAGAAAAGATTTAGCCTTTCTCTAGGTGTTCTCACAGCAGAGAACTCCACCTTCATCCCGTAGCTGACAGTTTCTGGTTGGGCCCACAGGCTGTGAGCTAAGTGAAGCTGTAGGAGATGACCTCACTGCAGCAGAGGAAATAATCTAGCAAACTCACATGTTACTCTCCACTTGTGATTTTGAGATCATCTCAGGATTTTATGCTCTGCCATCCTACTTTTCAGGACTGATTACCTTTTCCTCTTACAAGAGTTTATGCCTACCTACGTTTACAAATAAATAAAAAACCTCTTACACACTGTGTAGTGGACCCCACTTGGGCTTATTTTCATTATTTGACATTAGGATACTGCTTGTCTTTTGGTTGTGTAGGTTATGTTTCCTAATTTTTCAAGTTTTCCCAAGTCTAAGCTGAAACAGCTGGACATGATCAGAGAGAAACAGATGGAGGGAACCTCCTGATAGTTCTCAGCTCAGAGAATGGGACCCTCATTAAGAAAGCAATATAACTAGATTCACAGTCCTGACCTGGAGGAGATACAGGCTTGACCCAGTGCAGAGCACCTACCAGCAGCCTCCTTGATCTTGAGCAGCCTGTTCTTAGCATCTCATGTGAAGGAACCTGTAGCTCAAGAGAGCTCAATTAGTAGACAATGCAAAAACCTGGTTCACAGTCTCACCTGGTGAGATAAGGTGCACTTGCAGTCATCCCTCTTGGCTCAGTCCAGCCTTGGTGAATGGTTTAGCCATCAAAGCGTGAGGCCAAATAAGGCCCTATATTATTTTGTCTTGACTGTATATAAAGGATATATATTTTGGAAATGCTTCCAGGAACACATGAATAAATCTCATGTTATTCTTTAAATATCGTACTCGAAGTAGGTAGACTATTTTTGAATTGGATCACTAAAGAAATGGAAAGAGAAACCATTGCAAAATATACTTAAGAATTAGTAGCATTAGTTTAAATGTTCATAGTATTTGGCCTAATAAATATTCTTTGAAACAAGCTGTCAGAAGACACAGTAGTAACAATTCAGAATTCAAGCTCTGTTATTTTTTTAAAAGATGGCTGTACAACTTTTAAGCAAAAATACAAAAAACCTTATATGCATATGCATAATTTTGTTAAATAATCTTTCTTGCCTGATTATAATTATTCAGGTACATGGGAATTTGTAAGGTGATGGCAATCAATATGTACAGTAAAGCTAACTTTTAACCACATGCATATGGCGAGGAGGCACTGCTGCTAATCTTTTTGTAACAGCTTAAATTATCATTATTCTTGCTTTTGTCGACAGCTTTTTCCTGCTTAACTGTTGAAAACATTTTACTATTATTTGGTGGCTTTTCTCCAGGTTTACAGAATATTATTTTCTTGCGAAAGGGAAAATTTACATTGACCTTCGCATATAATAGCTGACATTTATGGTGCAAGTGGGATTGATTACTTTAATGTATGAGAAAACTGCAGCCTTAAAATATACAGAATATGAGACAGTATCGTCATGTCCCAACACATTATTTACTTTGTGCTATTAAATGCTCCACTGCTGATCAGTTTCAATATTCCTGATACCTGGATTTTTTACTGTGAGCACATAAATCAAGTCTTAATGCATAGGTGTTTCTGAATGTCCATCAATGCTGTATATATTTCTGCATTATTGTTTTACCTATGTCAGTCCCACTGTAAAATTTTGCCTGAAACTCAGGCAAAGACATTAACAGTAAAGGTTTTATGAAATATTGATAAGTTTTTTAGATTTGGAATTTTGGTCTAGTAAATATATAACAGTTTTGATAAATTCTGATCTGCTTTTCCAGACCAAAATAATACCTGAAATTATCCAGATTTTTTTATTTTCTGGTAAAAAGCAAACAAAAAACCAAAACCAAAACCAAAACCAAAACAAACCAAAAAACCAAAACCCAAACTAATTTGGGACTTTGTGTAATATTTTGCCTCTTGGAATTCCGCAGACTTTGATGTTATTTCTAAATGCTTGAAAGAACAAAGCTCTACAGTATACATCAAAAATGTTTTTTAAATTGTAAAATCAAAGTGAGATTCTATTTGTTTTTTGTTTTTTTTTTTTTTACATGAGAGACATTGCTGGCATTACCTTAAAAGTTCATGTTTCCTTTAATTATAGCAACTATGGCCATTCAATTCATAACTTTTAGGTTCAAAGCTATGCCTAAAATTCTTTTACAGTTTGAAGGCAAAACCTGACACAGACTTCAGCTGTGATTCTCAGGAGGGACATTCCTTAGGTAGTGAAGTGAGCACCAGCCTCAATGAAGCACGAGATTTCCTCCATCTGTTCTGTTACTATATATGCATTTCCCTTGTTCCTCTGCCGCATCTTCTCCCACCCTCAAATTCTGATAATAAAATTTAGGTAACTTTCATCTTAACAACAGCCTCTGGCAAAGCCTAGTTTTGTTTGTTCTTTGAAAATTGAAAGGAATCAGATAAAAAAATTATGACAAAGTAGTAATAGTCATCTTCAAAATACAAATATTTTGGCTTTAAAGAGAAAAGTCAGAGTTGAATATCTTAAAATAAGATGAGAGAAAGCCACAGTAACACCTTGAAATACAGCACCATTGAAGCCAGGGTAAAAAAGACAGTCTAGGATACCCTTTAAGTGGGCGCAATATAAAAAGTGATGTCTTTGAGTCCTATCAGATACTGTTCTTGCCCTTCCTGCTGGCTGGAAGGAGAAGTTGCACACTTGCTTGCAGACAGAAAGTGCTGGAAGAATAAAAGTAGTGTCAAAATATTTCACTGCTGCAAGCTGTGAATAATATTGCAGTACAATTGGTTGTGCTTTATTTGACAAAAACTTTATTAAATCCTATGTTTCGCTCTTGCACATGATTTTCCTTACACTGACCTTGAAAATATCTCACAAAGATTAGTAAACATTATTACCTCCTAAACACAAAGAAAACTCATACCAAGCTTAAGGATGCACAAGTTCTGTTTAGGGAGAGAAAGGTAAAGAAGCTGGTTTTCTTAGTTACCAGAAAGCTGTTGATCCTATCTGCAGGTGACCATTAGCATGGGGAGCAAATGGTCACTTTTCTTTTGCCTGAGAGTAGGAGTTGACATGCAACCTATCTTGGAGCAAAGAAACACACCACACTATATAACTCAATGAATTCTAAGTCATTAAAAAATATGTTACAAAAAATGTTAACCGTGATTGCAAACAGTGATCCTCATCTGAATTATTTTCCTAGTTATCATTGGTAGTAGGTTACTTACAATGTAAATTAAAGTGCGAATGATTAATTAAATATATATATATCACATTTGACATGTTCACATTTAGTATGTAACTGTTAAAGTTTAATAAGCAATTAAAAGGTGCAATTTAGAGCTTGTCATCTAACTGTTTATTAAGAATTGATAAGGATAACAATGTTTAATGGTTTTTCATTTAATTTAATTTTATTTGCACAGTTATTGGAGAACCATTTTGCCACACTTCTTTTCATTGCATGGAGAAATCCCGACTACAATGGTGTCATAAATACCGAATTTCCATTCAGTATTTCCAATTTTGCCTTTCTGTCAAAACCAGTTTTAAATGTAAAATAAAACCAGACTCTTTGTAAATGACACTCACCCAAGGTTACCACTGTTAGACAGCCTTAACACTGTTTTCTATCATCTACCACCATTAAACACCTTACAAAATATTGTTTACTTGTCAGGGAAGCTTTTGGACATAAGGTCTGAAGATTTTCTGGGCAATTCTAAAATTAATCACTTAATGATTAACATTATATGTTAGCTAGCACAACTATCTTGGAACAGCTATTATGCAGAACTAATAAAATAATTTCAAAAGTTTTAAATTTTCTATTACTTCCTTGTTTGTTTTTTTTTTTTCTTTTTAATGATACTTTTAATTCCCTTTTAATGAAAAAGCCATGATCCTTCTGGGTCTCTATGAAGTGTATCTTCTTTTTGTATTTTTATATGATCTTCAAAGAGCTGTCTTATCTTCTACATATCACTGTCAATTTTATACAAACACATCCATTTTTATAGCTTCAACATATCACAATCTTTAGGGACAGATGCAGAAAAAGTAACATGAACAGTACTGTATGACATTAGTTACATGTAACCGGTGTATATTTAACCTTTTTATTCCAGGGCATTATTTAAATAAGTCTGTGCCAGTTTTAAGAAATATTTGTCTTTTAAAACCTTTTGTTTTAATTATTCAGGACAATATTTTAATATTACTGGTATGATGTTTCATTTTTTTTTAGTAGAAGTGCATCCTGCCTAAAACGTGGTAGCTTGGGTATATGGAGAAAATTGTTATTGATCATATGTGTATTGGATTTCCTGAATTTGCGATTGCATATTACTAAAATTCCTGAAACTAAAGAGGAAATACGACGTTAGGCAGTTGCTCAAAAATAGCAAATGAGCCCTGCTTGAATGTAATGCTGGGTGAATACTAAAGTCTTATAGAATAAAATGAGTTTATGGTAGATTCCAATTTGAGATTATTAGTATTGATCTATTGTCTGGATGTTTTTTTACCGAAAACACATACTTAAGATACGTGTATACAATCCTTTAGACACTACAGATTCTACATTTATGTGCATGTTTCCTGTTTTCTGTTGTTTTAAAGAAGAATTTACATTCATTTAATTTACTTGACATTACATCTCTTCTGACTTAAGTACAGAAATAGATCCTAGCAGTTCAAGCAAACCAAAACAAAAAGGAAAGAAGAGTATCCCACTTAATAGATCTATTTTTCAGCACTCAGATTCTTTTCCCAGTGACTCAATGAATCTGCCCAGCTCTTTTAATCCTACTTTGAGTCACTGGTCTGGCCTGGCTAGCCTGCAGGATCACACAGAAAAGATATCCAGGCAACAGCTATTTTATTACCAGCACAGGTGAAAAAGTAAGAAAGCATTTAAAATATGAATGATGGAAAACCAAAATGAGCTTTTTCCTCACCTTCTATTTTCTTCTAATGAAGTTTAATTTTCACAACTCACTGTAATACCTCTTTCTAATTATGGCACATCCTTTATTTTCAGTTGCAGAAGCCTATTTGTTTGGTAATGTTTCCAGCCTGTATAATTTGACCAGTTAGTTCCTGCTAGTACAAAATAAAAAGCTATGATCTACTTGCCATTTCCCTGTCAGACTTTGTCTGCCTTTCTAGAACTCATACTCTTGACCTTTATAGAAGATATTACTCTACTACTATTGCACTGAGTACACTATTACTTCTCGTATACAGTGGCCTTACTGCGAGGAATACAGGGATGATAGAATCTGAAATGGATAATGATCCTGTAAGAAAGCAAAAAATTCCCTGCTAACCCCCTAAAGCGAGTAAGAAAAAATTCTAGTGATTTTCCCTCTGTTGGTCCTCGGTATTTAACTTCATGCATCTGTGTCTCTTCGTGATGTGTTCTGTGTTCATGTTTTTGAAGGTCAAATGTCATGTCTTGCTGATTTGTGCAACCTGTATTTGCAATAACAATTTTCTTCCATCACTATTATGTTTTTTATTGAAGCAGACCTCAAAAACTTTGGGAATGATTTTTGGATAATAGTAGTGAAATTACGCAAATGGCTGAGAAAATCACACAATTCAAGATTTCATTCAAGCATCCTTGCTGAAAAGTGGCCAGTCCCCTTCTTAGCCAGAGAGTACACAATGACTGCTTCTATAGAAATTTTCCTATACCATGCTAGAGACAGAGCCTTTTCCATGAATTAATCAGTTCAGACTTGCTGGTATTCATGTCAGCTCCAGCAAATGGACACTAGAACTTTCCTCTCAATGGTATCCAGGTTTTCTTGCAGACAAGTTCTGGATGGGAGCTTGGATACAACCTTGCATGTATGTGGAGCACACAGTCAGGAACTGAGTCCTAGAGTAAATCACAGCAACCTGCTGCATCTAGTGAGCTGTCTCAGAATTCTCTTCTTGCTACTGAACAACCTGCTCATCTTCCTGAAACAACTGTTGCAGACATAATGATCTGAGGGTGCGTAAAAGAAGGGAAAGAATAATTTCATCAACTGTAATCTGGTCTTATCGGTCTGGATTTTGTGGCAGTATTTCCACTGGCTTCAGGGCGGCAAGACTTCTACTTACTGCATTTACTAGAGCTCCAAAATGTGCTACGAGCTTTCAATAATTCTCACAATATAGTGGGGATCAGCTGAAGGCTTATAGTCATGCAAATTGTCTGAGTGAAAGCAAAACAGGCCAAGTGGGAAGAGTATGAACTATACAGGCAAACTAGGCTAATTTAAGCTAATTTAATTCACAGCATTACCAGCAATACCACAAAACAAACAGAATCTAATACAGGCAACCTCTCTCTCACGGAGAATTAGAGCATGTAAGAACACATGCAAGTTACAAACACATTCTGCTTGTCATCTTGGACTAACCCGAGAGAGGTGGTGCTTTGGAGGTGTGAGGATTTCAAAGAAAACCGTATTCAGACATGACCAGTATAGTACATGAATAAACCATTAATACAGTTGTAAGGCTCTAAATGTTTTAAGTATGTGTGCCTAGGAAAACAATTTCCTCTAGAAACTGGAGTCACTTGGGGGTAATCAAATCACTCTTACAGGTGGTAAATCTGTGGAAGTATCACCTCAACTGAGGTCCAGGGAGTAATACACCATAGTCACCTCTGGTTAACAAACCTGGAAAAGCAGAGAGGCTACAGTATATACTGAGACAGCCCTAATCAGAAGACACTGGCACACTTATTTTGGAAAAGATGTGAAAAGCTGGTGGGCTGGAACTATTGAGCATGTATTGAGCTTTAAGTTATACAATTTATGTGCTGATCTTTGTTTTTAATTTACAGAGTTTTACTCTCACATTTTTTTTTACTTCAGAAAAGCGCCTGATCATGTGCTCACTATGGCGCCACCACCAACCAAAAGAAAAGCTGTTCTAGTCAGGGAATTTAAACTCAGACACACCACGAAGTTAAAGGGACTCTGGAGGTTGAATGCCAGTTGTTCCACAGACATTCTGGTTGGTGTATTTTTTGAAAGTGAATTCACTGAGATTTTTCCCATAGGTTGATGCTCATGTTGATGTTCATATTTCAAGCAGGATGGTTGGTTGCAGAAGGAAGGTATACTGATCTCAGTGAGGCAATCCATGTACAATTCAATATGTTGTTCCAAGAACTTGATGTCAGTTCCCTGCTGGATGCAGCCAACTGAGTACATGGAATAGTGAAGTCATTAAAAAGTAACAGGTGAATAGCCTAGAGCATATGAAGAGAGTCATAGCTTACATGGCATTAAAAATAATCTTTCCTCCCCTTCAAAACTGTTCCCTCAGTTGAAGTGTTGTGCAAGTTTGGGGCTCTGCTCTTCATGAAATTTATGGAGGAGTTTCTGAGTGAATGAGTGAGAATCTGAGGCAAGACATGAAAACACTCTTCAGACCTATGAAAGACTGCTGAAGAGAGGAAGTGAATGAGCTATTTTTCCATTTGGAGTTAGAACAGGCTTAAATTACAATACGGTTTAGGTTAGGCTTAGCAAAAAAATCTCACTTCCCAGAAAGTGATGCTATTATGGCAAGTTCTACCAGATGGTTTATTAGAACCTGTTATATCTTTTCATCATTATAGAAGACATTTCAGCATTTTAATTTCTGAAATAAAATCCGTTTGTTTCCAGAGTCCATTAATTTGGGCTGATATGCCACTTCACTTCCAAGGAGGCTGTGAGTACTCTGGATATTCTGTTTTATTAGCTATGTGCTAGATGAGATGGTGTAAATAAACAAATACACTTTACACAAAGAGATATAATTATTCAAACTTCAGGATAAAAAAGGTAAAAAATATCCGTTTAGCACTCTCATTTTAAAGTTTTATTATTTTCAGGTTTAGGATTCAGATTTTACATGCTTCCAGTCTTTCCTCAATCTATTGTAATATATTTATAATTTTGATTACGTGCATGCTTATGTATGAATTTAAGGTTCAGATAAATGCCTAATCTGCAAGTAAATTCTGAAACCCATAACTCTTTCTAACAGTAACTACAACAAAGACTAGCTTAATCTTATGTGCGTAAGAGTGATATTGATACAGCTACCTATTGTACACATATTTTGGAGGATCTAGGAAATATTGATGCAATGAAAAATGAGGTGTAAATGTCAGTGAGAACTGGAAGAAAGGATCAGCTGCATTCTAGAGATTTCTGAAGGTCTGTGATAAAAACAGCCTTGCATTCTATCCTTGAAGGCTGCCTCTCTCTGTTCACTGGAACTGTTATGTGCCGTATCTCAATCAAGCAGTGAGTCAGTGGCATGAGGTTAGCGGAATGCACCACTTGGATATTATTGCCAAAATCATTCAGCTTCTTTGCTGGGGCATGAGTCATCATAGTTGCAGATTGTGGTATCTTACAAATATTCTTCAAGCCCATCAGTTAAATTTGTGATTCTGATTTTTTGTTAAGAGGACTGTGCTACACTAAAAGGACTCCAAAGCAAGAAAAATATAATAGAAGAAAACTTAATGTAACCTCACTATATAAATTAATAAAAAAGTTTCTGAAGTGTATCTGCCTCTTAAAACAAAAGCAAAATCTTCACTGCCAATATGACATCAGCAGTGTTGGAAACACATGCTTCTGAACAATAGAAAAAGGAAAAAGAAAACAATTCTCTCCATCCCTACCCAATCTCACAGGAAGTCTAAAAATCAACACTCTGTTTCTGAGAGTATGCAGGGTTGCTAAGAAGTCTGCCAAAAAACTACTCAGTCAACAGTATAAGAACACTTCTCTCTCACCAGTGACATTTACAGCGAACGCATGAATTCAGAGGAAAACAGTTATAAGGAAATCATTTTCTGTAGCATCCCAAAAAACACCTAGTCCATGGAAGGCTGGAAATAGAGTTGTAACTGCTAAGTGATCAATTTAAAATCATCTCGCTAAGGAATAATTACAAAACCTGATACGTGGCCCGTATTAATTGGCATCTCAAACTAATTGGATGAAACCCACCCAGAGCACGTAAAACTCAATCTCTACAGAAACTTCTTGTTATGAAAGAAATTGCTTTACACTAGCAGTTTCTGATTTTGAACTGACACACACTGGATAAATCCAGAATAAGTTGCAATAGTTGCTATGGAAATAATAAAATAGAATAGGTAAAATTGGATACAAATCTTGTACTCCCTATATAAAAGACGATAGATACAGCTCTTCCTTCCTGTTCTCAACTGTAATGTGTTAGTGGAGATGCCATGAGTGTGAAATATGATCATTTAAAAGAAATGAAAGTAAGCAAAGCCTGACAGACATAAACTTCTTTTCCCCAAGAAAAGATAAAACTTACTAATTTAAAAAAGAAAGTCAAAATGCAAATACTGAAACTACTATGAAATGGACAAAGTGATTGAACTGAAAATAGATGAGAGATTGTTTTTACCATAATCTTTTTTGAGTTATAGTAATTTCACAGAAATTTGTGCATGTTTGTGTGTGCTTGTGTGCAGCAGTAGGAGATTATGTCACTGGTACTCAGCCGTTCACCCACGAACAAGAGGATGTTGCTCTTGGTAAACATATTGTATACACCTGGAGGAACCCACAACATGAATGAGATTGTCATCCTCTTCCTTTTCCACGTTTGTTTCCATCAGATGGAAACTGGTTGCTACCTGGGTAGTTCTCTGTAGTCCATCAGCTTAAACTTTTCCTACTTCCCCACAGTCCAAGTGGAATATACTCTCCAATGCCCTCTGTGACAATATGGGACTTCGGCTTGCTCATAATTGATGCTTGTGGGACCCTGAACTGGTTAAATGATTTATTTACTGAAATTCTGTGCTGCAGCTCAAGAAAATCATTCTAGTTCTGGTTTGGCTGAAGGATTAGCATTTAACGTCAGTGGTCTAAACTTACTTGTGAACAGTGAATCATTGCTCTTAGTACCGTAATAGACTTATTTTAATGGGATCATAACAATCTCCAGTTTAATAATTACTTATTCACTTCAAAATATTATGTTTCTATATGCAATTTGTTTAGGTAAAAAAGAAAAATCTTTAAGGAAATGCAATGATATAAAATCAGTCTCAAATCTCATTTCCCTCTGAGGTGTCAGTGCAATCAGCTGAAATTATTTCATCAGGGAACTACTTTCAATAAAGAGTATAAATAAAGAATGATTATAGACATTTTATATACACATAAAATATTGTGAAGAATGCAAATAAAAATATATGCAGCACTTTTGAATTTTATGCCTATCTGGAGACTACGCATTAACTTCTGGTACAAAAGTGTTAGCTGGCAAATTATAAAACATCAAGAAAAACAAAGATTTTGGCTGAATTATTCTGTAAACCTCTTTGCACCTTGCTTCTTTTCTTAAAGTGTTCATTGAGGAGCACAACCTGACACAGGGTTGCTGCAGACTTGGTAGAGTTAAACATGAGCATTCCTAATGGTAAAACAGACCCAGCAGTGAGCCACCCACCGGCATTGCCCTGGCTGTCTCCCACACATCCGGCCCAGCAACTGGATCCTTTGGGAATGCAAACACCTATGGGTGGATCTACACTACCTTCTGTTTTCACAGTTTGCCGCAGGCCTCTGTCTGGAAGACATACAATTACCTGCTTTACCTCTAAGGAATCCACAAATGACATCTGACTCTAAATAAATTAAAGAGACATTGTGCCTTTAACATCACTGAGCTCATGATTTATTTGTACTTTTTACTGAGGTTTAAGTCCATACTTAAGCACAAGCCCTTACTGATCTTTTCAGATCACCAGTACTGTGAAATACTCATTTTATAGACATCTGAACACAATATCAGCTATATAGCATGCTATTTCTGTACCTTTTTATGTGACCATAGTGATTTTCTGCTGCTATCTATGTTATTTGGATCAAATAATTTTTCTTTGCTTTCATTGATATGAGGCTCAGTAGTGCCTATTCTGTTTATGGTAATAAACACAGCACCCTTATCAACTAACAACAAAACAAAGAATATTTGTAATCAAAATTTTCTCTCCATTTTAAAGTTATTTTTATTCTTTACATAGTCTGTTCTTCATATTATCTTCCATTCAACCAATTTTACCAACTTACTATTGTAAGTGATAAGTTTATATGTTTGGCAAATGCTAGGACTTTGGAAAAAGAACACAACTGGAGTGGATATAATGAAAAAACATTCTTCAGTACCAAAGTGATCTTGATGCTGACAAAAAGACTCAACCACACAACAATATAGTGTGTATTTATAACAGTTTAATAAGGCTCTATTCAAAAATCCAGCTGTGAAAATATGATTACTCTATATACATCATCTTCCAGTACTAGATAGTAAGTTCTCCATAGTAAAGACTGATTTTCACATGTTGCAGATTGTGTCTTGTCACTTAATCATTCCCTGTAGAACATTCATAAGCATGCAAGCAAAAAATATTCAAACTTTGGTGTCTGAATTTGTTGCATGGAAAACATAGCAACTGCGAGCAGTAAACAGCAGTTCATCAGCAGGGGGGTAAGCATCCACATAATTCTAGTTCCTGAAGTTGTTTGTCCATTTATTTATTTGCTTGTTTATTTGTTTGTTTATTATTCCTCTTCCTTTTTCTTTCTTTCTTTTTTTTTTTTTTTAAACAGAAAACCTTTAAAGACTAATACTGAATTACTTCTGTAGGTGGTGCCAGAGATGTTTTGATGGTTTTGCTGTCGCAGATTGTACTTTAGCTTTATGTATGTGTGAAGATTGGCTTGATGTTATACATTATGGTTATGGATCTCTCTTTGGATTCTCTGTGGTTTTCCATCAGAAGATAAAAAAACTGTTATCCAATCTGGAAAGCAGAGGATTGTCATTCATGTTATCTGCACTATGGTTGGCATAGCTTATTTACAGAAAGAATCTTCTAAATCTTTAAGCAGTAGCATGCAATCTTTTAAAAAAGTTTCTAACATTCTAGGCTAAATTTTGGGGTTGTGTCAAAGTAAAATAGAGACTTCCTTATGAATATACTAATTTCGCTTGTTCCATAGATTGCTGTTATTTTGTTAGAGGAAAACTATATTTTGAATGCACATAGTAAGAGACTGAAGGGTCTGGAGACAATGCCTTGAGAACATGAAAAGATGCAGCTAGTAGCTTCTATGATTATTCTATTAGTTTTTGTTAGATTATTTATTGTTATTCTAACACTGTTGAATTGGTGCTCTAGACTTTGAGTTAGAAGCTGAACGAAGAACAAGCTAGTCCCACCTCATTATTGATGGGCAGCAAGAGCCAGAGGAAGCTGAAAGAAGATGTGAGAAGTTAGCTACAGGGTTCTGCAAACAGAGGGACCAGACCAGGGTCCCATGCACTAAAAATGCCACATGTAATGGAGTTGTTCCATCTCGCAAAAGGAATTGCCACCGAAGTGAGGTGCTTGAGCACCATACACAACAAGCTTTAAGCGTTACATGCTTAAACATAGAAGACTCAGTAGGGCTTTTCACAATACTGAGACATTATTTTCTAAACAGCTGCAGAGCTTCCAGAGGAGGTGTGGATTGTACCTCCTTTTTCACTCAGATCCTTGTGGAATAAACTGTTATTTAATAGCTAAAGCCTCCTCTAGAAGGAGAAATCTTGGTATCTCTTCCCTGACTTGCATGTTAACTTCCACTTCAGGCACCTCACCTTTGTTTCTTTTTGTGAGACCTATGCTCAAGTTCATATTAATAAAAAGGAATTTATAGTGATTTCTCACTTCCTGGAGTCATTGTGAGTCTAATATATTAAATATTAAGTCATGAAAAAAATTAAACTTATTAAAGGAAGCTCAAGTAAGTTGCCTAGATAAACAAGAAGCAAGTAGGGAAATGTAAAATAGACCTATGAAAGTGAAATATGTAAAGAACAAGAGAAGAAAACAATACAGAAATCCTTTTCATCAAAGGAGATAAAAATAGGAGGGAATGAGGAATAATTCAGCAGATGAAGGAAGAATTTATACTTCACTTTCCGTCCATGGGAAAGCAGGCTTGTATTTTGAGTTTTCTGGTTTTCCTTTGGAGATAGGAAAGCAAAATATTTAGATTATGGTTTCCTCTGCACCTTTGAATTGAAACACCCTTATTCCCCCCAGGCTTGTCAGCAGTGACAAAGCTAGATACTAAGAGGATTTTTCATCAAGGAATAGCTTCTATCTCTGAATACAGGAAGATTGAAGTAGCGTTTACTATGAATGCTTGTTGCATATTTATTTTAATTTTTCATCGTTCAACTGGATATCTATTTGATTGGGTTTTTTTGGAGGCACTCAAGGAACACATTGGTCTTTGCAATTTTATACATCTGAATTGCTATTGCTAAACACAGACTAGCAAACGGACTTTTTCACTATGGAGCTTTATCGCCCAGAGCATGTAAGTACACTGTCGTTTTGTTCTAAGACACATCTGTGGAATAAGACAAAATGAAATGAAAGAATTACAGCAACAGCAGCCAAGCAAGAGTAGGGAAATAGTAAACTGCAGTATTGGACACTGTGCTATTGATATCCAAGTCTCTGAATCCAATTTTTTCAAAACAAGTGTCTTGGAGACTTCAGAGAAAAGGGGGAAGCTAGTTATGGTATATATGGTCCCTTCCATGCCACAGTTTAGGAGAAAACGGGAGCAATTATATTCATGAAACAGAGCTCTAAGACTTTAGGTCAGATTCATTTCTTTGAACCTGAAATAATTCTGGAATCAGTTAATTTAGATTCAAAGGTAAAACTTGTGTTACAGGACTTTGCCCATACTTCCATCCTCCAGCAAAAAGTTAACACCTCAGTCTCCTACTACTCCTTTGTCTGACCCAATAGAAGAGACATGGACAAAACTGGATTATTTTCATCTATCGTTGGTGCCAACTGTAAAGGTTAGAGTTGCAAGCAGCCCGTATGAACCCAAAAATCATAGAATCACTAAACGACTTAGTTTGAAGGGGAACTCACAGGATCATTCAGGCTGATCTCCTTAGAGCAAGGTCAGTCAACATTAAATTGGAGTTGTAGGAGTGTTTGACTGTAACCATCAAAAGTTTTTCTTTCTGCTAGTCCAGAGATTAGGGGCACAGCTGTCACTCTGTACCCTGGTAAATGTTATTGGCTTGGTTTACTAAGTCATGGCTCATACATGCATAGCTCTCCTGTCGTATCATTACACCCCTGAAGGTCACAGATTGATCCATGACTTCCTATTCCATTCTCCTATTACTGCACATCAAGAAGTTTTTCCCTGTTCAAGGGTGTCGATGATGGCTACTTCTTGTTTCATCCAGCCTCAGAGTGTTTAGAGCAGCTCTAGAAAATGTGGCTGGATCCTCCTTGAAGTTGGAGGGACTAGTAAAAGGAAGATTAGCTTTATTTCCATTAAATCATATATATTATATTTCACTTCAAATACTTGTTTCTATTCTTTTATACTGTATGGGCGTCTTTAAAGTATATATACAAAAACTCTACAAAAGAATGGTGCCTGAGAAGTTCTTCCCAATGGTGTCACAAGGGTTGCACATCCTTATGTTATAATCTGTTTTATAGGTCACACATATAATACCCTAAAGCTAATTATTTTTGCTTGAATTTATATTCATCATTGAAACATCTAGCAGCATTAACAACAGCATTACTGTGGATGACCTATTAAAAGACAGTGGGTAAGAATGAAATGTCACAGTCTTATTTATCCTCAGAAGACTAGAAGTGATAATCAGCCTAGTAGTTCAGCTTTATTTATGACAGTAAATAGAGTTTGCAAATTGTGTATAAATCACAACAGTATGCTGCTACTTTATGTCTTTGCTTTTCCATTTAGACTGCTGTAATGAGACAAGTCATTGTGGTGAGAATGGTTTGCAGAAAACAGGGAAATGTCTATTTATGACTTGTATAGTATAATGTATGACACTTCATATTCTAGATGGCTGTAAGACTTCTGAAGCAACACTGTTCACACAGTTCCCTAAATAATTCTCTGTTGTGAAGAGCTGACAGACTTAGAAGAGTGCATTACTTGAAAGAGTAAACATCAAGAAGCCTCCAGGGGTTCTTTCACTTCATTCATTTTGCATTATCCCATTAAGCAATTGTAGTTGTATGTCTGCAGCCCTAATAACTGTTCAAGTGAAGCAATGTTACACTTCTAAAAGACGTAAACTTACTGGGCCAAACATAATCATATTCAAGTCCCAGTGATGGACTAAAATGTACGTAATAGCAAGGGGATATGTGCTTGCCAAATAATCAAAGCAGAGCAAAACTGACTCACTTCCTGAAACAAGCAGCTAAGACTTGGGTTTTTTAAAAGTGCATTCTGTGCAAAATTATAAATAATTGCATTTCACATTAACATACCCCAAAAAGGAAGCTCTTATGGCTCTTCTTGGGAAAGTCTTCTTTTAAGACAATATATCTGTAACTTTTTAAGCTTCTTTATTGCCCAATCACAGTCTGAAAGTGTAATCTTTTTATTTGCTAGTAGGAGCAGAAGTGCTATTCTGCATTTATGTGTGGCACCTGCAATGAGGCAGAAACTCTAGAGAGGTTGAAGGACTGTGAGCCTGTGTGGCTCACAAGACCTGGAACCAGTGTTGAGTTTGGTGTTGAGCCCACACCAAACATTGCCACTGTGTTAAAACAGAGCCCGAACTTCTGCAGCAAGAGCAAACTTGTGGAGCTAAGCTCAAAAGAGGGCCAACACAGGACTAACTACTGAATAAAGAGCACTGGATATGTTAAAGGGAAGTTTATGTGTGTATAATTTGGTTTTATTTCTGTCTTTTTGTTCTTTTAGCTAAATAAGTTCTCCCTGTAGATTAAAAATAAATATGGACATTTCACAAGAATCTAGTAGTGCAATCTTTCCTTTTCTTCATTGGTGTTTAATCATGCTCAGCTGTGAAGTGAGTAAGGATAGAGTAATCAGAGGAGTATGAAAAAGGAAATCAGTAATCTTAGTGGAAAAACCTTGCTAGGAAAACTCCCTACAATAGAGAAAGCATCTAAATGCCATCTGAGGCAAGGCAGAAAAAAGAATCACTGAGTCTACAGTGTTGGATAAATAGCCTCTGTAAATGTTAGGTTCATCTATTTAGACCAGGATTCTTTAAGTCTTTATTTGCAGGATATATCACAGTAAGTATTTAAGAGTAGTTTGAATGCCTTGGCTTGCTGCAGTTACTCCTCATCTCATGTTTTAAAATCTGCAAGTCAAGTCCTGAAGTTCTATCAGGCTGCATTAACCAAAAGATCTGGTCCCACTGACCCTGCTAGTTAACACACATAGTCACTCTCATGAGCTGTATATTTACTGCAGTTCTTGGCTGAAGCACCTTGGGATGAATTTTGTACTCTTTTATTTGTGCCTTGCTTTCTCCTTTGAGAAAGAACAGGTCACAGCTGAAATTAGTGGAGTGAAACTGCACGTCAGGACAGTAATTTTAATAACCTGAAACTAATACGTTAATTTAAATTAAATAAAATGCGTCTCTGGATTATCCAGAATATCTGTCATATCTTATGGTTAATCAGTGAGCACAAAACTGAAGTATTGTAACACAGATGAATGGTTTGCAACGTTAGATAAAAGCTACGACGCATGTATGTACAGTCTGCAGCTAAGGAATCAAACCCCAGAAATGTCAGCTTTGTTTCAAAGTTGGAACATATGTATTCATGCAGATAAACTGAAGCTTTTTGACAAAGCCTCTAGGCACACTGCCTTAGTATGAATAAATAAAAGTAAGCCAAATGCATATTTAGAAGCTATGGAAGTGGTATATTGGAAAAAAAATATTTACATGAAAGGCAAATACCATATATTTTTGCTCCCATCTATTAAACTGGTTTTACTCACTGATATATTCTTTATAATTTTGTCTGTATGGAAGTAGGTAACTAGAAGTTTTCTTCCCTCTTAGCTTATATATGTGCATCAGTTGATGTTGTATGTTAGTAACTACTCGTTTATCTAATTTCGTATGCTTTAGCTCAAAGGGAAAGGACTAGATATAGATGCAAATGAAAATATTTATTCTTTCTAGTCTGTCATGGTTGTTCATATTTTAATAATATAGCAAAAAGGGGCTACGAAACACCCTTTCTTGGCAACTTTCCTCCCTTTAGAGGTATTTAATAGAGGAATATAAAAAAAATTACCCTCTAGTAAACCTAAATAATTATTGTCTTTTCTGAATGCAGATTTTTGACAGAGACACCTTAGCACCAGTCTTCAACCTGTGCAAGGTTTATGACCATAATGATTGATACTCCAAACACAGAAGGCTAAAAAAATGTTTATCAAGTGTTTAAAAGACGTTAAGCTCTCATGATTAATTAAATTTTAAATATTATGATGAAATAATTGAGAAATTGATTGTACAGTAGTAGAAATCAGTGATCGCTTCTCAATCTATAGAAGATTGCTGAATTATTACATTATTCGCAATAGTTCTCTGCAGGATACCCACAAGGCAGAGTACCAAGTAGTGGATGATCAAGGAAACACTTTATTCTTTGCTAAAATGATAAAATAATATGATGAATAGAAGAAGACTGCAAAGTGCTGAGTTACTATGGTGATAAAGGTGATATAAGGACTTCTATAGAATGGAAGAGGGTATGAAAGCATAGGGAATTCTTCTTATTAAATATGCACCAGTCGAGCTCTTTGCCTTGTGTTAGTTTGCTCACATGAAGTCTCATATATTCCATTTTTTAATGTCCTTTGGGTAATTACTTATTTATCACATACAAATCATCTAAGTAAACACAGGTTTAATATGACTAGTTGCTGAATTTATATACCTCTTGGGCTTTTCATGTTGTCTGATTAGATTAAGGAGAAGAAAAACATACCAAAAAATCCTAGTTTTCTCAAGTTTCCTCTTAATTCCTATAATAAAGTCAGTAGTATACATATTTAATAATATTTTGCTTTTCTATGCACTTATATATGGTTGAGCTGTATTCACTAGATATATATTTTCATTAGATTAAACCCAGGGAAAATGTAGATTTACACTGCATATATTGAGCTATTTCTGTAAAGACTGACGAACAGCCCTGACACCACAAGGGGTAAACAAATCTGTCTTTTAATGTGAACTCAGGTTTGAACATTTATCTTGTATATACAATTGAATTGAATTCCTTCTCATAGCCAGCACATCCCACATTATAGCTGAGGTTATTCTCTGAGGTTGTGTGAATCTGTAGTGGTGTCATACTGTGTATAGAATAAACTGGTTGTCAGAAAACTGGATCATGAAAAACTCATTTAATCCATTCTCTTCACTCAATCTACTGAAGCTGCAGTCTTAGTCAGTGGACTAATGCATCTGATCTGATTTCTTGCCCTTCTTACTCTTTGCTATCAGCAAATCAAATGAAGCAGTTGTTACTAATTTACCAATACTTTTCAATCCCAATTCTTCAGTTTCTTGTTAACTTTGGTGTAGCTTTAAATGTACTTTTTCTAGCCCTGAGAAAATATTATCACATGTATAAAAGTGTTCTAATTAAAAATTGGCAAGCTTTGATATATGTCTTTAACAGAAAACTGAAAAACATTTTGAATACTGCAACAAATTTCCTGTTCTTCCATATATACTTATATATGTACAAATAAGTTTCTCTCTCTTTATTTTGATGATGACAACAATGGAAATTTCTGAACTACTGGTCAAATGGGCAGTTAGAAGATCAATAAAGGGTTATTATATTAGTAATATAGAAATATTAATACAAAAGTAATACAGCAAAATTTATTATAACACTTTTGGACATACTTCCATATGAAAGCTGGCATCATGTAATAAAACACAAATATATAAATGCAGGTACTCTCATATTCAATTTCTATTTCTGGTATATTTAGCAGTAATTCCATTGTGGTGAAACAAATAAAAAACATACACAGGTCTCTGTCCAACTTGAAGACAATGAAAACAAGCATAGGGACAAAATCTTATATCCTTTGCTTTGGGATAAATTAGCATTATTGTAATTTTGGGGGTCTCTGTTTCTGTCTTTACTTTTTAGTATTTAAACGTTACAAAGCAATATAGCAACAGAGATAACTGGAAATGAAATCCTTTTATTTCCGTAAGTATGTACAGCAACCTAATTTCCAGATAGAGAAAAAAACTTTACAGAGTTCCTTAAATCCTGTTTCATTAAATTCTCAGCTTAAACCTAGAGCTGTAAAAACCTAATCTATGAAGCTGTGGGTGAATACATGATTCACAGGATCAAGTGCTAATAAACCAGACTTTCTTTCCACTCAGTTTGGGAACCAGTACATTGCATCTCTTCCTCTTACTTTGCATGAACTTCAATACATCAGGCTGTCTGCAGATGGACTACAAATGCTTGAAAACAAAAAACATTTCCTTTCAAGGTTAAATCACAGTTTTCAGTTTTCAAAACTGAGTAAGCCTCTGATAAATCACAAAAGAACTGATTTTATTTAATGCTAAATTTTAAAACACCACCTTAACAGTATGTGGCAACAGTGTTATTGAAATATCTGTTATTACGTGGAAAGAAAATAAATGGATGAGTTAAATGTATAACTGGAGGAAATTAAAGTTTTTTGCATATGTTGCTAACCTTTTAACAAACTGTTATACCATTGAGAATTTGTTCTGATAAGCAGTCTTGTTAGCCAGCCTAGCTTCATGATTCTAGGCACTTATTACTTCTCTGCTTGATTAGATTTTAGTGTGTTTACTAGGTTAGACTTTCTAATATGGATTAGCAGTGGAAGTGTACAAAAGTAAACAAATCATTACACTCATGAGATTGTGAGGGACAAACACATTCATCATTTAAAAGACACACAATAGGTAATGTAGCTCAGTGTGTGTCACAGATGCTATAGGAAACAATTACTGTTAAATTTCACAAGCATACAGGTTCCCAACTGGCAACCCAACTTCTTGTTAGGATGCTGAAATTTTAGCATATTAATTTGTTGTTATGTATTTATTAAAGCATGCTTTGCTGTCATCTTGTGAATATCTTTCAAATATTCACCTTTGCTCTGTTCCCTGGGGATACACTCTGATGTTTATACAGGCATTCAGACATACAATTCTTACATTTACTTTTTTACATTTAATTTATACATTTTCTTACATTGATTATGTACCTCCATCTAATTCTGGTGGTAGAGCTGATGGAAAGAGTCAAATGAATAACCTCATGAAATCATAGAATCACAGAAAACAAAGGCTAGAAATGACACCAAGAAATCATCTATTCCACATTCCTGCTGTCAGGCAGCATCAACTCTGCCTGAACTTGTTCCATTTATGAACTCCAAAACATTTTCTGGCTCTCCATGTAAGTAACATGGGCTTGCTTTTTTTAGTTTCTTTTGCAGAGGCTTCGCAAGCAATTCACAGCCCTAGAGAACCTCAATTACGTGTTGCAAGCCTTTGACATTAAATCATTCCTGATAGATATTTGCCCAAATGTTCCAAAAATATAATTCCATCCTGACAATTTTCTTCAAATACTTGATTATCTCTTCATCTAGAAAGAGTTCCCTTATCTCTGAAAGTTCTCAGCTTCACAGCAGACTAATAAAGGCAATCATGTCATTGCACTCTAAATCACTGGTGTTTCAGAGAAAAGGTCATGAAAATCAAGAAAGCACTTAGCTTGCAGGGCTACTAAATCCATGCTCTCTTGCGGAGTAGCACAGATATGAAGGAGAGCTATGTAGTTCTGTTGGCTTTCAGATATGAAGGTACACCTACTGAAATAAACCAGCGTCCATCAGTTTATTCCAGATAGCTTACTGAACATCCAAGAACGAATAACTATTTTCGTTAATCACTGAGCTGATCTGTAGTCCAACCAATAATCTAAAGCGAATGAGTCCTATAATCCATTCCTCATAACTGTAAAGGCTCCAGTTAAGTATTTGATCATCTACAGAAAAGAATATGATAACCTTATAGAAACATATGTACAGGTTATTCAGTTAACACTTTTATTAATAATTTATTCCTTTACAGGACAAAAGACAGATGTTTGTCAAATCATTATTACTTCTTCTTGAAAGCAGAAGTAGGTCCTGTATTTTGAGACTATCTATTTTTTCATTGCTTACAGATCAGATCAATAAGATCTGGATGTGGTAAGCTATTTTTCTTGCTCTAAGATCATCTGGAAGAAAGAAAATTGATTAGAAGTACAATACAAGCCATTAATTTACACTTGGGGCAGTCTCACTAACTAAAGATTCACTGTAAACTTTATGTCTGTAAGCTTTATGTCAGGCTTATATCCCTCATGGACACAGCACGCTTTTTTGGTTCTTTAATTCAGTAATGTGGCACTTTGGCCCAAAAGTTCCTAGGTTGAGCCTGTGGGGTACTCAGAGGTTACAGCGAAGGAAATAACTGCTCTGTTGTTAGCCTTCATCCTTAAGTAGATGCACTGCCATACAAAAAATCCCATTGATTTTTAATACAATACTCTTTCTTCCTTTTACAATAATAGTTGATTTTTCTTGCAGTAAAAGCAGAAGCAATTGCAATTAATAATATTTTTAATAATAATAATGAATATAAAAAATACCTGGTAGTTATAACTACTGAGCTTGTGAAAATTGCCAATAAATACAGCTTTTTAAGTAAGAATTATCACAATGTTAATGTATCTCCTGTGGCTGTTTTCCTCCTAAATTCCATATTCCAGATAAGAAAATCAAAATTAGAAGAAGATGAAACAGAACGTTTTATCAAATACCTGTGTATATGATATGGTCCCATATCATATTTAATCGTATTTATTTTTATTAAACTGAATAAATTCCATAGAGATGATTGAAAAATTAACTGTTAGAAAAGTACAGGTGATTTCAATGCGAGTTTTGCCATGGCAAAACAGTCTAGGTAAACATTTCAGTCCAGTAATTTAGCATAAGCAGACACATTACTAAACTATTTTTCTTTTCAGAATCCTGAAAGTTTACAGATATAACCAGAAATGAGTTATTAATTTCCAGACATTGCCATTTTAAAATCTGAATAAATATATTTCATTATGGGAATTCCTATTTAAAACAGTTTTAGAAGTTATGCCTTACTTTTAAAATAATAATAGTGTAAAATTCTGAAGGACAGGAATTGTCACTTAAATGTTACTGGAAATAAAATAATATTTGACATCTATTTTCTCCCCATACCATGGGTATTACTGGCCAGACTACAATCCCAGGCTCACTTGGACTTCTGTATGGGTCATAGATATGAAACCTTTCCTTACAGGTTAGAGTGTTTAATGCTAGCCAAAGCAGTTAGTATCAATCAAGGCTTTGACTCCACTCAAGTTGCACTGTTGAGCTTGATGAGGATATTGACATCAGCCTTACTAGGAAAAGTATCTGAGAGGGCTGTCAAAAACACTGAGAGCCCAACACCTACAACAGGGACATTTCAGATATTCCCAAAAGCATTTCTTTGCCTAAGAAGAATTAACTAGGCTTAGGAAAATACAGGTTTTATATTCATATGAAATTCATATTCAGAATGTTTATAAATATTGCCCTTGATGTCATACTCTAGGTGTCCCTACTGACATCGTTGAAATCCAAATGTCTTTTAAAATTGCAAAAAATACAAATATAGTCCTGGGAAGTGCTACTGTCTAGGAAGAGTAACGTGCAGGATTCCATAACATTCAATGTTTTAAGGGAAAAGGTGAGGGGGTTTCTTTGTAGAATTTTTGGTCTTCAGGTAAATGAACTACTGAAATGAACAGTTGCCTTCAGCCATTCTTTAATGCCCCTGCAAAGCATCCAAGACAGATGATAGGTTTAGAGTAGTGGTAGCAGGTAAGACTCTCATTCCTGAAGCAGGATCACAAAGATTCATCTTTGCTGGTTGAAAAAACAAGAATTTTAACACACAAAACAACACACACAAAACACAAAGGTTCTGACATTATTTTTCATTGTATGCCAGAGTGAAAGTTCTTCAGAAGGAAGAAGAGAAAGGGAGCTACAGGCTCACATGGTAACGGATCCTTCTATACTTCAAATACCACCACCAGGCACTGTGATACTAGGCTTTCTCTAGAGAGGCTTTCTTTACCTTCTCCTTCTCTTGTGCTAAATTTGAAAAACCCCTAGGATGTAAGCTTTATAGAAATGGAATTATGCTTACAAATCATGGATGAGCATGGAATAAGCATTTTCCAATTTAAAAGTCCCACAGTATTTTTCCTAAAATCCCTAGCTTGAATTAATATACTTATCACATGAAGGGTAATACCAGATGTTTGCGGATAGAAGGCCTAGGTAGCTGGGTATGGTCTCACCCATTAGATGTAAATCTAATAACACTTTTCCTAAATATTGCATTTACAAAGAAGCACAGAAACAAAATATTTTTCACAGTCTTACAATTTCAGTTTCACGATCTAGTTTTAAGCTTTCCAGCCAAGAAATTTTCTTCACACTGATTAAATAGCTTCCCAGTAAAACTATTCATCCCTTTTAGAAAGCATACATCCCACGATTATTGGATCCCAGACCTGAGATATGACCATATGTGCAGCAAAGGCACAAGTTCCCCAGACTGGATCCAGCCATCGTGGTGACAGCAAATCTGTGTGTGACAGTAAGCATATGCCCTGCTTATGAGGTACATACTATGCCTGCTCTCACTTCCCTGTCCTGGTAAACCCATCATTCCATTCAAGCCTTTGTATTTCTAAAGGAGTGGTCCACAGGGCCCCCCAGTATTCAGGCCAAGCACAGCGGTTTGCTGTAGAAAAAGCAAGTGATTGTTCTGTCTTGCGAGGAAACTCCATTCTCTGAGTTTCAGGATTTGTGTTTTCAATGGCACTAGAGCTAACCCTCTATTGTGGAAAATTTTCTCTGGAAGTCAACAAGAGTTTTGACTGAATTATTTTTGTAGAAGTTTTCCTCACGTCTCCAAAGCTTTGCATTAAACCTCACAGTTTTTCACAAACCAACTTCAGGGCCACCAACTACACCATGGCATCTATCAGCAGAGACCCATGGAGTTCCCCTTGGGTTCATGGCACACCGTAAGGGCATAGCTATCTTAGAAAATGGAGCTAGTGTTGAATCAGCAGCTCTTAAAGAAGTTAAGGGGTATGTTTACATCTCTGCTAGTAAATAAAATGGTGAGAGTCCATTTTCTGACCCTGAGGACAAGTGACGTATTATGGCTTACATCCATATGTATAAAAACTTAATATTCCCAAAGCAAGGTAGCACTGTCCATAGAGCCCACTAGAACAGCCCCAGGCTGTCCACAGGCTGAGCCCAAGGGCTCTCTGGGAAAACGATGCCTGCCACAGGCGAAAATTGTATCAGGAATTTCACTAACATTAAATGCTGTAGGTACCCACAGGACCAGAGACTGAGCTTAAGCCCTATCTCTGTTTAGTTCACTAGCACCAACAAAGCCCAAGAAGGCTCAAATGCTGAAAAACACTGCCTGTGAAATGATGTCTGGAAGAACTGTTAATATCAGTTTACTTGTACACACTCATGCAGATTTGTCAGTAAGCTCCAGATTCATTCAGTTAAATCTAAAATCTAATTATGTGCGCATTTTATATATAAAAGTTATATGTGACATTGAAAAAATTAAATATTCATAATGGTAGCATGAAAGAATTTCATTTCTGCTTAAATGAAATGTTTAAAAATAAATGAACAATGTATTCTAAAAACTAAATACCTGTTTTTACCAAACATGTCCCATAGCTTAGTTAAACAATTGGGAATGCTTCATTTTAATTTTGTGCATTGATTTCAAATGGCATTAATAAAATATTTCTTTTCCTAAATTATTAATAGAATTTGTTAACATTAACATGCATCTGAAACCTCACAGCCGTTCAATGTACTACCTCACCAAGAAATCAACAAGAATATTTCCCAGATGAACTAACAACAGGCACTTCTAAAAATCTGCATTTTCACTTATATAACGAATTCTAATCCTTCAGAATACTCCCCTTTGCCCAGAACCAGCCCAGTCACATGTGTTTCTTTGACAGATGATGTCTCTGTTTTTCATTGGATTAAATAGTGCTTGTGGGAAAGAGCACCATCCGAAGACAATAGCTGTGGCTGTTATTTTATTTCACTTAGCCTGCAATGCTTTCATTCATAAGCATGAAATTGGAATTGCCAATATTAACTTACCAAAGAGCTAGAGGAAAAGGTTTATGTGCTATTTATCCTCAAGGGTACAATTCAATCACAGCCCTGTAAAATGTCACTGACCCACTTCATCAATTACTGAAGGCAAGCATGGGAGCTTTACATTCCTCCTGAGTGTACCAGCCAAATATATCTTCTTTTATATTTATGTGATAACCAGACTGCCCAAAAAAGAATCTTTGTAACTTCTTTGCATTATAACAATTAAAAACCCACTTCTATTGCACTTAAATTTGGGATTAAGAAAAAGCTAGCCATGAAATTATTACATTCTGACAGACCTGTTAACAGCAAGCTATATAAATTGTTGAAAGAGCTTCAGCTACAATTATGAAATACAACTGAGATACTTTAGAAGAACCATAAATAGTTTAATTTCAGAATTCATTATTTAAAGTTGATATTGCAAGATTTTGTAACCTGGAAGTTATGAATATACTTTCTGGTCAGTTAGGCAGGTATTTTGTGATGCAACATGACTATGAAGGGAAATTCTGTTGACTATTTGCTTTCCAGAGGGTAACACTGTTTTACAGAGACTTATATATTATTTTAAAATATTTCATGTTCTGATTTTTTTAATTCCAGTTTTCAAAATGCATGTAAAATTCAAAAACAATGAATTAGCTTCAAATGATGATTACAGTGAGTGAAAAATTACAGAATTTGAGATACACTTCAGATAACTGAAATACAGAGGATCTGTCTGGGGAATATATTTCTTGATGAAATTACAGCAAATAATTAAAATAATGACAAAAAGCTCTTGCAGTTAAATAATCTGTCCCTGCCAGTTGGACAGTTATAGATATTCTCTTAAAATGTATCACAGTGCTTTTTATTTACCTTACCTACCAGAAAGATCGCACATTTAGATGGCATTTTTTTCTGTAATTTTAGCATCTAAAAATAAGATGTGGAGTTCAAATTAAGCATTGACGCTTACTAGAAAGGCAAAAAGCATCTCTAGATTGCAATTCATTCCACCCCATGACAGATGTCATTCTGTCACTCCGTGTTATTCTCTCTTATGTCGGTTACCTGCTGCATAAAACTGATCTTGGAAACACCTTTTTACGTGCCCAATTTTCTTTTTACACATGAGCTTCCCCAGTTGCATATGATTCTGGGCATGCAGTCACTCCCTGCAGCATATGGGGTGATGGCAATCAGCACTACAACCATCCTGCCTTCCTTTAGCTGTCTATGAAAGGCTGCCCAAAAGAAACAGAAAAATGCTTTCCTTGATGCAGCTCTGGGGTCACCTATGTGACCCCAAGGAAGCAAGGGGCGATATGAAGCTGCTTGAGTAAGGGGTGGGGTAGTGCATTGCTTTCAAGAGTCTGAGCTACAAAGTTGTCTTAGACCAATTATGATGCAAGGTGACAATCATGTGGGAAAGTTTCTTCAGTTAAAATATCAGCTCTGAAAGAAAGCAAATACAAAGGGAAAAAAAAGGGCAGGGAAATAAAGAATGAGAAGTGATTTATTTATGACTGTCACTGATAAAATAGTGCGGCTTTTTTGGGTCTTTTTCCCCATCAGCAGTAGGCAGGATGTTTAACAGCAACTGTTGGAGTATAACTACTGTTCATTGAATGGATGAGTGATTTTTCACTGCTGTATATTTAAGTAGGTGGGTCATGTTAAAGGAAAAAAAACAATTATGCATTAAATGCTCCAGCCAAAAGGGTGGTAAGTAAAAAAAACCTGTGAATATCATGTACATATTGTGATAAGTAGTGGCACATGTTCTGCATCAAAGTTGGACTGGCTGATCATAATGGTCTCTTCTGGCATTACAGTTATATGTAACTATATGACCGTTTATAATATGTCCAAAATGTTTTCCATATTTTACTGGGTAATATTTCTATGTCTACTTGAACTCCAGTCATTATCATATTCTTCATAAAAGTGGTTAGATCATGGTACTTAAATTACCTCATGAAAAGCTTTATGAACTTTTCAAAACCAGGTGACTAGAAAAGCAGCCTTTTTTTTTCTTTAAAAGCACAGTCTAACATTTCTAATTGCATTGTAGATACTAACACATTTATGTGAAGCAAAGTAACGGATGCAGCTTGGCTGTTTCAGACCTTGGTATATAATTAGAAGGAAACATTTCTAAAGGTCAGTGAAAGCAAAGCTCCTCATACTATAAAAGTATCTGCTTTTAGAAACTATGGAAAGAAGCTCTTCCTTGGAGATTAGATGAGCACTCTTAGCAATATGGAAAGAAACAGACGCTGAAGTGTAGGACCTAATTCAAAATTATTTTGAGTGTGTGGGGGGAGAAAGCAGCTGTAAGAGTAAAATAGGCCATCAGTAGCTGCAACTAAAATGCAGGGGACAGTTTGCAGGGGTTTTATTTGCCTTATTTCCTTCTAGACAGGAAAACCCACAGTAAACAGGGACACCAATTTTGGGAATTTTATGTTGGCCATTTTAGTAGGAAGAAGGGAGGTAAATGAAGATCCATCTCTGATAAACCCTCCTTTCATCTCTTATCCATGGTTAACAGCAAGCACTGTTCTCAGTTGTCACTGGTTTTGCTTTTGAAGATCTCTTTCTGCAAAGGGGTCATTGTTGCAAAACAGCCTTAGCCTCACTGCAGCTGCACAGCCGCCATTCTTTTGTTATGAATACACAGGTTTCATGGGTGTTAGCACCTGCACAACACCACTGAGACACCATATCTCCTGAGTTCCTGTGCATGGAACTGAGCTCAGGGCAGGGATTCCTATCCAATTCCCTCTTGCTGTGAGGGGCAGGCAGCAGCTTAAGCTGTCAGAAGGTGTGAGCTGCCCACCAAAGAATCTGGAAGTGGAGACTGTTAGTTATAGCTGCTCAGATGACAGGTATTAACTTGTTAAACAGAGCTGTAATACATCAAAGTTGTATTGCATCATCTAGTTCACCACTCATTGAGAGGGCTTGTTAAGGATGCACAAAAAATATAAAATATGGTTAAAATTTTTTGTGCTAAACACTGGCTTTTACATAAATAAAAATCAGTACTAGGAAGCAATTCTCTTCAAAACTCTTTAAATATCTCATCTTCTTCACTGTCAGGATCCAAGAGAAAAAAAGTGTTTATAAATTCCGGCCTTTCTTTCACCAGATGTACCACACAAGCAGATAAAAAAAGCTGGCACAGAATTCTGACGAGGGGGGCCTTTGACCAAGGAGAAATCATAATTGACCAAAGTACTTTTAAACTGCTTTTAACTGCTCATTTATGCAAATTGTAGGTATGTAGTATTTGTAAAACAGGAATAGCAGAAGAGCAGGTAGTCTAATAAAAAGTCCATGTTTAGAGTGAGGAAAAAGATTTGGGCATAGTATATAAAATGGCAGAAACAAATATGAGGGACAAATGTTTAGAGCTTTTGAATTCCCTGGAAATTGGAGCTACCTCAGCCAGGGGCAAGCAATACTATCTTTCCATCTAGTCACAGTGCAGCATTTCTAAGTGGTGCAGGTGCACTAGTGCACTAGTGCAGGTCTGCTTTGAGGCAGCTCAGACCGGCCTTTGGGCTAATGTGTTTAGAGTGAAAGTTGCCCTGATACACTTCCACAGCTTCTAGTGTAAGTGGTAGCTTATTTAGAGCTTAGGGAAGGGTACCTGCTTGATATACCTCCAGATTTAAGTCTTCCAGCATGAATGCATTTGTAATGCTACTGTCGCCATCAGTTAAGGAGAGCTGTCCGGAACATTGTAGTAATATAATATGCCAAACTCCCTGCAATACTTTACAACTTGCTATTCCCATTTCCTTAATATTTTTAATTCTGGGAACATGCATCCAGGAAATCTGAAGGACTGATTTTCTGATTTAATTCTTTTATACACCCTAGTTTATGCTGTGACATACTGAGACATGAGTAAAATGTTTCAGTGAGTAATGTAAATGTGACTGCATATTGTATTGCGGGCTTACAAGATCTATTTTAACTGATGACAGTCCCTTTAGTGCATCCAATTTCCTCATTGAACTTTTCCATCAACTAGAATATGAAACAAATGATTGTCATTTTTTTGTGTGCTTAGCTCTGACTAAGCATTTACTTTTATTGATCCCACAGATCTAGCAGCAGGAAATCACCAAACAAATAAAAAGAAGACTTCCTTCTGAGTGTGTTTTCAGACACTTGATGAATCAACATTATTTGTACAGTGTCCTAGGAGTACACAGTGCTTTACATTGTTAATAACAAATGATCTGTCTTTGCCCATAGAATCCAGCCGAAGGTGAGAAGCCTGACACTGAACTCTACTAGCATCAGATAAGTCATGGAAGGAGCATACTCGCTATGCATAAAAAGTAAATATAGTCTTATTAGCTCATAGAAAAAAATATAGCTCCTGAATGAATTCTTTTTTAAATTATTCCAAAGCATTACATCAAGCATTTGAAATTGCATAGGATGCAAAGAAATGCAACAAAGGAATTTTAAAGTGATAAAAAAACCTTTTATCACTTAGTCATGATAGATAATCATAAAAGATTGTAAATTTATTTGGGTTGTTTCATGAAATGTGAGGAACTGAACTTTCGAAGATTTCAGTGGGAAGCTGCTTTAGCATAGAAAAGGTAAAAGCCTTTCATGCATAAAGATTTTGTCATATACCATTCTATTAATCTTTGATGCTTCTTGCATTGTACAAAATGTAGGTTAGGACTTCAAGGGTTCTCTGAATCCAGATATTAAATTAAATGATTCAGTTGATACTAGTCATAATCCCTTTATTATGTTTCAGACATAACTGTTGAACAAAAAAAAGTCATTGATATTCTACTCTTTTTCAAGAGAGACATGGAAAATAGTGGCGCCGTATCACTTAGAATCGTTGAAATGTTGCTTTTGTCAATAGAAACTAGCTAGTACCTTCGAGTCCACTGCAGGCCTACACACTTACTGGGACTCGTTAAGACCCAATCTTTTGTGCAGTAGTTATAGAGAGGGCAAGCTCCAGCTCCCTTCTTTTACCATCTCTTCTTAGAGGCTACAGATCATTCCAATTTTCTATCAAAAATTTTGCTAGCAGTATAGAAATCTGGTAGTTAAATAAAATACTTACTGGGACAAATATAATAGGAGAGAAGGTCTGCTTAACACACCTAATCTTTTGCTTGTCCATAACTGATTTAGAAGATTCCACCTGGATTCCATTAAAGTAGAACAACAGAAAACACCATGTCTCCATTGCATGTCCCATTCCATACTCAGTTCCACTGGAAGCAAGTAAAGAAGAGATATGATCCACTGCTGTAAGACACCTTTCCCACTCCACTAACTTCTGAGGTGCCCCATTAAATCCTTTTGAGTCCCACAGAAACTACATTCTGAGATCTCAGTGCCTTCCTGGTTTAGAGCGGCTATTTTTGGTTCTTGCACACAGGAAAGTCTATATGCTTGTTACTGAAAGTGAATATAGACAATACATATTACTCAGAAAATCTTTATATCTTCATTTGGATTAACTTCACCTTAGGAAGAGGTATCTATTGTAAACCATTAACCACATATCATATTTTTCTCTGCTATTGGTCTAGACTGAAGGTGTCAAACTCAAAACAGCTTATTCCATTTACAAAGCTGCAAGCAATTTTCATAATACATTTTTTACATTAATCCAACTCTGTATCAGGCATGAATCACGGATGGATTAAACTAATCTGTCGCAAGTTCTTAATACTGACAAAGAATAGAGGGTGAGAAGGGAGTCGTGGGGGAAGGTGAGAAATTCAGTTGTTGGTTATACAGAAATGTTACATATATATAATAGTATACATCCGAAGTGACAGAATAGTCTAAAATAAAGACAAAATAATATTGGAAAATAAAAGAGAAAGTAATTTAGTACAGAAACTCAAGGAAAACTACATTAAAAGATATGAAAATATAGAGGGCAATGAATAAGATACTAAAATGATAGTCAGAGCACTTTGGGACAAGATCATGAAAAGAATGAAAGCTTAAAAAGTACGAGCAGGGAAGAGAAAGTAAGTAACTTAGCTAAAACAGGAAAAGAAGATTAAGAAGAAAAGTTCTGGCTTCCCTGTGGAATTATTTAAAACTATATTCAAAATGATTAAATGGGAGCGTAGAGAACCTCTAGAAAAGCAGTGGAGAAGATCAAGAAGTGAAAAAGGAAGCAGCACAAAGAAAACAAGAGTTAAAGTAGTTTGCAAATGGAGTTTGCATGGAATAGTGCCTAGTCTATATGTGTCATTGTGGGAATTTGTATGTGATATTTGCATCCAGCCCATGAAAGCAAAGTGGGAAAATGCCCACAAACATGCAAGGCATTACGTCAAGAAATACACTGTAGGAAAGTCTCTATATTAATTTTAGAATTTGTGTCTGCCATCTCAGGTCCCCTGTTTTCTTATCAATAATGCTTGTTAACACTTACCTTGCCTTGGCTTTCTGTGCACCTAAAATTCATTTTCTCTACACTTTCTAATGATAAGAACATAGCAACTCTTTTCATAACACTAAAAAAATTTCTATCATTATTTTGGAAGTTACACTACAACTTTCAAGAATTTTCATAAAATGTGTTTTCAACGGAAAATAGTTGAGTTTTGGCTTCCTTCTTAGGATGGTTGATTGTGTTTCCATGCAAATTGATAATATAATATCTTCATTTCCATCTGTGAAGTTATTTTTGACACAAACAAAACATTATTAATAATATGATACAAGATGATTAGCAAAACTAATTAATTTTTATTGTATATGGGATGTTTCCAATGGGAAAACACTGTAAACTACAGAATTTTAAAAGCTATTATTTACTTATTAAAAATATACAAATAATATTCAAAGTTGACAGCTAGGATCACTAGGTATTTGAATATCCATATTCTTAAAAAAGATGTAATTGTATCATATCTGCAATTCCTCAACTCATATTTTACATAGTTTTTATGCCACCTGGTGGTCAAATATCTAATAGATTCATAATGGGTGAAACGCTCTTGCTGCAATCACACACTGAAAATGGAAAAGGTGTAAGATGGATATTGTGGCTGTGCCAACCCAGGACAGACTTGTACAGAGAAGAGCTGACATCCACATACACTCTTTCTAAACCAGTGGCAAGAGAGTAGGACTGTGGCTACTAAACTTCCCAAATGACAACTAAAGTGATGGCAGGTCTATCTGGTGCCTCCATCTACGTTTGGGGTAAGTTCTTAATTCTATTCTTTTTTTATTCTCCTTCATCACTGGGACTTGACTTTACGTGACTTGCACCACCGCAGATATCTCCCACAAGTCAGCAGTTAACCATAAGTCAAATTTGTTGTTTCTTCCTGAACTGATAAAGAAAACTTGAATAGCAGATGATATCTTGGAGTATAACACATTCCTGAAGATATAAAGACAATAATTCTCTTTCTTCTGTGAATGTAAAGTGTCTGTTTGGAATAGATGAACATCAACAACCATCTCCATAAGAATGTAACTGCTGCTCTGGCTCAGACCAAAGATCAAGCTGGTCTAATACCCTGCTTCTGGTACAGGCTACCACCAGGAATTCTGCAGTTGAGTTTCCTATACTTACATGCTGGGAAGGTATGCCAACTACCTGAATACCTCTATCGGTTATCCCAGATTCCTTATTTAAAACCTATGATATGCTAATAATTTTTTTTTATGAGTTATCTCCCAAATTCATTTGTGGTATGATTTTAGTGTTTCCCTTTCCCAGACGCTGCAAAATCTTTAAGCTTCAATAAACCCATTTTTTCATACAAAGGAATGAGTGTTATAAGGAAACAGAGCAAACACAGATCGATTCCTCCCAACTCTAGATACTTTCTGAGCAGAAGAAGCACTCTGCTAAAAAAAAAAAAAATAAAATCAGACTTCTAATTTGCCTTATATCAGTAGAATATTTCTTGACTACCAGATTTTTTTTTTCCTATAATTCTTTGGACTTCTAGGAATTTATTCTTTTTCTTTTTTCCATAAATGCTCTTAGAAGGTGATAAAATTATTTCAAGCCCATGCTTGTTTAGCTCCTCCTCACTGGGGAGTAAAAGAGTATAGCTTGACCTTAGAAATCTCACAATGTCATGAAGTACTACTTGGCAGGATGTAAGAGGAACATGCAAAAATTTTTCATAACCCAGAAGATTTTCTGTTTGTGAAATGACAGTAATACTTTGTATTTACATACTGCAATTCAATCTTCTTTAGCAATATTAGTTTAACCTCCTGTCACTCCTGATAATATAATTTTTCTTAAGCCATAAATGAGGAAAGAAGCCCAAAGAGAGCAAATAATCTGCCTTTAACTATTTTGATGAACGTAAGAGAGAATGAAAGTTAATCCAGTGCCTCGATCCTGGTTTTGTGCCTTACATACAGGACAATGTTCCAGCCAAAGATAACACACAATTCCCATTTTTCCAGGCTTTTTATCTGACACATAACATGTGTAAACTCTTAGAACCTGTAAATTTTAGTAACTGAAGCAGTGGTGTCAACTACACAGGTCATTGTCTGGTGACGGCAAATTAAAATACTTGTTATATGATAGTTACATACTATGTTCTTTGTTATGTTGTTTTCAGTTAATAAATCATGAACACCATCTTCATCATCTTCTAGTTGCAAAGCTGGTTAGGTCCTCAATGTCAACATCTTTTCAATAAGTACTCTGTTCTTCATCTTTGAGAAAAGCTGCAGCACTGGCCAAAAAGGACAGTAAGATAACTGTCTTCTGACTTGTCTGAATAAACAGGTCTGTCACTGTGTCAGGAGAATACATCCAAGTTTATGTCACGTGAAGAAGATTATACACTTTGAAAATAATCTTAGTTGCTCAGCATTAATAAGAGAAGTTTATTCTCCTTTTCTACTGTCTTTTTGCTTAGGTCACTGCTGGTGAACCTTGTCTTTTTGGAGGCAACTTTCTGCCAAGGCTGTCTCAGTCTAGTATCCCCTTCTCTGATTTTTTGATCTGTGTCATAGGCACATCCTTGACATAGTGTCAGATGACAAATGATAGAGCAACAGGTTCTTTGAATATGTTCCCTAAATCAAGAACACAGACTTATTTTAATAAGACTTAATTTTAATTCTGAAGTGTTATTACCAGATCCATCTTTGACCCGGTGCTATCTAAGTCCGTAGAGAATTCAGATATCAAAATTTCAGTTTGCTCAACCATTTGTTAGCTTTATTGCTGCAGTGGAACTTTATTTTGTCATGCACAACAGCTTATTTTGACAGCTGTTCATAGAATTGTAGACAGATGTTTCTTCATAAACTCATAAATGTAACAATATTATAGCAAAACTTGGATACTACAAAGACTTATGTATTGCAGGAGTCAATTTTACATTATTTCTGGCCTGGGCTTTGGAGAAGTCCTTGAACAACAAGCATCACCAGATGCCTCTGCTACTTTTAGTATGCACCTATTGTGAGAACATGCTGCCCAGAGGAACTGGGTCTGCCCCATCCCTGGAAGTGTTCAAGGACAGGTTGGACAGGGCTTTGAGCAACCTGGTTTAGTGGGAGGTGTCCCTGCCCATGGCAGAGGGGTTGGAAATAGATGATCTTCTAACCCAAACCATTCTATAATTCTGTTATTCAGTCTCCAATTCTACACTTCCAAATTCGTCTTCAGCCTCCTTTAGAACCCTAAACCTCAGTTCTGTCTGCAGTGACATCTGCAACATACATTTGCAGGAGTTATTGAAGAGAACAGGGAATTTAGTGTAAAACCTATAAATGTCTGTTGAGTGTGCCAAGCCCCTAATGAGGTTCACTGTTTGTTCTCTAGTAACAGGTTTGATTGTTAGTCTGTAGCTGTCTGTTAAAGACTTTTTTATCAGATCAAGACCATAGTGGTGACTTCTGCCATTGGCACCTACAGTAATAAACAGTGCCATACATGTATGAAATTCAGCAGATTCAACTGCTATTGTGAACAGCATCTTGCAAGAGCTACGTAAGGAAATTGGTGGAAATCTTTTGATCAATTGCTTTCATCTTCAGCTTAAAAATAGGTATGTTTTTTCCAATGTTAATAAAAATGCCAGAAAAAAAGTTAAGTGCCAAATTATAAAGTTAGAGAGGATTGAAGGAAGAACAAAGATGTGAGAGAGAGCTGATATCAAAAGATTCACTAACATGAAAAAGTTGACTGAGACCAGCCAATTCCAGTCTGCACTTATAGCTTCCTCCTAGTTTTCAATCCTTTGTAGTTTAGCTGAAGACAATGAGATCACAGTGAGTCTGCTAATAAAAGCTGCACCATGAAGCAGTCACAAACTTGATATAATTTCCCGCAGTGGCCATGTTGTATCTCTTCATTCCATATGCATTCCTCTTTTTGCAAAAAGTGACTATCCAAATTCAACATGCTTCTCACAGCACACACAGCTGGCTCCAGGGACACCTCGTAACTTACAGAGATTTAGAACACTGGTTCTATCCTACTCTGAAGAGGAAAATAACATGATGACCTTATCTTTACCATACTTTTCCAAAAATCTCACTGAAAATTTAAAATATTTCAAGTGTCTTTGTTTAATGCAAAATGATTTTGCATGGGAAGATAGGGAATTAGCTATGCAGATGGATTATTGCAAGAGATTGTCTACAATGGCAGTGGCTTTCTTACACCTAATTTATTTGCCACTGCCATCCCTAAACTTTAACAAATGAATATGTTAAGATAAATCCAATACTAGAGCATCGCCCATCTGAAACAAGCTATTCTCATATCCCTAAAATATATAAAGTTTATCACTGAACTTTAGTTCTTCATTGCTTTGAATGACCAACATGGGTTTCTCTAAATAAGTGATAAAGCCAACTTTGGGCTAGAAAAAATTCAAATCCAAGGCACTGTTCAGAATTCAGGACCTGGCATCTCTCAAGTTCCCAGATTCATTTGGGAGCTTCTTATAATCCCAAATTCTATTTCCTGAGGCCATCAGCTTTCAACCAAACATCAACAAAAAGAAAACAGGCGAAGAGAATACATTTGGCCTAGACATCATTCAGTGAATCAAGCTGTGTATTAAAAAGGGCCTAATGCCACCATAGATAAAATTCTGTGTGACCTCAATTTCATCTGTATCTCTGATATGTGTCAGTGTAGTCTGTAACTTTTTCCTAGTCCATCTATAACTTAACTCACAGATTATATTAAGCACATAAACTATTCTAAATTGAGCCAGAAAGTAGAAAAAGGTGAAAAGATGATGTTGCCTTATGTTGCTCAGACATCAGATGAAGAAAGTATCTCTGCTGAAACTCTGAAATCATGAAATCATTTATGAAGTAAGAGAAAAAAATTACTGGGTACTGTTCCTCAGCTGCATACTACTGGTGCACTGATTCCCTGCTTTAACAACGAGTGAAGGTCTTTTTTGCAGGCCTCCCAAGGGCTTACATAAAATGTCACAAATATACTTGCACCTGATATGCCGTATGGAAAGTAAAAAAGTGTCAGAAAGATGCCAAACCTATATTTGACTTAGGAATATTTGGACCATAATAAACATTCCAGTCCTGTTGGCCAAAAATTGCTTCATCCATTTGAGAATAAGTTTCCATCTGTATTTGTGAAGGGTTTAATGAGTGAAACCATATCTTCCTGTGTGTTCAGACTACATTAACATGATACTTCATCCAAGTATAAGCCAAGTAATCTCACATTTATAAAGATTAAGCATGTAGATCAACTGGTCAGATACACAAAAACATCAAATCATCTCAGAATCCTTTCATGGAATCACAGAACCACTGAGGTTGGACAGCACCTCTGGAGATCATCTTGTCCAACAGCCTAAGACCAGAGTCAGCCAGAGACCACATCCAGGTACCTCCAAGTATGGAGACTCAACAAGTTTTTGGTGGGCAACCTGCTCCAGTGTTTGCCATCTCTCACAGGAAAAAGAGATTTTCTTACATTTGGAAAGTATTTCCTGTGTTTAGTTTCCATAGAATCATAGAATAGCCCAGGTTGGAAGGGACCTTGAAAGATCATCCTGTCCAGCCTTTCATGGGAAAGGGAGCTTAGATGAAATCGTATCTCTCAACCTGGTGGCAATGGTCTTCCTAATGCAGCCAGGAGACCTTTGGTACTCTTTGCCATGAAAGCACATTGTTGGCTCATGTTGAGCTTGGTGTCCACCTGGACAGCCAGACTCTTTCCTGCAAAGCTCCTTTTTTCCAGCTGGTTGGTGCCCAGCCTGTATCAGTGCCTCGGTTTGTTCCTACCCAAGTGCAGGATTTTGGACTTCCCTTTTCTGAACTTCATGAGGTTCCTTTTGACCCATTTTTCCCACTTGTCCCAGTCAATGGCAGCAAAACCCTCTGGTGTACCAGACATTCCTTTCAGTTTTGAATTATCTGCAACTTGTTGAGGTTGGGCTCTGTCCCATCATCCAAGTCATTAATGAAGATGTTAAACACAATTAACTTTATAATTCATTGCTGGGGAGTACATCACAGGTCTCCAGGTGGATTTCATGTTGTTGATCACAACCCTTTGAGCCTGAGAGTTCAACCAGCTTTTAGTTCATCTTATCATCTCAACAGAGATGTTGTCAAAAACTCTTTGAAGATTGCACTACTGTGGCAAATATGAGAAGGAATCTCCTCTTTCACCCCAGTAGCTACAAAATCATAAAACTTGCATTTGACTTAGCTGTACTGCATAATTCACACTTAAACCTCCAGGAGGAAAATACTAGAGAAACACAAATAATGAATAAAGTTGCATGAGGTGTAAAAAACTTCCTCCTGTCTGGTAGAGTCAAACATCTGTCAAGTATTCCTTCCGAGACAGGAAAATTCCCTCTGAGTTTTCACCTGACCAGAGCAGCAGGTTCAGCTTGGATAATATTGTCAGAACAGCAGGTACATTTTAATGCTCTTATCTAGATTGCGATGATCAACCACAACACTCTCTGGCAGGTAATATTGAACAGCAATAATCACGACGTATGTATTACTTCTCCTGTTTCCTGACCCTTCTTTTTACAAACCCAGCCTTGTACATCCCTTTCTCTATCCCAGCCTCCTTCCAAATGTAAATACTTCCCTCCTTTCCACCCACTGGTGCCAGTTTTGACACATTCCTGGTACAAAATACTTCATATAGTGCAAATAGTGTCTTGTTCCAGGCACTGCTGGCCTTGCGGGGGGCTGCCCTGTGAAGGTTCCAAACACTCCCCTTCAATTGCCCGTGAAGTACGGCCATTTTTTCTCATAAAACCTTCAAACACCTGTGAAATGCAGGAATGGTCTTGGCACTCTTAACTTGGGTCAGCTTCCCACGGTATTATCTGTCATGGCCAGCAATGTTTCACTTCATTGCCAGTAGGTCTCCACATCCTCTTCAGTTACCTTAAACTCAATTGAAGACCTTGTCAGAGGCTTCATCTGCTGGCAGCTCTAACACATGGCGAGGGAGAAATTTCCACTATTTTTAATATGAAATATGACCCAAAGTCTGTAACAGAGAGCAATGAACTTTCTGTGTCTCCTATAAATGAATGTCCAGTTTATACCCACCTCCTAAAACATGTCCAGCTCCTTAATGTAATTCAACTAATTTCTACCTTCCCATGCTTAAGACATTATTATGAGGAATAATCAAGAGATACTTTCTACCCTGTTTCAAAAAGGACAGCTCAAAAGTTTCAGAGGGTTCTGCTTTGCCCCATTCTTCTTTTAAAATCAAAATGGAATGACATGGGGCTATAGGTTTTTCTCTGCTTTGAAGTTGTAAGGGTGAGGTTTTTTTGGTGCAATTTAATGTGTTTGCATGCAATTGCAAAGGTCATAACTTACCACATCCTTTTCTGCTCCTGTTTCTGTGGATATTCCTCTCATGTCATCTCCATTTGTTTTTAATTATACATAAGCAATTTTCTTTGCCAGATTAAAACCATGAAAATATTTTTAATAAAAAGACATGATGAACAGGTTTTTATTTACCACTATTTACTGAACAAGAATGGGAAGAAGATTGAAAGGCACATGATAACATATATCTCACTTTCTTAGAAAACTCAACTAAAAATGGCATAATATACTGCCATTGCAGCTGCCTTTTCCCCTTGTTTCTATATCACTATTTTTTAAATCAAGTGTCCTGTTATCCAAACTACTGCTGACACTAAAATACATGATATCCACATTTTCTTGTAATCAGAACTGGGAGGGAATGAATCATTCCTATGACTAATCATAACTCTTTTTTTTGCACACCGGGTTATAATGTAATGAAGGCTTCAACATAAAAGTGGAGTTGTCTCCCTTTTCTGAGAGAATCTTTTTGCTAAAGATTCAAATTATTCTCTTTCAAATTATTTTAACTTACTTTCTTCCTTGGATTTAGCTTTACTGATAGTGTAAACAACAGTAATTGCAAACAGCAATGTAAAGGCTCATATTTCAATCTTTGCAGATAGCCCTGATCAAAAAAAGCACAGTCACCATATATAGAGTGTTCTTCTAATAAAGAAAGTCAATTTTTTTTTATATGATTCTAGTGCCTAAATTAACTCCTGGGTTGAGCATGCTTATGTATACCCACACCGGAGCAGTATCTCTCAGCAGTTATCCAAGCAGCAGGAACTACTAGGAGCACTGTAATGCCTCCAGCCCAATAAATGAAAAGAAGTTATACAACAGCTATCCCTTCCTGATGAAAGACTATATGGTGCACCTGGGACCCTTACTAATAGTGGGATTTGTATTCTAATCTCCTGCACATATTCAGAAAACTAAAAGAGAAAATAAATCAACTTCAACCACCTGGATAACTACAGAAGACCTACTCAGATCAGGAATCCAGGTCCCAGATCTCATATTTTCCCCATGGTTTCATCTGAAACATTTTCACACTCAGCTACTTACTCAGAAGCCTGTTTAACAGGAATTTCCCTCCAGAGGGATTGCTCATGACAACATATGAGATAGCAGAAGGCTGGTGAAGAGGATTAATCTGTGTCAAGTGTACAGTATAAGAAAACGAAAGTGCTTGAAAGGAAACCCGAGGAAATCATGACATGATAAGAAGTGGAAGAATGAGCTAGTTTTTTCCTCAGTGCACAGCTTACTAGGGCCAGTCTCACAGAAAGACTGTCACAGGAAAAGGGTTTGCTTATGTAAGCAAACGCTCAGAGGTATTCAATGACTGTTTGCAACAGCTTCTTACTACAAAGGAGTCAGAACTGTCCAAGAGCAGTGGGTGGTAAGAGACCATGAAGCGTGTGCTGGGAAGGAAGTTAATACAACATTTGCAGTAAGCTGTGTTGCAGACAAGCCACGGTGATTTACAAAACATTCTCTCCTGAACAGTGCAACTATGGAGAATGCTATTATGACCTTAAAACTTGAAAATGACAATCCTTTCTTTTTTTCTGGTTGTCATTGTGCAGAGCTAACCTGCTAAGAGTTAAAAGTGGTTTGAGAAATAAAATGTCATTCAGTATATGCTATTCCATGAGCACAGTTTTTCTGTGAGATGTCTAACTGAAGGCAAAAAGCTTATTAAGTAATTTCATATGAATTGATCTAAAGAAACTGAGTTCTAAATAAAGTTCATACAAATAAATCTAAATAAACACAGCTGCAATATTTTAGAGAGTAATGTTCTTTCTGTGCCTCCTCAATGTATGAGACAAAAGCATACCAATGTCAGATTTTAACCTTGTCCTGCTAGAAGATGGCAGTTAAACCAAAGATTTGGCAAAGTATCATAAACAACTTTGCCAGTCCCATTGTGCCCCCTGTTTTGGTAAGTCTGCCATACATCTGCTACGGGGCATAGGCAACTTTGTCCTTTCGATTGTTTTTTCCAGAAGACTGTCTACAGTGTAAGTTCCCCCTGCCAGTTCTCTAAACCAGAGCACTTGCACTGCTGTAGCTGGTGATGTGCTGGGTCTAAGCTCCCCAGTCTTGCAGGGGAGCAGAAGACATGAGATAGGGCTTTCAGCCATGGTGAAAGAACTGAGGAAGTGGCTAAATCTTGATTAGCTCTGCCTCATAATTCATAATGGCATCTGCATTGTTTAATAACACCATACACTACAGCTCCCACTTACTATTTGTGCTTCATGATAGAACTCTGAACTTTGTGAAATAGCTAAACATTTCTGTCATACAGATCATAAATATTACTTTGATGTAATTCATTGTATTCTCAGAATACGATACTCCAAATGATAATATGTTTGCTGATCTTGAATGTCACCAAAATGTTCATAACATCTCGAACAAACATTTATATACCATTTCCATTCATTGTAAAACAAGGCTTCGTCATAACGATTTTGAGGTTAAAACCTGATCCAGCTAATATGTCTCTAAGTTGGAGAGACATTGATTTGATAGGTAGACCGCTCGGTGGATAAAGAGCTGGCTGGATGGCTGCACGCAAAGAGTTGTGCTCAATGGCTCAATGTCCAGCTGGACACCAGTAATGAGTGGTGTCCCTCAGGGATCCGTGTTGGAACCGGTCTTGTTCAACATCTTTGTCAGTGACATGGACAGTGGGATTGAGTGTGCCCTCAGCAAGTTTATCGATGACACCAAGCTGTGTGGTTCAGTTGATACGCTGGAGGGAAGAAATGCCATCCAGAGGGACCTTGACACGCTTGTGAGGTGGGCTGATGCCAACCTGATGAAGTTTAACCATGACAAATGCGAGGTCCTGCACCTGGGTCAGAGCAATCCCAGGCACAGCTACAGGTTGGGCAGAGAAGAGATTCAGAGCAGCCCTGCGGAGAAGGACTTGAGGGTGTTGGTCAATGAGAAACTGAACATGAGCCAGCTTCAGGGTGCGTTTGCAGCCCAGAAAGCCAACCGTATGCTGGGCTGCATCAAAAGGAGCGTGACCAGCAGATTGAAGGAGGTGATCCTGCCCCTCTACTCTGCTCTTGTGAGACCTCCCTTGGAGTATTGTGTGCAGTTCTGGTGTCCTCAACATCAAAAGGACATGGAACTGTTGGAACAAGTCCAAAGGAGGGCCACGAGGATGATCAGGGGACTGGAGCACCACCCGTATGAAGATAGGATGAGAAAGTTGGGGCTGTTGACCCTGGGGAAGAGAAGGCTGCGTGGAGACCTCATAGCAGCCTTCCAATATCTGAAAGGGGCCTATAGGGATGCTGGGGAGGGACTCTTCATGAGGGACTGTAGTGAGAAGAGAAGGGGTAATGGGTTCAAACTTAAACAGGGGAATTTTAGATTGGATATGAGGAAGAAATTCTTGACTGTGAGGGTGGTGAGGCACTGGAATGGGTTACCCAGGGAAGCTGTGAATGCTTCATCGCTGGTGGTGTTCAAGGCCAGGTTGGACATAGCCTTGAGTGAGATGGTTTAGTGTGAGGTGTCCCTGCCCCTGGCAGGGACGTTGAAACTAATTGATCTTTACGTCTTTTCCAGCCCTAACTATTCTATGATTCTATGATAATTGTAGATGTTATTTTTTGATTTTACAAAGTAATAAGGTGGATTTTGGCTCTGGAATTGCCAAATATTTTTTGGCAATATTAGTATGTAGCATCCAGAAAAATAGTTCAAAATTCCTAGATACTGTTGTTGTTAATCCAAAGATTCACAACATAGCTTAATACTTCTGTCCTATCCAGATAAAAAACCTCAGTCTGATTGGAAAGCCAGGATCTTCATAACTGGAGAGAAGATGTCTCCCAGGAACAAGGTAGTGGTGGATGACAATCCAGCTACCTCCTGCTTAGGGGATGTAATAGTTAATTGTGAATTAAGACTTCTGTTTTCTCTATAAGAAATCATATAGTATCAAATTACATCATAACACTGACAGCGCAGAGAATGCATGTGAATTTCCAAAGACTGAATAGCTGAGTGTCTTCCTTTAATTTCCATGACTTTCAGAAATGGTCATGGTTACTCGACACTACAGCACAGTTGAAAGGAACAGTTCAAAGGGGTGATCTGAGGAAGCATGTTAATGGGAGAAAGTGCCCAAATCGGTTATTTGAAACTTGACAATATCATTTCTGCGTATTTCTGTCTAGTATTCCAATACATGGGCAGAATTAGCCATAACAATAACACACAGCCATCTCTCTTAGCTTATAGCCAAACAATCTTAAAATGTGGAGTTGGTCTCAGTAACACAGATCACCTTCCAATTAAGGAAACAAAAACATGCAGACTTCAGAATAATTAAGATCGTGTCATTTTTAAAACCCCAATGCTTTCCAGAGACCTCTTGTTCTCTGGCACCCATCTTGCCTTAGTTGCTTCTCAGGCTTGGTAATGTACTCAGAGGTTTCTTATACAAACATCTAAGAACATTAAAAAGTTTCTGTGATGGAATTACAGAGGCCAGAAAATGGTTTTGTCTGTGACTAAGTACAGACATCAGAAAACTCCAGAGGGAGAACATTAGGTGATGTAGAAGTCATTGAAATCCTGAAGGCAGAGAATCTCTCTCCTATGACTTCATGGACTGTGCATCTCTGAGAGTAAGGTTTGCTATAAGCTTTTGCCTTCTGGATGCCTAAATTCAGAAATTGTATGGCAAATTATTGCCATAATTTGCTAGATTACCTACCTTGTCTGCAGCTCCCATGCACTGAAGGAGCAATGTGCTAGCAGAGTAGAGTAAGGCTATCAGAATTTGATACCGAGCCAATGCATTAGGGACAGGATGGTTGGTAGACATGCCTCTAATCCTGCGAAACCCACCAGCTGCCAAGAATACCGTGACCCGAATGTTACATATTCCCAACTCCTTATCTGGTTTTCCATAGAGAGGATCATGTTGTGTGCTATACATTTGAATTTCAGCTTTCTCCACCTAGGCATTCAGTTATAAATTTCATATTTCTGTCACATAGAAACAAGAAGAAAAATTAAATTAAACAAGAAAAAGATATAAGACATCTGAAGGGTAATTGCTTGAGGCAGCTGGCCTAGCTTGTTTCTTTGATTTATTAAATAAATCAGCTGCTATTCCTAACCTAAACACTAATTTTACTGTTCTTACTCTGTCTCATATTGAGGGGTTCACTGATTATTCTGAAATATCTCCCCTAAATCTCCCTAAAGGTTTAGGAAAGCTACAGGGAAATAAATCAATGACAAAATGCCAAAGTCTATCACAATGGGTGCTGTCTAATTAATTTGATACAGATCAGCTCAGATCATGCAGTTGGAAAGTTGACATTGATTTAATTAACTGCAGTACACTGTATTGTTTTAACAGGAGATATTCTTTCCATGTTTTACATATACATTTTATGGCATACCCAAAGCAAAAACTTACAATTGGAACATAAGAATACAACAGAATTGACTCACTGAACAAAGAAACTTGCCTCCTGTTTAGTTTGACTCAAGAAAAAGCTAGAACTGATTCACTGAGAGCTAACAGAATCAGACAGTAGTAGTGCTGAAATGATTCATATTTGCTTCGAACTTGAAGCACATAGAAGTAAGCAGAGTATGAGAGCTCTGAATCTAAGCCCAAAAAAATCATGAGGGAAAAAAAATCACTCGTTAAATCAAAATCTAGGTAGAGAAGTAGTAGTATTTATTGTGATGCCCAGCTGGACTTGAAACACCTGTGTTCTTCTCTTATTTTAACACTGTTCTGTTGATGCTCAGGTCTATCTCCAGAGTGTCTGTTGCCACCTTAGCTGATTGCCTTAGCACTGGAAGAAGTCAGTGAGAGAAGAAATAAACATAAAAGTGCAAACACATCTCAGCTGTGAAAGCAAAAAGCTCATCTTAGCCAAGGAAGAGCCCTGTGACCCTGGATGGTCTCCCTCAAGATGCATCCACCATTTCTGTGCCTTGAGTAGGTACTAATATAGAATCATAGAAACTTTTAGGTAGGAAAGGACCTTCAAATCATTGAGTCCAACCACAAACCTTATACTGCCAAGTCCACCACTAAACCATGTCCCTAAGTACTACATCTGCATTTCCTTTGAATGCCTCCAGGTATTTGAATACCTACAGCTTCCTTTTCTCCAGGCTAAACAACTCAAGTTCCCTCAGCCACCCCTTATAGCACTTGTCCTGTAAAGCCTCCACCAGCTTCATTGCCCTTCTCTGGACCCACTCCAGAACTTCAGTGTTATTCTTGCAGTGAGGGGCCCAAAACTGAACACAGTATTCAAGGTGCAGACTTACCAGTGCCAAGTATAAGTGGATGATTACTTCCCTAGCCCTGCTGATCACACTATTGCTGATGCAAACCAGGATACCATGGGACTTCTTGGCCACCTGGGCAGAAGCTGGCTCATGTTCAGCTGATTGTTTACCAACACCCCCAGATCCTTTTCCAACAGGCAGCCTTCCAAGCTGGTCTCCTCCAAGCCTATAGCATTGCATATGGGAGTTACTCAGATAAATTTACTTCTAGAGCATTACCTGAGGCACGTCAGGGCTCATGAGCTGCCTACAGCTGAGCAGGGGAGGCTGCAGGAGATCCAGGATGTGCCTTTCCCCTCTACTCATCTAATTCCTTTCTGCTCTCCCCCAGGACTAATAGAAGATAAAGCAGAAGCAAATCCAGAGCTTGCACATGTTCATTAATTTTTAGGCTGTGCCCTCTTGCTACAGGATTCAGGCAATTCAAAGCCAGGCTCCTGGCTACAGCTGCCACCCTGATCAGCTGGAGTTTGAGATGGCGCATCCTCCATGGACCTGCAAGCCTGCCTTTAACCTTCAGTGTTACAGTCAGCTGCTATGTGCCCTGGAAATATATATGGCATGACAACCTCTTCCTTTCCTCTTGGAATTGCTTTGGAATTTGAAGTACCTAACAACACTGCAACCAGCATAATACTCAGTGACACTCATGTATGGCATGGAGACAGACTGACTGCTAGCCACAGTGCAAAAGTGCAAGCAGAGCATGATTTACGCCCCCAGAGTACATGCAAATGGTCTGACATAAACCTGCATGGGCAGAAATCAACTAATCCACAAATATATACAGGGAAAATTGTCTCTCTGCAACAGAATCCACAAGCTGGTTGAAAAGAAATGAATGGATTCAAATCGTAATTCAACATGCTACCATGGCTGGTTCAAACTAACAATTTATGCTGAAAATGAGATTCTTCCCCAAATATTCGCTGGTTCTAGTTCAATAGTCTTTGGTACAGCGAGAATTTGGGGGATATTTTGCTGTGGGATCCCCCCTTTGTTTGAGAATGAAAGTGAGCTCGCCTCAGGCTCAGATTTTTTCAACACCTGCAAAATGTTATTTCCTTTTTCTGTTCCACCATAAAATAAAAATCAGGAATTGTTATTCCCCGTGTCCCTGGGGCTCACTCACTCACAATTAGGGAGAATGAAGAGACATAAGAAGCAGACTTACGAGTATTCAGTCTTTTCTACCAGCACTATCCTGAAATGATATAATTCAGAAAATAATTGCATGTCTTAAAGAACCTTTCTCCCATCTGTTTTCCTAAATACTTTTGGTTTTATTAGAATTTGCTTGATTTCCTTTTGTAAGGTTTTGTAATTTTAAAGTACAGGAAGTATCCAAAGCAACATGTACAGCGGAAGAAAAAGAAATTCATACAAAATCTAGCACACACCACTCAAAAAACAACAAGACAATTGCTTTTCTACTGGGAAAAAAAAAAAAGAGCCGCACAAAGAAGCAAAAAAATAAGACTAATATTTTTCAGCGAACTTCTTTTTTTCTAGCTGCGTGCACACACATGCACATATAGAATGTACACCTGTACCTATTGGAAGTATCTATCAGGGCATATCAGACATTTTAAGTCAACATTATCATGGTTCATCACTGATGAGATGGGAAGCAAATTAAACATGAGAAATTCATAAAATCAAGAACTTGATTTCAATCTCAAACATACAACTTCAAACTCAGTCTTTTTAAATTTATACTCATTTACTCCAAATTTATACCATTTTAGTGGATCTTTAAGGACTAATGTCTACTGTAGCTAATTACTCAGATTGGAGCTGTCAAGATGCACTAAATTTGGCAGCATGAAGTAATCCAGTCTTGGTTTGGCAAGAGATTGGGCTCTAGAGTGGAGTTAATGTAAACAAAGACCATTCAGACTTTAATTCTTTTGCTGTTTAACTTTCTCCTTCTTTTCAATGAAGTGAAGCCATTTTCAGCAAATGAGGAAGAACGAGTGCCTGAATGAATTTTCGGGAGCCATAACAGATACATGCAACAAAATGGAGTTTTGTCCAAAGAATTACTTCGTTGACAGATTGGAAATGCATTTATTGCCTCTATAAAAAGACTCAGGATTGTTTTAAGCCAATATGTAAAAATTTATACCTTCCGAAAGCTTAGACTGCCAGAACAACGGACAGATTTCACAGCAGTTAAATTTCAAAAGCTGTAAACCCAATATGTTTAAGAAATATATCTAAATCTACCTATCAGCTTTGAGATAAGAAAGGAACAACTTAATACGTACAGTCCATGCTGCCTACATGTACAACATTTCACAAGGCATTTTTATCAGATGGCGACGTTTTGGAAGAAGAGGAGCTGAGAAGACAAAACGGATGAGACTTATTTCCTTGTTTCAATGGTGCGAAGACTTCAGACAGCAAAATAACATTGCAAGCCAAACTTGAAATCTCTGGTGCTTTGCAGGTATGTAAAATAAAGTAGATGATAACTCCTGTCACTTCATGAGGCACAATAGAAGCAGACAAATAATCATGGAGCATGGACTGCTCGCTTCCCTGCCTCTGGGTAGAGGATCCTGTTCAAGATTTCTCTTTTGGGTCATTATCCAGCTGGTAGATAGAGCCTCGGAAACACCAGTGACAAGATCCAACACTTTTAGGAGCTAGGAGGCCATTAGAGGATTTTACTGGAAACATTTTGCAGAGAGTCTGCAGAGCCAGGCTTGTACCTCTGAGATTAATGTGAGCTCAGTTACTGACTTCAGTGGGAGACCAGGCTGCTAGAAGAACTTGGAAACAGCCCTGATCCTCCAAAACTGCAAGGATTTGGCAGTGTTTAATTTCTGATACAGAAGGAAAATGGGATTTAAAAAAAATTAACCGAAAAGGTCTGTTTCCCTAAAAACAGAATTTCAGGGTACCCAGTTGGGTTTAGGCCTTTATTCTCTGCAATTTGAAGGTTTGCTCACATAGTTCAAGCAAGCAGTCTGACTGTAAGAAAGCTTAAAATTCTGGTGTGGGTAAAATGTTTATTTCTTTCTAACTTATTTTCAGCAAGAAACATCCCCAAATAAAACCAGTGTCTTAGCTGAATTATTTCTCAAAAATATTTCACACCTAATGAAAGATTTTGTCCATGTAAATAAAGGGCTGTTTGAACATTTTTTGCTATTTCTAGTCTTCTAGTGAAATGTTACTTTTTACCACACAGAATTTAATATCCAATGCCCAACTGAACTTTCATACAGTCTCTGAATATAACAGAAACCCTAAAATATGAAAGCTTTAATCAGACTTTTTTTTCTCCTGCATTCCCTAAACAAAATAATTTGTCTCATTGTTCATTTTTTTTCTGTGAATCCAAAGGCTTTTGTGAGGAATTTAAGAAATAATAGGGAACTACTACAGGACAAGCCAAGTTTAGGAAGGTGTGAGGTCTGAACAGTTTCCAAGTAATTCAGCTCGTTACAAGAACAGGCTAATATTTTTGCTGATGAAAGAGTTTGACATGATTGCATTGTGTTTCAAAAAAAAAAACTAAAGCCAAAACAAAGGAACAAACCAACAAGCTCTTTTTTATCCAAATACAGAACAGCATACAGGATCACCAAACATATTGATTAGGAATGCCTAATAATTAACACATTCAAAGTCATCTGAATCAGTTGTAAACAGAAAGGTTAAATTTGTATTGATATTTATGATTAATATTAACAATTACATCCAATGACAAGCTGTTGCTAACTCTGAGTAAAAGGAAGAAACAGCACTGTCATCTTCTGTGGTCTCTTCTTCCTTTGATAAAGGTGGATGTGCACGTTAAAAGAGATAAGTGACCCTCCTCAGACTGCGCAGAGGGGACATAGCAGCAAGGTAGAAGCATGAGAACTGCCCTAACCCAGGAGCTCTGCCCTGCTACAGGGATTCACACCCAGGGTGCTCAGAGGGCTGGTTAATCACAAGGCAGTCAAAGAACAAAGGAGACCTGAGCCATGAGTACCAGGTATCTGCTGGTTAAAGTGCACTTGCAGCCTCCCACTAACACCATGGACTAAAAGGACATAGAATCATAGAATCATAGAATCATAGAATAGTTAGGGTTGGAAAGAACCTTAAGATCATCTAGTTCCAACCACCTTGCCAGGGGCAGGGACACCTCACACTAAACCATCACACCCAAGGCTATGTCCAACCTGGCCTTGAACACCGCCAGCAATGGAGCATTCACAACTTCCCTGGGTGACCCATTCCACTGCCTCACCACCCTCACAGTCAAGAATTTCTTCCTCATATCCAATCTAAACTTCCCCTGTTTAAGTTTGAACCCATTACCCCTTGTCCTCTCACTACAGTTCCTAATGAAGAGTCCCTCCCCAGCATCCCTATAGGTCCCCTTCAGATACTGGAAGGCTGCTATGAGGTCTCCATGCAGCCTTCTCTTCTCCAGGCTGAACAGCCCCAACTTTCTCATCCTATCTTCATACGGGGGGTGCTCCAGTCCCCTGATCATCCTCATGGCCCTCCTTTGGACTTGTTCCAACAGTTCCATGTCCTTTTTATGTTGAGGACACCAGAACTGCACACAATACTCCAAGGGAGGTCTCACCAGAGCAGCGTAGAGGTGCAAGATCACCTCCTTCAACCTGCTGGTCACGCTCCTTTTGATGCAGCCCAGGATACGGTTGGCTTTCTGGGCTGCAAGTGCACCCTGAAGCTGGCTCATGTTAAGTTTCTCATCAACGAACACCCCCAAGTCCTTCTCCACAGGGCTGCTCTGAATCTCTTCTCTGCCCAACCTGTAGCTGTGCCTGGGATTGCTCTGACCCAGGTGGAGGACCTTGCACTTGGCATGGTTAAACTTCATCAGGTTGGCATCAGCCCACCTCACAAGCGTGTCAAGGTCCCTCTGGATGGCATTTCTTCCCTCCAGCGTATTAACTGAACCACATAGCTTGGTGTCATCGGCAAACTTGCTGAGGGCGCATTCAATCCCACTGTCCATGTCACTGACAGAGATGTTGAACAAGACCGGTCCCAACACGGATCCCTGAGGGACAGAACTTGTTACAGGTCTCCAGCTGGACATTGAACCATTGAGCACAACTCTTTGCGTGCAGCCATCCAGCCAGTTCTTTATCCACCGAGTGGTCCACCTATCAAATTGACATCACACAGTCTGTCTCTGTCACTTCATCTGTGGCTGCTCTTTCCCTTGAAAAGTTCTCTGACAAAGGCAGTTCCACTGTCTTTGCTGGCACAGCTTAACCTAGAGAAGTGGGACTGAAATGTATCTTTTAATATGGAATCTGAGATGGCCTTTGATAATTCTGAATCCTCCTACATTGTGGGAATGTTTGAAGAGCAGCTCTGATAACTATGCCATTGAATTTCTAAGAAACCTATAACAGAATTAAGAGAAATAATATAAATTATGGTATCTAAAGAAAAAGAACTAGAAGAAGGTATCTGGAGGGCTTTTTTAGGGCATTTGGATAGAGGTGATCTGAGAAGAGGATGATAAAAGAAGCAGCCAAATTTGTAACTAGGGACAGAGGTTAAAAGTTTCCTTTTAAAATACTTTTAAATTTCAGCTACAGCTTATAAGTGGTTTAAGGATTGGAGTGAATTCATTGAGCTCCAGCTGACTTCATTAGAGCTGCTCATGTGAGGAAAGTGAGCAGGATTTGGCCATAAAACAGAAAGGCCTTTGGCCTTGTTTTCATTGCCAAATATTTTCTAATTGATACTGCATGTAAACTCTGCCCTCTGCTAATAGACTAAATAATCAGTGTTATCCAAGCCCATGGCTCATTTTCTGACTAAGATGCGATTTGTTTGTATCACTGCCACAGGGATGATGAGGGAGCGGGAAGGGGTTGTGCCGTTGGACTGCTCCTTCCTCAGGCAGTGCTGTGTTTGTGTTATTCCACGTTCATTAATAGAGAGGTCGTAGCTCTCTTAGCTATGATCCCTTGGTAAATCCCCACCCAGATGTAATCCCCTGCACCTTGAAGAAGATGGGATTCTTCTGTTTTTTCCGAACACTGCATTATGTCCCTGCAACTACCAGCCAGCTTTAAAGACAGGCTGAATAACCAAATCCTTACAAATTACATGTGACCTTTGGAAAGCTACCTAATAAGGGAGAATGTAGTCCAGGGCTTGGAAACCCACAATATCCTGAAGAGAAATGGGAAATACTCTGGGCATCCTAGCTGATTTTGGTAAATTGTTGCATAAACTCCAAGAAAAGGTTGTAATTTAGCGGGTATTTTGCTCAACTTTTTGATTAATACTGTTGTTTTGCAGCTTTAAAAGCTTACTAAGGAAACATGTTTATCTTTACGGCCTAATGGAGAATTTTTAACATACAAAACTCATGACTTACCATTAGTCTGTAAGTCAATTTCTGTTTCCCAACATTGCCTGTTATCTGATGGTATTCCTATATGTTATGAGACCAGATGCATGAAAAAAGATGCCTTTAATACTACACTCACATTTCAGAAGCTGTCCGCACAGTCTCTCAGTTGCACAATTGGCAGCAGTAGTCCTTAAAGCTGACTCAAAATTGATCTTTTTGTGTATAGCAAATAGCAAAACTGTCCAAGAAACTTACTGTAGCAGGTACTGATGATATCTAATGATTCATGAAAACAGAAGACTTTTCTTTTAAGATTTCCCTCACTTGTCTTTCACTATTATTGACTGATTTCATAATATTTACATTGGTTTCACAGATGGATTCAAAATCTAAGGAATTATAATATCAGAAAGTGTTACTTTCAAATCTAACACCATCTTGCATCAAACAGAAGTGGTAGTGCTTTTCAAACATCTTTTGAACTAATTTTTTTTTTAAGAAGGTCAGATCTTAAAACACCGCAAATCACAGAATCACAGAATGGTTGAGATTGGAAGAGACCTCTGGAGATCATCTAGTCCTATCCCCCTGCTAAAGCATGTTTATCTAGGGCAGGTTGCACAGGATCGTGTTCAGAAGTGTTTTATATATCTCCAGAGATATCATCATGTAGTGTCAGTGAAAAATGCCCAGACACCAACCAATGCATTTTTCTACAATAAGTCATCCTTATTGCCAAAAATATGCAGCTTATTTCTTCTCTGTGACTTTCAGCCATTACAGCTTCATTATGTTTTTTAATTTCTACATTTAAAATATTATTCGCCCCCACTTTGTATTGCTCTTTGGTAAGTAAAACTGACTGAGCTACTTGAGCTCCACACAATAACATCAGCTCTCTTTTTTTTTAATCATTCTTCCATGAACACTCTGCAGTGAGAAACAGCTTGTTCCTCACTGAAGACCACACACTTCAGAAACAGGACAGACGGGGTGGGATTTCTCTCACTAAAATTACAACCTAGATGTCTTCCTGCAAGGTACTCACACTAAGTTCTCATTGTAGTCAGTGGGGAGAGAGAGCCTCTTTTCATATGTGATTCACTTGATACTTTGTACATTTGAGATGATATAAATAATACCCCGTTTGTAGATAACCACATCATTTCAACAAATTCCTATATTCCAGAAGTGGTAGCATTAGTAATAGCTTCATATGCAAATTTTTTTATCCTATTCAATTTCTTCAATTTATATACTCAGCACTTGCATTTGCCTATTTGTCTAGAGTGCTCCCAGAAGACTTCACATTCTGCTGTTCATCTTCCACAAACCAAAATCAGGATGCAATTCCCCATCTGTGTATATATGCTATATCTCTCACTGTAGCATATGCATATTTATTATGTATATCTATGGATAAATTGTATATAAATATATGTATGTCTATAAATATATATTTTTATATATAGATGTATTTACATGGTTTGGAATATTTAATGTGTTTGATATATTTTGCTTGTCTCAGAGGACTGAGTCAAGTAGTACCATTCCAGTGATTTTTAATTCACTGTTATTGCTCCCGAGGCTTTTGTGATATCTGTGCAATCTCTCTCATAACTTTTGGTTTTGTTTCAAGTCTCTTATAAAGTCAGTTAACAGCTAGAACTGGGGACATATAAGTGGTAGAAACTAAACAGAGATTCCACATCTAGTGTTAAACTGGAATCTGATAGATCTCAAAACCTGACGCTTTACAAAGTGTTACATGTATGTTATTCCTAGATTGTTAATAGTAAATTCGTTACGTACACATTCAAATAGTTGAATTTAAAAATACGGCTGCAACAATACTGCTAGCTGCAGCAAATCTAAAAAAGAAAAAAAGAGAATAACATATTAAATGAGGTGTGCTCTTTTCCGCAAAAAGCATTAGTGTAGTTCTATGATTTCATAAATCATTACAGGAATTATGGGCTTTGGCCATAAAAAGAACTGCAATGAGTGTAGTACAAGTCTACTTACTTCAGGGAACCAGTGCCAGACATAACTACTTGCCACTGTGAAAAAGGATTATATTTTTTCACGTATTTGAACACGTTTTACAAGGGCATGTAGTGATCGAACAAAGGGGAATGGCTTTAAACTGACAGAGGGTAGATTTAGATTAGATGTTAGGAGGAAGTTCTTTCCTGTGAGGCTGGTGAGGCACTGGAATAGGTTGCCCACAGAAGCTGCCCCCTTCCTGGAAGTGTTCAAGACTAGGTTGGATGGGGCTTTGAGCAACCTGGCTTAGTGTCCCTACCCATGGCAGGGGTGTGGAACTAGGTGACCTTAAGGTCCCTTCCACCCCAAACCATTCTATGACTCTATATAATGCATACGCATGCATAGGCAGACAAGTACACATATGTTTTGTATATGTATGTGGATTGTATTTAAAATCTTTTAAAATGGTTGCTCTCAGACTTTACTAAGGGCACAGAACCTCTCGAGTTAAGTCTGATACAGAAGACACTGATATCCTCACCCTATTTGTGGAGTCTCTCTATTTTATATGGTTTGTACTGATACGCATTATTAATAATAGCATAGCTCCTACAAATTACATCCTCCAAATAAAGATATACCCAACATGTTCATAGGTCTTCTGATTTCTTATGTGGGCAATCTAACAACATTGGTGCATGAGACAACCATATAAAATAAGCCCTGAAGAGAAGGTGCTCAGCCAATGTCTATTATTAGTTTCAGTATGCTTTTATTATAGCAAGAAAAGTATTTTTAATTGAAATTAATTGTTAAAATATCAATAATTCTTCCAGAATCTAAACCAAAAAATTATTTAGAATAATCTCTTTAATATGTCTTTCCTTAGAAACACCAATTAACCCAAACTGATTGAGTTTATCAGCAAGAGAAAATTCTGACAGATTTCCATTAGCAATACTTGAGTTGTTTTTTGAAATTATGAAATAATCTGTTACCATATTTTCTCAATAAAAGATTTTATTTTTTCCTGATTATTTTGTTACTTATAGCAACTAAGAAAAATATTTCCCTGCCATTTTAATGTTCACCTCTCTGTGTGCATTTTATATACAATACACATAAAACTATAAGAGTGTGTCTGTGGTGAGTCAGATTAAAGGTGTCAAATAGCAAATCCTTATATGAGAGTATAAGAACACACAAACAGTTCTGCTTCTTCAGAATACCTTCTGAAATGCAGGAATTTATTGCACAGTAACTATCAAATATTTAATAGGCACAGATGACCTTTTTTCCACAACATAATTTCTGATTTTGAAGATATGCAAACTGTCAGCTTCTACAGCATCTTATAATTAAACATTTCAAGTATAGCTGCCCATGTTGTATTACTTGCAAGCTACATTTCATGCTACCAACACTTTATTCATTTGAAACAATTAATAATTGCCTATTTACTTTCTCAGCAGTGCTCATCATAGCCAGCCATACTCATTTCCTAGGCTGAAAATTCTATTTACTGTTTCTTACACAAAATCTGGTTTTTATCTTTTAATTTCAGTTCTTAAACACTTTTGACAGTCCAATTTTTCATCTTGGTTTAGTATGGGGAAAATGTTTGAAATTAAAAAAAAAATTCTTTGGGGATGGGAAAATTATTTTCTGTCCAGCTCTAACTTCCAGTTTCATTTTACTACCAAGAATAAAGCATACAAAATCCACAAACACATATAATACATCTGGAAGGAGGTACTTCAACATAGAGAAAGACTTAGACAATGAAATAAATTTACTCTCCCTGTCTTCCTTAGGTGATTTGTTGTCACACAACCTTTTTCTATTTTATTTTCATTAAATGTATTCACCATTAAAAATTATTACCATCTGTTCGAGTTGTGCTCCAATTTGTAGCACTATAAATTAGGAGTAGCTTTGCAGAGATCAAGATGATGTTTGCTTTAGATTATAAACTTGGCTATACTCTACTAGTTTCATTCATGCCTGCTGGAACTTTATAAACAGTAAAGTCTATAGAAAAAATTGGGATAACCTCAGAAGTCAAGCCATTATCATGAGTCACCAGGTTTCCACAGGGCACTAACATTTATAGACACACAAAATAAAAGGTGCAATTTTAGAAAATAGCACATGTCCAGAAGATGAGGACATTTTCAAATGGTTTATGTGTGCTTATTAAAGAAAAACAATGATTTTTGAAAATCAAATGGTCTCATGCATTGATTGTACAATCTTACTATGGAGATATCAAAGTCTCTAACACTAGTAACCAACAAGATTCTAAATGTGTTATGTACCATCTGCATAAAAAGTTAAAGTTTTTATATTTTTTACTTAAGGATGAAGTAAAATAAGATATCTGACAAAGCCAATTGGTTGAAAGAGAATACCCATAGGAAAATCTTATGCTTGCTTCAGTAGACAGGAGGCATGAAACAAACAGACTGAGAAAATTATCTTTGTTCTAGTCTCCTGATTGACATAAGGAGGAAAAAAAGTTCCTTCGAATGTTATCTTGTTTGAAGAACTTCCATCTTTGATGTCCAGTGATTTTTCACATCTGCCAGACAACAAAAAAAAAATACAGTTAATTCCTGAGGTGCAAAATAGCAGGTTTTGTAGTAACCAGTTTTTCTTTGACTCTTGTCTTCACACTTATCCACCTACGTCTGCCTTAAACTAAGGCTACAAGACCTGTTTGTATTTTATGTGTGCTCCACCAGGGAAAAACAACAGTCTAGCTCACAAACAAGATTCTTTGGTACTACAGTTAAGCATTTAATAAAATTAACATCCTTTATCCTGTTAAAATTGTGATGACCTGTGGGAATGAGATATGTATCCATCTCTCAAGACATAATATAAAATCATAGAATCACAGAATGGTTTGGGTTGGAAGGAACCTTAAAGATCATCTAATTCCAACCCCCCTGCCATAGGCACCTTCCACTAGACCAGGGTGCTCAAAGCCCCATCCAACCTGGCCTCGAGCACTTCCAGGGATGGGGCAACCATAGCTTCTCTGGGCAATCTGTGCCAGTGCCTCACCAGCCCCACAGGAAAGAGCTTCATCCTAATATCTGATCTAAATCAACACTCTTTCAGTTTAAAGCCATTCCCACTTGTCTTATCACTATTTTATCTTATAAAAAGTCCTGCATAAGTTCAAAGATCCATTTGGGAAAATACGCAACATCACTATAAACACGCCAATATGGATATCATTTAGAAATGCTAGAGGTCCCAGGAAAGTTACTGTGACTGGAAACATATCTTAGACTTAATTTTTTTTGTTTTGTTTTGTTTTGCTTTGGTTTTGTTTTTTTCAGAATTCAGTGATACTCTATAAATTCAGAATATAATTACTTTGATATTTAAAGGCCAAATAAAATGAATGCCGTCAGAGCCATTGAAGGGATGTGAGGAGGAAAAACTCAGATCCCTGCTGTGCGTCAGAGAAATCTAAGGTGAAAATCTTGCCTATTTACATTCAGGAAAAGGTCTTTTTAAAAGTCAGATGTAGAAGCCTTACCCCAGCCTGGAAAACTCAGTTTCTCCTTTCGTGTAATGTTGTTCCCATGATGTCTCCACCAGATGTTTTCCTTACAGAGTACTGGACCACAAGCCAACTGTGAAATTCTGAAAGCTGCCATCCTTTAGCTGGCTTTTCTCTCTGCAGAATGTACATAAGGAGGGTGGTGGGTGAGAAGAGGGAGGAAGCACAAGAGAGAAAAGACATACCTTTACACAGCAAATCTTTCTGTTAATTATAAAACGGTTTTGTAGTAGGAAATCAAAATGTTTAATAAGTAAAAGTGAGCAGTATTTTACCCTAGGTTTCAGCAGGACTATTTTATTAATGGAGAAGACTGCACAGCATGCCAGCACTATGTCCCTGAAATGTACTTATATTTGACAATGTCCTAGGTAAAAATAGCTCTTGTAAGACACTTTTCTTTTCTGTACTGCTGATATCTGTATCTATAGAGCACAATATAGCACAGTGATAGAAATAGCTGTGTTACTTCTGAACAACCTAAAGCAAAGATGCATGCAGAATTAAAATGCTCAGCTCCTGGAAGCGGTAAAGGCAAGTTAACGTGTCACTGACTCTTCTCACACCATCTCACCAGGGACAGTAACGCAGATACACCTCTTCTTTTTCCAGAGCTATCACGTTCAGAGAACCCTACAAAACACTGATATGCAGGCTGAAGCCAAGCCTTGAAGGCAGTGAATTTCATTCTACAGATACATCTTTTCTCAGTTCTTGTACAACAGTAATAAAATAAAGTGAGGGCGACATCATTTGGTGTGATCAAGTAGTTAAATGCTTTAAAGGGCTTCTCGCACATTTGTAATTTACTGAGTACAATTGGAGGGGTGAGATGAGGACGCTGGTGGAGAGGTAAGATGAGAGACAGATTCCTTAATTCAATTTCACATCAAAAACCTCTCCAAACAGCAGCGATAGTTTATAAAAGCCCTTGCAAAGACTCTGCAGCTGCCTGTACTCATTCTTCTTTTTCCATTAGCTGTGTTCTATCTCCTTGTACAAGGCTTAAGTGTGTGTCTACTCTCAACTGGGCAAATATTAGAACTTCGTGGAATTTCATCAGGATAATGTGTTGTATTCTTCCTTTGCAAAGTAATTTCACTTAAAGGCTCTACAGTGTTATTATTAATAGTTTAGGCTCAAAAGACTCTTACACTGATGAGGAAAAAAAAGGAGATAATTTAATAAATACAAGAAAAGAGTTAAAATCTGAGTAGTTGTAGAGTGTAGAGAGTTTGAAAGAGGATGAAGGACAAGGATGTATTTGCTGCCTTCAATATTTATTTTCTTACTTAGTAAGTTATATTCTGGCAATTACAGCCAGGGGTTGAAAAGATCCAGTTTGTTAAAAACTTGCGGTATTTTAAGTCAGAAACCTAGGCCAAGGAATGAAAAGATAACTTGCATGTTAGGCTTTGAATTACTACCAGTGCCTAATATTTATGAGAGCTCATAGCTTTCCCAGAGCTGGATCCACTGCTGCCATCCCAAACTGTGCTGAAGCTTGAGACTTGTGTAACATTCCACATTTTGCTTAATTCTGAGTGCTCAGTCCTCTGTGCTACTGACCATGAAAATATTCAGGCAGGAAAATAACCAGAAACAGTCTAGATTGGGGTCCAAATTCTGTTACTTGGGAAGGTTTCTGTGTGCTCTCTATATGCGACATAACTGTCCAATAGTCCAAAATTATACTAGATAACCAAATAACTGACAATGTGCTCTCAAAAATGTGAGATCTGGACTCCTCCTTTGAGCAAATGACACATTATTCAGCCCAATGAAAATGAAAGCAACATGTCATCATGTGAAGGAGTAAAAGCATCACTCAAAATTCATAAGTCCATCACTCTAAGCAGTCCCTTTTAGCCCTGTGTTTCTAAAGAGAGGCAGCTATTGTCAAGGTCCCACTGGAACATTTTCTTCAACAACATCTCACAGAAGACTCTGTAAATGCAGCATATGTATTTTTGTGGAGTCTGCAGCTATTCAAGTCATGGCTCATAACAGACTGTGAAAACTAGAAGATTCCTGATCGAGATACCTTCCTGCAAAAAGTACTCGGGTTATTTACCAACCTTTCACTGTGTGGCCATTAAGGCCACAGATCAGGTGGCCAGTACTTTGAAGGGGAACACAGCTGGGACAGCTGACCCACACTGACCAGAGGGATATTCTACAACTCACAATGTCACACTCAGCAACAAAATGCTCAGGGAAAGGAGGAAAAAGGGTGTGGCTCATGGTTGTGATATTTGCATTCCCAAGTAAATATTACAGGTGCTGGGGCCTTGCCTTCCATGATAGGGCTGGACAGCTGACAAAGGAAAGCAGTGAAAGAATTCCTCTTTTTCCTTTGCTTGTACACATGCCTTTTGCTTTCCCTATTAAAACATCACTATCTTCATTCATGAGTCTTCTTGCCTTCCTTCTATTTTCATCCTGTCTCGCAGGCAAGAGAAGCGAGCATATGACTGGAATCTGGTCTATGTAAACACAGTTTCTGATTTATTTATTTTTTTTAATTGACCCAGCAATTCTGAAGCAATTATATAATCAATGCCGTGATGAAAATATTTTGCAAGAAAGATACCTCATCCCACGTATTATGGTAATGCTGATGAAAACTGTGAAAAAGGTCGTCTTTATGTCAGGCTAAAGCAATTGAACTATGATAAAATGAAGAGCTGTTATATACGGACTTTTCAGAGAATTACTTGGTGAAGAAATTTTTCTTAATATCCCATCTACACCTCTGCCAGCAGAACTTGAGACCCTTTTCCCTTTGCCTTCTCCTATACTTTACACAGCTTGGTACTTGATTAATTTTTTGCCTACAGTTACTTGTTGATGGAAACTTCCCTTCTCTTTTTTCCTATTTCCCAGTAATCTCTCTGCTTTTTTTTTATTTTTAAACATTATTTTGATGTTGCCACAACAGAGAGACTTGAAGAGCTCGTTCCCCTTTCAGATTCCCTCTGCCTTCCTCTTCCTTCTGCTTCTCCTTGACCCAATCCTGCTTTATTAAAATTTCTTGTGGATTTGTTCGGTTTTTCTTTGGATGGGTTTGGGTTTTGTTTGGTGTTGTTTTTTTTTTGGTTTTTTTTTTTTTTTTTTTTTTTGTTGTTGTTTTTTTTTTTTTGTTTGGTTGGTTTGGTTTGGTTTGGTTTAGTGTGGGGGTTGGTGTTTGTTGTTGGTTTTTGATCTGGGGAGAAGAAATGAGATATCTGTGATGTTTGTGTAGTGCAGAAACTACATCCCCTTTTTTTCTCTCCATTTCTCAATGGATTAGAAAGAATAAATCCCTGTGTGCTGGGAAATGGAAGACAAGCCTAGGAATCATTTGAATAAGATGTTTTCAGACTTTTTCTTATCACTGTGTCTCTGCTTATCAAAAGGAACATAACTGTTTATCTGGTGGGAACTATGTAGGGTAGCACTTTCACACCATGGGACTTGTTAGAAATATGATAGGATATATAGTCAGGTGGAAGAAAACCCTTAAATGGGATGTCCTGCTGAATGTGTATTACAGGAATTAGAGTGTGAACTGAGCAGTTCCTTGGTGTGACTGGAAGAGTAAAGGCAGTGATTAAGAATGATTGCCAGATGGGTCCCAGTTGTGCAATTAAACAGATGAGCTGCTGGAATTCCCTTATGTCATTCATGCTGCTCCAGCCCATGGTATGAACAACTGGATGCCCTGGCAGTCATTTATTTCATTTCTTGTTCAGCTTAGCTTCTAAACTGAGAAAAAAATCTGAATTTTGGAGTGAAAATGAGACGCCAAAATACAACGCAATGAATTGGCACTCAGGTGGACTCTTTGCCACACCCCTTATCTACAGATAGAGAAGGCAGATTTGGAAATACAACCTATCAATCTTAACATCATGGTGTTTATAAGACAAGCATTCATTTTTCTTTCCGTCCATTCCACTACTGATGTTCAGGCAAACTACAGTAGTATGACAAACCAGCTAGTAACAGCTGTGAAGTTCAAAATCTTTCAAACAAACAAAGCACATATAAATACATGGCATATTTTGTCTTCTGAGCTGACTTTAGCTGGACACAGAAGGAAAAACTCATATTGGACCCAAAACTGTTTTGTTTGCTTAAAACAGATTAATTCTAGATTTTCAATCAACCAAATTCTAATGATCACACCAGGGACCAGAGCCTGCTAGGGAATGAGTCACTTGATGTATTCTGGGAAAGCTGCTATTGAAGGGCAAAGTCAAAGCTTTAAAAACAGAGAAACACACATCCCCTAAACCAAAAATAAAAGAGAAAGAGGTAAAAATAACAAAGTTATAAATTCCATTTACAAACTCATTCTTACAGATAAGAAAAAAAGTCCAGAAAGTTTGCCTAGTCTACATAGCCAAAAAAAAAAATTGAATATTACCAAATAAAAGAAACTGGGAAAATTCTTGTCCAAACTGTAAGTTTGATTATTTATTTCCACCATACGTTATCATACCTGAGGTCCTGAAGGAAGGAACATAAGAAAAGGTACTCTGAAAACACACAGACAGCAAGGCAAAATAAAAGTTTCTGCTGAGCCATTTCCTTAAAGAAGATAGAACCCAGAGAGCCATTAAGCTTGATGTTCACATCAAACCATGTTGCAGTGAGTGCTTCTGGACTAGTGATTCCTTCAGTAGTCCAGAAAAGGAATTATATGATACCTTGAAAGTTAGAATTTTGCTACCCTTCTTGTTCAACAGATTCATGTTGTGTGCCATTCAGGAGGTTGTGACCTGTCACACAGTTGCCAAATATCTTCCTTAGAACAAAAATACTGTCTATTTAACAGTAAGGATAAACACTAGAGAGAAAACAAAAGTAAGCAAGTTGCCCACATACGTATCATAGCCCACAGTCATCATTTTGTCATGGCTTTGAGAAAACTTTCACAGTTCAGAGCTCAAACTTATATTTTCCTCTTTTGCTTTTCTCCCCAAAGGAGCATACCTCTTAAATCTGAACAGAGGGTGGTTTCCTTCTACTTTGTCCTTTGACTTTGGCTTTCTTTCACTAAGATAGATTTTATGGTCAGGCTGGAGAAGCTGAGGAAATAATCAGAGTTCTTAATGTGAGAATTGGCCCTTTATCATTTCTTTACTGTTTGCTGGTGGGTGCCAAATTTGCATTTATTTTTTAGAAAAATACCCTTTAATGGAAAACGTTTCCAACATATGTGACAAGATGCTTTAATGGGTAGTTACTCACACTGCTGAAAAGTCAGTACTTCTAATATGAATTCATGTAACCTTGGGAATCATCCCTGGTCCATGTACCATTTCTCCGTGTTATACTGGAATGCCCTCCACCATCACAATTCTGCTCCTTGTATAATAATTTAGAAGCATTTGAAGGAAAGTTATCCTGTATCATTGCCTTTAGCAAGCTAATCATCCAAAATTTTAAATTCTTCTCCTAGGAGACACATTTTTCAATTCAGTGATCTTATAACTTTCTCAGGAAACCTCCAGTTTCTGAAATACTATTCTAACAGGTTCGGTAGATTCTGAAGCCCTCGTAGCAGAAAAATACTACCTTTACTCAGACACAAATGGATTGTTTAGATAATGGTCTACATGCTTTTGCAGTACATCTCTGCAAAACTGTGTGGGAAATGAAGCCAATAAACATTTTATTCTAAATACCAGAGTCACTATGGAAGGAAAGAACATGGATAGATTCCTCAGAAGCTTCTTGGAAACTGTGTACAAAAAGCAACTAAGACAAACATGCTCAAGTGGGAGAGATCCAAGAAGTTATAGCATGATTTTAAGAGAGCCTTTAGTCTCAAATATCAAAACCATGTATTTGGATAATTGTCTATATATGGAGATGTTTCCGATTGACGGTTCTGGTCAACTCCATGCACTGGTATTCACACCACACAAAAAACACTGCCCACATATGGAGATAACCAGAAACAGTTACCGAAACAGCTCCTGTTTAGCTGTGGAGCTGTGACCAGAGCTTTCACACTGCCCTTAATAGTGTTAGTTAGGAAGGTTCAGCTTTTCCAGCAGCATTTTCCACCTTGGAGAATCAGGTTTGTCTGATTTTACATCAACTAGATTTTGAAAAAGCTTGAAGGGCTCACACATCTCTACAAAAAGAAAAAAAAAACCAAAAGCCGCAAAACCCCAAACACACAAAAATAAACCCCAAACAAAACATATGGAAATAGTCTAATGCAGCATAAGTATCAGACTGTGGGAGTTCTTAAAGAAAACAAGTTTATGCCTACCGTGACCAAGTTGCTAGGAAAACTTTTAGTAGCTAACAAGTTAAAGGGTGTTAGCATAACAAATCAGAAAGATGGAACTTATTTACTGATTGAATTCTGTGGGAAAATACTGCAGAAATGTTATCCTTGGATGTTGAAGGTTAGTGTTTGTACAGAGTACCCAGAAAGCTCAGAGGGAATTCCAGCACAGGGAATACAAGCCATCTTATTTATGACTTGTACTGAAAGAAACACTGGAAAGGCACCCAGAAAGAGCTCAGGACACTCTTGCCTGTGCTTCTAGACAGAAAAAGCAAAAAACAGAACAAAAACCACAACCAAAACCCTCAGCATAAGTGACACTAAATAAATTCATTCAAAGCAGCAACACCTGTTCCTTTTTAACCATGCTTCCCAGAAAACTTTTCAGCACACTTCCCATTATATTCAAAGCCCACAATTTTCTCATTCTCAAATTCTCGTAATAAATGTTCATATGCATAGTTTTTTGAACAAGGCCAGTTCATGAATAGTGAGTGTGAGATATTGAATAAGGCACAGGACTGAATTTGGCAATAGCTTGGACTGTGGCTCGTTGCTGTACGCCCAGTGAGACTCAGACTGAGCAACTGAGCATCTATGTGCCTAGATCATCAGGTTGTAGCTTGGCGTCTTCTCATGACTCCCAAGTCACTACTCACTGTTTTGCACTGAAGCCTACAGTTAGGCTTCAGAAATATTTTGCTTGCTTTGTGAAGTGCATGGGTAGATCAGAGCTGTTGTCAAGGTCAGTCTTCCAATGAAAGAGAATTAATGATGTGTGTCAGTTACATTCCTAGGATTTTTTTCTCCACAATGCTCCACTGAAGTTATCTATGTGCAGGTCAACTTCTCTTGAGACAGTTGAGGTTAAATAGGAGTGATCACACATCAAAATAATGTTCAAGCCACACAAAATCATACATGAGTGTCAAGTGTAATGTATCATTTATTTCATGGATTCCTATGTGTGTCCAGATGTCAGGCAGAAGGCAAAACAAAAAACACCCCACAGTAACATAGGACTGATGCTGCGTAAAATTCATCCTATGAAACTTTACGTTTATTGTATGAAAATATGAGCTTCTTATAGAAGTGGCAGATTTTTTTTCTATTAAATATAAAAGGAATTTAAAATTACTAGCTTAAACTTATACAATTAATTTTAAATTTCCAAGTTAATTAAAATTGATTTTCCCCCCATATCATAGTGTCGTGGTTTAAGCCTCTATAACTCACGCAGTCGCTCTCTCACTCACTCCCCTCTCTTTCTTCCCCCCGCTCCCGGGGGGAAGGGGAGGAGAATCAAAAGAATGCAACTCCCACAGGTTGAGATAAGAACAGTTTAGTAACTAAAGTATAACACGAGACCATTACTGCTACCACCAATAATAATAATGACCAGGGAAATACAAGGGAAAAGAATACAATCGCTCACCACCGATACCCAGCCCAACCACACAGTGCACCCCCACCCTTCCGGGTCTCTGCTCTCTCTGTTTTTACATCCAGGACATGACGTGCTGTGGCATGGAATACCTCTTTTGTCAGTTTGGGTCAGGTGTCCTGTTTCTCCTTCCTCCTGGCTTCCCCACCTCCCTGGCAGAGCATGAGGCTCAGGAAGTCCTTGGTCAGACCAAAATATTACCAAGCAGTAACTGAAAACACTGGTGTTATCAGCGCTGTTCCCAGGCCGAAAGATAAAAACACAGCGCTGCATCAGCTACCAAGAAGGAGAAAAATGACTGCTGGTGCTGAACCCATGACACATAGTCTGAAAAAAAATCATTGTAGATGTGCTGTTACACATTGTTAGAATAAACCCAGCAGAATACAAAACTTAGTTCCAAAAGGTGATTTGAGGAACTAACAGATCAAAACTGAAATCTGAATAGGCCACAGAATTGCCAATATCAAGACCTTCCCATCACTATGGAAACAAATCCAGTGGGAAATGACTGCATATTTCTTTTGCGTACCAGTAATTTCTAACAACATAACTTCAACGAGTCCTCAGCAAAAACACTGTTCATAATATTTTTAATCTGATGTCATATTCTGAACGTCTGGTCAGCTTATACAAGGAAATATCTGTCTTCATAAAGATGAAAATGTTAATTATAGCACAAGTTAACTTCATATAGATGTGACTAAGGATAAGCTATAAAGACACAAACAGAACTAAACAAGCTTACTGAAGTATCGATACAGTTGTTGAAAAAAAAAAAGTGATAACATACTTTCCCTAAAGCAAAAGGCAAAAAGGGTCATATAGTGCTAATAAAGGCACATGAAATATATGACTGATCATAACCTGGAAGAGGTAACTGTGAATAAGTCCAGCCAAGAAGTGCTGTAACAGAAGTTGCCACTACAACACAAATCACAAGAAAACCAGAACTAAAGCAGCCCTATGTAAATTTTAGCAGCTGTAGCAATGTTACCATGATAATCTGATTCTCATTTCTCATTAAATTACTTAGTGTAAATGAATATCTGAGCAATGAACAAAACCCACACACAGAATCACAGGCAGTCTGCTCGCTAACAGATTTACTTCAGCACCTCATCTGCCTTCTTTGTATTTCCCACTGTCTAGTTAATTCCAGACTTCATGTGAAATAATCTAATAATGCTTGACTATATCTTTGCTGCAAAGCATATCTAATCTCATGTTTATGAGATTAGTTTTAACCTATATTGACACTTATTGCTACATGCAAAAGACACAAAATTCTTGAAAAGTATTTAGTCCCAGTAACAAGTCTGATTGTCTATTTTACCATTCTTCTGCATTCTAATGAGCCTTCTATTTTTTTTATTTGTTTATCCTTTCAAAAGTTACAGTGTTACGTCTTCTTCAATAGTTTACTGGGTTGTGGCAAATATAACATCACTAATAGGCCAGTGAACGGTGTTCCCATTTTCAGTTTCTAAGAGGTCGTTTTTACTCTCCACCTAGCAGAAGACAAATTCAGCTAAACTGTTAGGTTTTTTCATGGATCTGTGCCTAATAAATTAGTAAAATGATATTGAAATGATCAGTAGTGAATCAGTGAAATGACACAGTTAACATCATGTTAGTTACAGTTAGTGAAATGATACTGAAATAACACAGTTCAGATGATTCATGCTTTTCTCTTTTGTTTCATATTCATGAATAATGAGATAACCAACTTCAAATTTACAGCAGGAGCTTGGCTAATGCCTCCTCTGTACTCAGCCAGCCAGATTCTGCTATGTTGTATTGAACAAAGTTTGTTGCTGATCTGAAGGGTAGCAGATATTCCTCCCTGGAAGCTCATATTTATTGGTTAACTTATTGCAGCCATAAGATATGAAGGGAGGAGGGTCAGAAAATGTTAGATTTTAGGACAATGAAATACTAGTAAACTGATCACTGATTCCATAACTAAAATTGTCACATTGATATCTTCTTTAAAATAGCACAGAATTCAGCTGGCCACAACTATATAGCCACAATCAGTATTTCCCTGTCTGTCAATAAAATGGCCCACTCTTGATCCCTTACCATTTCACTAATTTACCATTTCACTATGGAAGTTATTTATTTCCTATACTTCCAGCAGAAGAGTGTTACTGGATAAAGAATTTTTTTTATATTTTTCTGGTTCAATACTGGATCATTTAAAAATATATAACAAAATTGGGACTGATCACTAATTTAATATTAGTATTAAAGTTAGTAAATAAAAATACCCTTCCCCAATAAATTAACAAAAAAGAAGAGAGAGAGGGAAATAGCAGTACTAACAAAGATGAAAATTTGGAATATAAAAAGCTTGTGCAGTGATGAGAAAAAAATATACATGACCAACTGAATAACTGAACCATAACACATGCTATGATGGCAAATATTCACCATGTATTTTCAGAGTAAATATTTATATTCAGATGAAGTTATTGCTGCCAGTGGATTAATTCCTCTTTTGAAGCAGAAGAATAAACAACATAATAAGTTAGTACAAATCCAGAGCATTAATTGCAGAAGGATGATATCAAATATACAGGGTAGAGGAAAAGCAACTTGGACAGTTTTCCAAAGGAAAATAAAATTGTAAGAAAACACTGTCTTATATCAAAAATGCACCTGGTAATTCATTAAAAAAATATTGCAGAACAGTCTGTTCATAACTATATCCGGAAGTAGCTGCTGAGCATCTATATCAATGACGTCCATCTCAATACATACTTTCCTTGGGGACAGCAGAGAGCAGAAAAACAATGCTGTGAGAGCTACAATATCTTCCCATTGCAATGCTAAGGTTTGTTTGTTTGCGTTTTTAATAAAACTGCAGTAATTTCTTCCATTTTCTATGGGATCTCATAGACTTTTGCCAGCAGATACAGTATTAGCTCATAAATAATCTGTCTTGTCTAGGTTTTGAGGAAGAATTTCATAGAAATATGAGCACAAAAATAGATTCTTTTTAAGAAAGGCCTATTTAGAAGCTGGTATTTGATGGAACATAATTAATATAATTTATTTGTTTAGACCTATGCATACTTTTACTGTACAGACTTTGGAGTGATGATTCACAGGTGAAATACCTCTTAGTATTCACCTGAAGCTACTTTGACAATTTTACCATTGTCTTTTTAATTCACCTTAATGCCACATTCTCTAAATTGAAGCCACCTGGGCCCATCAGCTCTATTGGGCTCTGATAATGGATGGAGAAATAGATAGAACAGGAAGGTACTCAGGGAATTTTCACTCTCCACAGTTACCAGAATGCATCTTCACAAGAAACTAGTGTCTAAAACAGCCCACCTACTAATCAAAGTTAAAGTGCAATTACAATATATACTTAGAAGCATTAAAAGTCTGTTGGATTTTATAAGATAACTACAAAGTTCTGGCAGACCTTCTTATGGGAGGAAAAAGCAGAGTTATGTGAAATCTGATTAAAGTCTTGCTGGCATTAAAACAGTTTTCCTGCTCACCAGAAATTGACCTCAAACAGGCCAGACAGTTTCTTGGACATAGTTCCTGAAAAAGAGTGGCATATACTGGCCTGCAATTGCACTGACATACAAAGTTACCAGACTAGAAAACCCCCCTGACAGTTTTCTGGGGGTAACTTTTCATCTCCGTTAGCAAGCACTTATTCACTTCAAGGATGCAAGTTTTCCAATGCAGGTAACAGTGTGGCCTTTTATTTTCAGAACTGGGAAATGATTCAATTAAAAAACAAATATTTTAAGAGAAATTACTTAATTTAGTGTTCATGAGAGCTGTGGTGGGTTGAACTTGGTTGCCTGCCAGGCAGCTACCCAGCTGCTCCCTCATTCCCTCTCCTTAACAGGACATGCGGGAAAATAAGATGAAAAAGCTTGTGGGTTGAGATAAAAATGAGGAGATAACTTGCCTTCAACCACCACGGGCAAATCAGACTCAGTTTGAGGAAAAATTAATTTAATTTCTTGGCAATTAAAGTAGATTTAGGTAGTGAGGAAAAAAAAAAAAAAAGACAAAAGATAAAATGCCTTCTTTCCATCCATGCCTTCTCAGATGCAACCTCACTCACCTACTGCACAATCTCAGTGGTGCAGTTTGGGTCCTTTTATAGACTGCAGACCTTCAGGATAAACCTGTTTCACCACAGTGTCTCCATGGCTGCAGCTCCTTTGGGAGATATCCACCTGCTCCAGTGTGGGGTCCTCCCTGGGCTGTGATGTGGCTGTCTACCCCACTATGGCCCTCCACAGGCGTCAGGAAGTACCTGCTCCACGATAATCTCTCCCATGGACTGCAGGGGAATGTCTGCTCCAGTGCCTGGAGCGCTGCCCCTCTTTCCTGCTTTCACCTTGGTGCTTGCAGGGTTGTTTCTTTCACCATTTTTAACTCATGCTCTTGTGTGTGTGCTGCCAGTGGCTCTAAAGAGTTCACCCTTAGCCATCATCATCCTTCAAGTTACTCTGGTGACCACAAAGTCTGAGAGACAATATTTTTTGCCACCGTTTATGTAGCTTTTAGCTTTTCAATTTAAGATCAACAGGGAAGTAAAATATTAACTGGATATTTCATAAGCATCATGCTGGGACAGGACTGGCTGCTTCCACAGAAGCTTGCAGACACCACTGGGGAGTAATGCGGCTCACTTGCTGCCATCCTGCCCCCATTACAGCCATGCATTTGTCCCAAGAGGCTGCATTTGCCCTCTTCTGCATGTCCATTCACTGAGTCATACAGTGAACCCAGCCTCGCTATTTTGAGACTCCATTGAGCATACGATGTGGCCATAAATAGAAACATGTCTGAAGACAAATAAATACAAAATAAATTGCTCATTTTAGCTCGTTGTAAAAACTGTTGAAAATAACTGTCCTTCCGACATGAAAGTCAAGGCAGTTTTTTGCCATTTTTAGCTAGGAGTTCATCTGTTTCCTTTGAATTAAGGAATATTTCTGTACTTCGAAAGCTCTGCAATCTGAATAAATTAGAATCTATTTTGTCGCTTTCCAGTATCTTAACAATTTTCCTCTTTTTTGTTGATTTCAAATCATTTCCATTTTAATTCAAAATGGAAATTTCTGTCAGCTGATAATATTCAAGTTTTCAATTTCTGTAAAAATTAACCATCCTGTTTGGTTTCTGATGGCAGTAACTGAAGTATCCAATCAGTGATTATACCTGCTGGTGTTGGCTTGCTTGAAGTTTTGGCCTCTGCTTTGCAGCTGTTTCTAATGCCATGTGAATGTGGCTCTTGCTGGAGATGACTGGAGCACAGTGGTGCTCAGGGCAGATATCTGATCTGCTGAGAAATCTCTGTGCATTTTGGGAATACATCCATTGGTGCAGTTGAGAGACATATCTCTATACCATGTAAGAACACTTTCAGGCCTTTATAAACATGGAGAAGTTGGTGGTTTATGGCAAAAACCCGTAAGCTTTGGAAAGGTTAAAGTGTTTGAATATTCAGTTAGAACACTCTCACAGTTCCACTCTGTATGTGTGGCAGTTTATGAAAGTTTAAGCTTTTTTCTACCAAGAACAACAAAAGGACTGTACTAAAATTTAGAAGATTTAATAATTTATAATATAATTAATAAATTTAGTAAATGATGAGAGGCAAAATACAAGATGCATCATTACAAAGAACTTGAAAGGCAGTACTAGAAGTCATATAAGAAAATAGTGGTAGAACAGCAAAAGCGAATGCTCTACAGTAATTATAGTTTTGCTTGGTCCAAAGGAATAAGTTAAACAATTTAGTTAGAAATCCATCAGAAATACCATTGCGTTGGTATCCCCAGGTGTTTGTTCTCTTTACACCTATTAGTAAACCAAAGTTGTCAAATTATTTTTATGTCACCTTGATAGAAACTCTGCAGTGAAACATGCATGTTCTTCTTGTGTACTTGCATGCAGTCTGATGAGCACAAATGTTTGTATGTGTATATGAATCTCAGTTTTTAGCATATAAAATATTAGATGCCCAGGTTTAGGCATCCTACTTCCAGTCATAAAATCTTTTTTCCCTCTAAGCTTTTAAAAGTTTGGCCTTTTAAAAGTTAAATGAAGTACAACATATTTCAGTGAGAAGTTTTGTTTGCAATTTGGCTGGGATATGATTCACTCTAGCCCAGGGACTGCAGCATTGTCAACATCAGGTAAGGGCCATCCATAATTCCTTTGGGAGAAGTAGTAGAATTAGAAATGCATAATGAATTAGTGAATCACACAAAAACCTTGGGGAAGAGATTTGAATCAGAACAAAACAGAAAAAAAAGAAGGAAATAGTGTGAAAGGAACTAGTGATTTGATATCATGATTCTCTTTGTTGAAAGCAATACCCAGAATGGAGGCTCCCACTGAACACAGAAGCACCCAAAGAGGCAGTTAAGGAGCTAAACAGAATGGCCACATGTAGAGAGTAGTGGTCAGTATCCTAAAGATCAGTGATGGCTGATGTCCCTCCAGAGTTCGTACTGGGACAAGTACTGTTTAATATCTTCATCAATGACATAGACAGTGGGGTTTAGTATACCCTCGGCAAATTTGCAGATGACACACCTGAGAGACAGTATGTCACTAAGGAGGGACCTGTACAAGCTCAAGAAGAGGGCTCATATGAACCTCACGAGGCTCAAAGAGTCCATGTGCGAGGTCCTGCGCCTGAGGCAATCCCCAGTATCAGTACAGGCTGGGGAATGAAAGGATTGAGGTCAGCCCTGTGGAGGACTTGAGCATGCTGGGGGATGAAGAGCCAGACATAAGCCAGTGTTATGTGCTCACAGCCCAGAAAGTCAACCCTACCCTGGGCTGCAGCAAAAGGAGTGTGACCAGGAGGCTGAGGGAGGTGATTCTACCCCTCTGCACTGCTCTTGTGGGACCCCACCTGCTGTACTGCATCCAGCTCTGGGGACCTCAGCTTAAGAAGGACATGGAGCTGCATGATTAAGTCCAGAGGAGGGCCACAAGAATGATCAGACGGATGAAACAACTCTCTTGTGAGGAAAGGCTGAGAGAGTTTGGGTTGTTGAGCCTGGAGAAAAGAAAGCTCCAGAAAGACCTTATTGCGGCTTTTCAATACTTAAAGGGGGCTTATAGAGAAAGATGGGGACAGACTATTTAATAGGGCTTACAGCTACAGGACAAGGAAAAATACTTTTAAACTAAAAGAGAGTAAATCCAGATTAGTTGTAAGGAAGAATTTTTTTACACTGAAGATGTAAAGATGAAACACTGGTGCAGGTTGCCCAGGGAAGTGATAGATGCTCCACCCCTGAAAACATTCAAGGCCAGGCTGGGTAGGGTTCTGAGCAACCTGATATAGTTGAAGATGTCCCAGCTCATTGCAGGGGGGGTTGGAATAGATGAGCTTTGAAGACCCCTTCCAACCCAAACCATTCTATGGTCATGAATGATTAATTAGTATTACAGCATAGAACATCCATGGCAAACATGCCAACTTTCATCTGATAGTTTTGAAAGAATTTAACAGTTAAATTATTGAGCAGTTTAGTTATAAAAACTTAATGACAGATTTGAAGGATTAGCTCAACCTTTAATGTACCACTAAATATGTGCACAGTGGATCTGAACAGGAAACCTGAAAATATCATTGGAATGAGAATTATAAATCACCTTGTTAAAATCATATGGGTTTGTAATGGGCAATAATAGTTGTAATAGTTCACCTAACAGTCAGTAAAGGATATCTAACTAATTTATTTGGACTTCCAAAAGCATTTCAAATAAGCCACTAAACAGACAATTCTGGAACTAAATAGACACAGGGTAAGAGATAATGATCCTCCAAGGTGAAAAAACAGTTAATTTCTAGAAATGAGATACACTAGAACAAGATCCACAGACTTAGGTGCCTTACATAGCCTTTTAATATACACCCACAAGGTTACTTTTCATCATACAAGAAGGAAGGATGTGGAAAAGCTATCTAACAACAAAAAAATAGATAAATCCAGAACATTACAAAACTAGGTCAGTTCACTGCAAATTGTCAAAGAAACTTTGTTTCTGAGGAAGTTAACCTTGCTAAGACCAGATTCGACTTTTTGTGAAGCCTCTTGGAGAGTTCTTAAATAACTACTTTGGAAAAAAAAAAGATTTGAGCATTGACATGGAATCGTGATCCGTGTGAAAGACTGACAACATTGTGAACAATGCCATGCCTTAACCAGGAACTCTGGCCTAGTCAGTTCAAACAAATTAGTGAATAATATTACATTGAAGTTGTAAGGGGATGTCTATGATAACAATAATGAGTCATGCAAAACCCTCTATTAGATGAGAGACTGAAAAGCTTGAAGTGATATATAAAATAATGGCAATAGTTAAGAACATATTCTGTTTTACTTACCTCAGTATACTAGAAGATGCAATTGCATGGAAAGAAATGGAAGAAAGTATTTGTTTACAAACTGTGTCAATAACCCATGTAAGGAATTGATATATAACAGTATTAAAAGCATGTTTATATGGAGTCAGCACAGATTAAATCACTTATAAGGGAAAGGGCTATTGTGCTTTGGGGCATAATCAAGCCAGGAAACAATGGAGCTAGAAAGAAAGTTGGTGTTGGGGAAATGACACTTATGTCTGCAAAGTACATCTGGGCTTCCTGCTTCACACGTTCATAGGTTCTTGTGATCTAATGTGTGTTCTTTCACATCGTAAGCCAAAAACACAGTGTCTGGCTAGGTTTATTGCTTGCTCTGTTCCCAAGTGAAACATTTCTTTTCGTAACTCTTTAGTTTCCTACGTTATTTTAGCAGCTCAAGTGGGCCCTGGAGATCCTACATCCTGCATCTTAGAACACCATCAAATCTGTATAGAAGTGGTCACCCTTTTCTGACTTCACAGGATTCCCTTTGTTTTCACATTTTGGGGGTTTTTTTACTTCTAGTTCAATATGTTAATGCTTTTATTTGGCACTATAAATCTGTCAGTCGTGTAATCTCTACCTTTAATGCATCTTAGCTCCCTGTGTTGTTTTGGGCATTTGAGAGTTTGTGTATAGCTAAGGACAGCTTTCCACATGCATTCTACCTGCTACATAGCCCTGTGCCAGCTGAAGAAGATTGTATGTTGAAGTGAAGTTGAAATCTGAGCTCCCTCAGACCCATCTAGAACCACCTAGCTGGGGTGCTGACATTGAACAAATTAGATTAGTGTTACTGCAGGCTGTAAATGGCAAAGAAGATAAAATCTCTGAATCCTTCCCTATTAAACTATGAGGGAACTGAAGCTTCTTATTTTTCTTTTATCTTCACCACAGTATAAAAGTAGTAAAGATCTTGATCTGTAGGCTGACAAGAAAGCTTTCTTGGTACTGGTATTGAGCTGACCTCAGGTTGATTACTCAAGAATGGGCACATAAGGTGTCTGAAGTCTGAGCAGGCCATTATGAGGGGACTAAAGAAATTGTAAATCAACTACTTTACTGCTCTTTGGTCTTCTCTTGCTCACTATTAGCTGAGAAGTAGCTGTCTGATACTTACTTTCCTTTCTTTTGTAAGCTGTTTTGTACCAGGAGATACTTGTTGTTTTTTGATCCCAACAAGAAAGCCCCAGAGTCTTTCAGGAGAGTCAACTGTTTTATTGACATCCTAGAAAAGATATACTGGGTTACAAAAATCTTATGCCTGTTCTGATTCTGCTGTGGTGATGCAGCATCTGACAGACCTTTGGTTGGGGCACAGCACACGGAATATGGCACATAGCACACATCCTGTCCATGGTAAGGTTTGTCAGCATTACAGTCTTTATTGGGTTTTCCTGCAAGTAAATAATTTTACTCATCATTTCTGCTGTTGAGCAAAAGGATGTGTATGTGAAGACATGCTATTTTGCTTCAAGGTACAGATAAGAACATGCTGGCGGCGTCATCACTGGTGATCCTACATCAAGGGATCTGTGCAGCACAGAGCAGTCCTGAAGCCCAAATAATATATGCAGTAAAGCACATGCTTTCACCTACTCAGGTCAGCTGCTGAGTGGATCAGTAACTCCTCATCGTACAACAGTCTGTTCTGGTTCCATCTGGGATACCATGACTTTTCTTTCTAGTGACTGGTGCTCTGTTTTCGACTTTAGTCTGAGACCAATGTTGATAATACACTAATGTTTTAGTTGTTGCTGAGTAATGTTTACCCCTATTAAGGACTTTTCAATCTCTCATGCTCTGCCAATGAGGAGGTGCATGGAAGCTGGGAGGGAGCAGAGACAGGACACGTGACCCAAACTAGCCAAGGGGTATTCCATACCACAGCAAGTCATGCCCAGTATATAGACTGGGGAGAGTCATCTAGAAGGCACAGATCACTGCTCAGGTTGGGCTGGATAACAGCTGGTCTGTGGTGAGCAATTGTATGGTACATCACTGCTGTTTATTGTTTTTTTCCTTTCCGTTTTTAGTCTTATATTCTCTCCCATTGTTGTTTCCGTTATTGTTATTATTAGTAGTAGTCTTATCTTATACTTTAGTTATTGGAATGTTCTTATCTCAGCCCATGGCTTTACATTCTTTTCATTCTCCTCCCCATCCCACCCCAGCAGCGGGGGAAATGGGAGATGAGCGAAAGGCAGCATGGGGTTGAGTTATCGGGTGGGTCTAAACAATGACATAGTCTTCTGTTAGGATCACTACAGAAGGCACAGCATCTGGGACTGAAAAAACAAGGAGACATTTTTTTCTTCTTGGAAACCCATTATAGGTTTATAGTCCTCACAGGTCTTGGGCATTTATCTATTTATTTATTTATCTATTTAGGTTCCCTCATCAGAAAGAGTCACTTTGTTTTAAAGTCTGCAGAAGAGCTGTATCTTTTGGTTTATTACAGAGTCCTCAGCTGACTCCTTCCACAGTAAAACATACAGCTTTTCTCTAAATTCACATATTTTTTTACAACTTTCCTGTAATTCTCAGCATGATATCTGAAACCATAGCTATACCCAGGTGGAATACCATGGCAGTGATACTTACCTAGTGAGATTCTCTGGGCATTTTTCGTAGCAGTGCTGATATAATGCAAAGCGTGGAAGAGTCCAATACAAACATGACTTTCTCCTTGTGAGTCTTAGTCCACAACCTAAGTCATGATTACAAACTTCTGAACAGTTTCACTTTAACCAGAAAATATGACTGCTAAGCTTTTGCCTAAGATATTTAGAACCCTTTAAAATCTCTCTAAAGCCAGAGGTCTTTGGGGTTAGCTTTCTGTTGTCTAAGCATATTGATCATGTATCATACTTCTTCTCCAAAACAAATAACATAGAAAAAGCATGCTGATGACCCTTTTGCATCCTCATTCTCTCCTTTTGTCCCTCATTGTAGTAAACTTTCTTTTCTCTTGATTAGACTGTAGGATCATAGGATAACTAAGGGTGAAAGGAACCTCATGAGGGTCAGCACTGAGATCAGGCCAGGTTGTTCAGGGGTTTATCTAGTCAGATCTTGAAAAACTCCAATAATGGAAGCAGCAAGTGCTAAGTAGAGAGGCACAGTCTCTCTCCTCAGTCAGTTGGCTGTGCTGCTGGTAATACACAGCATAGGATGCTCTTGGCCATCACTGCTTGACAGGACTCACTGCTGGCTCAGGCCCAGCTTGCTGCCCACCAGGAGCCCCAGGACTTCTTCAGCAGAGCTGCCCCCAAGGCAAGCTGGCCCCAGCTGAGATCACTGCAAGCGGATTAATTTCATTATAAGCACTGATCTGAAGAATTGTTCTTATTGTGGAAAACGGATGTTAACAATTTACTGACTCACCTTAATAGCATTATGTGTGTCACAGAAGTTAATCCATCTCCCCACAATTCACCATCCTGTGAACGCGTATTTTAGTAGTTGCCTCAAAGTACATGGTGATAAATGTGTTCCCGTTTCAGACCAAACTTTTCCAAAGGATTTCAGATCAATTTATTACTGCATCCAGTGTTACTTTAGTAGCTAACATTCTTCAGTAAGTCTGGTATCCTAGGCTGAGATACACATTTTTACCACTCAGTGACAAGTAAGACATCTATGTCCTTTAATGTTATACTCTATCACTGAAATGAATGCACAAAGTATTTTATTCTTGTGGTTTTTTTCTTTCACTTGCCATGGCAACTTCTTCAATCCACCCTTCAGTCAAATTCTGGCACACAGAGTACTGTCAGTGTCACTGTTAACCGTGAAGCCTTGCTTGGTGTGAGTTACTTATCTTCTGAAAAATTTTCTTTGTAGGTAGCTTTGCTTTGCATCCAGCACTTTACCTGAAGATCCTTCCAACTAAGCATTTGCTAATGACACTGAATGTTGCCTCCATTAACACACCTGCCTGTTTACCAGATCTGTTTTGAAACTTGTTTTACCTGATGACTATTTGTCTACTTGATTACAGCTCCCTCATTTCACTAGTATTGACTGTCCTTCATCTAGTGTTCTTTTAACTGTTGTGGGTTATTACCAGGATGTGACAGAGATCACATCATTCAGCTGAATTTCCCACTGACACAAGTAGAAATAGAAATTATTATAAGTGCTCCCTGAACTTATTCTTTCTTTCTATTTCTTCAAGAACAGACCATTTCAATTTCTAGTTATCAAATCACTTCATTTTATTGTCCACCCAAGGAGTTAATTTATTTTGCTTTGGTAATTTCTTTTACTTCATGGTAGTAATATTTGTTTCTTTCTTTTGATAAACAGATTGCACGATATTTGCTCAGACTAACCTTGAGCATCTTCATTTTTCCTGGTTTTATTTTTTTTTTTTAAACTATTGCTCCATTTCTCTACCATATGCAAAGCTCAATTTTCCAAAAAAAGGCCCTTCATATGAATCAAAATCTTTTAAGAATTTTTTTTATGTCAGCGTTAATACTATCATGGTGCATAAGGAAAAAAAATGAAAAATTAAAAATTATAACAAACAACTGAGACTGGTAGTTTGGACCTAAATTAGGTGTGGTAATTTATAATCCTAAATTAGGATTAGGTGTGCTGTGATGGCAACCTAAATTTTTCAGGAAAACCAATAGATATATTAGAAAATCTGGTTCAGTTCTTTTAGTTTCTTAAGCTATTTTATTTAAATGGAGATGGATGGCTTTATGTTAACAAATAATAATAGCTGAGGATTCTTTTAAATTTGAACAACGAGAGATTATACATCTACCCAGTTTAGGTGTTCCAACTTTGGACTGGTTTCCTGAGTCACGTGTATTTCTGGCTTTCAGTAACCCCACTTGGCTCTGTTTTCATTTATCTATTCCAGCCTAATAAAATTTGTCTTGTCTTCTTGTGTAGGATCACCAAGCCTCCTGTGATCCTGTGACCTTCTAAATAGGGGCTTGCCAAGTTTGAAATCTTCTGAGGCTGTTTGTATGGGGCTTCTGCTTTTCGTAGGCTGCACTAATTCAGTTTCCATAATGTTTGTTCTATAGTGTTCTTCTGTCACTTGTGATCATCCTACCTAGTTAGTCAGAAAATACCTACCTACCTACCTAGATAGTAAAAAAAGTAATTAGCTCTGCTAGCTTTGATGATTCAGATAGCAAAACCTGGGCATTCTGTTTTAACCCTTGTGGAAACGTACACCGACTGTTTCTGCTGCAGGTAATTGTAAATTAAATAGCTATAGCTTTGTTGTGGTTTAAGCCTCTCTAACCACGCAGCCCGTTCTCTCCCTCACTTCCCCCCTTTTTCTTCCCCCCCGCTCCCGGGGGGATGGGAAGGAGAATCAAAAAGAATGCAACTCCCACAGGTTGAGATAAGAACAGTTTAGTAACTAAAGTATAACACAAATCACTACTGCTACCACCAATAATAATAATGACAAGAGAAATACAAGGAAAGAATACAATTCTCACCACCTAATACCAAGCCTGACCACGCAGTGCACCCCCCCCCCCTTCCGGGTCTCTGCTGTCTGCTTTCCATCCTGGGCATGACGTGCTGTGGTATGGAATAACCTCTTTGGTCAGGTTGAGTCAGGTGTCCTGTCTCTGCTTCCTCCCAGCTTCCACTCCTCCCTGGCAGAGCATGAAACTCAGAAAGTCCTTGGCCAGACCAAAACATCACTAAGCAGTAACCGAAACACTGGTGTTATCAGTGCTGTTCCCAGGCCCAAAATCAAAAACACAGCGCTACACCAGCTACCAAGAAGGAGAAAAATGGCTGCTGCTGCTGAACCCATGACAAGCTTACAGTCACTTGATCACACCTTGTGGTGTGCAAGGGTACAGTCAGTGCTAGGACAGCCTGCTCTCATCTCAGGAAAAAAATTTTTAGTCTCCACCATTCCATGTCTTGTTCAGTTGCATTTCTCTAAATGGCCTGGAACAAATTGTCTCGCTGGAGCTTTCAGATTCGTTACACTCTTAATCACAAACTCAGCTATTTGAGGAGTACTTTGTTTGTACTGGGGATATTGTCTTTTTCTCTATTTTGACAAACTTCTCCTGTCCATAGCTACACATATACAAGTCAGCCCCCTTGCTGGCTGTTAATCACACCACAATACTTCTTCACTCAGTGTCATCCTTCCCTTCTTAAAGGAACGTCTCCCAGCCCTCATGCTATATCGTATGTATCACTATTAAAAGAGAAGTCAAAATATCCATTGTCTTACAAAGAATTCACAGCAAAAAGTTCTTTGCAAGGACCTTCTGGGATTGTTACACTTGACTTGCTGACATCTGTTTCCCTGAAATTTCTGCCAGCAGGAGGCAAGTTTGCAGGGTCTTGAGAAACCTATGCAAGTGTTAACCTCAGTTTGTGTGTGCCAAACAGAAGTAATCTCAATTTAGACTATTGCTGATAAAGGGGACAGTTACATCTGTATATGGACATTTCATCATGTAACAAATACACAAGGAAACTTCATTCTGGTGAAGTCAGGGACAGAGCCATATTTGCTTTACCAGCATCAGAATTTCAATCAAGATCCATCTCACAGTGCAAGACAAAGAAGAGTATTCTTGCATTTATTTACCAAGACAGAAACACTTTAAGGATATCCTTTCGGTATGTGAATTATGGTGTGTTTGTGATCTAATAAAATAATCTCATTATCATGTCTTCATAACTAATATATTTGCTGACAAGCCTCCTCCAGCAAAGAGGTGATCTATCACTTAAGAAATTTCCAACTTTCTGAACTGAGCACTAAGGCTGCTTGACTTGTGTACAGCTACATACACGCCATATGTAGCTGCATACAGGTGCAATAGGTCTAAGTATGGGCAAACCAAATATCTGCTAAGAATCAGCTGTACCCTGTGTTATGTCCTTATCTGAAGTGCAGGATGTAAATCCTGCCAACTCACAAGTATGATACCTTTGAAAATTGTACCACCATTGCTAGAAGTCTGGGAGAGAAATCTTGATGCATTCTCTATACAAAGCAATGGTGTCTGATGTCCATCCACCTGTGAATACTTTGATCAGGGCTATATTTGGAATACAGTTGATACTGATTTCTGAAGTGCTTGCACATGCAACTCCCCATCCAGACATCAGACTTTTCTCCAGAGACTTTACAAGCTGGAAAGGAGACAGAGGAATGACAGATTCCCTGATAGGTCCAAAGGAAAAAAAAAAATCACAGATACCTGAAATCCTTTGAGATTGCCTTAGATGCTATTCATTCCAGACAAATAATATATACAATATGGGAAAACACCTGGTACAGTCTGGGATGCCACTGAGGTTTTGACTTTCTCAAATATTCCTGCCTTCTGTCATCATTCCTGTTTATATGTACAGCAATTGCGATTTGCATTTCTGTCATCCTCTAAAGCATGACTACAAATCAACAGTTATTCAGTAAAATTATTCCCATTCCTCTCCTAACAATATGCCCACCTTTTCCTTCCCTGCTTTTTGTTTTAATCTGGTTTTAACTCTAATCAGTCTGTCCCAGTGATTTTATTTTAGTCCCTGCTGTTTTCTCTTCACCTTTACTGTTTCCTCTGGCCAGTCATCCTTACCACAAATGTCTTCCCTTTGTTTTTCGCCTGAGGAAAGCCCTGTTCTGGATCCTATGTGCTAAGCACAATCTTATCCCCCCTGTATTGTTTGACGGTGGCGTTGAGCTGGTTTCTGCCACTTTCTAGACATAATTTTGAGGTTGTACTGAGGGAGAAAGAGCTCAGGTAAAGCGGTCAGAGACACGCTGAAATCTTTTTTTTGCTTGTTTGTTTCCTCTGTTCCTCTTAGGAATCCAATGAAAAGAGTCAAAAGTTGGAAATGCATTTCCTAAGTTTGAGGTCAGCAATATGCTATAGAAGGTATGCATGTGGTATACAGAATATTCTTGTACTTTGATCCTTTTAGGACAATAACTTTCTATAAAAATGAAGCAGGGAACGAGGCAGGTGTTACTACCATCAGTTGTTAGTTTACTGTGGGTAGAAAAATCCAACAATGTAAGCATGTGGAAGACGTAAAAAGGCATCCGCAATAGAGGTCAATTTAGGCATATGTACATGGTGGAAAAAAGAATCTAGGTCTAAATGCAAGGCTGAAAGGAATGTGCTAGTCCCACACAAAGGAGTATAGGCTCCTCCCAAACTAGAAATAGAGCCAGGCCATGGCAAAGCAAGTCAAAAAACCCTTTTCCCTGAGTGACACTGAGAGCTAGAGCTCAGGGCTTATGTCCTGTTTAACACTAGTCAAGAAAGAGAAGATGCGTGGCCATCAAATTTCTCTTCTTATTAGCTAGCAGGATAGAAACACTATACATTATGGTCCTTATAGATCTCATTGAACCACACAGATTTGAGGTAGCCACCTCCAAGTGCTTTGGACAGTTGTCCTGCAATTAAGTTATCCCATGAGTGCCAACAGTGGAAACTGTGGCACTTAACTGTAGAACTGGCAACTGGCTTCCTTGGGGACAAGCTATGCATGGTGGTGTCTACCTTGTAAATACCTGAATTTCTTAGTAGTTGTGCTCCTTAACCAACTACCTGAAAATGTTTTTGCAGTGTACTTGTTCTTTTATCTTTTTTTTTTAGAGGTTGCTTTCAATATTTTCCCATATATTTTGTAAACATTTTGTTTTTCTGATGACAGGACAGTAAAAATATCACATGGATGAGTGTAAGTGTATACTCTGGATTGTTCCATTTGTAATAAACTAGGAATTTCCAGATTTCAGAGATAACTTTGATATGGCAAAGTAATCAGAGTAAGAGATGGGTGGGGTTCTCTGACACCAGGTGCTGGAGAGGAAAGATACTTAGTCATAGTAAGAGGTCAGATCTGAGCTATTATGCCAGCTAAATAAAAAAGACACCTATATTACTGGAACATATCTCATAACATTGATTCACTCTACAGACTGGGAACAGAAGTTGCTTAATTGGAACAGTACATCATGGTTTCACTATACACTAATAAATTGCCACTATTTTCCCGGGCATAAAAGTAGTAAGAAGTGAAGATTAAGGACTAGACGGCAGGGTGGAAAGTTTCCCTATGGTTTCTGCCTGCTATATTCAAAATTCCTTTCTGCAGATCTGCCAGCCCTCACTGGCACAGGTTGCCCAGCAAAGCTGTGGCGGCCCCATCCCTGGCAGTATTCAAGGCCAGGGTGGATGGCGCTTTGAGCAGCCAGGTCTAGTACAAGTTGTCCCTACCCTTGGCAGGGGGGGTGGAATTAGATGATCTTAAAGGTCACTTCCAAACCAAAACATTCTATGGTTCTACGCCTAACAGAATGAGTTCTTTGAGTTCCCAAATACTTACAATATCAAGGCTTCCCTGTAGCTCACACTTCCAGTAGAGCTTTGGATATCATGATAATTCAGTGCTAGTAGTTGCCTCAACATTTGAGAGAAAACTCCCCCACCACCACCATCATGTAGACTTCATTACGAGGATATAATCTGATACAAATACAGACATAATCTACATTTGACAGAACACAGAAGGCACAATGCACAAGTTTTAGACTTGGCACTAAGCACCAGACAAAGCAGAATAACTCTACACTCTGTGTCCAGGACATATTTTCCCCACCATGATTTAAATTTAACAACTTCAGGTGGTTTTCTAGGTTACAAAACACTTTCCAGACTCATTTCTGGGTTTTGAGCATTATTTTTGATACCTGTTCTTCTTCAGGCCAGACTGTAAGTCTGCTTCCTGCTCTCCCCTGCAATCACCCTCTCTAAGACAACTCCTATTCTTGCTGAGGACATTTAATTTGCTGAGATAACTTCTCCATTTTGATTCTCCTTAACCCATGTCACAGTCTGGAGCAGCCTTCCTATGAAACATCCTTATTATTTTCAGGAAAGAAGTTTTCTCCCTCCTTCCAGGTAGTCCTGTTGCAGCACGTAGAACAAATTAAACAACCAGCCTTTCTCTCTACAGCCTGGCCTACTCTTCTCCTTTTTGAAGGAACATAATGTACAGTAACTGTGAATAAACCCATTAGACAGTTGCACAATCCACCATAAATGTCAAAGACCACTTTGTGATTCTTTGTCACAGAAGCTTAAGGTGCACAGTCACCCTTGCAGGACTGATTTATAATAGAGGCATCACTGAATCTCCCACGAACATACTGCCATTGTGTTTTCAAGAAGTGATCCATCCCCATGTAACTTGGATGACAGTCGTATCACACCCTTAATGCTTTGATCTTTTATGTACCATTGCGACTGCATTTCCAAGAAATCCAAGCTGGGTAATTTTCACTAAATTTTCGTACCAGGCATGTTTCTTGTTGTGGTCCTCTGATCTTCATAAGCAATCAACAGCACATCAGACCCATCTGTGAGAACAGCCTTGTTAGAGGTAAACAAAGTGGGATTTTCAAGATACCTAAGTGGTTCTGACTTCTACTGGGTTAGAGAAGCCTGTCCTACTTTACAAGAAAGAGTGTTTGTTGTATACTGATCTTCTAGTTCTGGCGTTTTCTCTCTCATAACTCTTGATCCTATTGCCATTTTACCTTTCTGCAAGGAATAGTCTTGCAGGTTCCATTTCCTGATAGAAAGAAGACAAAGGCAAAGACAAGAAGAATTAGAAAATACAGACAATAGCAATCTTCTAAGTATCATAAAAACACCAGTTAAAACCATCTTGTGAATATGAGTGATCATGCATATATGGTTCTAGTCAGCCAGAACTACCATCAGAGGAAAGGTTAGCATTGTCTTAAGCAGAAAATATATTAGAAACTGTGTGTGCTTGTGTGCTATGTGGCACTTGGGGACATAGTTTAGTGGTGGACATTAATTTTACAGTTGAACTTGATGATCCTAAGGGTCTTTTCCAACATAAATGATTCTATGATTCTATATTTTCACATTGACTTCACAGACACAGAAACACAAGTAATCACATTAGCTTACATGGCATCCAAACCTTACCCACATTGATTTTCTTAAGATTGGGAGCACTGAATTTGCATACACAGTGTGTCAGGATATCCACAACATCCCACTACTTTCACATTTTGCTGTTCTGGAAGGGGACAGGTTTTGTCCCTAAAAAAGTGCCAGCATTGAATCATAGAATTATAGAATAGTTAGGGTTGGAAAGGACCTTAGGATCATCTAGTTCCAAACCCCCTGCCATGGGCAGAGATACCTCACACTAAACCATGCCACCCAAGGCTAAGTCCAACCCAGCCTTGAACACTGCCAGCGATGGAACATTCACAACTTCCCTGGGCAACCCATTCCAGTGCCTCACCACCCTTACAATAAAGAATTTCTCCCTCATATCCAATCTCAACTTCCCCTGTTTAAGTTTGAACCCATTACCCCTTGTCCTATCACTACAGTCCCTCATGAAGAGTCCCTCCCCAGCACCCCTATAGGCCCCCTTCAGATACTGGAAGGCTGCCATGAGGTCTCCATGCAGCCTTCTCTTCTCCAGGCTCAACCCAAATTTCTCAGCCTATCTTCATGCAGGAGGTGCTCCAGTCCCCTCATCATCCTCATGGCCCTCCTCCAGACTTTTTCCAACAGTTCCATGTCCTTTTGATGTTGAGGACACCAGAACTGTACACAGTACTCCAAGTGAGATCTCACGAGAGCAGAGTAGAGGGGCAAGATCACCTTCTTCAATCTGCTGGTTATGCTCTTTTTGATGCAGCCCAGGATACGGTTGGCTTTCTGGGCTGCAAGTACGCATTTCTGGCTCATGTTCAGTTTCTCATCAACCAGCACCCTCAAGTCCTTCTCTGCAGGGTTGCTCTGAATCTTTTCTCTGCCCAACCTGTAGCTGTGCCTGGGATTGCTCTGACCCAGGTGGAGGACCTTGCACTTGGCATGGTTAAACTTCATCAAGTTGGCATCAGCCCACCTCACAAGCGTGTCAAGGTCCTTCTGGATGGCATTCCTTCCCTCCAGCGTATCAACTGAACCACACAGCTTGGTGTCATCGGCAAACTTGCTGAGGGTGCACTCAATCCCACTGTCCGTGTCACTGACAAAGATGCTGAACAAGACCGGTTCCAACACCGATCCCTGAGGGACACCGCTTGTTACTGGTCTCCAGCTGGACATTGAGCCATTGAGCACAACTCTTTGATGCGGCCATCCAGCCAGTTCTTTATCCACTGAGTGGTCCATCTATCAAATTGATGTCTCTCCAACTTAGAGACAAGGATGTCATGTGAGACAGTGTTGAACGCTTTGCACAGGTCCAGGTAGACAATGTCAGTTGTTCTACCCCTGTCCATCAGTTCTGTAGCCCCATCACAGAAGGCCACCAGATAGGTCAGGCAGGATTTCCCCTTAGTGAAGCCATGCTGGCTGTCACCAACCACCTTGTTGTTTTTCATGTGCCTTGGTATGCCTTCCAGGAGAATTTGTTCCAAGATTTTGCCAGGCACAGAGGTGAGACTGACTGGTCTGTAGTTCCCTGGGTCATCCATTTTCTCCTTCTTGAAAATGGGGGTGATATTTCCCTTTTTCCAGTCGCCGGGAACTTCACCTGACTGCCATGATTTTTCAAAGATGATGGACAGTGGTTTAGCAACTACATTTGCCATTTCCTTCAGGACCCGCAGATGGATTTCATCTGGTCCCATGGACTTGTATACGTTCAGGTTCCTAAGATGGTCTCAAACCAGATCCTCTCCTACAGTGGGCCCAGGGTCTTCATTTTCACAGTCGCTGCATCTGCCTTCCAAGACTTGGGCGGTGTGGTCAGAGCATTTTCCAGTGAAGACGGAAGCAAAAAAGTCATTAAGAACCTCAGCCTTCTCCAAATCCAGGGTAGCCAGTTCTCCTGATAGCTTCTGGAGGGGGCCCACATTGTCCCTAGCCTGCGTTTTATTTGCAATGTTCCTATAGAATCCCTTCCTGTTATCTTAGCCAAGTTTAATTCCAAGTGGGCCTGAGCTTTCCTAACCTGGTCCCTAGCTTCCCGGACAACATCTCTGTATTCTTCCCAGGTCACCTGTCCTTGCTTCCACCTTTTATAAGCCTCTTTTTTCCTTCAAAGTTTCCTCAGCAGCTCCTTATCCATCCAAGGAGGTCTCCTCGCCCTCCTGCTTCTCTTACTTCTAGTTGAGATACCACACTCCTGAGCTTGTAGTAGGTGATCCTGGAATATCAGCCAACAGTCTTGGGCCCCCTGCCCTCTAGGGCTATATCCCATGGAACATTAATAAGCAGGTTCCTGAAGAAGCCGAAGTCTGCCCTCTTGAAGTCCAGGGCAGTGAGCTTACTGCACACTCACTGTCCTGAGGATCTCGAATTCAACCATCTCATGATCGCTGCAATCAAGGCTGCCCTGGAGGGTCACATTTCCAACCAGCCCTTCCCTGTTGGTGAGGGCGAGGTCAAGCATGACACCTCTCTTTGTCGGCTCCTCTATTGCTTGCAGAAGGAATCCACACAATTGAGGAACCTCCTGGACTGCTTGTGCCAGGCCGTACCATCCCTCCAACAGGTATCAGGGTGGTTGAAGTCCCCCATGAGAACAAGGGCCTGTGAGCGTGAGGCTGTTCCTATCTGTCTACAGAGCGCTTCATCCACTGATTCCTCTTGGTCAGGTGGTCTGTAACAGATCCCCACAATAATGTCTCCCATCACTGTTCTCCCTTTAGCCCTGACCCACAAACTCTCTGTCGACTGCTCATATGTCCCCAGACAGAGTTCCATACTCTCCAGCCTATCTTAACATAAATAGCAACTTCCCCTCCCTGCCTACCGGGCCTGTCTTTCCTAAAGAGCCTGTAACCTTCCATTCCAACACACCAGTCATAGGAGCCATTCCACCATGTTTCTGTGATGCCTATTATATTATACCCCCATAGACATGCACACATCTCTAATTCCTCTTGTGTGTTCCCCATGCTACGGTCGTTTGTATAGAGGCATCTGAGCAGAGCTCCAATTGAAGTCGGCTCATTGGCTGGAGCAGCTGGAATATCTCTATATTGCTCTGAATGGTTATTATAGGTGCTGGCAAGTGACTGGGTGTGTTGGGATGGAATGATGCCCCCTCCCCCAACACATCTAGTTTAAAGTATCCTTGACCAGTCTGGCAAGCCTCCTACCAAATCCACTCTTCCCTTTCTTTGTCAGACCAGCTCCACCAGCCCCCAGTAGACCTGGCCTACTAAATTGAGTCCCATGTTCAAGGTACCCAAACTGCTGACTACAGCACCACCCTTCTAACCATTTATAAACCTGGCCAATCCTCCCAGCCTTTTTAAGGTCCTCCCCCGTATCCTGGAGAATTGACGAAAAGAGAATCTGAGCTCCAGAGCCCCTAACCACCTCTCCCACAGCTCTGTAGTCCTTCTTTATGTTCTCCGGGCTAATGCTCTCTCTATCAGTAGCACCCACATGGATCACTAGGAGCGGGTAATAGTCAGTGGGACTGACTAGAGCAGGCAGCTTCTCTGCAACACCCCTGATCTGAGCCCTTGATAGGCAACACACCTCCCTTGAGTCTGGGTCACGCCGACAGATGGGTGCCTCTGTTCCTTTCAGAGTAGAGTCACCTACTACTACGACCCACTGCTTTTTCTTGGCAGCAACCAGTAGTGATCTTCTCTACCAGTGCATCAGCCGGTTGTTCCTGGTGGGAGTGTGGTTCCTCATCAGCCCCCTGCAGGACAACAAAGATGTTCTGGGTGGGGACAACAGATTTAGGAGGATGCCCCTTGCTTTTAATTGTCCTCTTCCTCCTTTTCTTGTTTTTTTCTGTTACTGTTTCCCAGCTTCCTGGGTTAGCGGCCTTCTTTCCTGTGTGAGCGACAGCAGACACTTGAAGCCCCTGCACAGTCTGGTCCTGGAGCAAGCAGTGCTGCTTCCTCTCAGCTTCCCTGACATCTTTCAGCCTAGTAACAGTGTCCCGCAGCTCAGCCACCTACTGCAGGAGGACCTCCACCAGGGAGCACAGGGTGCAGCCCTACCCATTGTGCACCCTCCTCTCAGGAGAGCAGTGCAGGCGCTCTCTACACCCCAAGCTCTGCGCTGCAGCCTCCCCTCTCATCGGCTCTGTCTGGGTGCCTACACTGGCAGCCGCCAGGGCAGCCAGAGCAGAGCTCCCAGGCCGAGCCCTGGTCATACAGCGAGTGCTCACCATCCCGCTCACCTGCCCGCACAAACTGCCTCTACCCACCCTGGTCTCTCGCGCTCCCTGGGGCGGGTTTTTACCCACTCAGCCTGGTGCTGCTCCTCCTGGTGCTGCCCCCTCTGAGTCAGCTGCTCTTGTCCGCTGAGCTGCCGGCTCCTGGGCAAGTCCTGTCGAGAACTTGAGGCTCCCTCAGTGGCGGTTGCCGCTCTGAGTTGAGGATCCTGGACACTGAGCTTCCGCCGATCAGGTGTTGAAAGCATCCTCTCTCGAGGTACTCACCTCAGCAAGTGACCATCATGCTTAGTGGAATGAAAGTGGTGAAATGCCGTACCTCAGTCCAGAACACGTAAGGTTACAGTCTTCTGAGGCTTAGAATTTGCCTTGTACGTAACCCAGTTGAGAATCTAACCTTCAGACAGATGATTTTTTTCCTGGTGTGTATTAAAATGACACACCTCTGCAAGCCCCCTGGGGCTGTGGGACACATTCAGAGTGGAAGTGCTGAGAGCTGCAAGGTGGCCTCTTGATATTAATAGCTTTATTATAACACTCAGTGTTCTTCCAGCTTATACAGTAGTATTGAAAAATGTTTGTCCAGACAAAGTGTTTTTAGAGCAAATTGCTAATGAGAAATAATGAAACCCTGAAATTTCTTCCTTCCTTCCACAGTTTCTTATTTAAGGCACCAAACTCCCAACATTAACTTATTCCCTTCAGAGTCATACGACAGACTCTGGCTTACTAACTTCCTGCCTAATGGATCTTTCTACACAAATTGGGCTTATAGAGGTTTATTTTTCCCTGGAGAGAAGATAGCTGGATTATGGTTTTTTGTTGTTCTTTATCCATTATTTACATAGAAAAACATTCTTTCTTTTTTTTTTTTTTTCTTGCTGAAAATGCAGTTATTCCTGGCACCAATAAAAGAGGTTCTGTTAGTGTAAATACATGACTAGTTACTGTTTTTTTTCTAAATGGATATGTTACAGAAATAGATGTTGAGTGTACAGCAAGTCTTATTCTGAAATATCCAATTGATATGAGTTGAGGCAATGCATTCCAAAATAGATAATATTTTTATGAGTGTACCCAAGTTTTGGAGATACCCATCTATATTTTCTCTTATCCACAAGAATGATTTCTCCATGATTCTTCTTTCTACATTTTTTCAACATCAGGCTTACCTTTAAAACGCAGATAATTTATAATATTTGTTAACAGCTGCTAATACACACTCATAAAACACATTTTAGTGTAGCTAAAAGGAGATGATTAAATATTACTGTGTTTAAGTATTAAAGGATGGGGGTTTTTACTGACACAGGAAATCCATAATATCAGGCATCAGAAGATTTTTTTTAGACATTTCTGTTCCAAATGCAAGTTCCATTTGGCCTGTGGAACTTTCTCTGCTGACATTTTACTGTTAGCAAAGGTGACCTCAGTGTCTGACTAATGTGAACGCCATGATTAATGAAGGAATTCAGCCATGTGCCCAAGGAGATGACGTGTTTCAGGTGAGTCTGTGTCACAAGAAATGGCTAGACACAGAAATGTCTGATGGTTAACCAGACACAGAATCTACCAGTCTAGGGGGAGCTATTTAAAGGTAGCAGCTTTCTCTAAAGGAAGTACAAACTTAACTGGGCATGCATCACCCAGACGGGAGAGATAAGAATGCAGTAAGCGATTTAAATGTGAAAAAAGTAACATATCAACCTTTGCTGATTCACTAAGGTTTACACAATGAAAGGGAGACAGACTGTGAAGAAGTCTGGTCCCACTGAAATGCAATAAAATATTCCATTGGACTTCAAAGTACCCAAAGTTTTACCTCTGTTCCTTGAAAATCGGGACTTCATTCCTCCTTTGTAATATCATTACATTTAGCATCAATAACTTACTTGACTAGGCAAGTACAGGAACATTTCTAAAAGTCATATTTTCTGCTCTGAACTTATATGCAAATGTAATACTTGGATTCAAGAGTATACGTGTTAGCGTGATCATTCTAAGTATAGGTTAAATATTCTGAGGAAGGTGTATAAAAAAGCTGAAGAAATTATTACTGTATTTGCTGGTCCAGATTCCGGCATGCAATACATATGCATCTGTGTTAAGGATATACAATCAAAGTCAAAGGTCTGTCTAAGATTAGGGACCACTAGTAAAAATGTACTAATTTCTTTAGCTGCTAAGGAAACTCATCCTTTAGAATAAGGTGAAGTATAAGTGTGGAAGGCATTTAAAGACAGCTTATCTCTAATAAGTGGTCACCTCTTGCACATCCAAACAGCTGTTCTGTGTGATCCTCTTTGGCACTTGTATATATTAATCAAAACCATAGCAGCACACATCCATAACATTGCATCACTGTTGACTGCCTGGCCATAGAAGCTGACATTTATATTATACAGAAAGTGTCTTATAGGATACGCTATGTCATTTTTTTCAAAAAATATTTCCTATATTTTTAAGAAATTGAGTCTTAAGAAGGGGTTGGTTTTTTGTTGTTCCTCAAAACTACAAATTAATTGTTTTTATATGGTTTTAGTATTTTAAATTTCCAGTCCTTTTTAGAATTTCTGAGAAAGTTTCCTAGAAAGAGTTTCTCAGAGAAAAAGGTAATAAATGATCTGGCAAATCAGATTAATTCTTTAAAGTGGCAAAGTCATTCATCAAAGAAAGAAAGAAATAATACAACTCCATAGCAATGTCACAGAGCCAGGTCCTGAGAACATACTGATAAACTGAAGAAAATTAATAAAATTTTCAGAAGAGTAACACATATTGCCAGTACCATAGTATCTATTGGTTCACTCATCTATTAATGACAAGATCTACAGACAGACATCTGACATCTCCTGATATTTTCTGTATTTCCCACATTTACAGGTGTCCAAGCAGGAGAGTTCAGTCAGTTTCACGAAGTCACGGTAAAAAGAAATTACTATAATTTGGTAAAATTTTCCCCAGTGAAAAAGAGGTACAGGTAATGTTAACTCTGATCATTAATATCTTGTATAATCATTGGCTTTTGACATTGTCAGCACTGCAATTATTTTGCTAAGGTCGACCAAGGAATTTAGGAATAATCCAACTGTAAAGCTGCACAACCGCCAAAATATTTTGATAACTATTCTCTCAGTTACCTTTTCTGCCCCTATTTTTTTAATATCAGCTGTTGCTGAAGAGTAAACCCACAGTTTATGTCTTTTTTGTGCTGCAATTTGTATGCTAAATAAGCAGGCTTTAGATTATCTTGGTAGACTTAATTCTTCTAGAAGCTCTACCAACACTTTCTGCAGTGACTACTGTTTTAAAATGGACTAAAATGGCTCTACTATTTAATATCAGTAATGTCATCAGATAACAAAGCATATTTATTACAGATGGCTAAGATGAAGAGCATATAGCTGTCCTTGCTAATAAATAAACATGTAGCTTTGGTTAGAACACATGAAATTTCAGTCAACCCTTCCAAACACTGAATCCCAACATCCTATATTGGTAATGATGAGGTCACTGCTCCTCAATAAGTTACAGAAAGTAAGTAGAGAAAGCTTAGTTTCCCATAGGTATTACAGGAGTCCATATCTATGTCGTCTCTAACAGGAAACCTGAACACCCAAATATTTAGGGGTTAAAAAATTTAAAACTACTATATCAGGTATTTATGGGGCATGTGCTATGATGAAAACCTCCCTGACTTTTAAGTTCTAGAAACAGAGTAACTGGGAGAATTCTCACTCACCAAAAATGAAATGAAATGAATTGAGATCTATGCCACTGAACTGGGCAGAATTCTACTGGAGTGAAATTAGTCGATGTGGCTAAGACCAAATTGCACTTACTGACAAATAAAACTTACAATTCTTTCTAATCACAATCCCAAATCCTCAGAAACAAAGTAAAATGAAAGGTAAATTCAATAAGAATCCTGAAGAGTATTTCTGGTCTTCCACTTATGTCCATTATCATGTGATTCTCATTCTCTGTTGCAGCTATTTTGATGAACCTCATCTCAATAGATAAAACTATTTTTAATTGAAAAGACAAAAAACAGAAGATAATTAAAAAAATGAAACAGCCTCAATTTTTTTGTACAAGAAAAAAAAAAAACACCACCATTGGATTTATTCCAGCATCAGTTTATCAGCTGGATACAACTATTTTATGCAGTTTAGATTACTCTGAAATATAACACATTTTCCTAGGGTTACCTGTAGTTGTCTAAAATGACTTGGCATAAACTTCCCCTTGCCACCTCAGGTCTTTGTTTACTCATTTCTTACTGGAACTCCGAGAATGAGTTGTGTTGATGCATTTTTAACCTGCTGCAATTAATTTCAATTCTCCATGTGAATTGCTACCTATCTGGATGACTGGATATTTCACGGTTTTCATTTTCGAAAAGGTGCTCAAAGCTGGGCAGTATCTTTACAAAAGTAGTTGCTGTGAGATGGTGAAAACTCCCTGAAGGTGTATGTCAGCTGACTGCGATTTTGTTTCTGAGTCTCAAAACTTTTAAAAAAACTAAATGACCCCAAAAAATGAAGGTTGTTTCCCCCAGAAAAATGAAGGTTGTTTGGGGGACCTTTGATTGTGATTCCTGGTTAAAATTGACAACCAGGCCCATTTTCCACAAGAGGTGTTTCTCCCTTGCCAGAAAATTTTCTCCTGTTATTTACAGGAAAAAGTGTGAACTTGGCTTCTGCTGCACTCCCAATTCATATTAAAGAAACAACAAATTTGTCATTTGAAAAAAGCCCTAATTTTCTATTTTTCCCTTTGTCCCATAAGGAAAATAGCCTCATGAACACCTGGTGAACTCTCACTAATGAGATTCTTGTCTGCCAAGGCAGTTCCTACCATTGCAAGCTCTGAAATATGCAATTCCCCTAAAACAAAAGGTACTTTTGTGTTAAACTCTCAGTGATGATACTCATAAAAATTGTGAAGTGACAAACGTGAGATTATCTGATGAGGAAGTGTATTTTATTAAATCAGTAAATATGTGTGTATATATATAATATATATGTCTGTATGCTTGAAACAACTTTTCTTAAGGTATTAAAAATAAGAAAGGAGTAAGAGATATTGAACATGCAGTCATGAAAAATAAAATCTCAACTCCTTAGTGGAAAGTCAACTAAATATTAATTTTGTAATGGAAAGAGAAAATCTTGCTAAGCTATCTTTATAGCTGGAGGGTATCTAAAACTGTCTGCAGTTGTAACATTGCGCTTTTATTGGTACTTATAAGAAAATCAGGTTTTAGTTGGAAGAAATCTCTAAATGAAGTGACTCAAGGTAATTCCATTAAAAATAGAAAACTGAAAGAGCAGAGTACATTACAATTCACCAGAAAAGCTTGAACTGATTAATTTAAAACTTTGGATCTCAAAATATGGGAATAACATTGACAGAATATGAAAGATGAATGGTAGAGTCAGAGACAATTAAACTATTTGAAATATAAAAAGATGTGTTCTTGCTTCTGTACGTAACACTACTGCCAGTGAAGGTCTTTCTGATTTACCTAGCTCATTCAGAGATGCAACAAAAATATAAGGTAATGGACATAAAATGCAAATGTGTTTGTCATGCTGCTTGAGTTTTATGCTTCTTTGCTCTGTAAAATTAGCTATTCAAGAGCACAAAGGCCAGGTTTCTTATAATGCCCAAATTGTTTTCAAACTACCAAAAATAATTCTAGTGAAGGTGTTCTGTGTGATGTCTAGCACAAAGGGTAGGGCACAGTTCACATTCTAGCTTATACGAATCATTACCCAACACCATCTGAACCTGACACCTCATCCATCTAATACCCCCCTAATCTAGACTGTAATGTGCTAAATTGGTGTCATGGTTTAACACCAGCCAGCAACTCAGCCCCCAAGCCACTTGCTCACCCCCCCCTGTGGTGAGATGGAGGAGGGAATTGGAAGGGTAAAAGTGAGAAAACTCATAGGTTGAGATGAAGACAGTTTAATGGATGGTAGTAAAAGACACCCACACAAACAAAGCAAAACAAGGAATTCATTCACTTCTTTCCATCATCAGGCAGGTGTTCAGCCATTTCCAGAAAAGCAGGGCTCCGTCACACATAAGGATTACTTGGGAAGACAAACACCATCACTCCAAACAACCACCCTTTCCTTTTTCTCTGACAGCTATATATGCTGAGTGTGACCCCATATAGTATGGGATATCCCCTGGGTCAGTTGGGGTCAGGTGTCCCATCTGTGTCCCTCAAAACTTTTTGTGCACCCCCAGCCTCCTTGCTGGTGGAGAATGAGAAACAGAAAATACCTTGACGTTGTGTAAGCACTGCTCAGCAGTAACTGAAACACCCCTGTATTATCAACGCTGTTTCTTGAACAAACCCAAAACACAGCTCCATACTAGCTACTGTGAAGAAAATTAACTCTATCCCAGCCAAAAATAGAACACTTGGGTACAAGGATACTGTCAGACAGCATGTCAAAAACCTTTCTAAAATCAGAATAGACAACATCCACCTCCCCCCCTTCATCCACAGATCAAAAGATCTACAAATTATTTCATCACAGAAAACAATCAGATTTACACTTGATTAATCCATGCTGCCTAATCACCCAACCAGCCAATCATCTTCTCTTTTGTGTGCTTACAAATGTTTTTTTGGGGATATGGTTTTGGATTTTTCCAGGACAGGACTGCGGTGGAGTAGTGAGTAGTTGCCCGTTTTCATGCCTTTTTTAAAGATGGATGCAACATTCCCCTTTTACTAGTTTACAGGTATGTCCCCTGAACACTAAGGCTTGGAAAGCATCACCTAATCTTCACCTGTGGTCACCTTATTCATCAATGGCCCCACATTTTTCTTGTTCACCTTTTATTATGATGCAGCTGTAGAAGTTCTTGTTGCCCCTGACAACCCTTGCTCGTTCCAAATGCAGAAAAGGTTTGTCTTTCTTGTTACCATCCCTGCATACACAGACAGAGTTTTTCTATTTCTTCTTTATAGTCTGTCCTCACCTCAATATTGTTAGCTTCCTGTTTGCCCAGGCTGAAGTCCTGATACATATAGTCATTTTCCTGAATATAGGGGTGGACTGTTCTTTTACTGAAACAAGGTTGTCTTTGCAGATGCTAACATAGTGGAGAAAGAAAGCATCCCCTTTCTTGCAGAGAAAAAACAAATACATCTACAGATACAACCAAAATGGTTGTTCATTTCCTTCTACCTGTTATCCAATATGAAGTAGAAGTTATGTTCAAGGTATCAACATAATTCACAATTAAATTAATGAAATGTTAGTAATAGAAATGAGTAATTTCAGCAATTTCTTTATAAATTAACAAACTGAGCTGTACTTGAAATTAATGGTAAACTGTCCCATTGGTAATCACTGAAACCTTTAGCTACTCTGTCTCATTACAAAGAAAGAAATTCACCTGACTGCTAAAAAAACAAAAACAAAAACAAAAACAAAAACAAGGGAAAAGTCGTGTAGAACTGAACATAGAAAAAGTCTATGTGACTGAAAATAAGCATTCGGAATATGATGCCTAGATGCTAAATCAGATAATTCTAGATGTGAGCAGGTTTTATTGTTTACATATGGAATATGACAAATTATATGTTTTAGGACAGACACAAAATATGAACTTCAAAGAAACAGTAGTTCAAGCCAGCTAAATTATAATTTATCAAAAGAAATTGATGTGGTTCTTCAAATACATTTGAATTCACTTACTCATATCCATTTTGTATCATGTCAGATAACTTCAACCTGAAAATGAAGGGTTGCACACAATTCGACCTAGACTAATATAGTCTTTTTCACATGGCAAAGTAATAAATGAGGATTAGTAAAATCAACTAAGCACCAAAAATGTTCTTTGCAGTCATTCATGAAATTCCATAATGTCTGTACAATTAAACCTGCTGCCCACAGATTTCTTAGATTGTGTGGTAAATAATATCTTCCCCCAAACCTGCCTAACCATTTCTGAAATAAAGAACAATAACAACAAAACCACACTGGCAATAGATGACATTTCCAACATTCATATTTTTAACACTAAATTAGATGTCAGGGCACAAAATTCATTGAATTACCATAACAACATGAGTAATTTGAAGAAGAGAAGCAATGTTTCCAATAACGTATGAGCATCCTTGGAAGGATTTTGATTTACATTTTCATACAGGCATTTTGTTTTCTTTGATCAACTATATAAAAAATAATTCAATATTTACCAGGTCACTCTCAAACAAAAAGAATTGGATGGTAACCATATTTTGTGCTAAGCTTCTGTTATAGGAAAGAATGTGTAATTTGGGTTTGCACCATTGAGTTTTGTACCTTGGATATGAATTATATTTGAAAAACATTGCTTTCTGGTGCCCAGTTCTGCGGAACCCTATTCTTTCCCTCTCCCCCTGCTCACTCACATGGAACCCTACAAATTAGTTACGGGCTTCCTGAATAAAACCAAGGAAGTGCACGTATAAATACATCCTGGCACTTCCAAACACATTTCCTTGCAGGAATACTGTGCTTTCTGCTGAAGGGAAAATGAGACCTTACAAATGTTGTTAAAAATTCTTCATGTTGCAGTTTAATTCGGTTTCACCATTGTGGTTTCTGATAGAAGGGACAGGAGAGAACATTTTTTGCTGTTTAATGAGGGAGAACATTATCTTTTCTTCTAAAAGTTTTAGCTCTACATAATCTTTAACTCCTCTTAAACTATTTACTTTTCATTTTTGTTAGAAAAGCTTCTACAATATAACAGAAATCTACACAATTCAGATGTCCTTTACATTTGCTAGTCTGCTTACAAGTTAGAGCATTACACAGAAACCTCACAATCTGAATTTTGTGATATTTTCTGAATGACATGTTAAAATTATCACCCAGCTTCATTAGATAATGCACATGCTGAGACGCTGATCCACCGACTGTTTGCAGGAGCTGCTGTTCAGTGACTGTATTTGTTACTGGTAGAATAAAGCCATCTGGGACAAAGACATTTCTTCCAAAACTGTAATGTGGTTCTGTGGTGACATGGGGAGGCCGGTACAAAGCTATTTTGATTGTGAATCTTGCAATGGCAATAGTACCTACAGAAAGGAGGGAGGGAACTGAAAGCATAGTACTTATGATTGACACTGAGAGTCAGGATCAGTATATAAAAGAAATTGTCCTTATGCTGCATTTGAAACATCATGGTTTGTCTGCGGTTTTCTTAAAATATATATTTTCTTGAGCAACTGATGGCTTGTTGAGAAGATTTTCAAGATTTAGCCACCTAAATCAACTTAAATGAATGCTAAACTGTTAAAACATCACTAAGGTCATGAGAGTGCTCATGTCAAGAAAGTTGACAAAAGTTAAAAAGAAAAGCAATCTTATCTTATACAAATTAATACCATGTCAAGGGCAATGTTCACCACTAAGGCTATCGTAGCAGCAGATGGGTCAGATTTTCACCTGGTTTTAATCAGTAAAATTCTCCATGTTCCAATAGAGCTCTTCTGATTAAAAACATCTGAGAATCTGGACCAATTATTTCCAGATAAATTATTCATGAAATAATGGGCAAAATTGCAAATAATTAATTTTATTAATATGGCCTGACCATCTATAGAGTTGGCCAAGTAGGAAAAAAAAAAATTATTAAAAAATTACATGATAATTAATTGACAAAAAAAATCAGTTCTAATTATTCATCTCATGTAAAAAGAACACAGAATACTGTAATAAAGTGATGACAGTGACTGTAGGATTGCTTATTGGATAATTACAAGCTATAGAAGTGGAAGTGGAATGCATATATATAACTTGGTCAGAGATAGAGGCTTTATTGCTCAATTATATTACAATTACATGTCTATTAATCAAGATAATATGAAACAGAGATCAGTTTGACCCCAGACAACCAAACAGAGTATTTCAGAGGAGAATGTGGGACAAGTTTTGACATCCTGCAAGTGGTGTAACTGCATAGATGGATTTGAATTCATGCCTCTGAAAGACTTAGCCTGTTTATATCTGACAATAGTGAGGGAAAACAAAGTAGAAGCACACAAGTATCAGATACATTAGGTATTACTGGGTTCCAAGAACAACACAGTACATTACTCCTAACATCAGGCCGACCGTCAACTGAGAAATAAGATGGAAATTTGACATTAATTAAACTTGTAATATTTCCTCTGCATCCTGGATATATCCCAAGTAAGTATAAACAAGTTTAAATATATTGGATAAACATCTGGACCATTAATATTGCCGTATATAATCAAATTAGAAAACAGTTGCTTAGACCCAGTCAACATTCCGAGGTACTAGAAACACAAGCAAAATGTCTTAATTGTGCAAGCCAACATATGTCAGACATTACCATATCACAGAATTGCTCAACATAGCAATTAAAAATTCTCAGCAATAATCACTTCTAAAAGAGAAAGCTTTAGTTTTTATAACTATCTCTGCTTCAGTACCCAGGTAATTTATTTTTTGAGATTTCATTAGCTTCCATATGCATCAGTAACCTTGCTAGTTTGAAAGACATTACACAGAGCATTAGGCACTGAGGTTTCTGTTTGGTTAAATGTTCACACAAAGCATCGAATGAAAAGTCCCCAGGCTTCTGCTAGTATACTGAGCCTAGCACCAACAGAATCCAATCGTTTGTCACTTCTTCATACCTGAGAGTGCTGAAAGTTATTGCTCTGTGTATCACTGGGTTTTTCCCTCTTCTCTTCCCTCTGCTTTGTTCTGGCTCCAGGTCTACTATCATCTTCTCTCCCACAAAGTCAGTACAGGCCAGGCTGTAATTGTTAACTCATGCTATGTGCTAACAAGGCTCTTGTTTTCTTGGGAATCACAGTTCTAGGACATAAAAGGTCTGTAAAAAAGGATTTATATTGCTTCCTTCCACTCTTAGACCTACATTTATAACATCCATTTATCAAACACTATCTGTGAAATTACCATAGAAAGGAAACCAGAAACATAGTTTTCAGTCAAGCTACCTGGTCTTTTCCCTAAATAACCTTAAAAGATCTGCATTAGTCCAGGACTCATATCTTATGAATAAATACGAAAAACACCCATTGAAATAGGGCAGTAATTTTCTTTTAAATTGTTTGTTGCCTTCATTTCTTTTGTTTGGATTATAATTTTTCTCTGATTTCTCTTTAAATCTCAGAAAGTATGTTTGGAAATATTTTTGTGGAGAGGAAAATATTGCTCTGCCAGATCTCACTTTCTTGTTGAATTCTGCTACAATAAGTGTAGAATTCAAGCAGCTAATCCTGTTTATGCAAATGATGAAGGCTAACTATCCTTACTCTTACTGTTATTAATCTTAATTTTGTATCCTATCAAATATTAAATATTAAATCTGTAGTTGTCTGGAGGCTACAGCACCATTCTTTGTGCTTTGCAGCAACCCACACACATGAGAAAAACTTGTCTGATTTCAGTAGAATTACATTTTATCTTCATTGGTGAAAATAACATTGCAATCCTGGGTAGGATTAGAAAGGTATGCTGAATGTGCTTTCTGTCACTTTGGCATTATGTAATTCTAAATCTCTTGCAAATCACTTTCAGTTAAATAGGAAGAAAAATATGTATCACTATATTTCTGTCCTGCTCAGACTGAGCAGCAGCTCAGTGTTTTGACTGCAGTTAAAATACGAGAAACTAAATGCATGTTAATTACACTAAACATAAAAACCCCACAGCATTTAAGAAAGAGTACAAACATAACTTAAAGAACATGAGGTCAATGACAAGACCCATAAATTCTTAACAAGCGATATACATCTGAGAGACCACAGTTGTGTGATAGACTCTGTATTCCTCAGAAAATTTTAAAAGGTTTAACTTCTCTGCAGATACTGAACTGCAACCTTAACACCCAATCTGGCAAACGTAAACTAACGATGACTATCAAATGCACACACAGTCTGTTATATTTCCATGTTTGGAAGAGATGATAATGCCAACTTGTGGTATGAGGGTTCTAAGGATTCAGGGTTCAGATTTTCCTTAGTGGTGTCTGCAGATTGCTGGGAGTCCACAAACATGATGAGAAAAAACAAAAAAGTCACATCTGTCTTGCTGAAACTAAGACTTCTGCACAGGAGAGAAAATTTTCAACATGAGAGGTGGGTGGCAAGAAGAAATCTCTGCATGTGCGCGCGGCTCTCACTGGAGAAAGGAGACTTTGGGGAACTTCTCTGTGTGGAATTGTTCATGTCTTCTGTCACTTTAAAAGGAATTATATAAGGTTTTGCTGAAATAAAACAACCTTATTAAACCGTGTTTATTTTAATTGTGAGTGTGTGTATTCTCGCTCTTCTACTTAAAGGCGGTAGAGTTGGGGCCTCTGTAAGGAAAAGCATTTCTCTGCCATGTACTGTATAGAGTGAGCAGCTCTAGAGCCACAGCTCTTTCTTTGCTTCCAAAGATGAGATATGATTTTACCAGGGAGACTGTGTTGTGTTTTCTCAGCTGTTTTGATTATTTCACACTTTTTTTTGCAGCTAATTCTGCCCAACTGAGGGAGCAGGCAGTCTGGCTTGTAGCCTTTCTCAGTGTGTTCCAGCAAATCAAATTGCTATGACCACTGCTGAAAAAAGAGGCCTTAGGTGGTTAAGAAACTGTGATGACAGAGAAGAAAATATAAGATTCATGTCTCTTTAGTTTGGACTGGAAGTGACATTAGAGCTGTTCCCAGGGCTTCTGAAGAAAGCTGATCATGTGGAAAGGTTTTGTTTATGTTTAATGTAGTCAAAATCCCTAAAATAGTTAATTTTATACCTCCAGAGTTGTCTACATAGGAACTAAATCTGTATTCTTTTAGCATGACTTATACTCCAAAAATATCTATTGTGACATGCTTCTTTCCTTTTTTCATGACATGTGATAACATAATACAGTTGTTATTGCTGTACTATGATCATGAGGCTGATAGGACCTGGGGATCTCAGTACAGGCATATATTTGCATTTTCAATGTAAATGTAGTCTTATCTGTTGTAAATGGAAATTTTCCAATAAGCTTGATTTGTTTTCTAACTCATGTTGTCATTTTCTGTCACCATTTCATATTTCCTCATTTGTAAGCAGTTTGCAGAAAATATTCCTCTGGTCCCTTTTTATAGGTACCCAAATGATTAATTAGAAAGCTCACCCGCTCTGTGGGAAGTTGAAAAGACACTCTCAGGGTCATCTGGTCCAAACGACAATCTCCATTCTTCTTTCTCCTAAGCTGGTTGCAAATGCCTTGCACATGTTTGCCATAAAGTCAAAGTCACTGTTTACCTGAGAAAGTAGAAGTTGGAGTTGGCGCTGGTTTGCACCTTTTGTTATTCTTGTCCAGTAAGAAAGACCATGTGTGAAATACATTACTGTATTTGCTTAATTATTTGCAGAAGAATGAGAGTAACAACATGGTTTGAAAATGCCTGAAGTTTTTTGTCTTCTGAACAAGACTTCTGACATTATTCTGAATATCTTACATCCTTTATGGTCATAAAAAACCATAAAAGTTCATGAGCCACCAGAATCAGAGAGAGAAATTCCATGAATTTTGTGAAAGCAGCAAAAGATAAAATATAAAACATGAGGCCACAGCAAATACTGGAGGCTGCAGGCTGACTAAAGTAGATCACATATACATATAGTATGAAATAATACCAAGAGGAAACTGGACGGACTAATTAAATGAAGGTCATACTTGATGAATGTTCCTGATGGCATTGCCATAATGCAGCAGAAAAGAAGCAGTGCACAACATGGATCTTGTCTCTAGAAAGGCTTCCTATACTTTGTTCCCCTACCCCACCTGCAGGGAGTGAGCAAGCTGCTGTATTGGTGCTTCAGTTGTCAGCTGGGGTTAAACTAGGACAATATGAAATGTTCAGATTATTTCTTCATGTGATGTTAATGTATATTTTCCTTAGATTTTCAGTTTTGTAAGTAGAAGCATATACTCCAATGCACTCTCTGGTTGCTTGCAGGTGTTTCTTACAGCATCAGGGAGCCTTGAAAAGGATACTGAAGAGCATGGGATGCCTTATGCTCAAAAGTCGTGATTATGTGCAAGTTAAAAGAGACAGGTCTCTGAATTTCCTCATCAGGCTGTGGGGTTGATAATCTTGCTATATGAGCAGTTATTCTGGTGGCTTTCAGCAGGGTAATGCTTTAAAAATTATTCGGTTTGGTCACTTTTGTAGAAAGCTTCTTCTCACATTGTTTTTGAGTACGACCCCAGTACTACGCCATTAAATTTATTTTAGTCAAACTGTTGTGCCAAGGGATGTACGGACACTGCAGCACAGTTTTAGATAAACCAGCAGATGAATGGATTTACTAAAATAAAAGCTTTTCAGATTAAGCTAAATGTCTAGAGATGGATAAGGCTACCCAGATCTAACCATGTTGAGCTTATAAAAACATTTGTGTTGGAACAGAAAAGAACTTGTCTGTTTTGTTGCTGTTTTTTTTTTTTTTTTTTTTGTCTGAAAAGTATCCAATTACTATAGAACATTTTTGTCTAAATCAAACTGCTATAATCCTAATTTGCAAGTCTGAAATGATGGGAAATTTTGCCCCAGTTAAAGTAAGCCCCTGAGCCAACATCCAGAGAGTCATTTAGGTAACTCATTTCTTAGTCTCCTGAATTTCAACTGATATAGAAATGTTGCATCTAAATTGTACTGATGACCCTATATACCTTTTTAGGTTATTATTCTTTTGCAACTGGAGTCATTAAAAAAAGTATATGTAGCAGTCTGTTGTTGGCAGCTGCACACTATCACCTCCGCAGTAAGGTTATGGAATTTGATATGGTTTTACTTACAAGACTGAAAATCTAAAGATACATGAACACATGAAGAAAATATCTGAATAGTTCATGTTGTTGTTGTTTAACCCCAGCTGGCAACTAAAGCACCAACACAGCACACCAACTATTTGTGCACTCGCAGCCTCCTCGCTGGTGGGGTGGGGTGAGGAGCAAATAAGCCATTGACTCTCTGTAAGCACTGCTCAGCAAAAACTAAAACATCCCTGAATTATCAACAGTTTCCATCACAAATCCAAAGCATAGCACCATACTAGCAACTATAAATAAAATTACCTCTATCCCAGCCAAACCCAGCACATATAGATATGTGGCTTTGCCTCTTCTCTGTTGCTCCTTTAGACGCTATGCTGCCTAGTGGAAGTGTAACAGGCAAAGGTTTGAGAGGCCAATGTGTGCTTTTCAGTTCCACCAGCTAACTAATTCACCCAGAAATGAGACAGCAGAGCTTGAGGGCTTTCTCCGTCTGTGAATCAGCTGTATTCTCCTCTCTCAGCAGGAAGCTGGGAACAGCAGATACTAGGTGATCAGCAGCACTGGAAGTAAACTTGCTGAAGGTGGGCAACCTCACATTAGCAAACCTAAGGTCCTAAGGGAGAGAATGATTCCTAACTCTGCAACAGGATAAGCATGAAACTGTTCCTAGCATCTTCCCCTGCTAGAAACAACACTTGGGATTTCGCATAAGGAATACTTGTGCAAAATGTAGTGGCATTCAGACCTACTTCTTGAGAATTTTTTTTCAGAGGATTTTCTGGCTGCACTGATTGCAGAGATCCGTGTTCAGCTTCAGCACAGAGTATAGGGAGAGTGCTCAATCACCGCAGTCTGGCCTGATAAACCAAGACGTCATGGTCCCACATGGGTTTCAGCCTCAGAGGTTTGAGCTAAAGGTAGCCTAGAATCCAGATCTCCAAATTCCAAATAAAAAGAAACACCTTTGCACTTTCACTGGTCGCTTGATAAACTGGTCATAACCATGGTGTTGGCATGCCCATCAATCTGAAGTCGGTGTTATCAGTGTCTTCTAGGAGGCTCTGAACACGTGCATCTCCTTCAGGGAGAGCCCTGGTGATAACTATTTTGTGAGTCCTAAGCTGACCTGATCTTTCTTGTTGGGCAAAGTGACAGTGCACAAAATTGTAGACACCAAAAGGCACTAGGGGAGCTAGGCATGGAGGGTGCATTTTATTGCTTTGTTAAAATTCAGTATCTAAAACATGCCTAAAGTAGTCCTAAGGTGTTTTTGTTCTTTTGCTTCAAAATATAGTGAAAATGATAAGCAAAGAAATATATAGGGACTAAAAAGACATTCAGGGGGAAGTTAAAACTGTGTTCTTGGTCAGAGGTTTCCTCATAGTCCCATATCTCCTATATTTCTTTAATTTCTCCTTTCATGATATACATTAGCAGAACCACGTGATGATTTTGTTCTGTTCCCTGTTGCTCCAATGCCAAAATCTACAAAGTGAGTTAAATAATTTAGCAATCTTGCCCTTTAAGCTGAGAGATGTTAAAAGGTCCAATGCAGCCAGGAATTTCTTCAATTATTTAATTCAACCACCTGAAAATATAATACAGCCAAGTAATAGGGCCACTGTTCAAACACTCATCTAAATTGTATCTTTTTATTTAAAATGTTTTGCCATCAGACAGTATTAAAAGCAGTACGGATCTTATTAAAACAACAACTTTTATTCTGGCAGTGTTTCTCCTCTGCTAACAGTCTTTAATTATTTACTGAAAGGTTTCCCTCATCAGCTAAAAAAAAAAAATAATCCCAAGGTTACCTATATTTCCTTCTTTCTCTCCCATATTTTCATCCTCCATACTAGACAATGCAATTTCTGCAAGCATCATAAATTCTAAGAACCAATGCTCTGCAGAGACTGCAATCCAGCCTTAAAGCTTAGACAGTATTCCAGCCCCCAAAGCTGTCAAATTGCAAGTGACCAGTTTCAGTATAGGAGAACTTTTGGCTGGTGCATAACTCTCCGTTTTCTTGCTGTGTTCTTCATACTCTTACTCCCCTTCACCTAACAGTGGTTGGCACTGTAGACATGCCTTTATTGTAAACTTAGTGGTTTTGCGGATGATTTCAACAAACGCTGCCAACTTAAGTACTCTTTATATGAGTTATAGCAATAAACAAAAGGCCTTAGGTAACCTTTTCCCCCTCTCTGGAGCTTATTATATACTCCTTTGGTACAAATAGGATTAATATTTATATTTGTACCATCTTTGTAGGATGGTGTTGTGAGTGACTTAGGGAGGATTGGTTTCTCTAGATGAAATATCTGCAGACATTCTATCATAGTGTCAGGCCCAACACAAGGTCCCAGAAGTTGGTGCGCTCAATTTGTACATTAGCTGTTCATTCGCCAGAGCTGAGTACAAGCTTGTGGTTTGGAACTCTCTACGTAGAGTCTGAAGGGAGTTGGATCCTCTCAGGAGGGTAGCCTTAAGCCCCTGAAGGAGGGGGGACAGCTCACCTCCCACCTACATCTGGCATTTGAGCACTCTGAGGGTCACACAGGGCATGTCTATCTGCCTTTGTGCCTCTTCTGCTGAAAGTGAGCCACCCTGAAATGAAAACCACAAGAGTCACAGAGGCAGAAGATCAAAGGAAGAGCAGCATGACACAAGGGTCTGATGAAGAGTACAGCTGGTTAACGTGTCGGGCGCACGGGTACTGCTCCTTGAAACAAAAATCTTTCAAATGATGGGTTTTTTTACCTGAAATGCAAAAGCTGTCCTGGAGATAGGACCCAAAACCTGCCTGTTCTGGTGAAGTTTTCCAGCCACTAAGCTACAAAATAATTCTTGTTATGTTTGCTGTTATTTGGTCTTTTGCCTTGAAGACAAAGGAGCAATGTCTTTACCATCTGAAAGCTAAAAGATTAAAGCTGTCCTGGCCTCTGGTGTTCTTTGATTATTTATCTAATAGGAACTTGCCACCTGCCAGGCCCTTCTAATGGAAGTGCAAACAACTCCCAAGTCTGTTGAGGAATGCTGTGTTTGTCCCTCACCTGTGGGAATCAAAGGACTTAGTCAGAAAACAACAAAGGCAGAAAATTTTTATCACTTCAAAGCTGCTTGAATTCATAATTCTTTTTTTTAGTTTAAAGAATCTTTGAGATACTTTTGTTGAATCCTTTGCTTTCCTTTAAGAGCCATGGCTGTAATGCCATACATCTGTATAGCATCTGTGAATCATCTGTAATGAGTTGGTATTTAAGTGTAGAAATTGAGCCCATGGTAGCATGATCAGTAAAAATAAACAAACATGAGAAATAAGTAAGTTTAGATTGCCTTCTATAACATGATAATATAGATAATCCAAATAACCTCTTACTTATAATGACCAATCTGGCAAGATGACCAAACTGGCATTTAAAAAGGTGAGTTTGTATGTGTGCAAAAGGGAAGCTCAAGTATGTTCTCCCTAACGTTTAGCTGCTTTATCAGAATAGCACTTTACACCTTTTAAGAAGCTAACAGGCTATTACATATGACTAATATATCAAGTTGCAATGCAGCTTTTATTCAAAGTTTAATAGAGATAATAGTAACATAAAAGCTACCCTCTGGTTCTTATAATTAAAAGACAAGAGCCTAAGAGTCATAAGAAAGGAACGTAAAGTTAATCACCTGCTCGTGTGCAGAATAAGTCTATAATCTTAAGTAGTAGCCAATTCACAGTTTGAATTCCTGAACACTAACATATTAGGAGAATCATTTCAACTCCTTCTGATAATTTCTTCACATAATTATGATTAGACTCTTAGTTATAGTTTAATTTACTATACTGCTTCCCCACACATCCCTTTCTCTATGTTTTTTTTTTACCAGAGCAAAGATTTCAGGCACTAATATTGTCTGAAAGCTTACAGTAAATCTAAACACTAAAGATGTTTTACAGGCAGAGGTACCAGAAAATAAAAAGAGATAATACTGAGCTATTTGTTTGTAGATATAAAATTCAATGTGGGGGGAAATTATTCTAACAATTAGCTTTGCTCTCTTTATAGGTAAAATAGCTTGAATTTAAAAAGAAATACTTGTGTTTTCTATCGAAATAATTTTGAGGAAAGTTTTGGTGTCTATGATAATTTTCCAAGGTTCTTTTTCATTATCTACTCCCCTGGGAGATTAAAAAAGTCAGAAGACATAACGCTGTAGATGCAGAACCAGCAAACTTTTCCAAATTGCTCTTGAGGATTTTAATTATTTTATTTCCTACTGTATATAATTCTCAACTCTATTTTTTTCCTATTCCCTGTCCAGTTGAGAAAGGGGAGTGATACAGCAGCTTTCTGGCATCTGATGTCCACTGTAGGGCCAACCCACTACAGTGTTTTTGTCATACAATGAAATATATTTGCTGTACATATCCAATAATTTCCTGTACTTTCTGGAGACACTACTACATGATCTAAATCGCACTTTCATTGATTCTGAAGCTGGATTTGTATCATTGTCTGGATTACCAGGTCTGGATCTGAATATGCATTTCTAAGAGTGTGTAGTTGCTTGCATTGCCCAAGGAAGTTGTGAATGCTCCATCCCTGGCAGTGTTCAAGGCCAGGTTGGACAGAGCGTTGGGTGACATGGTTTAGGGTGAGGCGTCCCTGCTCATGGCAGGGGGTTGGAAATAAATTATCTTAAATTTCTTTCTAACCCTAACTATTCTGTGATTCTTTGATTCTAGAAGACCCTCACAAGCAGATTAATTTTAGGGCAATGTCACTGCTCTCAGAATCAATTAAATTGAAGCATTACTAATTAAACCAAATTCTCCAATTTATATGCAAAGCACATATGTTGAAAAGAAGCACACGCGTACCTGAGGGCATGAGTCACCCCAGGTAGTGTGTACTATTTATGATGGAGTTCCACAGCTTTTTTTATTTAATTTCTCCTTCACCATTTAGGCCACAGTGCCACCACTAAAGACAAATGAAAATACTTACAGCAGAAGATTAGGAGAGGCATTTTTCTTAGGCACATGATAAAGAAATAATGCATAGTTTTATGCTTTGGGAATTCATTTCCCATGTCCTACAAAATACAGTACTGAGATGGGTTATAATGGATCTGGTTTATCTGGTGCAAATACCGTAAGATATGATTTCCTCTTCAGCTAACAAGAATTTGCTAATTATTAGCATGGAAGATTAAGTGTTTTGAAAGGACAGTGAGAAGGAAATTGCAGTGAAAAAAATAATATTAAAAACTTGCAGCAACACTTATTCCCATTAAATATGAATCATTTATTAAGAAAAGTGACTGTAAGTGATACACATGCATTCACAGATAACTCAGTGTGAGGCTTACGAAATTAATGGGAAATAGAGCAATCTTTGTAATGTCCTGTTTAATGGCTAGATGGCTAGTCCCTGCTAATATAGCATGAAGCACTCTGAAGGGTCATGGCCTTATATCCTTGCCTCACTTCTGGTTATTGTACAGCAAACTTGGTACTGTGAATTGCGTAGAAGTACCCAGGATGTGTGTCTTTCCCTTGATTAGGTACATTCTCTAGAAAAAGCGCTGTCACATCTAGTTAAGAATGAAGGAAGTTGGAACAAGTAAAAATTAAATCAGTTACCCTTAGAAACAAACATAAATGCTAGTGACTAAGGTCCGTATCTCAGCAGACATTTGTGTCGCCTACCTTTTATTTAAAGAAACAGGCATAAGAAAATTGAGTCAAGAAAAAAGAATTAATTTCTTCAGATAATTATTTTATTACTATTATTAAAAAAGAAGACCATAGAATCATAAAATCATAGAAGGGTTTGGATTGGAAGTGACCTGTAAAGGACATCTTTTCTGTGAGAGTGGTAAGGCACTGGAACAGGCTGCCCAAGGAATCTGTGTCTGCCCCATCCCTGGCAGTGTTCAAGGCCAGGTTGGATGGGGCTTTGAGCAACCTGGTCTGGTAGAAGGTGTCCTTGGCAGGGGGGTTGGAACTGGATGAGCTTCAGGGTCCCTTCCAACACAAACTTTTCTATGATTCTATGATTGAACTATTTTTCAACCCCACTGCCATGGATGGGGACATCTTCCACTAGACCGCATTGCTCAGAACCAAATTCAACCTTCCCTTGTATATTTCCCAGGTATGGGGCATGTACAGATGCTTATACAATGGAGTTGGAAAATACAGAGATTCTAAAAGGATGAAGAGTCAACCTACTCTCTCTGCTTCTAATAGCGGGTGGCCATATATCTCTGACACTGAAGTAGCAACAGTTTAAAAGGATTATGCACCTGTTAGATGAAATTATAAAGGAGATGTTTTGCCTGAGTTTCTAACCACCACACTGGGGCTTTCTCCTCGAAGAAGGCAGGTGAACATCAAGAGATTTGTCAATTCCTGGGAAGAAAATTGTTTATGTGTTGAAACCACTCAACTACTTCCTTGCCTTGAATCTCCTGTTCTCCGTACAATTCATAAGTAGATTCAGTACCATACCTACAGATAGCCTTACCTTTTAATGAAATAAAGTTTAACCACGCCAAGTGCAAGGTCCTACACCTGGGTCGGAGCAATCCCAGGCACAGCTACAGGTTGGGCAGGGAAGAGATTCAGAGCAGCCCTGCAGAGAAGGACTTGGGGGTGTTGGTCGATGAAAAAATGAACATGAGCCAGCTTCAGGGTGCGCTCACAGCCCAGAAAGCCAGCCGTATCCTGGGCTGCATCAAAAGGAGCATGACCAGCAGGTCAAAGGAGGTGAGCCTGCCCCTCTACTCTGCTCTCATGAGATCTCACTTGGAGTATTGTGTGCAGTTCTGGTGTCCTCAACATCAAAAGGACATGGAACTGTTGGAACAAGTCCAAAGGAGGGCCATGAGGATGATCAGGGGACTGGAGCACCTCCTGTATGAAGAAAGGCTGAGAAAGCGGGGTCTGTTCAGCCTGGAGAAGAGAAGGCTGCCTGGAGACCTCAGAGCTGCCTTCCAGTATCTGAAGGGGGCCTATAGGGATGCTGGGGAGGGACTCTTCATGAGGGACTGTAGTGAGAGGACAAGGGGTAACAGGTTCAAACTTAAACAGGGGAAGTCTAGATTGGATATAAGGGAGAAATTCTTGACTGTAAGGGTGGTGAGGGACTGGAATGGGTTGCCCAGGGAAGTTGTGAATGCTCCATTCCTGGATGTGTTCAAGGCCAGACTGGACAGAGCCTTGGGTGGCATGGATTGGTGTGAGGTGTCCCTGCCCCTGGCAGGGTGGTTGGAACTAGATGATCTTAAGGTCCTTTCCAACCCTAACTATTCTATGATTCTATGATTCTAAATATTTATAGGTTTTATGCAGAAAAAACTATGAAAGATGAAAGATAAATGATAAAGTGTGGAATAAAAAGGTAGCAAGACAATTTGATTTGAGCTTATTTCAGTCTTTGTTACAGAAGTTGCAGGTAGCTTGTTGAGTGTGTACATACGTATGTGTATTGGGTGTCTGTCCAGACGCTGGCCATGGGGGCTGCAGGGGCCACTTTGAGGAGAGGCTGGGGCTGCCCTGTGATGGACACAGCTGGTTTCGGCTGGATCCAACCAACCCATACCTCCCCATTCACCATCCACCCTCCACCTCTCGGGGTGGTAGAGGTGTCAAGAGAGGGGGCAGGAAAAATGTTGGTTTAATATGTGTTTCTCACTACCTGAATCTGTTTTAATTGGCAACAAATTAAATTATTTTCCCCCAAGCCAAGTCTGTTTTGCCTGTAATGGTCACTGGTAAGTGATCTCCCTGAATTTAACTCAACCCACAAGCTCTCTCATCCTATTTTCTTCCCCGTCCTGCTGAGGATGGGAAGTGAGTGAGCAGCTGGATGGGAGTTTGGCTGCTAGCCAAGGCTAACTCACCATTATATGTGAGTCCTACTCATTTTAAGACTTAGCTGACAGATGAGCAATCATCTAATAAAAAATATTCCCACAAAGATTTCTCTGTGAAATTCTCATTAGAACATAAATACTTTTTCTTGTGACAGTATAAAAGGTAGATATTTTATATCCAATTTAGATCCTCTCCTACAATCCAATTAATTTTAGATTTCATTAGAGCTTCCTGAAAGGCTTTAGTTTAAGAAATAATAGGGTTGACGATATGGTGCCTTAAAAATACATCTCTAGCACAGGCATTTTGTTATTAGTAAAGCATATATTTGACTTAATTTGTAAGTCCAGTCTAAGCCTGACCTTTTTCTTTCCCTTTCATTCATAATATCCAGGTTCTTTCTTAATAAAGCAGGATTTATAAATGCTATATTTTATATTTATTAGTCTGTATTTTGTATCTGACTTTTTTCTTCTCAACAGTCTCTTTGTACTGGGTTTTCTCTTATTGTTACAGACTACTCTCCAGTTTATCAAAATCATTATAAACCCCTCAAGGTGCTTTTGATTCCTCCAAGATTGGCCTTGTCATCAAATTTTACTGAATACTTCCATCTTTACTTCACTAAACACAGAGTTTCTATCTAAAAAAAAAAAAAAAGTATAAACACAGAGGTTACAGCTGGGAATTCCTCTGTGATAATGTACGGAAGAGGTTTCTGTTTCCAGTAAAACCACTTACTTTATATTTAATTAGAGGTGAAATTTGAATAAAAGTGTAATATAATTAGTAAGAACTATGAACATAAATGGAAAACTGGTGATATATGTCTAATTTTCCAATTTTTAAAAGTCATTTGAAATGAAAGAATTATACCATACCAGATTAGTGGTCTTGCATATTTCATCACCTGGTTCTTCATTAGTACTTCAAGACTGCATTGTATCTTTTAATATAAGTAATGACAAAACAAACATGTAAAATAAAATGAGCAAACAAAAAATACTTCATTATAAATTGTGGCTCTTCAGTAAATGAGAAATGTCTTGGATTCCCTCGCTGGGAATTTGGACAATAAAATACCTTTCATGTCTATTCTAATCAAGCAGTGACTCCTGATTCATAAGCTGAATCTTGAAACCATTAAGTGGAAAAAGATGGGGATGGAATAAACTCAGGAAACCCAGCAATGAGCAAATTGGCATATCCATTGTTAGGGAAGCTGCCCACTATAAGAAGTCCCAAGGCATGGTTAAATGCAATTTCCTTCAGCAGTAGGGCTAGTGTGTGCCGATCGCATACTCCTCTCCTTCTCCTCTTACCAGCTGTTCTTTCCTACCCCTGTTGACAGGTCTCACAGCTAGATCACACAGCTATTTGTGAGAATTCATGACGTATCAGTTAAAAAAACAGACCTGATGAAAAATAACCCTTTAAAGACGACTAATTCAGGAAACAATTGCTTCTAGCATTATCCTCTGTTTCGATTTCATTCTATCCATTCACAGCTTGGATTTGCAGAATGCTCACCACAAATCAGTTCATCAAAATATCTAAAGGAAAGCAATCCCAGCTGAAGAAATTATAGTCCCATATGAAGCAGCTAGGGAAGTCTTCTTCAGGGACATTAAAACCAGTTTTCAGTTCTCAGCAATAAATCCTGCCTTTGTGTGATCCACTACTGCAGAACTCCAGAGATTCACCCACCAAAACCTGAGATATTCAGTATTTAATGAAATTAAATTTTCCCATTACATGGATGTCAAATGTCTATGTCTTTTCATCTGCAGGCAATTCAACTCCATTAGAACACACAATTCAAGAGCAAATATGTATAGTGAAGAAGACTGATGAGAATGTGAAGGAGGTCATGTTGTGGTTGATTCCAACTATGGAAAGATAAAGAAGTTTGAGTAATGTAGGAAAACTAGACAGGGAAATGGAAATAGAGGAGACTGGTATCATTATCAGGATAAAGGAAATTCAAAGACCTTGACAAAAACTGAGAAATTGGCAGCAGTGCACCTCTGGAGGACTCCTGGTCTCATCTTGCTTACAAATTACTTTAATGGACTTTTAAGAAATATCTTGGGAAGTATTTTTGTATGCTTCTTAGACATGTGTGATTATAACTACAGATATGGTGTGTGGTACACAGTATTTATTAAAAAAATCTAAACAGTATGTTCCAATGTAATTAAAGATTAAGTATAATGCAATAGCCTAAGAAAGTGGAGATAGCAAGTTGGAACAGCCTTATCAGAGATACTTTCAGTTACTCTTGTCTTGTAGCAGAGATTTCAATGGAATATAGCACTTAAATAAGTATGCAATTATTTTTTGTTTCAGAATTAACATTCTATATCTTCTAATGTGCCTCATTTTCACTTATGCTATGATCTAGTTTTCCACACGTATCCTTATTGGTCTGTACTTTTACCTATATTTACATCCTTTTTTTCTATGTGGATATTTTAAACCACTAAAAAAAGTATACAAAAAGAAATTAATGCAAAAGAAATTGTACTCAGAGCTTTCCCTCTGAAATTCCAATTCTTAACTGTGCCTTCAGTTGAATAACATTTTTTCTTTCATCATTCAGTAATCAATACTATAATCAATAACATTAAGCACTCAAAATTTTAATGATACAGTTATTCATGTTTTCTTTGCTTTCATATTGCCCAATTTCCATGGATGTTTTTTAGGTGGAGAGTTATTGCCTGTTATTTTCCTGAATATGGCATATTTATTTCCATAGCCTCTTCCTTACCTCCCAATATTGCATTTTATTCCTCTGCCTCTGATACTACACCCATTCTCTAGTTCATCGTACATACAGCAGAGCATCTTTTTCTGTTGAATCCACAAATAACCTGATTAAAACACATACTTCTCTCTTACGAGGAGAGATTGCAGGAGTTGGGCCTGTTTAGCCTGGAGAAAAGAAGACTGAGAGGGGATCTAATTAATGCATATAAATATCTCAAGGGCTGGTGCCAGACTCTTTTCAGTGGTGCCCAGTGACAAGATGAGGAGCGATGGTCATAAACTAAAACACAGAAAGTTTCACCTCAACATGAGGAAGAACTTTTTTACGTTGAGTGTGGCAGAGCACTGGAGCAGGCTGCACAGGGAGGTTATGGAGTCCCCCTCTCTGGAGACATTCAAAACCCACCTGGATGCTTTCCTGTGTAACCTGCTCTAAGTGGCCCTCCCTTGGCAGTGGGGTTGGACTGGATGATCTCCAGGATCTTCCAACCCTAACGATTCTGTCATTTTATGTGAATGAAATGGCTGAAGCTTCCTCTCTTGATAAAGCAAAGCTTCCAGCCTAATTTTTATTGTCCCTCTGGATGCAGGAAGATGGCTGCACTTGCAGGATAATTATTTGCTTCTACTTTCCTTCAGATAAAAGCAGTACTGTTTTTCTTTAAGTTTATGACAAATCTATATTATGAGTCACTCTCCGTAAGGTCACTCTAGGTGCATTACATCACAGGGAGAGGCACAACTGAGCATTGCATTTCTGTATTATATCACTGGAACAATTCTGCCAAGTTTTGTCAGCAACAGTGAGGGTCAGGTCCAAAATCTATGAGTTCTTTGTAAAATTACAAAACAAAACCAGATGAGTATTCATTCAAGCACCTGGGAAAATGAAACCCTTCCTCCAAAGGCCAAAGGTAGTCAATACTTTTGTATTCTAAAGTAGTATATAATTTTGTGCATATAGTAAAAAAAATAAAAGCAACCCCAAAACATTTATATTATGGTGTGAGAGAGCACAAGGAACAATGAATTACCAAAATGTAAATAATGTTTAAAGCACATAGCCCAAACTTAATTCTGACAATAAACCTTCTCCTTCGCTTTCTTATGTGCTTATGCAAGTACTCATTGGATAACTGTCACTTTGACACATATATTTCTTGGTTTTAGTTTCCAGTGACCTGCAATTGTTTTCTCTTAGTGAAGGTTCAGATGCAGGAATCCGCCTGGATGGGTCCGTTTGAAGCCTCTCAATAGAAGTACTCCGTGGCTTCTTTGGATATGCATACACAGACTAGAGCTCTTCTGATCTCACTAGATTAGTATTGAAGTACCTAGTTTGTTATCAAGTCAGAACCATCCTGCTCAGACAACAGACAGAGGATCATAAATCTTTCTAAACCCACCCCAGAAATGGAGTATGCACATTAAACGACCTGAAACACCTTCAAGCAGTTTTGCAACAGTCTTGTGAACCTTGAGCTTTTCAGATTTGTAAATGCGCAGAAAAGCCTTTATATTTTTTCCCAGGTCAGCTGCTGTGGATAACAATTTGTAACAATCTGCAGCAAAGATGTTCTGCCATCTTTTTAATTGGCATATTTTTAATGCCCATTACATCTGTAGCATTCTACAGAGCCATGTTGATTCTAGCTCTGCAGTTGTTTGAGAAAAGATGGCTATCGTAAGATCTAATTCTGCTCTTGATGTAACCTACAGCTTCAGCACAAAGTTCCCATCACACTTCAGAAGACCTTGTACTACACATTTGACTTTTGGACTGCATTATGGATATGGTTAAATTGAACATGGGTGCTCTGAATTGATCCTATGCCTTGAAGTATATGCACTTTTCAATATGGGTCAGACAAAGATCAGCTGGCAAAGGCTGGGGCAGGTGGAACCACATCTAGCTCAATATACCCTCACAAATCTTCAGTGCGTCTGTTATCATATAGAGGCACATTTTGTGCCTTTGACATTTGGTGCATACTACAGAGAGTTCTCTTCAGTATCATACAACACATATGGGAGGAACAAAGTATTCCTATACTTGAAACTTAGAATTTTGATCTCTTTGTTAACAAAATATTGGGACTACTAGTGAAGAGGCTGTGCATTGCAAAATATGTCTTCCATGTGATTTCGTCTCCTGGTTCAGCTATAAATTGCAGAGTACTCATTCATTTTTGACCCATGGAAATGAATGGAGCAATATGATCCTGACATACCATACATTTGTTCTTTCTCATTTCTTCCAGATGTGTCTTGAAGCTAAAGGATAGTGAACCTAGTTTCCTTGTTTCATGTTGAAGAATGTCTATTGAAAGCTGAAAGAGGACCAGACTTTCAGTCCTTTAAATTGGAAATGCAGAATCAGGTCTAAGGTTTTGTATCTGCATCTGCTGGTTCATATCCCAGTTGAGGATCTGGACCACAGTCTCTAAATTAAACAAATGTGATACTATCATGTGAAAGATCATTAGTTCGAGTTTCCATTGAGTCATAACTCATATAACCTCTGACACTAAAAAGACACATGACAGCTTTCCATCAAAGAAGCTAGTTTGTCCAAGTCAAAACCAAAACTCCAGTTGGTTTCAGTGGTAGAAGACCAAATCATAGATGTTTAAATCTGAAGGGTAATGTTCTTCTGTTTCTGTTTGGCCTCCCAGGTGACCTGAGTTTACAGATGATTTGAAACAGATGAGGCAGAAAGAAAAACAACTGTATCACCAACAGTTAAAGTTTGAGAATGAATTGATATTTTTGTTCATATGTTCTTCAGGAGGTAAAGGCAAGATTCTTGGACTGACTAATTATCTTATTTGTTTTACTGGGTGGATGGTTTAATTCTTCATCCAGTACTTGCCTTCACTTGGCATCTAGCATGATAATTCTTATTCAGTTTGTGAATAAGTTGAAATAGGGTGAGGTGAAAGAAAATAAGGGATTTTTAAGATGATTATTTCCTTAAAAATTCACAACTTATACTTTTGCCATTTTGTAACAGTTGAATTCTATGTATATTGTCCCCATGATACCTCATGGACTTGTATATAGAAATGAGAAATAAGTTATTTACTTTCAAATCTAGAGAAAGAATCCACTTCTGAAAAACAATGGGTCTCTTATGGAAAGCAGGAGCAAGAAAATCAAGACTAACATAAACAAAATATTATGCATGATTTTTGGCTAAAGAATGTTAACAAAATATTGATTTAAAATCAGAAAATTTGGGAAATGTTAAAGGTGTTCATAAAGTTTTGATAAGTTTCAAAAAGTCAAACAAGATGCTTGTAAAAGAGTATACATTTTGCTTGAAAGCTGTCCAAAATAATTCTGCATCCATTTTGGATAAAAATTGCCAATACAGAAGGACAAGGTCCATAGAGAGAATGCCAATGGCCTGTCAATGCCATCCAAGAAAAGATCTTGCATAAGGATTCTATTTATAAGATAATCCAAAGTTGAATATTCTGCTTTGAATTAATAAAAAGCAGGTTTCTGCAAGACAGCTAATTATCTATTTCTTCATTTTTGATAATCCCCAAAAGACTTACTGCCATGCTTAGCTCTTTTTCTGCTGGGTACTGATGTGTCACATTTCTTGGTATTTTAATCAATTTCCCTCTTTACTAAATAAGCATAAATATCTGGCAGGAAGATAAATGGGGAGACACCGGCATATTTAGCAAAGAGACAAAGAATAATTAACACTGTATCTCTTCTACCAGTTATATCCAGAACTCCTGAGTAAGTGACTCAATGTGGATGAGCCTGGAAATTTGTGAAACTTGTCTAACAAGGGGTCATCTATATAAAACATTAGAAAGCTGAAAGAATTGACAAAAGCAATTGCTCTTGTCATACAAACTGGTTTGCATGTAATTCTGTGAGTACCTTCAAGTCTTCTTGGGCTGTGTCACACCAGCTTTTCAGCTCCTGGTAAATGGTGGTTTACCAACTGTTCTACATATTTGTAGTCACTGTATCAGAATTAATAAACCTCTAGAAAAAAATTAGTGTCACTAACCTCCTGTCCCTCCCCCAAAAAAACCCATCCGAATAAAACCATTCTATTGAAGAGCAGAAATCCATAGTAATTTAAATAATTTTCAATAGGAGGCAACTTTTTTAGTTAATCAGGCCTCATGTCTTTCTGCTGCCTTGACATTGTCTTCATGCACAACAGAAGGCTAAGTTTCCTTGGGGTTTTAGGGTTTTTTTAGGTGTATGCAGCCTGAAGCAAGGTTTGAAGAAAACCCAAACACCTAAACATTCTGACAGAACTGTTGAATTGTGTACAGCATTTCAACTTGTAATTTTGACTTTGAAGACTACTTCATTTAATACATGAGTTAGACCTGTATATTGATTTTTCTATGTACCTTTATCTCTGTTTTCAGGTAACTAAAGAGATCTGCAAATCTTGCTGTTGTTGATTCACATTCTTGGTTATTCAGCTGATCAAACACTCCTCAAGCTCTCACCTGTCTTTACTGATAACAAGTTGCAGAATTAAAAATGGGAAATTCTGGTCTAAATTTTCAAGAGTGGGTAGTGATTTAGGATTGTTGAAACAGCTGGAGATCAAGCATATGAAATTTATAGATGCAAGAGCTAGCTTTCAACCAGTGAATTGCTGAATGCCTTCTGGAAAATGAGCTTAAAAACAACACAAGAACTGAATCATTCAAATGATGCAGTAGCAAATTCTGAAGTGCAATTGAGCTAATCTTTTCTGTTCTTTAGTCTTCTTAAGAATTGCTGTGCAGTTAAAATTTACCATACTGACAGTAGTAGCAATATCAGGATACAGGCAGAACAACAATAGGCCTCATCTTTGTGTTGAAAAAGTCAATAGTAAAATCTAGAGATCAGCATAGTTAGCAGGTTCAATATGATTCCTGCAGAGATTCACTTCCTTAAGGGCAGAATTTTGTAAAGACAGGAAACCAAAAGGGAGGGAGGACCAGTCAAACCAAGTGAAGAATTTTTTAAGAAAATATTTTTTCATAATAAATTGCGTATGGTCAAAGCAAAAAATGTTCACAAGGAAGGCAATTATTATCATTTTCCTCTTTGGATTTTTTTCTCTATACCTTTGAAATTGCCATGAACAAATGTGTATCTTCTCTGTTTGATATCGCTTCTGGATTTTAAATGTAAGCAAATTAGAGCAATAGTCTTTTTAAAGTACAAACCAAAATTGCATGTTTAAAGATTAGAAGAAAAAAAGAAAAAGACTTTTCAACTAACAGGGTACTGATTTTCCTTGGAAAAATATTAAATGAAAATTTGAAGATTTAGTTGTCATTCATGAGAGCAATTTTTTTTAAATTTATTTTTTATATTTCCAGGAAGAAAAATTATTTCCAGCCTACCTTCAACAACAGGAAAGACTGTGTTATTTTTTCAGTGCAGAAAATAGAGACAGAGTAGAGCTACATCAGGCCTTGGGAGAAAGCTCTGTACTTCTTGACACTGGAAAGAATGTAAACTGATTTGACCTTTTTTAGGCTTCCCTTGCTCTTAGATCAGTTTGGCAGGAGAAATGTCAGGGGCTGTGACTTCCTTCTCTAGACTCACTGAGACTGGCATCCTAAAGATGGATGTAGGTAAAAATCCACACCAATTGCGTTCGTTTCTGACCCTTCACTGGTAGAATTTGAGGAACAAATTTAGTTCCAGTGAAAATTCAGCTCCACAGCTTAGCCAGATTTGGGAGCACATTAGATTCTTCAGATTTAGATACTCAGCTAAGATAGCAAAGTTATCTAATCACCCAGGACTTTCACTCTCAGTGATGAAAAGAAATAGGTGTCTTCAGCAATTCAGTCTATTTGAGAGCACAGATCTGTGTGAATTACCTTCTGGAAATACCTGTCATTTCCTCTCTTCATCGAACTGCAGAGTTCCTCAGTTAAACAGCTAAAATTAGGAGACATAAATCTGGGCCTATTAGTCCCAGTAGCACTACACCTTAAAAAGTTCTAAGGGTCTGCTTGAAAGTCCTGTTGGAAAGATGTATATTGCATTGCTGAAGGAGTACTATGGTTTTGCTATTCTGTTTGTACATGTTTATATTGCTTCTCTTAATGCTTGTTTTTATGGTCAATAAAATTATGGTTTAAAATTTTATTCACTCTTCATGTTTGTTAAGTTTATGTTTTATATTTGATACTACCCACGTGTGTTACTTAGAAATCCAATGCTGTGAAAATGTAACAGTAACACTTAGGATAGGATTTTCATTTTGTTGGACAAAGTGCTGAATAAAAGCACCCCATTTTGCTAGCTGAGATAATCATTAAATAATCATAACAGCTCTGATTATGATTATAAAAAGAGATAATTCTTTGACAGTTATGTCTAACGTTCTCATCAAATTGTAGTGGACCACTTCTTGAAAATCAAACACTAATGAAATAAGGTAGCTGGTTGGAAAATTCATAACTCAAATTCAGTTGTCAAGGTTCCCCCTTATAATCTCAAAACTCAATCCAAAGGGCTGTCTACATGTTGAAGAATGAAAACTCCCTGTGTTGGAGCAAGCCTAACAAAATACAGTAACTACAAGACTTTTCACACTAATCTTACCTGATTTACCACATCCATTTTTCTATAACACCTTATGGGTGATGATAATCAATTGGGCAAGCGGTAAGAATATGCATTTAGGTTTTTCCAATTCACAGCATCATTGCTGATAAAGACCCTCACCAAGTAACTTCAGTTCTCAGTACATGGGAGCAAGTGACATATTTTCAGTTCCTTAATCAGGCTGCATCAAATCATTCAAAATTGAAATAACTAAGTATTTTTATTGATATATTCTGTACTCTACTACAAATAGTAATCAATAAAATATTTACAGCACTCAAAGAACTTTGCGGATGACATACATATATGTTTACTCATTTTTACAATTTTACCCTGGACAAAAAAAGAGACACCGCTGAAATAATACTCCCCTTTAATTAGTCACTTTCCAAAACTTTGATCATAGAGTCACAAAATCACAAAAGTATTAAGTTTGAATGGCACCTCCGGAGATAGCCTAGTCCAACCTCCTGCTCAGAGTAGGGTCATCTAAAGAGCAACTGATGACATTTACCTGGACCTCTATAAGGCCCTTGGCATGGTTCCACACAAAAACTTGTCTCCGACAGGAGAGATGGATTTGATGGGAGAACTATTTGGTGGATAAGGAATTGGCCACATATGAAGACTTGCAGACATGATTCAATGTCCAAATGGAAACAGTATGAAGTGGTCCATGTTGGGACCAGTACTGCTCAATTTACTAATGATGTAGACAAGGATCAATAAAATCTCATTAATAAGAAATCTTATGAATAGTACCTGTTTTCAGTTCTTTTTTTCAGAAATACCTGGGGAAAGAAATTGTAACAACAATATTTTGCTTGCACTGCAAATACTGAAAAAAAGGCGAATGCTGTTAGCCGGCTTATGTTCTTGACTGGAACTAGATTTCTGACCCTTACTAATCCTTTGCTTTCAGAAAACATCACTGAGACTTGCGAACAAATCACATGCCTCATGTGCTAATCTTCATAAAATAATCTACTGTTGCCTAGTGTTAATGAAGACTTGTTATTACTTTAGCTTTGCATAGCTTCCAGAGTCTCACTCTTAATATCAAAGGAGTGATTTTGTGATTCATGTTATCTCTTTTTCTTACTTAAAGTGACAGAAGTTTGGAAAATAATCTGTGTTCAAACTCAGTTGATAAAAATATATGGTTGTCCATATAACATCATAAAAGTACTTTTTGTTCAGGACAAATTTGACAAGGTCCATTCACATGTGCTAACAATTACTGCTTAGTTCTTTCTCTCAATAAATCTGCTGGGTAAATAAGACTTTTGTGGGTTTTGTGGTCACTTCTCAATTGTCCTTTATGGTGGCTGTATTAGTACAATCCTCAGATGTGCAATCTCTATTTGTAGTGTCCAAAACCATCTTTACCTGAAAAGCATATATCCAAAAAGTATTGCCAACAGTTAGGTCTAGTATGCATTGACCTAACTAAGTAGACATTATGAAGCAAATGAAGAAAAGATTACACAATACATCTTGATGTATCTTTACGGCATTTTTCAGACAAAGCATATTCCAGTTAAGCAATGAAAATAATAGCAAAAAATTTAAAGCTGAATTTTCAGAAAGTTTCCCACAAATCATTCTTACTAATGATGTCTTTCCATCAGCCTAGCAGTGTAACTTGCTACAACAAAGCCACATGGACTCCTGAGGCTATAGAAGCCACATGGCCTCTTCTAACTGCACCAGGGATGGGTGCATGGCCATATAAAGAGATAAAGGGTTTTGACATTCAGGCTCTGAATAGGCTTCATTTTGTTCTGCTTATTGTCAAGACTTAATATAAAATTAAAGGCAGGAGACAGAAGCAGGGTAAATCTAAAGTAGAGGAAACTTCTGCTAGCAAGCAAGAAGGAAGGAATCTGCTAACAGGAAGGATCCTATTTTAAACTAGCATGAGCTGCTTGAGAAATCAAGTGTACCAGAATCTAACGAGCATTTAAAATTCTGGCTTATTCAGCTTTGAGCAAGAATTGCTTTTCATCAACAAGAAACTTAAGGAGACAACATCACCACTTTAATATACCACAGTAGCAAGCATGACAATTATACTTTCAGAGAAGTTTGAAGAAATACTACAATATAGATTTCTTTAAGATTCCTAACTCTTGTCATTGGGAATAAATCTTTGATCATGAGCGAGTGAGTACCACAGAGAAAAAGCAATGTCTGCTACCAGGATCAGCGATGGTCCTGTTTGATTCTTTTTCTGTTTCAGTCATCATGATATTTCTGACTATAGAGAGCCCAAGACCGAGAAGGCCACTGTGGTTCTCTGTGCTGATCTCTTGCATATCAGTAGCCACCAGGTTTTCTTGAATTTTCATGTTTTCTTTACCTGAAGTTTTTGTCTACATACTTTACTCATGCTTTAAATCATAATCCAAATTTTACTTACCTCAGGTTTTAACCTTCAGATTTTTTTATAACTTTGCCTGCTAGATATGCAGAGCTTTCTATTAGCAGATTCCTATTCCTTACGTAGATACATACAAAAGTCAAGTCTTCCTTTTGCCTTTCCTTGGGTAACTCATTGCAGCGTAGGTCAGAAACAGTGTGAAGGCTTTGTATTTGAGTTTGAGCTCATTCTTCCACAGTCTGCTGTGAAATCATGACCTGATATTCCTACACAAACTTCCATTGTCAGAGTGTAGACATGCATTGTCCATGCTTTTTTCAGAATCTCTTGTTGACATCACAGTATCAAACATGGAGGCACTAAGATTTTAGGAGAAACAAAAATTCTCTTCTAGAATTATGAAATTTAGGACTAAAACCCCAAACAATTTTTGTGCAAATATATTTTACTTGCAGCGTTTCCTTTGTTTTTTTCATTTACAAAATAATTTTCCTTTCTCAGAATTTATAATGGTTTGGGTTTTTGTTCCCTGAGTTTTAAGTCTAGGATTGATTCAACAATTAAAACCAGTTGAAAAATGAAGCTCATCTTCGGAGGTTTTTAGACTGAAAATGGAAGTCAGTTTAAACTATGATGCTAAGTTATAGTGTTAGTTGTGAATGCAGAAACGATTCACTTCACCAAACAAGCACGTCTAAAAAGTTAGATGTCTAAAACTCAGTCACTCCCTTTACATGCAATGGAGTATAAGAGGCACCTTCATCAAATGATTCATAACATCATAAAATAGGTGTCCAAGATGAGTTAGTTACCTGAGTCACTCTTTGCAAGCATATTTTTCTTTCCGCTAACTATAAAAATGATAATTATACTAGATTTAGAAGGACAGCTTTCAGGTATTTCAGGAATGATTCAGATGTCTATAGAGAGGTGCTGAAGATTATCTGAGGCATCCTCATGGAGCCAACAGATATGACAAAGAAGTTGGGAGACCCACATCTACCTGCAGTAGCAGCTGGAAACCAAACAATGCTCCAAGTATCTAGTGTAGCAGCAGATGCTTATGCAACTGAATTTCAGCCCTACATTCAGGTAAGATAAAATTTCCATGATTACATTATTAAATATGAAAATCACTGTAGGCATTTACCCAGTTTTTTAAATATTCCACAAAAATAATTCTAAATGATGCACCAACGTATTTGCTAGTGTGCCTTGAAAGATCGAAGCTATCAAAGATGTTGCTTCTACCAACAAATGCAGAGTTACATGAACGAATACGTAGTTAAATAAATTATTTACTCACAATTTTTCTCTCTAATGATAAAATTATGTGTAGAAAAATTCCTAAGCTGTATAATCTCATTAAATTCCCAATGAAACAAACTTTTACTTGCCTGTTAGAGTGAAAGTGAAGTTTTCTGCACAAAGGGACTAAATTTTGAAAGCTGTTTATTGGTAAAAGTTGAAATTACTTTTTTGATGGCTTGGATTTTGCACTATGTTTTATCCAGACCCCTGAGCAGCAGTAAAGATCTTCACGAAGAAGATAAGTGGTAAATGCTCCATCCCTGTCACTGTTCAAGGCAAGGTTGGACAGAACCTTGGCTGACATGGTCTAGGAGACCATGCCTGACCATGGAAGAGGGGGTGAAACTAGATGACCTCAAGGTCCTTTCCAACCCTGACTATTCTATGATTCTGTGATACAGATACTGAAGGAGAGACAATCCAGCTATGTATGAGGTTAACAAGGCTAGTGCTGGGTCATGCACTTGGGTCACAACAACCCCAGTCAACCCCACAGGGTTGGGGAAGAGTGGCTGGAAAGGAGCCTAACGGAAAAGGACCTGGAGATGCTGATTGAAGACCGCTGAACATGAGCTGGCAGTGTGCCCAGGCAGCCAAAAAGGCCAGTGACATCCAGTCTCAAGTCATCTCAAAAGGTGGAATCTTGGGATGGTGATAATAGCAGAACTTGAGGTACGGTAAAATGTTTATGGCAATTATGGTAAAAATGGTAAAATGAGGTAAATGGCAAAAGTTTAAGCCCTAACTGGTCCTTAATTGTGTAAGTACTAGATGTGAGCTTTACTACTTCAGGAATCACTTCATTATACTTTAATGCCTATGTTCCCTTTGGGAATGTCTTTCAACTGAATTCAGAACCTCACTGTCTTACACATCAATTTTTCAACTTGGCTTCTCTCATGTAAACCATGTAAACTTGTGTGCATCCAAAAAAGAACATAAAACAAACACTAAAGTAATAGCTTAATCTGAAAAATGTCCCCTAAAAAAACTATGACTATGAAAAACTACATTTCATACAAAGTTTTTCCTTAAGCTGAATATGAGAAAACTACGCATAAAACTACATGAAACAGATGTAGCCATTGAACCTAATATAGCACTGGAGGGAGCCCAAAGGTGGCAATAAAGACAGCTTAGTTATCTGTATAATCTGTATAAAAAACCAAGAGATTCTTTCTTGAAGGGGTGCTTTCTTGTCAGAATGAAATTAATTTCTTGTCTTCCTGATATAATGAATTAGTTCTTTTTAATTGTTCCCATGCGTTTGGTTTTTGGTACCCATGTATTCATAGTACCTGTACTTTCAGACAGCATGTTACATCTGAGCCTACCAACCATTTCTTTTTCTATAAGTATTTAGTTAAAAAGGTATTAGAATTGAGATCTAGCAAGAAGATACAGGCATCCGTTTTCATCTATGAAATGAGACTTAAGAGAAGCTTGATGAATCTAATTCTCTTTTAAAACATAGGGATTCTTTGCATCTTTTTAACATGCATACAGAGCCTGGTAAATTCATGTTTTCTGTATGTTCAGGTGATTTTTTAGGATAAACAGAGGAAATATTTGTCTGACATAATTAGTTATAAATTAACCTTTTTTTTATTAAAAAAAGAAAATAAAAGGCAGAGTATGATAGACATTTGCACTTTAAAAAGATCTGTTGCAATGCAGGCGCAAAGGACAAGAACCTTTCTTAATTACTGATTCTTACACATTCAAGTCTCTTTCCTAACTTGGGAAAATGAATTTTTCTGAAAACAGAACAGGAGCAGATCATGCAATGCAAGCACCATTTTTGTTTGTCTGCTGTTATAAATCCAGTCCACAGAGTTATAACTCTATTCTTGAGTAAAAAACACCAGAACCCCCAAGTCCATCTTCATTGGGCTGTTCTCAATCCATTCACCATGCAGTCTGTACTGATACTGGTGATTGCCCCCGACCAGGTGCAGGATCTTGCCCTTGGCCTTCATGAACTTCATGAAGTCAACATGGGCCCACTTCTCAAGCCTGTCAACATCCCTCTGGATGGCATAAAGTTACTGATGTTGACATTAAATGTAATAATTTAATATCTACAATTGCATTTCATTGTCTATTTTGTGCATTTATATAATTGAAAATGGAATATATACATACCTATATATTAAATATATATATTCTATTTAACAATTGCCATTTTGAGACGTATAGGATACATTTCAAGATGGCTATTCTGATGCTTCAGGAACAAAGTATTGGGTTATTTTCCTGCATGCTGTGTTTTGAAATTTCAACCTTTTCTTCAAACTTTATTTCCAGTGAGCTTGATATGCTGTTCTCTCCTGCTTTGATATTCAAAGCCTATCAAATTTAACAGAAAAAAAGCCTATCTGAGCAGTGATACTCCCCTGTGCTGTACTCTGCAGATTTACCAATCTCTAAGACTACATATTAGTTCAAATTTAAGCACATATATTCAAATATTGGAACCTCAAAAGCTCTGTCTTATTTAGTTGATTAAACTGTTTGGGCACCTACATTTCTTTTAATCAACGTTTCTTTAAATAAATCACCAGAACAGTGAAGCAAGCATAAAACAAATTCTCTCATAGTTCAGTTAAATTGTCTAATCACTGGAATAATGAATCAGTTTTCCCTTTTTCTCCTTTCTTTATGATCAGTAAATAGCAATTACATAATGCAAAGTGGAAGAGCTTTGCATTTCCTCCTGGCAAGAAGGAAAACGAGCTTAAATGGACATGTTTCTATCTCTTCCCACTCAGGGAGGTCTTGTTCTGGTTTAGGCATTTGAATCAGGGGACTGATGGGTAAAAAAACAGCACTAACTCAGCGTTACTGCTTGAAGTCAGTTTGAATTAACATGGTTTGATGGATTGGAGCAAATCAATTGAACTGAGGTACCCAGTCCTGTGTGCAGTTACTATCTTGTCTCAAATGTGTTTTACATGCATTAGACTAAAATTCTTTTGCTGAAACTTAAGGTAATATCATTTTCTCAGATTTACAGTGAATTGAGTGTTTAGATGGCAGCACACAACAGATCTGTTGACAATGGAACTCTCTGCAGTGATTCTCTCTACCTGTTACCCAACCTTAAAGGATTAAATTCAGAATTTTAGAAACCCAAGCAGATGTTTACGCATAGCTGTCTACAGATACTCTGTTTGTACATAGATATCTGCAGGTACGCTGTTTGTTAAACTTTCATTATTGTCAACAGACATATAACAAAATCAGCAGAAATAAAAAGAGTGATACAGGTCATTATAAAATAGATATCTGGTGGTGTCATCTGGAGTGGAAATGTTGATCACTAATTATCACTAATTTTCAACAGTTTAACCATCCCCGTGAGGTGATTGTCTCTTCTGACTACAGATTAGCTCAGAAGCCTAGTTCTCACATGTCCAGAATTAGATGAGATCAATCTCACTGGTTTTATTGCAAGCTTTTATCTCTGCCTCCCTATCATATTCATCCTTTGGCCAGTATTTCTGCAAATTTCTATGCTACATTGTGAATTCTCTGATAACATTGTCAGCAGTGATTGAAAAAGAATAAATGGGGACATATCCTGATTATCCTGACTGTATTTTTTTTTTTTAAGTTTCTGTAGACCATTTTGAAAACAAAATAGGTGAACAGGCCTTGATTTCTCAATGGAGCAATAATTTGATAAAATGCTATTCTCCTAAAGCATGTATTTTTGGTTGTTCAGGACAGTAAGACTAGGAAAAAAAAATCTTTGAAAGCAAAATGACTTGCAAGGATGAATCACAGCTGAGAAGGGGAATATACCAACTCATCCTCCTGGCTGTATTGATTTCAGTGTACAGACAGCTCAAACTCTGATGTAACAGGAAGCAACTGTCCATGGCATTTCCCCAAAGACTTAAGAGGCTTTATATTATTACATGAATGTCTCCTAAATGAGGATGAGGATTAATTTTCAGAACTCTGAAACAAAAACTAAGTTTTGTTCTCTCACACTCAGTTGGATTTATTACATAGTAACTCCTACCACTTTTTTTTCCAAATTGCAGCAAATTGGCCCTGACTTTTTTGGCCTTATCTCATGCAATCTCCAGAACAACTCCTATTTCATTTTCTATTTTTTTTTTTCTAAATTAAAATAGCAAATTATACAAATTAAATTTTCTTAAAAGTGTTCTGCTGAAATATGTACTGAGATATACTGAGTTGGGAAAAATATGAACTCTTGATCCTTTTCTCAAAATCATAGAATCATAGAATCATAGAATAGTTAGGGTTGGAGAGGACCAAATCATAGACATAGAGACCTGAAGTTAACAAATTTTATTTTCAGGTGATATAGGCTCATGTCTTTACTGTAGAAAAGTGATTGATTAAGTTATATACAGCGCAACTTGATATCTAGCCAAATATGAACAAGCACACATCTTTTCCACAAAGAAATTCCAAGAGTCCACAATATCCTTAACAAAGTTAGTGTTCAAATATATACATATCATGCATAGCACCTTCATGCTGACATTCGCAATCTCCATTTCCTGTCCTTATCTTTCTTCTTAATTTGCATAGAGTTCAGGGGTGTGACATGATCTACTGAGAGCACTCAAATGCTTCAAGCAATTTAATTTGTAATTGTCTAAGCAGTACTAAAATCTAACTTAGATACTCATACAAGCATAGGCTGTTTAATTATAGGTTCATGTTTAATCTCGTTAATAAAAATAGTTTTTATACATGACAAGCACACAAAGAACTCTGAAACCCAAAACGAAACAAAAGCCATATGCAGAGGAGGGGGTACTAGATTAAACATTTACCTGAGTTAAAATCATTGTCTTATCCTGAAACTTGATCATGTTTCTTTGGAAGGAAAAATGGATTTTTTTACTCCTTGTTGAACATTAGTGGTAGTTGTTTTGTTAGGGAGACTTGCAAAGCAGTTTCACACACAGTAAATTAAAAACACAGAGTAGTTGCATTTTAATAGACATGGATGTTGTTAAAATAAGATACCAACTAAGCTATGTTACTCTGAGTCTCTCATGAGTAGCATGCAAGTTCTCTTTTGATATCACAGAAAATACAGCTCGAATTCATTCATCAAGCAGCAAGAGCCTTATGTTTTTATCACCTCACAAGAATCATGAGGAAGTTTAAGAATTGCATTTAGCTTTATATATTTATCTTATTAAATCATTCCTTTAAAATTAAAATTTAATCTTCATAAGCATCTTCCTGTTTAAGCAGGATGACAAATTAAAATGTATGCTCTTTGGAGAACAGATCAAGAATACACTAGGAAATCCCAGATTAACTTCTGGTCATGCCTGAGATACTGCATGACTGACAAGTTTGTTCTTCCTTCATGTATGATGCGTATAAAAGATCATGTTGGGTAACATAACGTGGCAGAAAAAATTCATTCGGAAGCCAGGAGTTACATATCTGTATGAGTTTCTGTATTTAAGGCACTGCAATGAGACAAGGCTTCATGTACATATGGAATTTATATTCTCATTAAAAATCTATCATATTAAAAATATACAACTACAAAAATATATCTTAATAATGTTATGGACTGGTCAACATCTGACAGTTACCATTTAAACCTTAAACTAGTGCCTGCACTGCCCTTTTGCATATCATACAGGATGGAGATAAAGCAAAGTTCCTGTCTGACTAGTGTTTAAAAAATCTTCTCAGACAAGCCATTTTGAACCATAACATGGAAGGACACACATATTTACAGCACCATAAGACCTTTTCTCCTTATATTCAGCGTGCTATGCACTTGTACTCTAAAAGAGTCAAAAGTGCTTGCAAAGAAGCTTCCCCTTACATAAATTTTCTTAAAGACAGCTATAGAAAAGGGATTCTACAGTGATCAGTTTAAATTAATTTCACCTTCTTTTGAATGACAGAGGAATCAAACATTGTTAGATTGATTAGTTTCTTAGGAACTTTCTCTTCTGTAACATCACAAAGACCCAGACTAAGAGAAGTTTGGGAGAAAAGACTCAGTTAACTTTTTTTATCCTACTACAATTGATCATGCTACTAGAATATTTTGGCCTTGCCTATTCACTTATTTAGGCCCTTCAATATTTTAACTACTATCTTGTTTCCAACTCAGATCTATAAAAGCTTTATTTCCAGTCCTTGGTGTATAAAGAAGGTAATAATTGTAAAATTTTATTTAAACCACTGTTAAATATTCAGGGTTTGCACCTCAGAAAAACTCAAATCAGAAGGGAGAAACCAGTGGTTTAAATTTTCCAAGAAATAACTTCCATATGGGCTGTGTTGAGAGTTTGTCTGACACTTATTCCAGCTACTGCACAATATTATGCCATTGATAATATAAATAATTATGAAATTGAAATATTTCAGCTTTCAGAACTGGCTTGACCTGGCCATAGGACATGTAAGTGGTTGAACTAAGTCTATAGGAGAAAAAGGGGGAAAGGACAAACATGACCAGGCGTTTTTTGAGAACTCCGTATCTGCATATCACACCATTGGGAAGGTAGAAGCTAGAGGAACTAACAAATTACAGATACACACAAAATATCAGATAGAGGTGAGAACACAGCAATAACAGTACAGGTGGTCATCAGAGTGGCACAGATACTAAAAGACAGCAAGACCTAGAAGGGGGACAGGAAGGATGCGGCCGTGGTGGGCAAGTCCAGGTCAGAACAGGATGGAGAAAAGTAGCTAAAGCATGTTATTATGTTTCTTGTCAACGCACAATGTCCTTGCCCATAGATTTGAAAGCTGACTGAACAGGATAGGCTATGACCATCACATCACCAAATTTCAGAACTTTTCTAGATGTGCTAACTCACCAAAAATGCTCAAATTCCCAGCTTGTCCTATACATGATGTATCTGAGCACCCCTGTGAATATCTTAATTAGTTCTACTAGTGCATTGCCAGTCTATCTCCTGGCATAACAGCTGCAAAGAGCAACTCTACAAATGGGTTCAGGATGCAGACATCCTGACATTATGTACTTCATTACATAGTCCAACTACTCATTGCTGATAATGAGCTGTCTTATTGGGGAGCATACCTAACAGCCTGTCCCCCAGACTATGTATCTCTTTCCCTTTATATGGACTTCAGGACTGTCTTTAATTCTCAGAAGAAATCCTAGCTTCGAATAAGGAGCCAGCTAAGGTCTTGCTGCTCAATATCTTGCTGTCTGAATATCAGTACCACACATCAGAAACATTCTCTGGAATATGGTGCCAAATTAGAGAAGTAGGGAAAGAGCTGTCCTAAAGCACTGCACTGCTCTAGATTATGCAGAAATGCCCAGAACATAGCCAAAATGTGTGACCACCTATCTAGGGAGATGTCCATTTGCAATTAATGAAAAGGATTTCTAAAGACCATGAAATAAACATCTAAATATCTTAAATTAGGGACTGCTTACTTATGAACAAATCAAAGAAATTTTAAGAATTGTTTTTATTATAGAAGTTGCTCTTGAAAAAGATATGTTCAAAGTTTTGCCCACAAGTTATCTGAAATAAATGAATGACATGATATCTATTGTTTAATAAAGCTAAACGTCCCCAATAAAACTAGGTGCACTGCTAAAAGAGGTTGCATACACCTATAACACATCTGCACCAGTTTCTTCACACGAAAATAGAATCATGTGGGCAGCATTACAGAATTAATTCTGTAGCTGCTTCTCAAATTTCAGTAGTAATCTACAAAGATCTACTGAGAGTAGCTGACTTTCTTATGTGTTAATATGTATAATAACATTCTGCATTTTATATGACCTTTTATCCAAACCTCATAAACCTATAAAATCCTTAAGCATACCATTAGTTTGATAGACTGAGGAGAGTATAGAGGATCATTGTTTCCAGAGAATTGTTGTTTCAAGAATAATGGTATTCTGTCAATCAACAGGGCATACCATTTACTTTTAATGCTCTAATTTTGTTTTTTAATCATATGCCAAAGAGGATAAAAATACTCAGGACAGAATTAGAATCACTGAATTACAGAATGGATGACACTGGAAGGGACCTGTGGAAACTGTCTAGTTCAACAACCAGCTCAAAGTAGGATCAACAAGTGCAGGTAACTCAGGACTATGTCCATTTTTTCTTCTGTTTGAACAGCTGTATCTGTGTTTCAGTTTGTGCTCATTTCCTCTTGCGCTGTCAGCAGGCACCAGTGAGAACAGTCTACTTCCCTCTTCTTCATTCCTTCCCTTTGATAAGTTCCCTCAATATAGATATTTAATTATGATTGAGATTTTGAGGGGTTTTGTTTTGTTTTGGATTTTTTTTTTTTTTTTGTAACAGGAAAATACACACTGAAAACCAGAAACTAATGGTCAAATTTTGCAAAGAACAAAAGTTGAGATTTTGATAAGTAAGTAGGGTTGAGTTTTTTGAAAATATTCTAGGTGCTTATTTTCATTTAAATATTCTGATCACCTGGTCTTTGTGGCAAAATTTTTAATTGCTTAAGTTTTTACATCATAAAGGAATTCAATGATCAGATGAAAAATGCTCTGTAGTTGAAAAAAGAAGTGTTTGAAACTGCATGTTGAAACTGAAACTGGTAAAAACAAGATATTTAATTACTTCAGGAAATCTTGAAAAAAAAAAGAAGGTTCAGGAAATACAATTTACTTCACAAAATGTGATTGATAGAATTAGGTTAAACAATTAAAAGCTAAAATAGTCTTGTTCAGTATTTCTATATTACAAATTGAGATCCACAGGCTTTGCTTCCCATCAGGTATTCCTTTACTCTGCCATTTTGACGCTAGGCTATCACTGCCTGGCCACACAAGGGTTCTGTTACACACACATTTTCACACATAGTAGCACTGATAAAATGAAATATATTTCTGAATGTCATAATCTATTAAAAAATGTTATCGATTTCAAATTCCAAATACCTTCACAACTACAACTGATAATGTCAGTTGCATTGTTATAAGAGCAGAAATGCTTATAGAAAGAGCTACTTTTCCACTTAATGCTTTAGTGAAAAGAATTATTTTAGTTTCCCAATGCTCAAGTATTTTTGAACTCTTTTCAGATTTTTTTCATACTCGGGTTATAGGAATAACACTTGCCATTATTCTTTTACTTTGAAGTTTCATACTAAGGTTTTAAAAATTATAAATAACATTATAAAATAAACAACAACAAAAAATAATTTCACCATTGCAAGTCCATTAGTTAGTTCTATAATGAATTAGTTGTTCATGTCCTAAGAGCAGCATGATTTCAAAATTGAAAGGCAGACATGTAGGAAAACTCACTGTATAATGAAAACTCCTTTCTCAAAGTGCTCATTTCTCATTTTCCCCCTAACTACCTGCTAAGTAGATAAAAATCACTCTGGATCAAGCATGAATCACATACCTGCTATTAAAGACAGTGAAATTGGTAACATCTTTCTTCTTTCTGAAATTGACTTTACCTTTCCTTCTCTCAAACCAAGTTGATGTCTTCTCTTTCTCCTACAACTGTTCAAAAAAACTTTTCTCAGTCTTATTCCCTGCCTTTTATGTACTGCCTAGGACACTGCCCTTTCTGTTAATGCAATGATGCATGTTGTTCTCTGACCATTTGGGGGTAGAATTTCTGGAGATTTCTTCCCCTAGAAGCACCCTGAAGAAACTTGATAAAGTAAACAACACTCTCTCGTTACTCAGTAATGAACAATATTTCCCCACTTGCAAAATAATAACAATTAAACAAACAAACAGAACAGCACCAAACCCCTCCCAGAAAAACAAAACAAAACAAAACAAAACGAACAAAAAAACCCAAACAAAAAAACACCAAACCCCAAAACCATGAAAAAAATCAACCTGTAAGGCTTTCTTAAGTTTGAATGGGCAAAAAAACTAATCACCTGGAAGGGTTTATCTCTTGCCCCAGTCATGATGTTACCATCTTCACCACTTGTCTTTCTGCTGCACTTATGGCCTTTCTCCTCTGCCCACCTTTTCCAGCAATCCAAGCAAAGTTTCACCTCTTGCAGAAGAATCTGGAGGTCCTGACTAAATTCTTAACATGCCAAAGAAAAGAAATTGGTGTCTCCTTCACATTTTCTTGGTTCTATTAATTTTAAACTTGATCCTGTCACAGGCCAGAGCATGGTTATATGTTTACCCAGGTACGTTGAGCTAAGATCGCTCAACACAGCTCTTCAATTTCAAATAAAATCTCAAGCATCAAAATATATTGGAATGCTAGCAATGCCTCAAATCCTTACATAACTTCATTTCAAGTGAGGATTAGCTTACTCTGGCAGCTATCTCTACTTGCCAGCAGATGCTGGCAGAACACCTTTTCCCTGGGGAGATTTCTCTCCATTTGCAGTTTTAAATAGCTTTGGACTCCTCTTTTGATCTATTTCTCAATAAAGGTCAAAAGCAGTTTTTTTGTTTAAGGTTTCAAACTAGTGTCCTAGTAGGCAAAACAGGAAGTTATCAAGACCCCAAGCAGAGAAACCTTATCTTTGGGCAGTATATATGTGTGCTCACATATCTTTACTGTTTCTCACATGACAGATGCTTTTCTGTACAACCAGTGGCATGACTTCTTCAGGAAGTATGATTATGGTTCTATTCTCACATCTTCTCAGTCTTACCTTTGGCCTAGTAATGAGGATATTCTGCCAAGAAATTGAAGTAGGAGGTTCAAAATGTTGGGAAAGCCAGAGAATCAGTTATTCATATTGTAAAGGTGCACACGTAATTCTAAACCTAATTGTAACCCTTACACAGACACTTTTGTGCCAGGCTTCCATGTAACACATTAATAGATCTTTTCCCCTCCTCACATAGCAATGTCCTGAAGGTCAAACACCAGAACTGTGAGTTCTGTGTTGGACTGTGGGCTGGGGTTTCATGCTAAATATGGACTTCTCCTATTGTGGAGCTAAAGACAACTAACCCTAGCAGATGGTTCAATTGAATCAAGATAGGACAAGTAAGAAAATTACTGTGAAAATGTTCTTCCTTATACCTTGTACCTCCTTACTACTTCCTCATTCAGAGGCATTATGAATTTCAGGGTGAGCTGTTTCTTCCTCTTCCAGATAAACATCAAGGTAAATTTATGCTACAGCATTAACATGTATATACTGCAGTATCAGCTGTGTTGTGACTATGATCACTGATTCTGTGTTTATAGTATTCTATCTGAGAGATAATACAATTTAACAGCTTGGAAAGATATTGCACCCTTAACAGCCTGGCTTCTGCAATAAAATGATACAGTAGATAAGCTGCACATTGTTTTGCACTGATGTCTCAGCAGTTTTACATTTTCAGTATTGTTGTTAGCTAAGCAGCCTTTCTAGCATGTCATTATTTATACTCACACAATATTTTCAAAGGTAGCATTGAAGAGCAGATGTCACATATTCTAGCCTGGTAACAAAAGCCTCTAGCACATGATAAACATATAAAAGGAAATGTTCTTAAGAAGGCTGTCAGGTCTTTGCCCTTCTGAAGCTTGAGAGCCATGTAGCACCCAGTGGAGTCAATGGAAATCTTTTCATTAACTTCAGTGAGATTTGTATTAGTATTTGAAGTTTCTTGTAGTCGTCCTGATCAGCCACTGCACAAATGCTAATGAGATGAGTTGAACAATGCCTTTAGAAGCCAGAAAGACAGAAGTTATCATTTAATCCATCCATTTCTGACAAGAGTGAAGGGCCGCAATGGAGGAATGTAAAGAGATACCACAGTGTCTCAAGATGGGAAATGAAAATGCTCATTATACTCTTTAAAAGTCCAAAGGGATTTAGATGGGTGAGTTTCTATTGTCTCTGTAATTATTCCTCTTAAGGATAAATCCATAAGAGGAATTAGAAGGGAGATAATGACTGAGGTTAATAAACATTTGCTGAAACTTCTTTCCTGTCTGTTAGGACCATGCATATGGGCTTTTAAGCATTTCAGAGCCACTCTTTAAGTGGAAAACCACCAATGAATACTTAAAAGTAGCTGGTCACAGATAATCCCTTTGAAGTCTTAAAAAAAACTATTTTCTTACAATGCTAACTCAATGCCACAGCAAATTTTGGATAACAAAGATATAAAACCAGGTTCAAAAGTAATTAGCTGTAATTTTGGCAGAAATATTCATCTATCTATTTAAAATTATGGTGTGGATAGAGCTTAGTCTCATGAAGTTTCTATAAAAAGTGTTTGTGGGAGGACATACTTTGGAATACTATTTCCTATGCACCCACTCTTGGCCTCTATCACAGGTAGTGGCTTAAGCTAGATGTCTTGGTTTGCAGTGTGAATCTGAAGCTGTCTGCTACTAGGCCAAACAGCACATTTTAAAGGTTGCGCTTGTGAGGCAGGAGACAGAAAATAAGGAAGATGGATAGAACAAAGATATATGAAGACATAAAAAGATCAGTTATGCATTACAAGGAGGTATCTTACAGACATACATAGGTCATATTACTCATTTGCAAAAGAAAAAACATTATGGAAAGATTGCAAAAGAAAAACAGCCTACTGAAAGTAATAAAACTTGACTAGAATTAACATTAGGTCTAAGGTAAATAGTCCCATATGTCTAGATTTGGTAAGGCTTTGTCCATTATGTTGTCATTCGCCAAGATCACACGCCTGGAATATATATATTGTATATATGTTGGAAAACTTACAAATTGCCACGTCCCTCCTTCCAGTAGGAAAGCCTGGGTGGAAGAAGTTTCTCAGTGTTTTCATGTTAAAACTTTCTGCGTAAAAACAGAAAAATGCCATAACTCCTACTAACTATGTGAACCCTCAAATAATTTCCTAACATAAAAAGAAAGGACATTTGAGAAAATACAAAAACCTTCAGACTATTATAGCATGAAGCATTATTGATACCAAAATCTGTCATGTCTGTTTGTCTGTGTGCTCTCAAACAGAATTTTCTCCAATGCATTGTACATTTTACAATATATTATACAAACAACAAGCAATTGGAGCAATCTCTGTCAAAAATTTAAGAAAGTAAAATAATACATTGCATTTTTGAGCAAGATATAATCAAGAAACCTGATTTAACACAAGAATGACTGGATGAAATTCTGATTTTATTACACTTCATATCAGACTGGATAAATTCTGTCATTCTTTTTTTGCTATAAAATGTATTAACTGATTAAATTGCATACTTCAGGTTTAGTTGGAATATGATAACTTTACGCACGAAAATTAATTTGGAAGTTTAAACATATGGAGTCTGGCATATCCTATCAAAAAGCAGTAAAGCTAAATGAGGAATTTATGTGCACTATTTTAGTTCCAATTACAGTTATTATAGATCCTTGACAACTATCAAGAAATGAAATTCCCACTAAAAGGAAAACTATTGCTTACTGCAGTGTAGCCAAAATCACACTGGATCTGCTGCATTTAGTTGTGCAATTGTATGTGTATTTCTTTGTTTATAAAATAGTCATATTTCTACTTTTTTCCCCTGTGCATTCTGATGTTTTCCATAACAAAATCAGTTGCATCTTTTTTAGCCAATTCTTGCATTGCAGGCTCGTAAGTAAAATATTTTCACAAGTCCCTGCTTAGTGTCAGCACTGAAATACACATTTTTCAAAGACATCTAATTTAGGAACATATAATATTTTTCTCTGGAATAATTTATCATCATGAATTCTTCCAATCAATATAACTGTAACATAAATATGCTTTTCTTCTCATCTTGTACAATTAGATATTTGGGAATTTTATAGAAAGTATAACAAATAAGTAATTTTGCCTACAAGCTTCTCCCTGCTGTGACTGCTCTGTGGGCAATTTTATTTCCATCTGCATCTTGCAGGAAGACAAAGGACTGAAGTGGGTTTGACTTTTGCTATCAGACAGACCCCCATGCAGCCACTCTCAGTCCCCCTCAACAGGATGGAGAGACAAAATAAGATGGAAAGCTCATGGGTCAAAATAAAGACAGGGAGATCATTTACTAATTATCATCATGGGCAAAAAAGATTCAGTGCGGAAAAAATGAATTTTACTTATTGCCAATTAAAAATATAGTAGGATGATGAGAAACAAAACCAACTAAGGCACCTTACCTCTCCCTACTTTTCTTCAGTTCAATTTTACTCCTTCATTCCCAACTCTTCTATGTCCTTCTCTCAACCCCAGGTAGTACAGGCAGATGGAGAGTGGTGGCTGTGGTCAGCCCATAGACTCATAAAATCATAGAATAGTTAGGGTTGGAAAGGACCTTAAGATCATCTAGTTCCAACCCCCCTGCCATGGGCAGGGACACCTCCCATAACAGCTCCTTTCTGTTGTTTCTTCCTTCTCATACTTTTCCCCTTTTCCAGTCTTTCAGGGTAAACCTGCTTGAGCATGGTACCTCCACAGGCTGCAGTTCCTTCAGGGAATATCCACCTGCTCTGCTGTGGTGCTCTCCGTGGATAGCATGGTCTCCATGCTCTTTCATGGGATGCAGGGGAAAAACCTGCATCACCATGGTCTCTCCCTGGAGCTGCAGGGGAATCTTTGCTTCAGGGCCTGAGGCATCTCCTGCTCCTCCTTCTTCACTGAATTAGGTGTCTGCAGGGCTGTTTCTTGCCCTCCTTTTTTACTCTTCCTCTGCCTGTGTGGTGCTTCGCTCTTTCATAAGTATGTCACCCCAGAGACCACCACCTCGCCTGTGGGACTTGGCTGTGCCCTGTCGTGCGTTGGTTGATGCCTCACGGAGGTTACCCCTGCAGACCCCATGACCAGCCCCTGTGCACCTTCATTCAATAAAATTTCTCTGGGTAGCTCTGTCTACAATCAGCAGCTGATAACACAGACACTCTCTTCAGACTGGCAAAAGCCACTTCCTTGGCTAGTAGAGCTTCTTTTAAGTATACCATTGAGGTTTACATTTCTTTTAGAGATCTTAACAATTTTCTGTCACTAGGGATACACTAAGTGTATGCCTACAACTTACAGGTGCCCAGAGAATTTGAGCTCTGCAATACAAACTAAACTTCCTTTCTAACTGCACTGCTTGCTGTTTGATGGGGTGTTCAAGAAGGGCAAGATGGAGGATCAGCAGAAATACAGGACAGCCTCACTTCACTACCTCATAAGGTCATGGAGATAAGCTTTCTGAAAACCATTTCCAAATATATGAAGGACAGAAGGGTGATTGGGAATATTCAACAAAGGGAAATCAGACATAACCAGCCTCATAGCCACCCACAATGAGATGATTGGCTCAGTAGGTAAGGGGGCGTCAGTGACTGTTGCTTATCTTGCGTTTAATGATGCTACTGGCAGTCTCCATCACATCTTCATAGACAATCTGGTGAATCTCAGAACCATAGAATATCAGTTTGGAAGGGACCTCAAAGATCCAACCTTTCTAGGCAAAGAATTACCTAGACTAGATGCCCAGCACTCTACCCAGCCAAATCTGAAAAGTCGAGTCAACCACTTTCCTGGGGAGATTATTCCAATACTTGGTTGTTCTCATTGTGAATTTTTTTCCAATGCAAATTCAGATTGATGTATTTTGTCAGACTTCTATAATCTTTTCTTTTCTTTTTTTCTAATACCTACTTTTTTCTGTCCATGGTTAACTAATTTTACCATTAAGTTTACAGCTCTGTTGCGATTTTCCATTAGCACATGTCTTCTAATTTTAAATGCATCATAGGTCCTTTGTATACCAGGCATCTTGATTGTTGGTACATTTATTTAAGCATTGAAAATTCTTAACACTGAATTACAGTCTTAGACAAATCATGCATCATAAGAAAACTTCAGGTTTCATAAGCTTTATAATTTCTATAGCCTTATCATGCTCCAAACAGTAGAAGCTATACATGAGCTTTCAACACATCATTAGTAAAGGGCACATGCAGAACAAAGTACTTTTATCTACTGTGAGGAATTATGCTTCTACTTCCATTTGTTACAAGGTTTTTTGTATCACACTAATGAAAAATAATGACTAGTGTGATTCAAGTTTGCTATGAGCAAATCATGTCAATTAAGTCTTGATTAATCTCTCCAAGGGTATCAAGGAAGCTGTAACAAATTTATAAATGCCAAATGTATGTGATCTTAACAAAGTGTTAACCCAGAGAAAGTATTGAAATCTTTTACTTGGAAGACAGAATTCAAGTAGCAGTCTTGAGAAAGGCAAAATAATGAACCTTAATTCTGATTAAATCTCATTACTTGCATCTACCTACATAAGTTCAGCACTTCTTCAAGACTACTGTACCTTGGCCTCCCTGCCACACATTCAAAGAAAACACTCATTCTGATGATTCAGATGTACTTTATAACTTTGCATTATCTGTGATGCTCCTGCTTTGAAGATGCATCAAAGATGAAGTGGCGCTAAACTGAACAGTTGCAACTTTTACACTGTGATATAGCTTCTTTTGTTCTCTCATTTACTGTATTACATTTCTGAGGCTACTCCTAAGGATGAGCTGTATGAGTGTTGTTAAGTCGGCTAGAAAAAAGATAATGGAAAAAAGGGAAGTCCTTAGAGACAGCATCCTTTCAAAATTAAGAGGACTGTAACTGATAAAATTGAAAAGTTTAGTCACAAGAACCTTTTTTCAGATTTAAACTACAATCCTTTAAACTAGAAGCCTCATTCAATTTACACTCTCAAATATGTCTAAAAAGACACAAAGTTCAGTTTTAAAGAGAGATCACACATAAAAAAAAGGGTGTACGCAGATTAGGTCTAGATTTTGAGGAAGCATTTTTATTATGAGGTTCATTCTTTATCACTGTATCGGGTCTGGCTGAAGTGGAGTTAATTTTCCTTGTAGCAGCCATAATACTGCTGTGCGTTGCATTGGTATCTAGAAAGGTGTTAATAACACACCAGTGTTCTGGCTTGTGCTCAAACAGCAACAGGGCTGTCTCTCCAGCATTCTCCCTTCAGCAGCAGGCTGGGGTGGGCAAGATCTTGGGAGCAGACACAGCCAGGACAGCTGACTCAAACTGACCAAAGGGATATTACATACTATATGATATCTGTTCAGCAATAAAAGCTAAGAGAAAGGAGGACAAAGGGAAGCATTTGTTACTATGTCTTCTGGAGCAACTGCTATATGTACTGAAGCCCTACTTCCCAGAAGTGGCTGGACACCACCCGCTGTTTTCCTTTGTTTCTACAAAGAACATCGCCTTTGCTTTTGCTTTTATTAAACTGCCTTTATCTTAACCCACAAGTTTTTTGCATTTTACCCCTTCCTCTGCTCCCATCCTGCAGAGAAGGGGAGTAATAGACCAGCTTGGGGGACACCTGGTGTACAGCCGAGGTCAGCCCACCACAGTCAGATAGCTCCTAGGCTTCCATTCTATGTTTTTGCATAATTACAGTCTTGGCTTCCACATTTTAATCCGATATTGTGCACAAATGTATGAATCCCAGAACCTCATTCTTGCATTCAGTTTCCAAAATATAGCCTGAAGGAAAATTCTGGAAAGTTAAAACAAGGCAGAGATTTTAAAAGCTGTCCTTTGCCTTCTTAAATGTTGCCTTTCAAGTTTGCTATAAATACTTCTATGTATTTTATAACTGAAGTAAGTTTTCTTAGACAAATGAGGTTTCTCATTGATTACTCTGAATGTTTCATTAAATGACTAAATACAATGAAAAATTTGAGCAAGTACTAGCATATTCTAAAACGAGATATGGCAGTAAGTCACGTACTTCAAGTGCCATATAAAATAAGCTAAAATTAGATTACTATTCAATAAAGGCTCAAAGAATTATATAATGATATAAAATTGTGACAATAGTTTCAAATATTTTTATAAGTAGGCAGTTTCAAACCAGCACAGTGAAACCTCTTTCAACAATGTAAGAGGTCAAAACTTTGTTTTCATCTACATTTGGAGCTGGTTATACTGTAAAGCAGGGTAGGTCTATCTAGTCACCACATAGTTTATACCAGTTGCTTTCAATTAATTGCAAGACAGTGACATTCATTGTAGCACTCCTAATGAAACCACATCAAGTGCTCACTGTAGATGGCTGTAGTATATCCCTCTCCCTTTTCAATCCATGCTGAGTTTTCTGAGAGCAGTAGTGTCGCTAAACCAAATGTCGGAATCCCTTTTTACGAGAGATTAGCTCGAGTCTTTCAAATATGTTTAAATTGCCTTGTTAAACAATTTTTTCTAAGTCAGGTAGCACATATTTTTAGTAAGATAATTTGAGAAACTTCTTCTATGGGGGCTAAGCTTGGTCAAATTAGTTCTCATTATATATAACAGAATAGGTTATTTACAAAGTCAGTATAGTTCAACTCTATGTCTCAGCACTTAATAACAGACTGATGAACATTTTCTGATGAAAACTGGTTTTAAGAGTGATTTTCCAGAACTTTGTAACTTCACCAGCTTACAAACAACGCAGTAGAGACCTGTTCCCTGTGGTATGCAAATAGAATGCAAGAGACAGAGAAAAAAGTGAGAGAAATTAGAGAGTTCTCATCACTTCCTCTTGGTCCCTGAGTTATGAGTTACAGTGCAGGACTTCCCCATTACCTTCTTTGATGATTTCGGTTTAGTTAACCCCTAGTTTATTCTGAATGTAATTAACTAAATCTGCAGAGATGATTTTTCACCCTGCATGACACAAAATTATCTGAGAAGAAAGAAAGGAGACTTGCAAGAGACTAGTCATCTGCCAATACAGGGTTATCCTACTATTTCTACCATGTAACACAGAACAGCAGAGGTGATTGGAATATTAGAGACCAGAGATAACCAAATTGCAGATAGAAAAATCTTTCAGTGTTAAGTATGTTTCTTACATCTGCATTTTGTCTCTTTTCTCCCATTACAAAGTGTAAAGCCAAATAAAACAGTTTTTTTAAATAAAAGGCAGCTAAAACCTATTACTTCCCAAAGAAAATTAGATCACATTCTGTGAGGAATTTGGAGAAAACACTCCAAATATATTCTTACTTTCTGAATTGCCAAGGGGCTTCTGCCATTCTTTTTCATGCTAAACAAAGAAAAACTCCTGTTAGCTTTATGAAGTGTTGCTACTCTAACACATTCAACAGATGTCTTCTATTAGGAAGAGAACGCCTGTAGGGTGTGAGTCCTGTCTAGTCAGAGTTCTTTAAACATGGACATATAAGGGATGCAGATACTTTGCCAGGATTATCTGTCTCTTTTTTTATGATGGAACCTCAGTGAGAATTTACACAGGAATGAGGGAAACAAACCTGCACAAAAAAAAAAAAAAAAAATCTTTCAGAAGGCATAAAACATTGACGGAAGTAGATATATCAGTTAGTAAAGTTGCTTTTGTGATGCCGACAAGGTAGTTTGAAAAAAATACGTGAATCTGAAAAAAAATAACTTTTGGTTCATTATTTACATTTAGATAAACAAAAGCACATTTTTCACAGTCAAGCTTCAGTTAGGTAATAATAAAGTTACATGTTGAAGCTAACATTTAGACTCCTGAAACTTGAACTCAGATCTAGTCTCTCGACAGTATTTGCGGATGCTGGGCACCTCAGAATAGGACACAAATCAAATAGCATACAGTACACCAAGTCAAAGCAGCTATTAATAAAAACATGAGGAGGAAAATGTGTCTCTGAGCATCTCTATTGCCTAAATTGTCCCTGACATGCTTATTTCAGTGCTAAGAGCTAAGAAGGATTTAATGTTTTATTCCAGAGAAATACTAAGAATGTGATCCTTCCATATTTTATTGAGTAGTGCACATGTGTGTGCACACTCAAACACCCCTTGTGTAGAGTGGGAAAGACTCCACTTTGTTCTTCAGTCTGAAGGGGCCACACATGCACTTACAGGCATATGCACCTTACAGTGACTCAGGTAGTTCTCTAAGAGTTGTTGCTTTGCAAGAAGAAGGGATGCTCTTCATATCTCCTGTGGACTTTTTCTACATTGAAGGATTTAAAAAATCATGCATGTTTTCAAATTTATGAAAAAATATGACATAACACTGTTACCAGGTGGCTTGAAAAATTTACTGGGAAAGAGGAGGGTTGTTTATCGAACTCGTAACAGTTTAGTATAAAATGTAGGAAGTGAACGAGGAGGAGGATTAAAATAGAGCTGCCTTCTCAGCAGAGATGTCTGGTCACTAGGCTGTGAAAGCACAGTTCATCCTCCAGGCTCTCTCTCTTTCTGTCTCTCTTACTCTCTTAATCTTGAATTCCTTCTAGAACGGCAACACAACTTCTGAAGAGGTGCAAAATGCCTGGTAAACACCACCCAAAGCAGCCTTAAAATAATATTCTCATGGAGATGTATTCTCCTGGAATGCAGGATCCCTCTTGGGCTGCATATGGCATACAATTCAGGTTCTCTGCTTTCTTGATGAAAGCTGTAACTATGTGCTACTATACAGAGGGGAAGAAGGATTGGACTGAGCTCGGCTGAGCTTGGCACAAAATTGTGCTCATGTTTACAAAGGCTTCTATTTATACAGGGTGCCTTGTGCCAGCTCAGCACCAATCCCAGCCATATGGTGGAACAGAAGTAAGAGATTTCTGCTCAGAGTTCTCTACTCTTCATCTAAATGCTTTAAGCCTGTACAAAATGAGCAAAATGTAGGAAAAGGAAGGCTGCATGTTAATTTAGCATTTAGGCCATTAAACTGTCTTTCCTAAAGAAATACAATAATGTGGGGAAAGCTTATATAAAAATCGGTTTTGGCAACATGCTACTGATTGCAAAACCGGGGGCAACTGTGAATTTAAATAAATTTAAATAAGGAAATACTGATAGGTTCGATGTGGGGAGCAAAACTGGTTGCATAGAGGTAGGGCAGTTGGTAGAGTTAATGCAGTTATTTTACAAATAAGGACTAACTATGATTGATTAAGTATGATGGTAGGGCAGTTGGTAGAGTTAATGCAGTTATTTTACAAATGAGGACTAATAGTTACTATTGCTCAGTAGAGGGCTTTGCATATTTAGACTGTAATGATGTTAATCCCTTCATCTCATTTGAATGCAACTGAAAAAGCACAAGTATTTCTTGAAATAAGTCTGGGGTAAATAGTAAAAAGAGGCATTACTATGTTTTTATTTCTAAAGAAGTCTCAAGTTCAAGGGGTTTTTGAAGGCTGGAAGAAATATTTTAATAGGCTTTGACAAGAAAAGGGTATTTTTATGGAGCTTAAGAGGGCTATATGTTTTACTAAATGCTCTCAAGACCAGAGGCTCTTTGTAGGTGACAGTTAAAGAGACCCCAACTATGATTGAACTTCATCATGCTAAGAGGAAAAAGACATAAATAAGAACCTGCTGCATCTTAGGAGGTCTAAGTTAAATGTAAAAACTGTGTTCATAGCTCCTCAAGATGAATCCCCTTGTTTTGCAAGAAACTTGTTCTACTTAAAGATTCTAGAAGGAAGGAAGATCAAATAAAAAGAAAAAAAATCACTTTTAGGTAGCTAAAAACAGCTATAGAAAAATTATCTTATTTCTCTTCCAAAGTTATATAATAAAAATTTCAGAAATGTCTACATTAAGGTTTCCTGTGTTGTCTCAGTTCAACTTATGTTTACTAAATGATCATTTGTGTTTTTCCTAAATTTATTCAGTTTTGAGCAAATCATGCAATGATACATCCAATTATTATTAAGTACAGAATCAATGTTTATTTGTAGTAACTTTGTTTTACTTGTTTATTGACACTGAAATTGAGGGTAGAATATCAGTCTTAAGTAAACTTTCGTTTCAGCACTTGTTAGCATGCTTCATCCATATCTTGGGCTGATTTTATACATGAAATAAGTCATTCTTACAACTATGTTCTGTTGTTTGGGATAATTTTTAGGGAAGGGATGTAGAGAAACACTATAACTGAAGTAATTGTAAGACATAAAAAGAGAAAAAATGCTAATAAATCAGTGTAATTTTTCACAAGGTCTACAAGAAACTTTGTAGTTAGTTTGACCCACAAATAAGTTATCATTTTAAATGTAAGTACATTGGTAACATAAATTTAAATCTCAGAATCTAAAGCTCTAGCTCTCAATTATTCAAGAATCAATGTTTTTTTGAACTGTCAAATAATAAATCTAAATGGGTTTAATTACACAATTTAGGTAAAGCAAGGAATAATTTTAAAACTTGATATTTTATCATAGCACATAATACATATTTGTGAATAGTTTACCATAGAGAAGTGAAAGGTAGCACTTTATGTTGATATTTTATCCAGTAATAATTTCAACAGAGTTCCTACAGAAACACAAACAAAAAAAAAAAACAAATTAAAAAGAAAAAAACGCAACCCTATTTTGTCCATGAATTCTGAGATTTTTGTAACTTTTTTCTATGAGCAAGCAAAAGAACAGAAGTATTTTTAGTAAGCACAAATTCTGCATTAAAAAGTCTTCTGGAAATGTTATGTCATTTAAAAACTTACTCATGAATAGAGAACACAAGGAAGCATCTGTGAAAAGATAAACGCTAAACTCTGATACAGAAAATATTACACTATTTTAATTAGGTTTGGCAACAGAATACTGACTTTTTATTCTGAAGGTGGGCAGTAACCTCAATTATGCGGTGAATTGGGGATGAAAAGTCTGTTGTTTAATGCATGTAAGAAGTTCTGACAAAGTTTCTTTCAGACCATGGAATATTTTAAAACTTATTCGTATTGTTAGGAAAAAGAGATTCATGTATTTTGTGATGAAGATATATATACATGTATAATAAAGACGTATATAGAAGAAAACCCCTGCTTCATACGGCTTTTTCTTAACTAGACCCCAGGTGGAGGGAACATCAGGATGCTCTTCAGAAGTAAACTTAATACAGGTTACATATTAAGCAAATCCTGTGGCAGAGAGCAGAAACAAGGTTTATTCTAGTGTTGCTCTCTTTGTAGTGGTGCTGGCAAATTCCTGACACTGCTGCCAGGTTTGGCACCAGCAGAGACTTATGCTAGCAGCAATAATGATAACTAAAAACACATTTAAAAACAACAATAACTGTAGCTAGTTCCTTATCTTTTTGAGATATTTGCCTAAATTTAGGGTTACAATTATAGTTGGACTTAAAATCTCGTTTTAGTTTTGGATTCTGATCACACTAGGTACATGACAACACAAGAAAACAGCATTAAATGAGTGAAGGGAGGGAATTCAGCCTATCGGTAAGGCTAAGGCTGGATTAGAAATTGATTTAGTGTCTAAGACAAGTAGACCTAAAATCTAAGCTAATTTCTGTATCCTGCAGTGCCTAGAGAAGCTAATACAGGGGCATAAGAGTGGCAGGGATAATGACTTCTGCTTAATTCGAAGGCAGATGTGAACTGATCATTTAAGAAAAGCTGTAAGATCAGGACTTGGAGAGATGAAGGAGTGTTATTGATAGTACTTGAAAAGCACAAAGAGTTGTGAAAGACCTGCTGCTGGAGCTGGTTAGTTTTCTAGATGTTTGAGGTTCTGGCTATAGTTATCAATAGAATAAAGTTCAGTCCCAAGATTCTACAAAGAATTCTCCAGCATCTGAAGGGTTTACCAGCAATGGCAAACTAATCCATGCAAGTATGGATTACAGTATACCTGAAGAAAGCTTTTATTTAACTTTGTGAATATGAAGAAGAGATTAACAAGGGGGGTTTTATGGTTCATGTAGTCCTGCACTCTAGAATGCACAGTACTAGGAGGCTCAAAGTGGGTCTCAAACACGACATGGTATAGTCCACAACTGTAGGTGACAAACAGAATTTCTATTTTGTGTGGCAGTTTAACTTTGCAAAGCAGTAACGGAATTTTTCAGTTCTTTATGTAATTTACAGGGTCAGATAGGTCAGAATTAGATGGATCTGGCCAACAAGTCTGTTGTTAAAGTTTGATTTATATTTCATTTCAGCTTGAACATTAATTTTAAGAAGTACTGAAGTTGAGGGCTATAAATCGTAAGACTCACAATCAGGAACAGAAAGTGTTAAATAGCTAAGACTATTTATGGAAGCTGCAAAAAAAGGCAGAAAACAAGATCTGGAAATCACAGAAACAAATCTCTTACAGCTGATCTCCTGTCTTAAAAAGAAAAAAAAAGAAAAAAATAATAAAACCAAAACCAACACAACCCTAACTGTAATAAATAACCTCTTTTCACCAACAATTGATGATAGGCTTTCCAAGACCATCCCTTGTCTTGGCTCAGAAGGTTCTGAACTATATTGTAATCAGCTTAGCTCTAGAAGTCTCACTTTATAGCACCTAATCTTTAAAATAAGCATAAATATATCTTTAAATAAGATATACAACCTAAATCTGTCTCAAATCTATGAAAAACTCACTCACCTCTATATATTGCTAAACTTTTATCCCAGCTTTGTGAGACACTGTAGTTCCAGTTCCAGCATAAACACAGATTTTGGGTATCTTCTGCACTGGTCATTAACCAAGACATCAGCCCCTACTCTAGTCTTAACCACAGTTTTCCTTTAAATACTAGTCTTTGTTTTAGTCTACACAGGCTGCAACAATTAACTCTTTTCAGTCGCTGATAAACTGTAATACTGCCTTACAATCGTTACAGCACCCGTCCTAGATTTATGTGAAGCATATTCAAACCAGAAATAAAGCCATTTATCCAGGCCAGCTGTGGGATCATCCTAATTCTGCAGGCATTAGAAAACACAAAATTCTCAAAACTTTTCAGCACCTCTTGTACAGAACTCATATTTAACCCTTTCCTCAGCTATGCTTTAACGACCTATAAACTCCTTAAAAGAACTTCCTGGTCCTGTATGCTCAGCTCAGTCTAGTAATAAACTTTATTTCTTGATCTGATTCTCTCACCTTATTTATATTCATAAACATGATTAAAATAGTAAATCCTCCAACGGAACCATCATACCCAAAAAATCGAGAGAAGTAATTTTTTCTAACAACATTCATCCTCATTCTGCCTCTGCAAAATACACCTGAAAAAACTTCATTACCTGCTGTTCCCAGTACTACTCCATATCAGAAAATCAGTCCCACATTTTACCTTTTCCACAGAAGTATGATCCTTTCTCTTGCAGAACTAAACATTTCATTCAGACCAAAACCAGCTAGAATTCTGGTCCTACAGACCTTGCAGGAAAGACAAAGCATTATGCCAACTCTGCAGGCACTGTTATGATCAACCCGCTTGTTTTCAAACTTGTTCACAGTAGTCTGATGCATGGCAAGGAGTCTCTAATGACTATTGTCTAGGAGATAACTCTGTGGCTATTCCAGCCTGCTAGTGTGCAGTTAGGATAAAGGAAAGGAAGGGTTGGGGTTGTGGCGAAAGGAAGGGTTGGGGTTGTGGCAAAATTAAGAGTTTACTGCATTATACTGTCAAGGCATGCTAGTTGGCAAACTGGAACTTGGTCTGGGTCTGACAAGGTTACAGATCAAGTCTTAACAGTTAATTCCTAGATTATCTTAGGCTGAAAATAAGACTGACAGTTAATTCCTAGGTTGTTTTAGGCTGAAAATAAGACTGAAATTAAGATTTGAGTTTGGTGTCAGTAGTACTATTGGGGAGAGGAGATTATAGAAACTTGGGGATATAGCTATATTATACATGGTGCTTTTACCTCCCCTCCTCTCACCCCTTTTGCATTCCCCTCAGCCCCCTGATTTTGAGATTAAATTTAAGAATAGGAGCAACTGACTTTTTAAGATTATTGCTGGATCTTGCTAAACATGAGAAATTGGATGAAGGCTGGGTCTGGAATACCTGCATCCTTTTTCTCATTATCCTGAACCTGATCTCAAAACATACATCTACATTTAGACAGGAACAAAAATAAAGTATTTGCCTTGGTGATTTCAACACTCACCCTAGCTCTGCATGGCTTGCAAGATGCCTGCAAGATCAAGCTCTTCAGTATCTATCCTGCCAGCATTAACTGCATCACTGTTCCTAATCTTTGCTCTCAATTTGCATCTGTTAGTCATAACTGCCACAGAATGAACCATGACACTCCCACTCCTGTTGGTTCCAGCTTTCATTCCAATAGCATGAGCCTTTATTCCAATACTGTACTATCAGCCACTTGGTCTCGCTTTATAACACTTTGTAATGATATGAAACTGGTGGGCACTATTATCTTACCTGAGGATTTATGGAGGAAAGAAATCTCCTGGCCGCAGCTGAGTGCCTAGGCTTTTGGAAAAAGTGTGAGGTTCTTGTATAAGACACAGTAAAAACTTAACTTTTTAGAGTTCTCAAAGGACAGGAAAAGCAAAGCTTGAACTTACAGAGGTGGATGGCTCCAGTGTAATTACTACCCAGCTATAATTTCCATCTCTTGAATTCTTAGGATCATTGATTTACTGAAAATTAAAAGTTTCTAATTTTAGTAAAGATTCCACTTAGGAGCATAACAGACATAAAGTCAAAATGAGATGGGTGCTGGATGTGACACAAATAAGTGTTTTACAGCTGTTTCTCTAGCTACTACAGGTACCCTTCGGTATGGTGAAAGTGGATTTGGGGTAAATGTAAGGATTTAATACCTATCAGGGACAAGGGCCTGAACTGAAATTCAGCTCCTAAGCCAGCTGAGGCCTCCAACACAGCTCCTCACAGCTCTTTCACAACTCCTTTCACAGCAGTCTGATCCCAGGTGATACGGCTCCTCAGAGAGGGGGAACAAATGCTGTTGTTGGTGCACTCATGGCCCTGATAGCAAGAGTAGGTGGGAAACTCCTATCATGAAAGCTGAATGCATGTATGCTAACAGGGAATAGGCACATACAAAAGCAGACCAGTCTCTCAGCTCATTTCTCAGTTGTGCTTGCAGTGTTATCCCCTGTCCACATTATTGCAGCCCATGTAAGAGAGAAAGCTTAGCTCACTGATACTTCAGCTGAGATGAAGGAAACAAAATGTTCCAACATCCGCAAAAGGTAATTGTGGCACCAGATGTGTCATAGTCAATAGAGTCAGCTCTGTCACACTTTGTAACTAACATGGTTGATCTATCCTATCCACTGCCTAACTCTTTAATGATATTAACACCCATCTTCTGTTACTTTTTTACTGTATGCTGCAGGCTTTCTATACTCAGAAGTTGTACAACTTAGAATCATAGAATCATAGAATAGTTAGGGTTGGAAAGGAACTTAAGATCATCAAGTTCCAACCCCTCTGAGTGTCCAAATAAATGCATGGCCTTAAAATCAAAACAAACATCTCTGAAAACTTTCCAGGCAGCCGCTTATGTTCCCCCGTTACCCAGAGGATAGAACCTCTGCATGTCTCATTGTGCCTCAGTTCTGAAACTCAGGAGCCAGTTGAAAACATCAAGGACTTACTAAACATAAGACATCCAGGCCCTGCATATTATAGTAATACCATACAACATGCCACAGAATCCCATGAAGATCAACAACTTGCTCTTTCTTGCTGAAGTAAAATACAATACTGGTTCATGGATACTCTAATAGATCCTGAGAATGCTTTTCATATCATATTCATATCAGGTAGCCAGTAAGACCTAGCCTTTACTTTTAGTCAATGTCAGACCACATTTTGACTTCTGATATTCCATTCCTGCAAGAATTCCTGCAGCAAGTTTGGGATTTCCTAAGCTGCCTTCCACAAATTGGATGGTTTGACAACCAAAGGTTGTCTAGATCTCAGTGAGCCACAGTCATCTTAGGAGGACTGCTGGCATCACTCCACTGAGCAACTCTTGATCACAGCTTCAAAACAGTGCAAATGTAGCAATTCTACCCAGGGAACAAAACAATAAAGCCCTTCTTCCTCAAGTAAAGACATTTTTTCAGTTACTATGGAAGAATCAGGACATACACAATGGCAGCCCTGAACTTTTAAAATCCACAAATACTTGAAAAATTTGTATGCGAGCTCTCCTACTCCTTCTAGCCTGGACCTTAATTCTCTGAGGTAGGAATTAACCTCTAGGGCTTATTGTAAGCACATGCGTATCATTTTATTACAGAACACAAACAGTTGATTTGCTAGATTCCGAAAAAGACACATGAACTCTATTTGAGGGAACTAACAAAATTAGTTCTTGTGAGTCATCACTGCATTGCTGGTAAAGTGAAAGCATTTGGAACAGGAAGAATAGATTGATTAGCTTTAAACTTGAACCCTGCAAAGCTTGCAGGGTTAGGATAAAACCAGGAACCAGCAGGCATATAATGGTTTTTATTTGATTTTCTAGAAAGTATGGATAGGTGGTTTATGAGGGTAACACGGCTGAAGAGCAAAGCATACTCATCTACAGGATTATAACGACGGTCAGAGATCATACTGGTTGTGGGTCTTTGGTTTTGGTCTACAGTAGAGTTAATTCTGTTTCCAATTAAGGTTTCTCAACGGAAACTGCTATTTTATTTATTTATTTATTTGTTTATTGTACCCTAACCCTAACCCTAACCCTAACCCTAACCCTATTTTATTTATTTATTTATTTGTTTATTATACAAATTTTATGAGATCTCCAGGAACAGCTGGAAGTTTGGAGCCATTAGTGATATTTAACTCTGAAGCAAGTATGATCATAGTATCATATAAGAAAAAGAGTTGGTTTTCAGCAACTCAGAATAGGTTATAGTCCATGATGGTATCATGGGCTACTGTTAAGCTAACAGTGTGGTTTGGAGATGGGCTAGGGCTCAGGCCTGCAAATAACTGGGATGAGTGCTGTACAATTACGATCTTTGGTTGAGTAGGGTGAAGGCTGGAGTTAATAAAATGTTTATGGTTAACATTTTCTGAATTTACTTCTATATATGAAGCAACTTGTTGCTGTCATGAGTAGCAGCATAAATAACCTATGACTGCATTTCTCCACCTCCCCCCCATAAATAAGTATAGTAGTTGCTGTTAAGTAGTTTAATACTCCTAACACACAATAGCAACAGAATAAGATATGGAAAATCTGAGGAAGCGTCCTTGGGAAGAGAAATAAAAGAATATTACAGCCAGCGCACAAACAGCAACCACCGAAAGTGGAGACATTACCAGCCTCAGTCAAAAATAAAAAAAAGAAACAAAACAAGAAATATGCGAATGTTTTGGGCTAGTGAACTCTTTGAACTTAAAGGAACTGAATATGCACAGACCTCTGAAGTGTCTCTTCTTCAGTTACGAGAGGGCTTCCCAATACATCTGTCCTGTAAATCACAAACAGATCTTGTTGATGGAGGCTACCTAGCACTGCCTAGACTTTTGAAGTAAATTCAGACTTGTGTTGCAAGACAAACTATCCAGCTTCCCTTGCTGACTGCTCATATGTCCTCTCTTCAGGTCTATCACTTTGGCAGATTGATTGCTCTGTAGGCTTGTAACAAAGATTCAGTTGAGAGATGGGATTGGAATTGCAAGTTATGGCAGCAGTAATGAGAAGCTAAGCCCCAAGAGTCTACAAGTGGGCTGGTTCCTGCACGACCAAAATGCTTATGACTGCAGGTTCCCATTCTGTTGTGTTATGGTTTGTTTGCTCGGGGATTTCAGGTTGTGCCAGGGCCCCTCAAAACCTGTGTGGTTAAAATGAGGGCTGTATGCAATGTGGGCAACTGATTTATCAAAAACTATACGGAAAAGCTGGTTGACTAACGTTTGTTAAATGTAACACTGGCCATGATATTCTGATTAAAGTCAACTTATAAATAAGGACAGAAAGCATATTCATTATTAGATTCTATGAAATTTGCAGAGCAAGGATGTTGGACACCAGCAAGGGTGAATTGTCTAAATTCTGCAGTTGATATAAACCAAACCAGTTAAAAACAATGGTTAGGTTGGAAATAAGGTTATAGTTATAAAAATTGGGACTGAAATGATAATTAATTGCTATTTTTATGGTGTCCTCAGAGCCCGGAGAAAAGTTAGAGCCAGGAACACAGTTTGTAGTTGATTCTGAGGTAACTGAAAGAAAACAGGCTCTGGATAGACATAAAATGTAGCACAAAACTATAGTCACAACTGCCAATTTTCATTCTGATAGATCTGGACTGCAATGAATACATTTCTTAAATATATTCAATTAAATTTCTTAATGGCCTACACTGAATTTTCTCTCACCCATAACATTCCTGAAGAGTGATCATGCCTGTTAAAACCAAGATTCCACACAGGCCAGCACCCAGATTTTGACAATAGGGTACATAGGAAATAGCACAGAAGTGCATGCATTTAATGACACAGTCATATGAAAAAATTACTCTTGGAGTCCCCAGGAGCTCATTCAGACTTCAGAGAAAAGAGGTGTCAGCTTCTGAAATTAGGTAGCCTTTTGTTTTATTTTTTCCCATAGACTTTTCCAGTCACCTCTGAATACATTTAAACCTTTACCATTTGGACCATCCTGTGTCAGGGTGTTTTGCAGATAAAGCAGACTTGTTGTTAAGAACCGCTTCCTATCTTCTCTTTTGAATCTAAGGGCCCCAGACCTTGCAATGGAAAGCACAATTGTTCCTGTTCACTACTCCACCCATGGCACTCTTGATTTCACAGACCTCATCTATCACATACCCCTTATTCATATAATTTTTGTGTTGAAAGTCCTAACCCACTCAGTCACCGCCTGTATAGAAGCTATTTTACATATCTGACCACCTTTCTTTTAGCTTTCAGAACTTCCTCCAGTACTAGCATATATTTCTGCAGTGCAGAGGGAGGAGGGAAAACAGCTGCAGACAGATCACCCCACTCCATGGAGAGGGAAAGAGTTGTTTATACTGTGTTCTCTGTTCTTTTTTAAGTAGTTCTTAATACTGACTTGATTTTGAGCACCGGGATGACATTTTTAACAAAAATATCTATTCTAATTCCAAGATATCATTCCAAAAGAATAGTAGTCAGCTCAGAGATCATATTACTTTCTGCACAGTGTTAAAGTAATAACTTTAGATTATTTTCCCCATATATTTCCCTTAATATCCGATGCATCTATACTGAGTTGCATCTTCCATTACAGTGCCCATCCAGTTTTCTAAGACTCTTTTGTGATTTTTCATGGTCAGGATTTTCTGGATAACTTAATATCCATAAACACCATCACATTTTCCAAGGAATGCCTCATTTATAAATATGCTGGAAATTACCAATCTTGGCAGAGATCCCTGAAGGGCCCTACTGATAGATGACCTTCTTGCACTATGAAAATTTACTTCTGATTCCAATCTCCATTTTCTGTGTCCTAGGTAACTATTTACCCATATAATGACTTTGGTTCTAATTCAGTGGATGGTTTATTTATACAGGAGACTTTTGAGAGATTTTGTTGACTGTATCAGATAGATTTCCCTAATGCAATCTGATTCCTTAAAAAAAAGCACAGTAGATTTTGAGGCATAATTTTCCTTTACAAAACTCATGTTAATAATACTGAAATACAATGATAGGTAGCTAAAACCACCTGAACTATAGGAAAGCTAACAATGACAGAAAAAAAAATCCATTTGTAGCACAGCTAAGAGTGAGGAATTCTAATGCACTGAAAAAGAAATGAATCATAGCAATGAAACGGGCCTTTTAACTAGACATGAGTTGTTAAATTATTAATAGTGCAGAAAAGGAACAATTATTCAATTAATACTTTTGTTCTGTCTTTAGAAGAAAGCAGATAAGATACATGGATCACATAGGAATAAATGAAAGATTCTTAATTCACTAGTAACTGAGAAAAGATATTAGACAACATCAAAAACACATAAGCATCTTACAGGAGGTAAGATGTTTCCAGTAACACTTAATTGTTTGCTGAGGAAATATCTGGCCTTCTGATTTTGATTTTATTTATTTATTACAGTGAAAATGAAACTGCAGAAGATTGAAAACACTTATTACTTTTTTTGTCACCATTCAGGATGAGGAAATGGAGTGATACGGATGATAATTGATTAGTTTGATTCCGGTCAGAGGTAAATGAATAGAAAATTATTTTTAAATTCATAAATAAGGAATTAAAATATGGGATTCTAGTGAATCTCAGTCAATACAGACTTTACAAAAAAATAGGTTTTGTCAAACAAAGTGTGACGGAATTTTTTTTAGGTGGATTTTTGTTGCCAAAAGGAACTGCACAGATATATTGTGAAGGAGTTAAATTATGTGCTACAAATACAATAACCCAATCCCATCCTGTAGGAAAAAGACAGAATGAATTGGCACTTGAGTTTACTAACAAATCAGATACAGCTGTAAATTCAGATAGAGCAGTAGTGAGACTGTTACTGGCATGCAAGAGAAGGCTGCGTGGAGATCTCATAGCAGCCTTCCAGTATCTGAAGGAAGTATCTTCCAGTATCTTATAAGGATGCTGGGGAGGGACTCTTAATTAGGGACTGCAGTGATAGGACAAGTGGTAACAGGTTCAAACTTGAACAGGGGAAGTTTAGATTGGATATGAGGAAGAAGTTCTTTACTGTGAGGGTGGTGAGGCACTGGAATGGGTTGCCCAGGGAAGTTGTGAATGCTCCATCGCTGGCGGTGTTCAAGGCCAGGTTGGACAGAGCCTTGGGTGGCATTGGTTTAGTGTGAGGTGTCCCTGCCCATGGCAAGGGGGTTGGAACTAGATGATCTTAAGGTCCTTTCCAACCCTAACTATGCTATGAATCCATGATTCTATACTATGAACTCTTCTGATATTTCCTTTTACAAAAGGATGTGTGCAGGGGGACGTGGAAGTTCCACAAAAAAAAAAAAAAAAACATAAAAACAATTTAAGGACTGTAGAAAGTGACAAAAGAAACATTCTAACAGAATCTGGTCAGTTGTTCTTTCCTTGAATAACATAAAAATCTGTTAAAATGGGCAAGTAAGCACAATAACTTATGTCTGTTTTCTTCCGTTAGCTATGATTAATCTGTTGATGTCTGAATGGTTAATTGGGGCTGGCTTCATTAAGAACTTTTCTAGAGACATAAATGGATATTTCATCATCTGAGAGAACTAGGACCAAGGTTAATGTGGTTCTACTGAGTTAAATATCACCTGAATTTGATCATCTGTAGGTATTCCTTTGGGTAAGATAAGAAAGAACAAAGAAATTTTCCTTTCATAGCCGCAAAAAATGTACCTGTTTTCCACATTATCTGGAGCAACTAATCAGAGCATCTATTTACTCTGGACACATGTATGATCAATATTGAAATACTGTTTCTTCTCCAAAGTATGCTACAGAAAACTGCCAGATCCATTTGCCATTCTCCTGGGGTACACTGCTGATAGATAGCTGTTCTCCTGTCAGGGTCATCTCACCTTAAATACAGATTAGTATGAATAAGATGAAAATACCTATTTTTGCAATGCACATAAAACCCAGTTTTTCTGTTGTTTTTCCATGCCTCACTGTTTGGCAGGTAACAGCTTGCCTACACAAGGACTTGCTTGTTGAACACAGCAAGTTTTACCCTGTTGGGGGGGGGGGGGGGGGGGGGGGGGAGTGCGGGAATTAGAATTTTGCTACTAAGAAACACCTTAAATGGATCATGTTCCTTTAATTTCTACTCCTTCACCCCATTTCTCAGACTGAGAACTCATGCTTCCTACTACAAGAAGAAAGCTAGTATGATGTTTTCAAACAAGGTAATATTTCATTAGAGGAGCACTCCTTTGTTAAAAACAAAGTTCTGCTGGAATATTTTACTTTCTATCAACCTCTGACAAACCAGAATGCAGCTCCCTAGTAAGCTGCACCAAACAAATTTCTCTACATACAGGCAACTGGGGACTTAACAGACTGAACAGCCAATCTCAAGATCAAGTTTCTTGGCACAGACAGGAGTTGCAGGACATCATGGAGCCAAGAACATCTTAGCCTTGGGAAATCTAGTTAGTTTCAAGCTTTAAAGACCCTGGAAGGCCTTTCAAGACTTGGTTTGTGAAGACATCCTGTTCCACATATTCCCCATGCTAGTCCTAATTCAGGGGAATTCCCAAGATTGCTCCCACTTCTGTATTAGCTGGGTTCACCATTTAATTTTGGAAAAATCACAGGATATTCTGATTTTCTGAAATCCTTTTAGTATTTATTTTCCACTATCAATATTTTTGGAAGGTTTTTTATTTGGTTTTCAGATTGTCTCAGATCAAAAGAAAGATGTTTTGAAATGCTAGCACTTTTTCCAGAGAATGGAAGTTCCAGATTTCATGTAGCTCCTAATCACTATTACTTATTCAAAACCTGTTTCCTTTGAGTATTGCTCTCTTGCTCCTCTAACAAGTGGGGAATGGACAAAGTGCAGGAGGCAAATAGCTCTGTCTGAAAGCAGGGTTTTTTTTACTCGGAATCCTGTGTTTAAATAAAATAACTGCAGAGGTCACAGCTGCATTGGGCAGCATTGACCAGGGAACATTCTCCCTCAACAAGAGCCTCTAACAGAAACATCTGACTGCAATTCCTGACTTAACTGAAACTACCAAAGTGATATTTTTGCTAAATTAGCACTGCAAAATAAGTAAGAAGATGGGCATAAATAGTCACATCTATGTGCAATACCTGATGGCAACGACAGAAGCCCATCTGCATTTCTTTAATTACAGAGACAAGTTCTTTGGTATATCAGAACAACATTTTACAAAATTTGCATAAAAGAGAAATAACCCCTTGGTTGAATATTTTAATTGGAAATTAACATTTTAAGACAGAAACCTTTCCCTTGTGGTATTTGTCACTAAATCATTATAAAAATGCATGAAGACTTCCACAGATGACTGTGCCAACTGGAATAGGTGAAAACAATTGCACTGCTTCTGTTATTCAGGTTAAGCTCAATGTAAAATCTAAATGAATTACATAAGTACTGAATTGTCACTCAGATTTTTGTCTTTAATGATAACAAATTGGTACTAATTTAGCAACACACGGTCTTCTCATAGCTATACTTATTGTTGGTTCTTTTACATTTAGCTGTGTTTCCTTCACAGGAACAAGTTAGAGCAAAAATTGCAGAAAAGGCTACTATAATGTGATTTTTTTTAATACGACACTTCAATATCAATGATGGAAGAACCCATAAAAATTGAAGATTGGTCCCACTTTGTGATAAATATCAAATCCAAGTCAGTTTTCAGCTTCAGAACCATTTGGCATTAATGTTCTGTGAGACAAATTTGAACAAACTTGACATTTTAGCTTAGAATAAGATAAAAAAGTGAAGAATAATAGTAACAACAGTAATAATATTAATCAACCCCTCAAATGAATACAACGATTTCACTGGTCTCAAAACGGCACTATTAAGTGTGAAAACTTATTAAAAAAAAGACTTGCAATTTTTTGGGAAAAATCAGGTCAGGAAAGATGCTGAAGAGATCAATGGCAAGTAGCAAAATATTCAGTAAGCATGTTATAGCTTGTTAAAAATAATGTAGTGTGAGGCAAA